>CM025786.1:42928995-42964620 GCA_014636745.2 Centella asiatica | reverse complement strand
GGATCTGCTAACCATACAGTACACAGCTGGCCAGGCTGGACCGCATGATCCCTCTGAGTGACTACGTAGTCAAATAGCATTTCTTCTTGGTCAGGTGAAGAACACATCAGCACCTTTCCTTTCCTCTTGCCAACCATGTGGCATAACCCCCATAAGGGGCATCATTCACATTCTCATTGCACAGATATAAGATTGAAAACATAGCTGAAATTCAAAGCTCATTTATATCCATGCATCATCATTCATATCATGCTAGCAGAATCAAAAGCATAGCATGCTCATGCATCAGAACAATTAAAGTATAAATCTAACCTTCTACGCATATCGGAACAAATGATAATGCGTTAAACTGAAATAAGTATGAGATTGTGAATATACTTGCCTCAGTCCTTTGCTCACTACCAAATTTAATTTACTCGTGAGTGGAAAATTCTGTAAGAATATACATATCACAAAATGAATTTATTATCTGGGTTAAAATATGAGGGAGAAATGCACATGTGATGTCCTTAACTTTTAACGTCTCAATCTGATATAAAACTATTGAGGTTAAGAAATCAATTCAAACATCTTAAAATAATTTAAGAAAATAGCATTTTATAGTTTTTAAAACAAACTGCGCATCAGGGAATTACTACGCTTTAATTCATCGGAGATTAATATCTCATCGGGGATTAATAACCCATCGGGGATTAATAACCCATCGGGGATTAACTCATCGGGGATTAATAACCCATCGGGGATTAACTCATCGGGGATTAATAACCCATCGGGGATTAATAACCCATCGGGGATTAACTCATCGGGGATTAATAACCCATCGGGGATTAATAACCCATCGGGGATTAACTCATCGGGGAATAATAACCCATCGGGGATTAATTCAAACCCGTCAGAGACTAAGTTAAAGTCCGTCTCAGATACAGGGTCGTCTTCCTCACTCCTCCATGTGTGGTGCCCTCAACCATATCCACACTTAGGTCAAAACTCATCATTCTCTCAGTGATACATAACATTTCTTTTGGTCTGCATGCCATCCTAAACACGGTTTAGGGTAAAGAAAATCAGGTTAAAGAATATTCAAGCATGGGGTTGCGACTACTGTCAACAGAATGTTTGGTAGTTAAAGGTTTGTCCATCAGGTGGTTGTCAACAACACTACACCCATCTAGACAACTTGAAACAAATGACATTTACTCCGATCGTTAGAATATGCATTAAGTCATACTTTTGAGAATAAATGAACATGGTATTAAAGGTGGTAGGTAGAGCAGAGACGCAAGAAATTTAGCAAGACTTAAATAAGATGCTCTTACCTCCTTACTGTAGGAAGAAAATAAATGCTCCGGTTTATCCTTCAAGAAGAACTGCTGTCTCGAAAATTAAATTTAAGTTTGATGGAAGTTTAGAAAGGTAGAATCAAGGTTACAACAGCGTGATGTGTATATATATCACTTGGTTGAACAACAAGAACCGTAGGATCAACTTGATCTCAGCTGTTGGTTATGAAAAGAAAGGAAATGACTGAAGAAGGAGAGAGTGATTGAAATGGCTGCTGCGTCCTTCGGTCATCTTTCATAGCTGACTCTAGGGTAATGGTAGGGATGATGAGCATTTAATGCTGCTGTTCCCTCCCCCCATCAGTGGAGTATTTTAAAAAAAACGGGTACTGTAGCTACCCGAAGCATTCATGCCAAAACACTCCTTTAAAGGTAGAACAACTTATAATCCTCATAAGCTTTACAAAATCATTTAGAAAATAAATCTTTTGGACATCACATTGCAGATAAATTTTTCATAATAAGAAAATAATTTCAATATTCACAACTTATAAGAAAATAATTTTCATAATAATAAAAAAAAAAAATAATAATAAGCAAAAATAATTAGATTTCATAACGAAATTTATTTACAAATCCGGGTCTTCACATGCATGCTTTGTTGCTTCTTTTTCTTCCCCTGATCTGTATGCATTTAATGCGCAAGAGTTCTCATTGGATGGATACAGACTTCAAGAAATATCTTTCCAGTTGATATCTCTTGCTTCTGTTTACATTGATTTTTGTGTATATGTTGATGACGTATGTATGCTGTCATAACGATCCACTGATGGTCAACCCTAATGGATCTTGATCAGTGCTTCTGGACCCCCTGATGCATGTTGACTGGATCAGGGCTTCGTTTTTCACTTGAGATTTACTCAGTGCTTCTTGATCCTGATGGTTATGATTGACTGCATACATTCATGGCTTCCACTGATGTCATGTTTGACCAATACCCCCCCCCCCCCCCCCCCGATAGGTTAACCTGATGAATTGGCCTAACACAGACATATCTTGAAGTGTCCCCCTGATGGGTTGGTCTGCCTTAGTCATCTCCTGATAGGTTCCCCTGACTGGTTCCCCTGACGAGCTCCCTTGACGGGTTCCCCCTGACGGGTTCCCCCTGACGGGTTCCCCCTAACTGGTTCCCGTGACGAGCTCCCCCTGACGGGTTCCCCCTGACTGGCTCCCCCTGACGGGTTCCCCTGATGGTATGAAATCAACCTAACTCTTAGAATATCTGATGTGCGGAATACTTTGACTGTTTAAGTAACATCAGACATTCTTCTCCACGAAGCCAAGCCCTTCAAATGTTCCATTTTCTGACTTGTCTTGTGAAGAACTAAATCATCCATTGATGGATATTATTATCATCAGCGGATGCAAAACTTGTGCTTATTTCAAGGTTTATACAACACCTCGAGTATTTACAATTTGCACAACTTATTACTAAACTATCATCATCAGTGTTTGACCTTAACAAAAAGTAACACTTTTAAAAGTGTCGCTTATGAAATGTTGCCATAGGTCTATTTTGAAGTAGTGTTTCCTATGGAAAGGCTCTTCTCTTTCCAATTACGGATGCAAAGTTGCTTGGAAGCATGTAGCCCTTCCTAAAAGGGAAGATGGCCTTGGCATTAAGCAAATGGAAGATTGGAATAAAGCTCAAATCCTCCACAGGTTGCTACAAATTATAGATTGGAACTGCAATTCCCCTTGGGTCACCTAGATCCGAAACTATAAACTTTCTCGTTATAGTTTTTGGACAATTCCTGCATCTCAAGACTCCTCGTGGATCTGGAGGAAAATTCTCCAACTTTGAGACCTAGCCCGGGGGTTTATCTCTTATAAAGTTGGAAATGGATGTAATATTCTTACTTGGCAAGACCCTTGGATCTCCTCTCAGCCCCTGGCCAGCAGGCCAGATATGCCCATTATATCTAATGCAAGTAGTAGTTTCTGCTCTAAACTCAACTCCTTTATATCAGGAAACTCTTAGTGCTTGCCTACATCAAATCACACTTTGCTGATTGATCTGAGAACATCTATTGCTCAGCTTCCTAAGCCAAGCAGGGATCATAACATGATTCTCTGGCAAGGAGAAGACATTTCCAAGATCACTTTAAGAAAATTTGGAACTCGATTCGAAGGAAGCTCCCCTATTCTCCCTGGTGCAACCTGTTATGGAATTCTCTTTCTATACCTTGAATGTCTTTTTTCGATTGGCTAGCAGTCCAAGATAAAATTCTTCCAAAAATAGTCACTTCTTGCCAATTCTGTGATGAACCAGAAGAAACTTCAGCTCACCTTTTCTTTAACTGTAGGTTCAACTCCTCTATCTTCGCTCGAGTAATGGGCATGGCGGGTTGGATTGGCCCTTGGATCTCTTTCAGTCATTATCTAGCTCATTTGATGACCATCACGCAAATTGCAGGGACAAAGCTCATCAGTCATTTATGTATAATCACAGTGATATACAAAATTAGGCTTGAAAGAAACCAAAGGAGACATGGAGGTCAAGGTCACAATGATTTTCAGCTGGCTCAGGATTTTATCCATACAGTGAAGTCAAGGCTTCACAGTTGGAAAGGTTTTCCCAAAGCACTGTGCTTGAAACCCAGTTTAGCTCATTGGAAAATGCCTTAATTCTCATATTAAAGGCAAAAACTTTATATTGTGAAATTAAGATAGCTGCCCAAAAATTGAATCCTCTGCTGCACTGCTGAAGTGTTTATGCGCAGATCCTGCATCTCTTTGTTTTCTGCTCTAATTTCTGCTGCTGATTTGATGTGTTTTCTGCAACTAAATTGATGTGTTTTCTGCTGCTGGTTTGATGCTTTTATGCTGCTGCAAATCCCGCAGATTCTACAGTGATGGAAAGTTTCTGCTGAAGATTCTGCAGCTGCTGCTCCTGAAATTCTGCCTCTGCTGCTGCTGCTTTGTTGTGTTTTTTTGTTGTTTGATGTTCCTGCAGAATTTGCTTCAGCTGCTGTTGAAATGCAGTGATGACTATTTGTTCTGTTGATGCTTCCGTGTTGCTTTGACGTTTGTTTTTCTGGAATCTGAAGTGATGAAAATTTGTTCTGTTGATGAGTCTGCCGCTAATGCTCCTGCAGAAAATGCTTTTGCTGCTACTGCACTGATATGTTTTTTGTTGCCGCTGCTCCTGCAGAATTTGCTTATGCTTTTGTTGAATTGAAAGGAAATTTTTTTTTCTGCTGATGCTTCCTTGTTGCATTGATGTTTGTTTTCTGGGTTTGCCGCAGCAGTAATGTCCCATGGTTTAGAGTGTTTTTAGCATGTAATCTTGATAGGAGTTGTTTTATTGTTTAGTGTTATTTTCCTTTTGTGGGGTTGTTGGCTTCCCTGGGTTGGTTTGTTCCCCTAGCTAGCCTTGAATGCTTTGTGTTTATGGTCTATGCTTTTTGCTCCTAGTTTTGGAATGTTTTTCCCTAGCTAGTGAGATGTGCTAGTAGGTCGAGGGGGATGCCTCTCGTTATTTTTGTATCTTTTCTCCTTTTATATATTCTCGCAATTTAGCAAAAAAAAAAAAAAAAAAATTTATGGACTAAAGCAAGCTCCAAGAGCTTGGTATGACACACTGTGTAAGTTTTTGGTGGAAAACAAGTTTTCAAGAGGTATCATTGACAAAACTTTGTCCTTTAGACAACACCAAGGTCACCTTATATTCACACAAATCTATGTTGATGATATCATTTTTGAATCCACTGATATTAAGCTGTGTGAGAAGTTCTCCAAGCTTATGTAAAGCAAATATGAAATAAGCTTGATGGGTGAACTGTCTTATTTCTTGAGACTACAAGTTAAACAGGTCACTGATGGGATTTACATTCATCAGTCAAAGTATGACAAAAAACTTCTTAATAAATTTGACATGGAGGACTCAAAAGTAGCAAAAACACCAATGGCCACAGCAACCAAGATTGACCCTAATAAGGATGAAAAAAAAATTGATTCAAAGACTTGATGTATTTGATCTGGTAGGATCAAACACAAGTTATGGAAAATAACTTTAGGAAGACTCCGTAAAGAATTTAATCACCAGGAAATCAACACTAAAGGATCAATCTGTTTAAGTTGCTTAAAAAATTTAATCACCCGCAAGCTAAAACAAATAAGTTGTGAAACTATAAAGGAATTAACCACCAACTTTTGGATAAACGTAAGTAAAAACTCACACAATTTTATTAATCAAAGTCTTTTTCTTCCATACATTATGAACAACTATTTATAAGCTTAATAATCAAGAAAACCTAATTCAATAAGGAAATAATAGAAACAAACCTATTACAATTAGAAAACTAATAAAAATAATTAAACAAACTGCAACCGAGGAAATAGTCCCTGATGGGTTAAATGGAATAAGTCTCCGACATGCTTAATTTGCACTTAATCTCTGACAGTACAAATTATCTCCTGACAAGCTTAGTCTCCGACAGTATAATTTATACCCTGACGAGCTTAGTCTCCTAAAGTATAAATTATCCCCTGACGAAACCTTAGTCCCCGATGACCATTTTATCCCCTGACGTGCGTAGTCTCTGACGACCATTTATTCCCTGACGCGCGCAGGAACATCCCCTGATGCGAGACTTGTTATCCCCCTAACGTCTGTTTCTCAACCACAACAACTTTACTTCAACAAACTTACGTTACTAAAAATACAAAACTAGAACCTAACTAAAAACTGATTACAAGTTAATTAACCCGAATTAATCCAATGTATCAAGACTTATAGGGAAATGACTGGTTCACTGCTATATTTGACAGCTAGTAGGCCTGATATTATGTTTGCAACTTGTCTTTGTACAAGGTATCAAACTGACCCAAGGGAGTCCCATCCAACTGCTGTGAAGAAAATCTTGAGGTACATCAAGGGCACAATTGAGTTGGGACTTTGGTATCCAAAGGAGTTTGATTTTGAATTGATTGGATATTCTAATGTTGACTTTGACGGATGGAAAATTGACAGAAAGAGTACCACATGGAGTTATCAATTTCTAGGTGGAAGGTGTATCTTGGTTCAACAAAAAGCAACATTCAATATCAACATCTACTGCTGAGGCTGAATATATTGCAGCTGGAAGTTGTTGTGCACAAATGCTATGGATGAAAAATTAGTTATTGGACTATGGCCAGACATACAACAAGATTCCAATTTTATCTGACAACACAAGTGCCACAACCATTGCTAAGAACCCTGTGCAACATTCCAGAAACATATAAAGATCAGATATCACTTTATCAGGGAACATATTATGAATGAGAATATTGAACTACATTTTGTACCAACACACAAGCAGCTGATAGACATCCTCACCAAGGTATTTGATGAAGCCACCTTCAACAATCTAGTGGGAGACTTGAGAATGGTGAATTATTGACGTATTTAATCTAGAAGATCAAACACAGGTTGCGGAAAATAACTTTAAAAAGATTCCATAAAGAAATTAATCACCAAGAATCAATACTAAAGGGTCGATTTGATTAGTTTTCTTAAAGAACTTAATCACTCGCAAGCTAAAACAAATCAGTTGTGAAAGTATAAAGGAATTAACCACCAACTTTCATGATAATTGCAAGTAAAACTCACGTAAGTTTATTTTATTTTATTTTTTGTTAAATTAGGTGATATATAAAAAAGAAAAGAAATATACAATATTAACGAGAGGCATCCCCCTCGGCCTACTAGAACAGAACTCTAGCTATGTGAACCAAGGAACCCCAATAAAGGAGACAAACTACAAAGTCATAAAAAGGCAAGTAAGTTTATTTATCAAATTCTGTCTCTCAATATACATTATGAGCAGTTATTTGTAAGCTGAGATAAAAACCTAATCCTACTATGGAAAGAATATTACATTTGAAAGAAAACTATTTTGGAAAGGAACCTAATTCAATAAGGAAAAATAAATAACTTATTTCAAATAGGAAAAAATTAACAAAACAAACTCGAAAAATAATAAAATTTAAGAAATAAAACATTTGCACCTGTCAGTGGATAATTATCTGTCGGAGATTAATTATCCCCTGATGGATTAAATATGTTGTCGGAGACTAAATAGTCTCTGACGAGTTAAATTAATCTCCAATGACTAAATTAGTCCCTGACGACTATGTTGGTCTCCGATGCGCTAATCACCTGCTGATGACGACTACGTTAGTCTCCGATGCGCTAAACACCCGCTGATGACATCACTCGTAGTCTCCGATGCATGAAATCATCCCCTGATGCCAGTCTGCGCATCCCCTGATGCTAGTCCTCAACCAGTTTCTCGGCTAAGTCCCGACGTTGCTTAACCCCATGTTTACCAGTAAAGTAACTATAGAGCTACCAGTGCTTCCTAACCAATGTCCCGCACATACATTAATGGAAAATAAATCTAAGGATGATAGACCCTTCAACACAAGATTTACCCTTTGATCCAAAGTTTTATCCGACTGGTCCAACGGGTCATCCTACTCTTCTTTAGAGACAACTATCTTAAATTGAGCCACATCGTCATCATGTAAGTATGGAGCTAAATTACCGATGTTCAAAGTTGCACTCACCCTGAAGTTTCCTGGCAACTCCAACTTGAAAGCATTATCATTGATCTTTTCAACAAGTTTGAAAGGACCCTATAACCAAGGCATTTGCTTATTCTTTCGTATATTGGGAAATCTTTCCTTCCTCAAATGAAGCCAAATGAGATCACCTACCTTGAATGTGTGCTGCTTGCGATGCTTATTGGTAAGAGTCTTATACTGTTTGTTCACCTTCTCAATTCTGGCCCGTACTTGCATATGTAACTTCATCATATCCTGTGCTTTAGACTTAGCATCCACATGGACATATTCACTCCTAGGCAAAGGAATCAAATCCACAGGTATCTTGGGATTTTGTTCGTACAATACTTCAAACAGAGAATGCTTCGTGGTACATGTAGGAGATCAGTTGTATGCTAATTCAGCATGTGACAGTCTAACATCCCAATCTTTGGTTGTCTTACTCACCAGTCCACGCAATAAAACTCCCACTGTCCAATTGTTTGCTTCAGTTTGTTGGTCAGTTTGTGGATGGTGTGAAGTGCTAAAACATAAATTTGTGCCCAACAACTTCCACAAAGTCTTCCAAAAATAGCTCATGAATTTTGTATCCCGATCACTGATAATCGTTTTGGGTACACCATGTAGTCATACTACTTCCTTGAAGTACAAATCTGCTATACGCGATGCATCATCAGTTTTATGGCAAGCAATGAAATGTGCCATCTTTGAAAACCTGTCTACCACGACCATGATTGAGTCATTGCCCCTTTGCGTGCGAGGCAATCCAATTATGAAATCCATAGATATATCTTCCCATGGATAGTCCAAAATGGGCAAGGAGTATACAATCCTTGATGGAAAGTACTCTTTGCTTTTTGGCATGTAGCACATCGAGGAATCACTCCAGTCACATCTCCCTGCATCTTCGGCCAACAGAAGTGTTCCTGCAATATTGCTAACATTTTGGTAATACCGAAATGTCCAACCAGTCCCTCTTCATGTGCTTCTCATGCTAACAACTCACGAATTGAACAAGATGGAATACATAAATAGTTTCCTTTAAACAAAAACCCATCTTGGTACATGTAATTACCCATGGCGTCCCTGACACATTCCTCGATAATTGGTTGAAAATCTATGTCCTGCTTATAATATTCCTTAATCAAATCAAACCCGAGTAATCTAGAATTTAGAACACCAAGTAATGTGTACCGCTGTGATAATGCATCCACTATAACATTGTCCTTTCCCTGTTTGTGTTTAGAGGAAAATTTGAAAGATTGCAAAAACTCTACCCACTTGGTATGACGAGGATTAAGCTTCTGTTGCCCATGAATGTACTTCAAAGCTTCATGGTCTGAATGCAATATAAAATGATTTGGATGCAAATAGTGACTCCAGTGGTCAAGTGCCCTCACTATTGCGTAGAACTCCTTGTCATATGTAGAGTAGTTAAGCCTTGCTTCATTTAACTTTTCACTAAAATAAGCAATAGGCCTCTTCTTCTGCACTAGTACAACTCTTATTCCTACTCCACTTGCATCACACTCTAGCTCGAAAGGACTTAAAAAAATTAGGCAGAGCTAATATCAGTGTGTCACACAACAATTCCTTCACCTTTTCAAAAGCCCTTTGAGCAGCTTCCGTCCACTCAAACTTTCCTTTCTTTATAAACTCGGTAAAAGGTGATACCACACTGCTTAAATTCTTCACAAATCTTCTGTAAAATGAAGCAAGTCCATGAAAAGATCTTACCTCTGTCACTGTGGTAGGTACTGGCCAAGATGTTATAGCATCCACTTTTGATGGATCCACTGAAACTCCATCCCCGGAAACTATGTAACCTAGGAAGGTCACACTAGATACCAAGAAGTAACACTTCTCCAACTTGGCATATAGTTTTTGTTTCCTCAAAACTCCAAACACTGATCTTAAGTGTATAAAATGCTCTTCCTTGTTCTTGCGGTAGATTAGAATGTCATCCAAATACACAACAACAAACATTCCCAAGAAAGGTTTCAGTACCTCATTCATCAGCCTCATGAAAGTACTTGGTGCATTACTAAGGCCGAAAGGTATGACCAGCCATTCTAACAAACCGACTTTTGTTTTGAACGTTGTCTTCCATTCATCCCCTTCCCTCATTCTGATTTGATGATAACCGCTGCGAAGGTCAATCTTGGAAAATACCATCGAACCATGCAATTCATCTAATAGGTCATCCAGTCTTTGGAATTGGAAATCTGTACTTGATAGTAATGTTATTCACTGCTCTACTATCAATACACATCCTCCATGTTCCATCCTTCTTTGGTACCATTAAAGTTGGTACAGCGCAAGGGCTCATACTTTCCCTCACATAGCCCCTTTCCATTAACTCCTCAATTTTCCTTTGTATTTCTTGCGTCTCTTGAGGCTTACATCGGTATGCCGCCTTGTTAGGTATTGTTTTCCCAGTGAGATGGCCTAGAACTTGTAGAAGGGGGGTTGAATACAAGTTCTTGCAACTTTTTCGAATTCCTGTTCTTTAAGAAATTAAATTTCTGCGGAATATAAAGAACAAGATCAAAACTTTATAAACAATTGCTTTTATTGATTTAACAATTGATTACAAGTTTTCTAACAATCAAAACAAGCTTTGATCGTCAGCTTCTATTCTGTGTATCTACAAAATACAACGCTTTCAATTTTCTCTCTCTATACACATTTTTTCACTTCGTATTTCTGTTCTGTAATTTATAATTACAGCTTCTAAAACTAAGTTATCAAAAACCTAGCTTCCTAATTCAAATCAAATACAATCTTTCCAATTGAAAGATTTCTAACAAGTTTCCTTGTCAGCTACGTCTTCAACAAAGTCTACGTGTTCATGGAAGACTTTCCTTCTTTGATTTGAACTTCAACTCCATCAGTGATTAAGTCTTCGACTAATCTCCGATAGCTTCTTTAATTAGTCCCTGATCACTTCGAGTAATCTCCGATACTTTGGCTTCAGTCTCCGATGACGTCAGCTTTTAATCTCCGAGGTATTGTTTTAATCTCTGATGACGTCAGCATTAATCTCTGACTCTTTAGTTACAATCCCCGATGACGTATGCTTTAATCTCCGATGACCAATCCTTCAATCTCTGATGAACAAAACATTTTAATCTCCGATGAAGGATTCTTCAATCTCCGATGGGCAAAGTCCAATCTCTGATGAACAAAACTTTATTCTCTGATGGACTTTTCCCTTAATCTCCAACAAGCCAAAATCAATCTCCGAAGGACTAATTAACTTAAACAACTTGTTGAACAAACTCAACAAGTATTCCAGCAATACATACAAAAGTAATGAACCTATCTCTTTATTATAATGACTAATTTACAAACAAGAGATACTACTGCTAGCTACAAAACTAAAGTGTTACAAACCAACAATTTTCTGTACATTTGTATTTCTAAGTATTCTAAAGACAATCATCATCAAATGTTTATAAAACCTAACAGGTAAGGATGCTCCGGGAATCAAATCGATTTGATGTTTAATCCCTTTGATGGGTGGTAAACCTGGTGGCAAGTCTTCAGGAAATATGTCCTTGATGTATTTGATCTGGTAGGATCAAACACAGGTTGCAGAAAATAACTTTAGGAAGACTCCGTAAAGAAATCGATAACTGGGAATCAACACTAAAGGATCAATCTATTTTAGTTGCTTAAAGAATGTAATCACCCGCAAGCTAAAACAAATTGGTTGTGAAAGTATAAATGAATTAATCACATAATCGTAAGTAAAAACTCACACAATTTTATTAATCAAAGTCTTCATCTTCCATACATTATAAACAACTATTTATAAGCTAAATACTCAAGAAAACCCTAATCCTAATTGGAAAGAATATTACAAAGGAAAGAAATCTAATCTAATTAGAAAAAATAACAAACTTATAGGAAACAATTACTGAAATAAACATGAAAAATAATAAAGTATAAGAAATAAAACAGTTGTACCCGTCAGTAGATAATTGAGTGTCGGAGACTAATTATTCCCTGACGGATCAAATACACTATCGGAGACTAAATCATCCCCTGACGGATGAAATAGGCTATCGGAGACTAATTATCCCCTGACAGGTTAAATTAGTCTCTGATGACTAGACTAGTCTCTGATGTATACTTATTTGCTGATGATGACGTCAGCCATATTATGCAATGCAATAAAAGATCCGCTGATGACATCATCATTAGTCTGTGACGCCTAAATATCCCCTGACGCCAGTCTCTGATGACTAACTCTCGGCTAAGTCCTGAAGTTGCTTAACTCAATATTAACAAGTAAAGTAACAACAGGTTGACAAGCACTTCCTAACCAACATCCCGCAAATGCATTAATAGAAAATAAATCTAAGGATATTTCCTTCCAAACAAGAAGATTTATTCTACCTCTGTCCGAAATTGCATCCGTTTGTTTGGCACCCAATGACTCCAACAGATCATCCTCCTCTTCTTCAGAAACAATTGTCCTCAATTGAGCCACATCGTTATCATGAATATAAGGAGTCAAATTACCGATGTTGAATGTTGCACTTACCCCATAATTCAGTGGCAACTCCAACTTGAAGGCATTGTTATTAACTTTCTCAAAAATCTTGAAAGGACCCTCCGATCGAGGCATTAACTTATGCTTCTGCAAATTAGGGAACCTTTCCTTTCTCAGATGCAACCAGACAAGATCACCCACGTGAAAGTCAGGTTGTTTACGATGCTTGTTGGTTAGAGCCTTATACCGTGCATTTACCTTCTCAATTCTGGCTCGTACTTGTGCATGCAACTTCATCATAGCTTGAGCCTTCGCCTTCATCAGAATGGACATACTCACCTTTTGGCAAAGGAATTAAATCCATTGGAATTCTTGGATTCTCACCGTATACCACTTCAAAAGGTGAATGTTTTGTGGCGTAAGTAGGAGATCTATTGTATGCAAACTCGACATGTACAAGCTTGACATCCCAATCCTTTGTAGTTTTGCTCACCAACCCATGCAACAAGACTCCTAAAGTTCTGTTGGTCACCTCAATTTGTCCATTCATTTGATGATGATGGGAAGTACTAAAACATAGTTTAGTGCCCAACAGTTTTCATAGCGTCTTCCAAAAATAACTCATGAATTTAGTGTCTTGGTCACTGCCTATGGTTCGTGGCACACCATGCAATCGGACTACATCCTTCAAGTACAAATCAGCCACTTGAGACGAATCATCAGTTTTATGACAAGCCATAAAGTGCGCCATTTTGGAAAATCTAACCACCACCACCATTATTGAATCGTTACCTCTTTGAGTACGAGGCAATCCCACAATGAAGTCCATGGCTACATCCTCCCCTGGAGAATTCTGAATAGGTAAAGGAGTATATAACCACTGATGAAACGTGCTCTTCGCTTTTTGACATGTCGCATATCGCACAATCACCCCAATAACATCTCCTTGCATTTTTGGCTAAAAAAATGTTCTTGTAATATCGCTAACGTTTTAGTGATGCCAAAATGTCCAGCCAAGCCCCCTCTATGAGCTTCCCTCACCAATAATTCTCGAATTGAACAAGATGGAATACACAAACAATTACCTTTAAACAAGAATCCATCTTGAAACAAGTACTCTCCATTAGCTCCCCGTGCACACGATTCGATTATCGGTTGGAAATCAAGGTCCAGCTTGTTGTACTCCTTGATTAATTCAAACCCAAGTAGTTTTGAACTCAGTATGCCCAATAAAGTGTATCTTCTTGACAATGCATCACCCACCACATTGTCCTTCCCCTGTTTATGTTTTGAAGAGAAATTAAAAGATTGTAAGAAGTCAACCCATTTAGCATGACAAGAATTTAGTTTTTGTTACCTGTGAATGTACTACAAGGCCTCATGGTCTGAATGCAATATGAAGTGACTCGGACGCAAATAGTGACTCCAATGGTTAAGTGCTCTCACTATTGCGTAAAAGTCTTTGTCATAGGTCGAGTAGTTAAGTCTTGCTCCATTCAACTTCTCACTGAAGTAAGTACTAGGCCTCTTCTTCTGTACTAGGACAGCTACTATACCTACTCCGCTTGCATCACACTCTACTTCAAAAGGACTTGTAAAATCAGGTAAAGCTAACACTGGTGTGTCACACAATAGTTCCTTCACCTTTTCAAATGCCTTCTGAGCAGCTTCTGTCCATTCAAATTTCCCCTTCTTTATGCATTCAGTAATGGGTGCAACCACACTACTGAAATTTCTAACAAATCTTCTGTAAAACGAAGCAAGACCATGGAAAGATCTCACCTCCGTTATTGTAGTTGGTATTGGCCAAGATTTGATAGCTTCCACTTTTGATGGATCAACTGAAACTCCATCCCCAGCAACTATGTAACCTAGGAATGTTACGCTAGGCACCAAGAAGTAACACTTCTCCAACTTGGCGTAAAGTTTTTGCTTCCTCAACATTTCAAATACTGATTTTGAATGCATAAAGTGTTTTTCCTTGTTCTTGCTGTAGATCAGTATGTCATCTAAGTACACCACAACAAACTTTCCTAAGAAAGGTTTGAGTACCTCATTCATCAACCTCATGAAAGTACTTGGTGCGTTGCTAAGACCAAAAGGCATGACCAGCCATTCATACAATCCTACTTTTGTCTTGAATGTTGTCTTCCATTCATCTCCTTCCCTCATCCTTATCTGGTGATATCCACTACGAAGATCTATCTTGGAAAATACCGTTGAACCATGTAGCTCATCCAATAGATCGTCTAGTCTCGAAATTGGAAATCTGTACTTGATAGTAATGTAATTCACTGCTCTACTATCAATACACATTCTCCATGTTCCATCTTTCTTTGGTACCACTAAGGTTGGTACAACACAAGGACTCATGTTTTCTCGGGCATAACCCCGTTCCATCAGTTCCTCAATCTACCTCTGTATTTCCTGAGCTTCCTGAGGGTTACATCTATAAGCTGCCTTGTTAGGTAATGATGCACCTGGGATTAGATCAATCTGATGTTCAATCCCCCTAATAGGGGGTAAGTCTGGCGACAAATCTTTGGAAACACATCCTGGAATTTCGACAATAATTCTTCCAAGGCTCCATTTGTTTTCCCCTGCACTTGCTCAACTTGAAACCCAATAGCAATCAATAAGTAGCCCTGCCCCTCTTGTGCCAATTCAAACTTGAATTGTTTTTTCGTCACCATTAAACTTTCCTTACGTGCACCAAAAGAGGATAAAGTTTCAGAGCCGTCTTCTTATTGCCTACCTTGGCGATGTACACATTTGTTCTGCCATCTTACTTGACAAATCTATTATACTGCCATGGTCTTCCCAACAGTATGTGGCATGCATCCATAACACAAACGTCACATAAACTTGATCCTTGAATTTCCCAATTTCAAAAGAAATCAGTGCTTGCTTTATCACCTTAACTTCTCCTCCATCACTCAGCCAATGTAACTTGTACGGTGTAGGATGGGGTGTTTTTGACCAATTCAACTTATCGATTAACATAGTAGATACCACATTAGTACAACTTTTGGTGTCTATGATCAGATTGCACAGTTTGTCCTTCACTAGAACTCTGGTCATGAATATCTTGTCCCTTTAGTCGACTTCCAATGGGACTGGTTTGGCTTGTAACAATCTCCAGACTATCAATTGCAAACCATGAGTTTCAGGCTCCTCTTCAGAATCAGCCAAAAATCATCTTTAGTTTCTCTCCAGCTTGCTGACTCCTCTTCTTCAAGTGTTTCTCTCTCCGTAGAAGCACATGATGCCTCAATCTCTTTGACATCATGGAGAGTCATTACTCTGTTGCTAGGACAATCACGTTGCATATGTCTGTAGCCTTTACATTTGATGCAAATTCGTCTATCTTCTGTCACCAATGGCGTAGAAGCCTTACCTTTGTCCTTCTTGAACTTGTCAAACGTACGAGTGAATTTTGGCGCAGATGGTGCCTCATTCCTCCTTTCACTTCTGCCTCTTCCGCTGTTCTGTTTACTGGCCGTGTATAATTATTGACCTTGGCCCTTGACATGTTTCTCAACTCTCATGGCCACCTTACATACTTCTTCAAAAGACCAGTAGGGTTGTAACTCCACCTTCTAAGCAATATTATTATTCAGCCCTGTTAAGAACCGAGCAATCTTGTGTTCTGCCCTTTCTTCGAGATCACACAACATGGTGAGTTTCTCAAACTCCATAGTGTATTCTTCCACTGACAGTGCCCCTTGTTTGAAACTTTGTAATTTCAAGAACACATTTTGCACATAGTTTGTGGGTAGGAAACGCCTCTTCATTCTACTCTTCAAGGCTTCCCAATACCCAATCCGTGTCTTGCCTTCTCTTTTTCTTGTGTTTTTCAAGTTTCATACCACATATTAGCGTAACCCGTGAATTTTAATACTGCCACCTTAAACTTCTTGTGGTCATCATAGTCCTTATATTCAAAGACTCTCTCAATTCTTTGTAACCACTCTAAGAAATTTTCAAGCTTCATGCTGCCATCGAAGTCTGGGATATCTAACCTCAGACCCTTGTCGTCGTCAGCATTATCTCTCTGCCTCCTAGGTACTGGTCTGGCCACTTCTTCTCCTTCTGAATCTGAAGTGCGAGCAGATATTGTACTTCGATTTGGACTTTTGGAAGGGTTTCTTTGATATAGTCGTGCGAGGATCTCGTTCATTCTATTAGTCAAATCATTGGCCATGAATTGTAACGAACCTGAGTCGAAGAATAAGTTGTACATGGATCAAATGTTGATGGTGAGTTAAGGCTTCGGGGTCCAGTTACTAGATCAAGGGCTAAGAGATTTGACGTGAGCTTGTCAAATGGGACATGTTTGAAGCTTGAAGAGTTAAAAGCTTTGGGACTATCTTTGGTGAACTATGATGAAGGAATTGAAACTTGGGCTTGGGCTAATACGCATTATGATTCACTAAGGGGTTCTTGTGATTCTGTTCTTATTTTTCTTTCAAAACTAGAGTCAAGTTCATTTAAAGCCTAGTTGAAACTTGGCCGAGAAATGGCATCAGGGCCTGCCGAGGAAGCGCCAGGGTTTGGTCGAGAGCCGGTGTCAGGGGATAATATCAAGTGCATCAGGGAATGTTTAGTCTCTGACAGGCAAAGATACCGTCAGGGGATTGTTAGTCTCTAATAGGCTTATTTGCTCGTCAGGGGATAAATAGTCTCTGATAGGCTTATTTGCTCGTCAAGAGATACATAGTCTCTGATAGGCTTATTTGCTCGTCAGGGGTTAAATAGTCTCCGATAGCTATTTTATCCACTGACAGTTGCGATTATTATTTTCACATATTTATTTGTTCCTAGTTTTACAGGTTTGTTTTCTTTTCCTTATTGGATCAGATTTCTTTCCAATGTATTATTCTTTCCAATTACGACTAGGGTTATAATCACAGCTTATATAATAGCTACTTATGTTGTACATTAAAAGGATATAGTTTTTCAGTAATAAAATTCAAAAGTATTCTGTAATTTCTTATTGTTTGTGTGATATAAACAAGACCCTGTTCGTGTGATTTGAATAGCCTTGAACGTGTGATTCGTTCAAGAACCCTAAATTGACTTCTTGTGCATACATCAACAAGTTGATTTAGTCTATCTAAGGTTGTAGGCTTAAACACCCTACATCATATTGCTATCAGAGCTATTTGGCGTCGGGAGTGAGAAATCAAGAACGTGTGATTCATTCTGGTTTTTCTGGTTTCTTACGTAAAGTATATTCTGGAGTGTTGTGTTCGGACTGCAATCACTAAATTCTATAGGAAGTCTGTTTGATTATTCAGTCAAATTAAACATGTCTAATTCAAATGGGCACAATAATATTGGAGAAACGAGTTTACCTCGTGGAACAACTTTACAAGATGCAAAGATCCAATGTTTGCAAAATCAATATGCGATGATGATTGCACAATTGGATCGATTTGAAGAGATGATGGCCAGATTATTGGGGCATAACGACGGTCATGCACGAGAAACTGAAGGTCTAGAACAAGAGCAAGAAAATAATGTTCGTAATGATGCACCTAATGTTCGTGAAGAACATTTAAATATAAAACTAAAAGTTCCTTCTTTCACTGGAAGCAGTGACCCTGAAGAGTTCTTGGAATGGTTTCAAAAGGACGAAAAGATCTTTGAATTCCAAAACCACGCAGAAGAAAGAAAGTGTAAACTGACAGCTTTGGAGTTCTAGAAGTATGCTAGCCTATGGTGGGACAACCTAGTGGCTCAAAGAAGACGAGATGGTGACGAATTCATTACTAGTTGGCGCATGATGAAGAACCTAATGAGGAAGAGGTTCATTCCTAATTATTACAAACAGGAGTTATACTTGCATCTGCAAACACTTCGACAAGGAGGCATGTGTGTTAAAGACTATGTGAAGGAGTTTGAATCCTTAAAATTGCAATGTGAACTAGTCGAGCTGAAGGAGCAAACTATTGCTCATTTCTTGAGAGGATTGCATAGAGAAATAGCAGATACGGTTGAACTTAGTCTGTATGTGTTTTTCGAAGATGTTGTCAAGCTTGCTGTGAAGGTGGAGAGACAACGCAAAGCAAACGCAAGCAGATCTTACTCAAAACCTATCAAAAACACAAACTCTTGGAGATAGGAGGATAGGAAGTCTGAATCGAGTGAACTCAAGAGTAAGGGCAAAGAAAAGGTTGCAGAAAGTATGGCCAAGAAGGACTTGAGTAACATCACTTGTTACAAATGTAAGGGGCTAGGCCACTATGCCATGGATTGTTCTAACAAAAAGACTTTCACTATACAAGAAGTGAGAGAGGTGCTTGCCATGGAAAATACTCATGTCAATGACTCTGAATCTGAAGAAGAGTATGATGAAGACTGTAAAGAACAGGAAGTAGAGTGCGATAACGGGAAGCTGTTGGTATTGAGACATCTACTCAACACCCAAGTAATCGACGAGACTGATTAGCGCGAGACAATATTCCAAATAAGGTGCACAATGATGAAGAAGGTGTGTAACTTACTTATCGATGGGGGGAGTAGCACAAACGTGGTGTCAAGTGAGGTTGTTGAGAAACTGCAACTCAAGACAATTAAGCACCTGAGCCCATACAAGCTTCAATGGATTAATCAAAAAAATGTGGTGAATATCGACAAGCAAGTTTTGATCCTGTTTTCAGTTGGAGACGTGTATAAAGATGAAGTAATGTTTGATGTTGTACCACAGATGGACGCATGTCATATGCTTTTGGGAAGGCCTTGGCAGTTTGATCGCCATGTCATGCATGATGGAAAGCATAATACTTATGCTTTTCACAAGGAGGGCCGAAAGATTGTACTAAAGCCTATGTCACCCAAGCAAATTTTGGATGATCGTAAGGCAAGAATCAAGGGAAACAAGGTGTCAAAAGTAAAGGAGACAAAAGAGTCCTTACTGATAAGTAGAAATGAGATAGAAGAAAATTTACGAGAAGGTGGGACTGTGCTATTATTACTGGTACATGAAATATTGAAGTCGGATTCAATGATTAATGATCCACGGCTTTAGAGTTTACTCGACGAATTTAAAGCATTATTTCCCGAAGAATTGTCTAAAGGATTACCACCAATCCGAGGCATTGAGCATCAGATTGACTTGATACCGGGAGCATCGTTACCAAATAGAGCAGCCTATAGATGTAACCCAGAAGAGGCGACGGAGTTGAAAATACAAGTTGATGAATTGGTTGAGAGAGGATATGTTTGCGAATCCATGAGTCCATGTTCAGTTCCAGCTTTACTAGTACCAAAGAAGGATAGATCCATGAGGATGTGTGCGGACAGTCGCGCCATCAACAAGATAACAGTTAAATATCATTATCCAATTCCTAGATTCGACGACATGCTTGATGAACTACATGGTACTGTAGTGTTCTCAAAAGTTGATTTGAAGAGCTGTTACCATCAGATTTGTATGCGAGAAGGGGATGAATGGAAAACTACATTCAAGATCAAGCACGGGTTGTATGAATGGATGGTCATGCCTTTCGGGTTGTCAAATGCACCAAGTACTTTTATGAGGCTCATGAACCATGTTCTACGCAGGTTCATTGGTAAATTTGTGGTGGTATACTTTGATGACATCCTAGTCTACAACAAGAACGTAGATGAACACATAACACATCTATGCGAAGTGTTTAATATGTTGAGTGAAAATCAACTGTATGACAACTTAAAGAAGAGTATATTTGCTCAAGATAAATTGATATTCCTAGGATACGTAGTATCTAAGAAAGGAATAGAGGTGGATAAGGAAAAGGTAAGAGCAATACAAGAATGGCCAGAACCGAAATCAGTAAGTGATATAAGGAGCTTTCATGGCTTGGTTTCATTCTATCGAAGATTTGTGAAGAACTTTAGCACGATTGCATCACCTATGCTTGAGTGTCTAAAGAAAGGGGGAGAGTTCAGGTGGACAAAAACTGCCCAGGAAAGTTTTGAATTGCTGAAGTAAAGGCTATGTGAAACACCTGTGTTAGCATTACCAAACTTCAATATTACTTTTGAAGTAGATTGCGATGCTAGTGGTGCAGGTATAGGTGCTGTCTTGATGCAAGAAGGCAGACTAGTGGCATATTTTAGTGAAAAACTAAGTGGGGCGAGTCTAAACTATTCTACTTATGAGAAAGAATTTTACTCACTAATCCAAGCTTTGGAGACATGGAAACATTATCTCTTGCCCAAGGAGTTTGTAATTCATAGTGATCATGAATCCCTGAAGTACATTCGAGGGCAGGGTAAGCTGAATCGTCGACAAGCTAAGTGGGTTGAATTTCTGGAAACTTTTCCTTATGTGATCAAATACAAACAAGGTAAAGGGAATATTGTAGCTGATGCACTGTCCAGAAGGTATACTCTGTAAAGACCTAACTCGAATAACAAATAAACAGCAATTACATTTCAAATACCATATTCAACAAGTCATTAAATTCAACATCAAACGATCTGAAATATTAGACACTTCTAAACAACATAAACACAACCTATTATACAAAACATATCTTTATACATTACAAGCCAAAATCCTAATCAGCCCCGAAAAATACATTCTAAGAAAAACTATATGCACAAGTGGACTGGAGAGAGAGTGTAATCACAGCTTCCCGACCCCTGTTGCGTTGATGTTTACACAAAGCTGCAAAACAGCTTCAAAAGCTATACTGCACAACTTGAAAAATTTTGCGCTTTATATGAGTCGCAACTCAATGAGTAAACCCCACACACATCATATAATTTACCATACACACAATTTCATATATAATTCATATAACTCTAATCAATCCGGATATATCAAATATGCAATGCAATATTCCTTTCTTTTTTCGGTAATGGCTCGATATGTTAGAATATTGCCCCGGGAATTCCTGTATACAGATCACAAGGATATTTCCTCTGACCAATAGTATGAACCCGTAGGTTTAATCAAATAAATTGCTGGCCAGCCCATATGATAGAATGGATCCCAGAGGTGGCTCATGCGGGTTTTCACCTCGTACAACACTTAGTTCACCTATTTTCTCATGTAACCAATATAACCAATATATTTGCAAATACCTGAACACATCAGCCATACCATTTCCTTTAAGTCATATGAAATCAAATGCACAATATACATATAGTTCTCATTTCAATTCAGTACCCATAGCTCATATACATAATTCCTCATATTGATAACATTCCAAATATAGTTCGGATCATTACAATTACCAATAGCACATATTTTCAGCTTGTACACCAAACTGTCAATTACACATTTAATTCATCAAACACAGCAAGTAATCCCATATAGACATGATACAATAAGCAAACAATCATATATCATCCAAGATACACAAATATAACACATAAGTATACCATGGATTTACTCACAAATTCAGCGAAACTAACGTTGTTGACTTCCCCTCTCGCTGCCCCCGAAGTTCTCTTCTCCTACAGCACATATTGACATGTTTAATACTCATTCACCATGCTTATGTACCAACTATATGCATGAAACATTGCTATGGTGCATGTTTTAAGCTAAACGCAGCAGCAAACTAGATGCAGCAGAAAACTAAGTGCAGCAGCAACAGAAAGCTAACTGCAGCAGCAACAGAAAGCTATTTGCGGCAGCAAGCTACTGAAACAACATGCAAACTCTATTCCATTAACATCTAATAACTCCAATATGCTACTGAAGTGCAAGCTAGATCATTAACACAACAGAATGGAAGGGAAGAACTCACTTGATCAGCTGCAAGAACTATGCAATTAATAAATCTGCTATGCTGAAATCTGCTATGCTAAAAATCTGCTCTCCCCTGTTCTCTTATGGTTTTCAGTCTTTCTAAGGGCCTCCAGCCGAAAATAGATCAGTCCCTCAAGTTCTAGTGACTTCTTGCAAGGTCCAAAACAAGCATGAGGTGGCAAGGTGCTTAGTTTGGTCAAATAAGGCTGTCCACTCTTTTCACTTAAAGACAAGCCTAATACAGCCAAAAGAGATGTGCAGATTTCTATCTTTTTCACTAAAGGTCTCAACTAATGTATATTTGCAAAATGGCACAAAAGCTTCATAATACCCACTAATTAACCCCTTGAACGAAATCTGCATTTTAGACATCCCAACTCTCCTTCTTAAAGCGCTCTAATTAAGCTTGCTTTCTAAATGATGTATTCTTAATCCATATGAACTGATATATTATTGTTTATGTAATAAAAACAATGCAAATGTCAAATATCAAACGGAATGCATGTTCACGAATATGCGATTTGGGACACGGATGTGACATACTCTGTTGTCATTTCTCAATTCTCGTTTGTTGGGATTTGATCTTATCAAGGAATAATATGAACACGAACCTTTTCATTAAAGTCATAGAAGATTGTGGCAAGGGCGCTAATGGACAATATTTTGTGCATGATGGATTCCTTTTCAAAGGAAAATGAGTGTGTATATCAAAGTCGTCTTTACGTGAACTGTTAATTAGAGAAGCATATAGAGGAGGTCTTGCTGGTCACTTCGGTGAAGGAAAAACATTGGAAGCATTAAAAGAACATTTCTATTGGCCGAGTATGGATCGAGATGTGCATCGTGTAAATGAGAGATGTGTAACTTGTGTAAGGGCAAAAGCACATCAACAACCTCATGGACCGTATATGCCACTGCCGATTCCAAATCATCCGTGGATTGAATTAAGCATTGCCTTTATACTGGGGTTGCCGTGAACAACGAGAGGTAAAGATTCTATCTATGTTGTTGTTGATAGATTTTCAAAGATGGCACATTTCATACCTTGCCAAAACACGGATGATGCTTCATATGTTGCGGATCTGTTCTTCCGAGAAATAGTTCGTTTACATGGTATGCCAAAAACCATTGTAAGTGACAGAGATGTTAAGTTCCTCAGTTATTTTTGGAAAACTTTATGGCATAAGCTGGGAACAAAACTGTTGTTTAGCACAGCCAGTCATCCGTAGACGGATGGGCAAACCGAAGTGGTCAACCAAACCTTGGGAACTTTATTACGTGTGTTTGTGAGAAAATCCTTGAAAGATTGGGATGAGAAGCTTGCATATGTTGAATTTGCTTATAACCGCAGCATACATTCTGGATCTTGTTTGTGTCCATTTGAGGTCGTTTATGGCTTTGCACCATTAACTCCATTGGACTTATTGCCAATTCCGATTGAACACACAGTTAATTTGGAGGGCCGAGCTAAGGCAGAGTATGTCAAGAAGTTGCACCAAGAGGTTCGGGAACGGTTGCAACGAGCTAATGAGGCCTATATTCGACGTACAAAGAAAGGAAAGAAAAGCCATATCTTTGAAGTAGGTGACTTGGTTTGGATCTACCTACGTAAAGAGTGTTTTCCCTTGAAACGTAGATCTAAGCTACAAAAGAAAGTCAAAGGACCATTTCGAGTACTTGAGAAGATCAGTGATAATGCATATAAAATTGATCTTCCTGGGGATATTGGAGTTTCGGCCACCTTTCATTGTTTCTAATTTAATTCCCTATGTTGGTGATGATAATGAAAAAGATTTGAGGACAAATCTTTTTCCACAAGGAGGGAATGATGTGGGCATGAATTGTAATAAACCTAAGTCGGAAGAAGAAGTTGTACATGGATCAAATGTTGATGGAGAGTTAAGGCTTTGGGGTCCAGTTACTAGATCAAGGGCTAAGAGATTTGACGTGAGCTTGTCAAATGCAACAGGTTTGAAGCTTGAAGAGTTAAAAGCTTTGAGACTATCTTTGGTGAACTATGATGAAGGAATTAAAACTTGGGGTTGGGCTAATACGCATTATGATTCACTAAGGGGTTCTTCTGATTCTGTTCTTATTTTGCTTTCAAAACTAGAGTCAAGTTCATTTAAAGCCTAGTTGAAACTTGGCCGAGAAATGGCATCAGGGCCTACCGAGGAAGTGTCAAGGTTTGGTCGAGAGCCGGTGTCAGGGGATAATATCAAGTGCGTCAGGGAATGTTTAGTCTCCGACAGGCAAAGATACCGTCAGGGGATTGTTAGACTCTGATAGGCTTATTTGTTCGTCAGGGGATAAATAGTCTTTGATAGGCTTATTTGCTCGTCAAGAGATAAATAGTCTCTTATAGGCTTATTTGCTCGTCAGGGGTTAAATAGTCTCCGATAGCTATTTTATCCGCTGACAGCTGCGATTATTATTTCACATATTTATTTGTTCCTAGTTTTACAAGTTTGTTTTCTTTTCCTTATTGGATCAGATTTCTTTCCAATGTATTATTCTTTCCAATTAGGACTAGGGTTGTAATCATAGCTTATAAATAACTGCTTATATTGTATGTTAAAAGGATCCAGTTTTTGATTAATAAAATTTAGAAGTATTCTGTAATTTCTTATTGTTTGTGTGATATAAACAAGACCCTGTTCGTGTGATTTGAATAGCCTTGAACGTGTGATTCGTTCAAGAACCCTAAATTGACTTCTTGTGCGTACATCAACAAGTTGATTTAGTCTATCTGAGGCTGTAGGCTTAAACACCCTACATCAATAACTTTAGGAAGACTCTGTAAAGAAATAAATCACCGGCAATCAACACTAAAGGATCAATCTATTTTTATTGCTTAAAGAATTTAATCACCCGCAAGATAAAACAAATTAGTTGTGAAAGTATAAAGGAATTAACCACCAACTTTCGGGATAATCGTAAGTAAAAACTCACACAATGTTATTAATCAAAGTCTTCATCTTCCATACATTATGAACAACTATTTATAAGCTGAATAATCAAGAAAACCCTAATCCTAATTGGAAAGAATATTACAAAGGAAAGAAATCTAATCTAATAAGGAAAAATAAGAAACCTATTTTAAATAGGAAACAATTACTGAAATAAACACAAAAAATAATAAAGTATAAGAAATAAAACAGTTGTACCCGTCAGTGGATAATTGAGTGTCGGAGACTAATTATCCCCTGACGGATCAAATACACTATTGGAGACTAAATCTTCCCCTGACGGATGAAATAGGCTGTCGAAGACTAATTATCCCCTGATGAGTTAAATTAGTCTCTGATGACTAGATTAGTCTCCGATGTATACTTATCCGCTGATGATGACGTCAGCCGTATTCTCCGATGCGATAAAAGATCCGCTGATGACATCATCCTTAGTCGCTGACGCCTAAACATCCCCTTACGCCAGAAGCATCCCCTAACGCCAGTATCTGATAACTAACTCTCGGCTAAGTCCTGAAGTTGTTTAACTCAATATTAACAAGTAAAGTAACAACAGGTTGACAAGCACTTCCTAACCAACATCCCACAAATGCATTAATAGAAAATAAATCTAAGGTTATTTCCTTCCAAACAAGAAGATTTATTCTACCTCCATCCGAAACTGCATCCGTTCGTTTGGCACCCAATGACTCCAATGGATCAATCCTTAAATTCCGTCAGTAACTCCTCTAACACTCTAGTTGGTTTTTCCGGCACCTGCTTAGTTTCAAACCCGATGGCAATCAGCAGATAGCCTCAGCCCTCTTGTTCCAATTCAGCCGTGAATTGTTTCTCAGTCACTAACAAACTCTCCTTGCATGCGCCAAGAGAAGATAGAGGTTTTAGAGCTGTTTTCTTGTTGCCCACTTTGGCAATGTATACATTTGTCCTGCCATCATACTTGACAAAACTGTCATACTGCCACAGTCTTCCTAATAGAATGTGACACGCATCTATGGCACAGACATCACATAGCTCTTGGTCGTTGAATTTGCCAATTTCAAAAGAAATTAGTGCTTGTTTTGTTACCTTAACCTCTCCTCCATCACTTAATTAATGTAATTTATATGATTTAGGATGGGGTGTTGTAGGCCAATTCAGTTTATCGATTAATGTAGTAGAGACCACGTTAGTGCAACTTCTAGTATCAATTATCAGATTGCACAGTTTGTCCTTTACCAGTACTCTGGTCATGAATATTTTATCCCTTTGGTCAGCCTCCAAGGGAACTGGCTTTCCTTGTAATAGCCTACGGACAATCAACTGTGAACCATGAGTCTCTGGCTCCTCTTCCGAATCAGTTTCAAAATCATCTTCAGCTTCTCTGTCACTAGCTAGCTCCTCTTCTTCAAGTGTTTCTTTATCCTTTAAAGCATAGGATGCCTCAATTTCTTCTATGTCGTGGAGAGTCATAACTCTATTGCTTGGACAGTCACGCTACATGTGTTCGTAGCCTTTACACTTGAAGCAAATCTGTCTGTCCTCTGTTGCTAATGGTGTAGAGGCCTTACCCTTGTCCTTTTTAAACATATCAAAGGTAGGAGTGAACTTGGGCACAATTGGTGCCTCGTTTCTCCTCTCGTTCCTGCCTCATTAAATTACCTTGTTAACAGGCCAGGTATAACTAATCCCCTTAGTCTTGGCATACTTTTCAGCTCGCATGGCTACTTTGCACACTTCTTCAAAGGACCAGTAGGGTTGCAGTTCCACCCTCTCGACAATATTATTATTTAGGCCTGTTAAGAAACAAGCAATCTTGTGTTCTACCCTTTCTTCAAGATCACACAGCATCGTTAACTGTCTGTATTATTTAGGATGCATCATGGAACTCCTACTCCTGAAAATTGTCTGTTATTTGCTTGTGTTAATATTGTACAAAGCAAATTGCATAGCTCTCAGAAATTCCACAAGCTTAGCAATCTTTTTCCTTGTTATCGAAATTGGTTACTTTAAGGAACTGCTCATTTATAATATGGTAAATGAAGTTCAACTTGGATGCTCATGGTCAGAGGCTATGGGTTGTTATAGGGGATGTCATACAGTTCACTGGCTGTCGGGTGACAATTGACCTACATGCGTCAGGGGATACCCTGGAATCTCTACCTTGGCTGTTAGGGGTTATTTTGCCATGTCAGGGGATATTACTCATGCTTCAGCGGATAAACAATGACCATTAGGGGCTATCACTACTCATATCAGGGGATGACGCCTATTAGCATAGGGTTCGTAGCTTGTCCATCAGGGGATACATAATATAGCTGAGAATAGGCACAGAACCAGCGTCAGGGGATGCAAGCTAGAGTCTGCCTACATCAGGGGATGGTTTGTCCACATCAAAGGTAGTCTTAGATGCATCAGGGGATGCTTTGTTTCATCAGGGGATAGTTACCTGCGCCAAAGGAAGCTATCTGCCTGTTAGGGAATGGCTTCTTGGCCATTAGGGGATGATCTGCCGACTCTATTCCTGTTTATCTAGGCCATGCTAGCATCAGGGGATGCCTTGTCGGTTCTATTGTTTGCTCTTTTGGTGTTTTCTCGATATCCTAGCTAGAGTCTATTTGTTCTAGCAGGTCAGGGGGTATGCCCCTCGTTTCTGCTGTATTTTTCATCTTTCTATATTACACTTAATTTAACAAAAAAAAAAAGAAAAAATAAAGAAAATAAAGAAAATTTAGATGATGTACAAACACCCGGTTCTTCAAGTAGTGATAAAGATGACACTCCAATTGGTGATTTTTTATAACCCATGGGAGTTGATTTGTACTACCAACCAAACAAGATGTCATATACAATAAAACTTCTCGCGTGCCACATATCCTATCCTAGTCAAGATTCTAAAATCACATATCACGCTAGGTCAGTCGATGGACGTTGAATCTCGCAAAATACATACATTATTTATAGAGAAAATACAAAATGTGATGTAAAGTGTTTAAGCCTACAGCCTCGGATAGCTTAAATCAACTTGTTGATGTATACACAAGAAGTCGACTTAAGGATCTTGAACGAATCACACGTTCAATGCTACTCGAATCACACGAATAGGGTTTTGTTTATATCACACAAACAAGAAGAAATTGCAGAAAATTCTGAATTTTATTAATCAAAAACTATTATTCGTTATTATGCAATATGAGCAGCTATTTATAAGTTGTTAAGATCCCTAATCCTAATTGGAAAGAAATCTAATCCAATAAGGAAAGGAAACAAACCTATTAAAACTAGGAAACAAATATGAAACAAATACGAAAATAAATAAAATACATGAAAATTATTAACCGAAACTATCAATGGATAATTAAGCTATCGGAGACTAATTATCCTCTGACGAACAAATTTAACTATCGGAGACTAGCTATTCCTTGACAAGAAAATTACACTGTCAGAGACTGACTATCCCCGACGCATGAATTTGGCTGTCGGAGACTAACATCCCCTGATGGGTAGATTTACACTGTCGAAGACTATTATCCCCTGACGCCGTAATCTCTGATGTTGAATCTCATCCCGTGATGTCGTAATCTCTGATGTTATAATTATTCCCTGATGCTTGCCTCGGCATCCCCTGATATCTGTTTTCAACCAAATCTTGGCTAAGCTAGTCCCTGATGCACACTTTATCACACTGATCTCACCTAATAAACTATAAAACTATAAATCAACTAAAACTAACTATAAGCTGATTATCCTATCACATCAAAATGTATAGACAATTGTTGATTCTTTTGCCACAAGCCATTCTTTGCTCAAATTCAGGAAGCTCATAGACAATGTTGACCAACAATTATCTGTATTCAACACCCAATTCACAAGCATCGAAACTCTGCAACTATCTATGACTGACACTCTTCAACAAATTCTTCAAGTCACATCCCAACTCTCAACTTCCACTGATGATGCTGTCAAAAAAGGAGAGAAATCTTCAAAGCCATTGTTAGGGGTTGTTGTTGAGAAACCTAAAAGTCAACTATCAGGGGATGTGACTCTGTTCCTTCTTCACAACAAGCTCCAAAAGCCAAGGACAAGGGCAAGGGTATCCTGATTGAAGAACCCAAAAAGAAAACCCTTACTCAATTAGGACACAAGCTACTTGGAGATGCCATAAAGACAACTCACTTTCCAACATCGGTTGAAGCCCTAATTGATGGGAAAGTGGAAAGTGGAGCTTGTCTTTCCTCAGGACAAGAAATTAGTGGAAGCTGATGCACTCTATGCATAGCCACTTCAACAGGAGGAGGAGATGGTTGCGAAGAAGAAGAAGGAAGAAAAAGAAAAGAAGTGTCAAGCGAAGAACCTGTAGGAAAACTCACCCCAAACAATGTAAGCTCCCTAAAGGTGCATCAGGGGATAAAAACAAAGAAAATCCAACATCCCCTAATGTTACCAAACCCGAGTCATCTAAAGTTAAAGCTCAAGCTCTTATTCCTATAACATATAGACCACTCACTCTTACTAAAACTCTAAGTGATGATAGACAAAAGAGCCTGACAATTTGATGAAAAATAGGTCGGAGGTCACAGTCATTCTTGATTGGTTCAAGAGAATGAATGTTGAGCAACTAGCACTTATCAAGAAAACAGTGTCAGACACAACATTGTTAAATAAAGACTTGAGTTGGGGTAATTGAGAAGCTGAGGAAAGCCATCAACGACAATAGAAACTTGCCTACAGCCATGGAGAAACCTTTGAAGCTATACTACAACTGTTGATGGGCAAGAGAAGAATATAAGGACTAAAGAAGTTAATGAGCTTGACCTGGAGGAAGTGATGCATGTTCTAACCCAAATTGTTTATCACAAAAATAAACTTGTCATTAAGTTCAAAACCCTGTTTGTAAAGAAGGTATTGAAGAAGATTGAGGAAACCAGAGCTAATAATGGGAACTCAACAGTTGTAAGGGATGTTCCCCCAGTAAAAGGATTTAAAGAATATCCAAAGATGATCACAAATCCCATGAGCGTGGAGTTCAAAAATTCAAAAGGGAAGATTGTCACCTTTTATTGGTCACAACTTGCTGCAGCTACCTTGCAAGAGATTGAGTCTGTCCTTGAAGCTTTGGAATCTAGCAGGAATGTCAACATTGCCAACTTTAGAAGACTACTTCAAAAGGAGCTAGAGCAATTGAAGTCAGGGGATGTCTCTTGTACTTAACGTTCAAGTATTTCTCACATCAGGCATTCCAGTAAAAGCCAAGCATCAGTGGATAAAGGTGTTAGTATTTGAAAAGGCATCAGTGAAAAACCCGTCAGGGGAAGCCCAAATACTACATCAAGGGATAACATAGGTGAATAAACCCATTAGGGAATATGCTAAACACTGCATCAGTGGATGTCATCAATGGATACAAGTAGGTCTCAACATCAGGGGATCAAGAAGCACTCATCTAATTCTACATCAAGGATAACCATTAGTGGATAGTGAAGCACTGATCAAGTCTCCATCAGGGCTTGTCATCAGGGGATCCAGAAGCACTGATCAAGTCAACATTAGGGCTTGTCATCAAGAGATGGTTATGACCTAGTCCACTCGTCATTAGTACTTACATGCAAATCACTAATACTTGGTTAAGAAGCAAGGGGTATAAATGGGAAGATATTCCTTGAAATATGGTGGTCCAATAGCAACCTTTGTACCTGAAACGCGTGGAGAATAGGAACAAAAATAGAAGCAACAACAGCCTATAGCGGTTTGACATGTATATCTTCGAAAGGAGAATTATAGGACATACTGCGGCTACGTTGAAAAAGAAGCATGTCTTGCACATGGGTTCTAAATTTGTTCTCCTATATATGTAAGAGTTGCTACACGACACCACCTAATTAACACACTAGAAGAGAAACTCTGTAACGTAGCTAGTGTGTGACAAAAGAAGCTGTAAACCTTTACAGATTAGTAGTTATTTAATCACTTTGTGATTATAACAGATTTCCAGAAAAACCAATGTTATAATACGACTATTTTAACTTGAATCTTTGTGTATTCATATTAAATAACTTTATTATTTTTCTGGATATTGTAGCTTTTCCAGTTTGTGCTTGACAAGTTTTTAAAGAACAAAAAAGTTGCAATGTTTGTTCAACCCCCCTTCTACAAACACTTTTTCTAATTTTGTTCTAACTCCTCATCTACTTTTGCTTCAAACTTCCCTAGGTTCTCTCTTTGATTTCTTAGTGCAAAGCATTTGCAACCAAATACATGAAGAAACTTTAAGCTTGGTTTTTGTCTCTCATCAGCTCATAAGGTGTCTTTCCATGAGCCTTATTAATCATGGTTCTGTTATGTGTAAAATAAGTAGTGCTTATGGCTTCAGTTTAATCTTGGATATCAAGGGCAAAAGAATTATATTACATTGTGTTAGGTCCCAAAGGGAAAAATACTAGAAGGGGGGTTGAATAGTGTTTTTCAAAATTTAACTCTTGCTTATAAACTTTACAATTTTAAGTCACTTCTTGCTTAATAAAAAACTTTCTTGTATTTTGAAAAAAGTTAGTAGCGGAATTTATAGGAAAGAACCCCTTAGTTTTTAGACCAATGACTTAAAGCAGCAATGTCAGTAAGTCTTTGCTAAATGAGTTTAGCAGAGACTGAGTAAAGCAGGGATAAAGGGAGGGTGAAACACAACGCTTATCAGCCCATTCCCAAGTTTCAATACCTTCATCATAATTCACCAAACATAGCCCCAAAGCTTTTAATTCTTCAACCTTCAAACATGCTGCATTTGACAAGCTCACAATAAACTTCTTAGTTCTTGATCTAGAACTGGACCCCGTAACCTGAGCTCTTGCCCACCATCTGATTCTTTCCCGTCTATGCCCACATCAGCAGGGGTGCATCAACACATTAAAACATTGGTCACAAGAAAAGGTTATGTTGAATCACCAACATTATTATTACTTAGGTAATAGTGATATATTACTAAATGCCGCTCACTATTTATAATTTTATAATATGATTATAAAATTATTGCCAACATAATAATATCCTACAGGGTCTCACACTAAGAGCGTAATTAAAAGGAAAATTAATTCGGATATTAGATTTTAAATAAGTGAATATGAATGGCTTATTTAAAATTGTAGTTGAGAATTAATACTAGTAATTGACTTAGTCAATTGTAACAGCCATTGCAAAGTATTAAATGTTAATAGCTGCCTGCAAGATGTGGTTAGCCACTTTTGTTCAGGTTCATTGTACCTAGACACACCTTGGTCCAGGTTCATTGAATCTAGTCACACCTCTGTCCAAGTTCATTGTATCTAGACATACCTTTATCCAAGTTCATTGTATCTAGTCACCTAATCCATTGGAGTTATGGGGTATTAAACAATCGGATGTAACTTTGGATAAAGGGGTGAATCTTGCTTTGAAGGGTGTGTCCTATAGATTTATTCTCCATTGATGCTTATGCATGATATTGGTTAGGAAGCACTTATAATTCTGCAGCTACTTTACTTGTAAATTTGGAATTGTGCAACTTGGGGACTTAGTTGAGAACTAGTCGAGGACTGGCGTCAAGGCGTGTCGAGGATAGCATCAGGGGATAAGTTATGCATCAGAGACTAATTTAGTCATCAGGGACTAACTTAGTCATCGGAGACTAATTTAACCCGTTTGGGGATAATTAGTCTCCGACAGCCTATTTAACTCGTCAGTGGGATAATTATCCACTGACGGGTGCAGGTATGTTGTTTTTTTTAATTTATTATTATTTTCCGTGTTTGTTTTATATTTGTTTCCTATTCAGAATAGGTTTGTATTCTTTCCTTGTTAGTTAAGACTTCTTTCCAATGTAATATCCTTTCCAATTAGGATTAGGTTTTTATCTCAGCATATAAATAGCTGCTCATAATGTATATCGAGGCAGACTTTGATATATACAGAATTCATAAGTTTTAAACTTGCAATTATCCTGAAAGTTGGTGGTTAATTCCTTTATACTTTCACAACCAGATTCTTTTAGTTTATGGGTGATTAAATTCTTTAAACAAACTAATATAATCGATCCTTTAGTGTTGATTCTTGGTGATTAATTTCTTTACGAAGTCTTCCTAAAGTTAATTTCCACACTTGTGTTTGATCCTTCCAGATCAAATACATCATCACCTCTATCTAGGTTCATTGAATCTAAATATATATATGATATATATGAAGATCTATTGGTTGAAAGGGGTGGTAGAAGAGGAGGTTAGCCACATATGTCTAGGTTCATTGAATCTAAATATATATATGATACATATGATGATCTATTGGTTGAAAAAGGTAGTGGAAGAGGAGGTTAGTTGCCTATAAATACTCCTCTTCCTCTTATCTCCTTCATGAGATATGTTAGACTTATACATAAATAGAGATATATACTAGATATATCTCTATATCTTTCTGCTGCAATTTGCTGCTGCGCAGTTTCTGCTCCTTTTTGTTTGCTGCAATGATGTTTGTTGCTGCTGCTACTGGTGGTGTTTTTGTTGCTGCAATGTTGCATGACTGCTTTTGGTGCTACAGTGATGAAGATTTTGTTCTGTTGATGCTTCCTTGTTCATTGGTGTTTGATTCTCTATCTTTGTTGTAGTAGTGGTGTCCTCTTAGTTATAATGTTGTAATCTGGATAGGTGCTTTATTCTTGTTTAGTGTTGATATCCTGTAGTGGGGTTTTGGTTGTTGCCTCTACATGTCTGTTTGCTCTGTTTAGTTTGTTTTTTTTCCCTGTGTTGGTTTGTCTCCCTAGCTAGCGACCTGTGCTAGTAGGCCGGGGGGTTTGCCCCTTGTTTTTCTGTATCTTTATTTTCTTTCTATTTCATTCCCAATTTTACAAAAAAAAAATAATATATATATATATATATATATACACACACACACAACCTTCAGTTCTTTCTTATGCTCTATATAACAAAGAGTAGAGAAGAAAGAAATGGACCAAATAGAGAGTGTGATAAAAGTTATTTTTTGATTTCCTTTTGGCTAGTACCATATAAGGGAAGTCATTCATCTGGTTGAGTTATATACACTCGTGTGGAAACCTGTAAAGGCTTGGTTCAGTTGGATTGAGCTTTTGATTCTTCACTATCTCCACCAAAGTTCAGAATCTACAACTTGAATAGGTACTCTTCTATCAAATCTGTATTTCCTGTTTTGCATGGATCCTAGTTGGGGTTTCAATAAATTGTTTTAATTTATCGCTTCCACTACGTTTATGTGCTTGAAACCCCAACATTGCCCTCTGTGATTAGTGTCTTTCCCTTGCCCTTGCTGTTGTTGAGGAGCTCATATACTTTTTCTTCTAGTAATCCTCGTCTCTTTTAGCATATTTTTTTTTTTAAAATTTTTTTTGTGATATATAAAAGAAAAGAAATATACAATATTAACGGGAGGCATCCCTCCCCCCCACCTACTAGAACAGAACCCTAGCTAGGTGAACCGTATGAAACCAAATAAAGGAAACAACCTAAAATGATATAAAAAGGGATAGCAGATCCGCTGATGAACAGATCACAACTATTGACAAAAGGATAACAACTGGTACGAGCACACAAGACATCCCCTGATGCAGACAAGATATCCCTGACGCCCAAACAAACATCCCCTGACAGACTGACAGGAACCACTGGTATGAACAAGACATCCCCTGATGCCCATTAAAATAGCCCCTGACGCCCAAGTAAATAACCCCTGACAGGAAGATGGTAACCCCTGACGAGAGTTATACATCCCTTGAAGCATTCGAACATTTGCTTAGGCGTGCTAGTCAACCCCTTAAGCGGGTAGGCCATCCCCTGACATGGACTGGCAAACCCCTGATGCACAAAACTTAACCCCAAATGCACACCGAAGCATCCCCTGACACTAGTTTTGGTGAAGTCTTGGCTAAGATTCAAACCCCTGACCCATAGCAGCATAACTCCTGATGCAAGCTTCATAACCCCAGATGCAGCAAACCCGTGATGACTCCAGATACGAACTTCAATTACCATTTTGAGCAGTTCTAGATACTAACCAGTTCCGATAACAGGGAATAAGATTGCTAAGCTTATGGAATTTCCAAGAGCTACGCAATTTACTTTTACAAATATTAACACAAGCAGATGCCAAACAATTTTTGGGAATAGGAGTTCCATGATGCATCCTAGAATTCTTCTCGCACCAAATCTTGTAGACATAGACAAAAAAGACAAGACGTTTGATGTAAGACCAGAACTTGTGATTTGAATCCAGGAGAGAGTCTTTTAAAGCTTGATCCCAATCTGTCCATTGAAGGTTATTGCCCAAAAGGTGCAAAAGTTCACCCAGAATCTTGTGAGAATACCTGCAGGAAAAGAACACGTGATCCATAGATTCATCAGAAGAGTTGCACAAGGAGCAGGGGAGAACATATCGTGGAAGGAGCCATTTGTGAAGACCAAGCCAGAGAATGAAAGAGAAACAAGGAATATGTAGAGGATGCCAAGCTATTTTCCAGATAGGATTTTGAGGGCTCTTAAG
>CM025786.1:42910300-42920377 GCA_014636745.2 Centella asiatica | reverse complement strand
AGAGGATGCCAAGCTATTTTCCAGATAGGATTTTGAGGGCTCTTAAGTCTGATAGATTCCCATATGTGGCTAACTTTAACAGAGTTGATGTCACATCCATTCCAGGAAATAGTGTCTAAGCAGTTTTGGCAAATAGGAATTGTAGAAATTTTATGTTTAAGATTGAGGACAAACACATGGTAGTTCGCTAGAAAGCACCATTGGTAACCAGAGATGATGGAGCTTACAATGGGAATTGAAATCAATCGGTAATTCCTGGACAAAAGGATCATTTGGCTTGTAACATAGAGGAACCATATCACAACACGGGTCTTGCCATAAAAGGAAAGTATTGTCATTTCGGAGGTTATATTTTAGATATTTGAGGGCAAGGGGGCGTAAGTTTAGAATTTTCCTCTAACTCCAAGAGTAGTTAGTCGGAATTTTTGAGGTCCAGAGCTTGCATTTCCCCAGGAGTGTACCTTGTGCCCACTTTACCCAGAGATTCAAGGAGCAAGGATTAATTAGGGAAAGAAGAAGATGAATCTGTTGTGCTTTGTTCCATTCCTCCACCTTTTTAATTCCAAGCCCACCCTCCTTAAAAGGGAGGGAAACAGTAGACCAGGCTATCCGGGAAGAGCTTGATCCCCTCCAGAGAAATGACATTAGAAGTTTGTCAATTTTCCTAGCAACATACTTGGGAAAGAGGAACATTAATTTAACAAAAAAAAAACAAAAAAACAAAAAGAGGAACATTCTGCTCTAGTAGGATTGAATGGCAAAGAGAACCAAGCAAATAAGTTGTCTTCTACCTGCAAAGGAAAGAAACTTGTTAGTCCAGGAATTTATTTTCCTGGTAATCAGCTGGATAAGGGGTTCGCAGTTAGACGCTGAAAGCTTTTTGGAGATAAGCGGGACACCGAGGAACTTGACAAGCTCATTGGTGACTTGCATTTAGGATAGGACTAGGATCTCTTGTACATGTTTAGACTTTACATTGCAGCAAAACAGTTGGCTCTTGGCTACGTTCCTTTGAAGACCCGAGAGGGAGGAGAACATATCCAAAGCATGGAGAAGGATATTGACTAAAAATACTTCACCATTGCAAAATAGCATGAGATCATTTGCAAAAATGAGGTGGGAAATTTTCCCAGCTCTCCAGTGAAGCGAGAATAGCGGATCCTCGGTTTCCTTGGCCAAGATCATACTGAGCACCTCCATGACAATAACAAATAAATAGGGAGATAGAGGATCCCTTTGACGAATCCCCTGTTTTCCTTGGAAGTAGCCGCACAGGGAGCCATTGACTTTAACTGAGAACATGGCTATGGAAATACACGATTTTATCCAGCCACCAAATTGAGGAGGAAAATTCATCAGCTGCAAGGTATCAAGGAGAAAATTCCAACTGACCGAGTCAAAAGCTTTGCGAAGGTCAATTTTTAATGCACATCTAGGTGGCCCTACTTCCCTGTGATAACCTCTCAATAATTCTTTAGCAATAAAGATATTATCTCCAATTTTTCTACCCTTGACAAATATGACTTGTTCTGGTGAGATTAAGCTTGGAAGGACCCTTTGAATTCGATTTGTCAGAATCTTAGAGATACACTTATAGAGAGTGTTGCAGCAAGAAATAGGTTTGAAATCACCCATAACAGTTGGGTTTTGAACTTTTGGGACCAAAGCAATAGCAGTAGCATTAACCTTTGTAATCATCATACCATTATTAAAGAAATGTAGGACAACTTTTGTAAAGTCATCCCCGACAATGTCCCAAGAGTGGAGGAAAAAATTAACATTATAACCATCAGGCCCAGGTGCTTTGTTCCTTTTCATACTCTTCAGAGTATTAAAGACTTCATCTGCAGATACGGGATTAACCAACTGATGGGCCAAATCCTGTGGCAGAGATTTGTCAATGAACTTTTGAAGAGTCTCTTTCCCCGGGTAGAGGTCTACAGAGGTACCTAGAAGTTCTTTATAGTAATCCACTGCTTCCCTCTTAATATCATCTTGGTCGTGGAGAGTGTTGCCTAGATTATCATTAAGCATGATGATTTTGTTCTGGTTCCATCTATTCTGCAACTAAGGAATGAAAAACTTAGAGTTCTTGTCCCCACAGTCAAGCCATTAAACTCTTCATTTTTGCCTTAGGATACTTTCCTCATTAACCATAGTGTCCTCAAGGGCTGCAAGAAGAGCCTTTTCGGTATCAATATTAGACTGGTTGATATCAGTAGGAGACTGTTGTAATCGTAGTTGAAACTCCAGAAGGTCCTTCCTAACTCTTACTGAGGGAACTAAGTTCTTACGATGGTCAGAGTTTAGTTTGATTAACCATTTGTTGGTGATCCTCAATTTTTCAGCAAGAACAAGCATAGGGGACCCCTGGACTCGAGTATTGCAGGCCTCAGATACCACGGTACTAAATCCATCCAGATCTAATAGATAGTTGAAGAATTGAAAAGGTTTAAAGGAGGGCTTGATTTTAATACCTGCATCAAGGATGATAGGAGCATGATCAGACAAGCCCCTGGCCCCAAAAGTGGCAAAAGAGTGTGGCAAGTAAGTAAGCCAACAGTCATTCCCCAAGACTCTGTCATTCTTCTTAGAAATCGAGAAATTTGCTTGACCATTCCACCATGTATGATGAGGACCAACCGTTCTAATATCGGTGAGATTACAGTTAAACAGGCAGTCTTTGAAATCATGCATCCCCGCATCAAAGACCCCCCGACCACCCCAAGCGTCTTCCAAATTAAGGATGACATTAAAGTCTCCAAGCACAAGCCAACTGCCCTTCGTGCTAGCATTGATAGTGCATAGATCTACTTAGAGGGATTTCCTTTGTGAGGCCAAGTTGAAGACATAAACAACTGTGACCAAAACAACAACCTTTGATTCAAAATGGTGGAGGCGACAATGCATAAGTTGGCTAGAAGTATGCAAAACTAAAATTTGTACTGTACGAGGGTCCCAGCCCACCCAAATTCTGCCATTCTGATGGTGGCTATAGTTATGAACCCAGTGCCATTGTTTATTAAGCTTGGAGGCAATAACATCTGCTTTGTGAGATTTAACTCTAGTCTCCAAAAGACCCACAAATGAGATGCCATTATTCGCAAGGTATACTCTAATATCCTCTTACCTAGAAGATTTGTTGATGCCCTGAACATTGTAGGTACTGATCTTCATCAAAAGATAGAGAGGGAAAGTTATTTTTTCCCCCTTCCCTTTTTCTTTGATGTAGGGTGTTTACGCCTATAGCCTCGGATAACTAAATCAACTTAATGATATCTGCACAAAAAGCCAATTTAGGGTTCTTGAACAAATCACACATGCAAGGCTATTCGAATCACACGAACAGGATCTTGTTTATATCACACAAACAATATAGAATGACAGAATAAATCTGAATTTCATTAATCAAAAGAAAGTTAGTTCCTTTTACAATAGAAGCAGCCATTTATAAGCTGTTAAAATCCCTAATTCTAATTGGAAAGAATTTACAATGGAAAGAAATTTGTTACGGAAAGATATCGAATCTAACAAGGAAAGTATTCAATCCAATTTAATCTAGGAAACAAATAAAATATATGAAGTCCATAACCGAAACTAGAAACCGAGAAAATTAACTATCGGAGACTACAGTCCCTGATGATGTCATCTCTAGTCCCTGACAAGTAGAAAAACACCCGCTGATGACGTCACTAGTCCCTGATGCTTGTTAGTCATGTGTGACATCAGCGTTAGTCTCCGATGCGTTATTTCATTCTCCAGATGACGTCATTAGTCTCTGACGCGTAGTCTCTGACGCGACATTAGTCCCCGACGCGTAGTCTCTGACGCGTCGTTAGTCCCCGACGCTTCGTCTCTGACGCGTCGTTAGTCCCTGGCGCATAGTCTCTGGCGCGTCATGTGTAGTCCCTGGCGCGTAATTTCTCGGCAGGCTTGACAACAAAATAATGACAGAAACGCAAGAATTCCTTGGTGAATCACAATGCTTTTCAGCCCATTCCCAAGTTTCAATACCTTCATCATAATTCACCAAACAAAGCCCCAAAGCTTTTAATTCTTCATCCTTCAAACACGTTGCATTTGACAAACTCTCAGCAAACTTCTTAGTTTTTAACCTAGTAGCTGGACCCCGTAACCTGATCTCTTGCCCACCATCTGATTCCTTCCCGTCTATGGCCACATCATTCTTCTTAGAAGAAGAAGATTGCAAATGGAGGGGTAGAGAAGGGTTGTCCACATGACTGATGGAATTAATTTCATGATCTTTAAAAGCTTTAAGCTCCATTTCATCTACCCCTTTAAGCTTGTCGAGGAGTTTGTTGTCAAGAGGGAAGGTACTGCTATCGGAAGAACCTTCACCCGGGTCCCAAGCATTCCCCAAGTCTATACTTTTCTTCTTAGAAACTTGAGTCCAACCTTCATTGGTATCGGGTTGGACCACAGGTTTACCAACAGAGAGAGGATCTGGAGAAGATATTTGGTCACAAGAGGCTCTGTAGGTACCAAAGGTTGACCAGTCGTAGGAAGGGCAGTAACGGATTTATGAAGAGTCTTCGAAACCCAGACATAGCGAGCTTTTGGACATTTAAGAATAGAATGCCCAAAGACTTTGCAGGTAGGGTAGGAAGGGGGCCGATTTTGATACTCAACAGCTACAGTAACAGGAATGTCAACACTATTATCTTCACCAAGGGTAAAAACTGAAATCTGTTTTTGCCAAGTGCATGCAACATCCATTTCAACACAAATTCTAGCAAAGGTCATGGGATCCAAGTTTTGATTGGTTTTGTCCAGGAAGAGAGGTTTACCTATTCCACTTACAACAAAGCTTAGACCCTTTGTTGTCCAGTAGGAGAGTGGAACGCTATGGAATTTAACTCAGACGGGGGCTTTGGTACAGCATTCAATGTTGGTAGAGAACCCCTCCTTCCAAGGCCTGAGTATGAGTAGTTTGTTATGGATATAGTATGGCCTCAAGGCAAAAACATTGTCCCTGTTAGCCACCGTATTGAAATGAAACATATATAAGTTTTGGTGAGTGAAGACTCGCTTTAGACCTAGATTACCCCAAAGTTTCAGGGCAATAGGAGCAACAACATTATAAGGAATTCTAGATTGGAGGAAATGGCCACCAAACAGGTTTCAAACTATTTAACACCTCTGTTTAAAACATCTACAGGTGCCTTAACAAGCACTGTTTCGTTTTCCAGTTGAGGGGGGAAAGATCAGAGAGTTACCAGTTTAGTAAACTCATTACCAACAATATTACTCCAAGATTTGGGCTTATCATGTTACAACAGATTAGGCCCTCGATCGGGACCGGAGTCAGCGATTGAGGGTTGGGGGGGAGGAGGGATAGGTTCAGAAAAAGAAGTGGGAGCAACAAGAACTCCAATCACAGGGCAAGGAGGTGGGCTAGGGCTCCCAGAGCAGCCTGCATAGGAGCTAGCTGAAGAGGGCTTAATAGAAGAGGGCTTTTCAGAAAAATACCTGAAAGATAGAACTGTTGCACATTAGCTAAAGATCAGCCATCAGAGTTGAGAAATCTGGTTAGGGCTTCATTCTTCTTGCACTCATAGGTAGCAGAATCTCTATCACTCTTGGAGAGTGAAGCAGCAGCAACAAAGATATCTCTAGAGTTATCAGAAAAGGAGTTAGGTACATATTCTCCATCTTCATAGCTAGAGTCATCGTCAACAACAGAAACCAAGTTAAAAGGGGTTAGAGAGGGGTTAGACTTTACCATCGACAGGATTTCAAGAGGGCCAGAGCTAACAACAGGGGCAAGAGTCGCAACCCCCCACCCCCCGCCCTGTCCATGGGAAAAGATGAAGAGAAGAAAAGATCTACGAAAGACAAGTGAAGGAAGGTAGGGAAGAAGATGAACAGTAAAAGGCGGAAAATGTTTAAGGGGGGTTAGAGAGAAGGAAGATCATCTTCAACTTTTTGAACAAGGGGCTTGATCTCTTTTAGCATCTTTGGGCTCTTTTGCCTTCTTGTCAAACTTGGGCTTCTTGAACTCACTTGCAAAGTGTCCAAGACCATTGAAGCACCTGAACTTGGATATGTTAACCTTGCCAGATCAACTTTCTTTAATGTAGAGCCATCGTTGAATCCAAGCTTTCTCCTAGCAAATTTAACCTTCTTGAATTTTCTGGCTATTAGAGCTAGGACTTCATCAATGTCATCTAGATCTTCAGATGTGCAGAGTTCTTCATCTTCCTCTACATCTTTAGCTTCTTCATCATACTCTAGGTCAGAATTTGATTCCTTAATGAGAACTCTTTTCCCATAAAGCTTCATGCTCTTTGTCTCTATTATAAGTGCAATAAACTTCCCTTTCTTGAAGTCAATATTCAACATGCTTCTTTGTTGCACTTCAAGCTCATAGGTTTTCGGATTCCAATAGAGCTTGTCCAAGGACATGGTGCTCATGTCCTTAGCTTCTCTTACAGCAATTGTCTTGGCATCCCAAGACTGTGGAAGTGGCCTTACGAATTTTATATTGGTGTCTATGTTTTCATAGACATTCCCATGCAATCTCAGATCATTGATAAGTCGGTTGAATCTATCTAATCCCTAGGAGTTAGGTGATTCTGTTGTGACTTTAGTATCAAAGCTGCAGTGAGGAGCATTAGGGGATATCCGTTAGGGGATAATTACCCGCCATGGGATGTCCATCAAGGGATAATTACCCATCAGTGAATATTCATCAGGGGATAAATTAACCCATCGGTGGATATTCATTAGGGGATAATTTAACCCATCAGGGGATAATTATCCTCCGATGACCTATAGTTTAATTATTTTTCTATATTTGTTTTCCTAATTGAAATAGTTTTATTTTTCTTTCCTAATTGGATTAGATTCCTTTCCATAGTTAAATTAGTTTTCTTTTCATAGGTGGATTAGGTTAAGTTGTCTTCAACTTATAAATAGTTGTAATCTTGTACGTTGAAAAGATAGTTTTAGTAGGCCGGGGGGTATGCCCCTCGTTATTTCTGTTTCCTTTTTTTCTCTTTCTATCATTCCCAACTTAACCAAAAAAAAAAACAAAAGAAGACAGTTTTGAGACTTTGTGATGTGGGGTGTTTAAGCCTATAGCCTCGGATAGACTAAATCAACTTGTTGATGTACGCACAAGAAGTCGATTTAGGGTTCTTGAACGAGTCACACGTTCAAGGCTATTCGAATCACATGAACATGATCTTGTTTATATCGCACGAACAATAAGAAATTACAGAATACTTCTGAATTTTATTAATCAAAAAACTAGATCCTTTTAATGTACAACATGAGCAGCTATTTATAAGCTGTGATTACAACCCTAGTCCTAATTGGAAAGAATAATACATTGGAAAGAAATCTAATCTAATAAGGAAAAGAAAACAAACCTGTTAAAACTAGGAAACAAATATAAAAACAAACACGAAAAAACAAATAAATATGTGAAAATAATAATTGCAACTGTCAGCGAATAAAATAGCTATCGGAGACTATTTAACCCTTGACAAACAAATAAGCTTATCAGAGACTATTTATCCCCTGATGAGCAAATAAACCTATCAGAGACTACACATCCCCTGATGAGCCAAGTTAGTCTATCGGAGACTAACGATCCCCTGATAGTTATCTTTGCCTGTCGGAGACTAAGCATTCCCTGACGCGCTTGATATTGTCACATCCGTGTCCCAAATCGCATATTCGTGAACATGCATTCCGTTTGATATTTGACATTTGCATTGTTTTTATTGCATAAACAATAATATATCAGTCCATATGGATTAAGAATACATCATTTAGAAAGCAAGCTTAATTAGAGCGCTTTAAGAAGGAGAGTTGGGATGTCTAAAATGCAGATTTCGTTCAAGGGGTTAATTAGTGGGTATTATGAAGCTTTTGTGCCATTTTGCAAATATACATTAGTTGAGACCTTTAGTGGAAAAGATAGAAATCTGCACATCTCTTTTGGCTGTATTAGGCTTGTCTTTAAGTGAAAAGAGTGGACACCCTTATTTGACCAAACTAAGTACCTTGCCACCTCATGCTTGTTTTGGACCTTGCAAGAAGTCACTAGAACTTGAGGGACTGATCTATTTTCGGCTGGAGGCCCTTAGAAAGACTGAAAACCATAAGAGAACAGGGGAGAGCAGATTTTTAGCATAGCAGATTTCAGCATAGCAGATTTATTAATTGCATAGTTCTTGCAGCTGATCAAGTGAGTTCTTCCCTTCCATTCTGTTGTGTTAATGATCTAGCTTGCACTTCAGTAGCATATTGGAGTTATTAGATGTTAATGGAATAGAGTTTTCATGTTGTTTCAGTAGCTTGCTGCCGCAAATAGCTTTCTGCTGCTGCTGCAGTTAGCTTTCTGTTGCTGCTGCACTTAGTTTTCTGCTGCATCTAGTTTGCTGCTGCGTTTAGCTTAAAACATGCACCATAGCAATGTTTCATGCATATAGTTGGTACTTAAGCATGGTGAACGAGTATTAAACATGTCAATATGTGCTGTAGGAGAAGAGAACTTCGGGGGCAGCGAGAGGGGAAATCAACAGCGTTAGTTTCGCTGAATTTGTGAGTAAATCCATGGTATACTTATGTGTTATATTTGTGTATCTTGGATGATATATGATTGTTTGCTTATTGTATCATGTCTATATGGAATTACTTGCTGTGTTTGATGAATTAAATGTGTAATTGACAGTTTGGTGTACAAGCTGAAAATATGTGCTCTTGGTAATTGTAATGATCCGAACTATATTTGGAATGTTATCAATATGAGGAATTATGTATATGAGCTATGGGTACTGAATTGAAATGAGAACTATATGTATATTGTGCATTTGATTTCATATGACTTAAAGGAAATGGTATGGCTGATGTGTTCAGGTATTTGCAAATATATTGGTTATATTGGTTACATGAGAAAATAGGTGGACTAAGTGCTGTACAAGGTGAAAACCCGTATGAGCCACCTCTGGGATCCATTCTATCATATGGGCTGGCCAGCAATTTATTTGATTAAACCTACGGGTTCATACTATTGGTCAGAGGAAATATCCTTGTGATCTGTATACAGGAATTCCCGGGGCAATATTCTGACATATCGAGCCATTACCGGAAAAAGAAAGGAATATTGCATTGCATATTTGATATATCCGGATTGATTAGAGTTATATGAATTATATATGAAATTGTGTGTATGGTAAATTATATGATGTGTGTGGGGTTCACTCATTGAGTTGCGACTCATATAAAGCGCAAAATTTTTCAGGTTGTGCAGTATAGCTTTTGAAACTGTTTTGCAGCTTTGTGCAGTATAGGCCTCATTGGCTCATTGCAACCGTTCTCAGACCTCTTGGTGCAACTTGTTGAGATACTCGGTCTTCCAGATTAATTGTGTGTTCAATCAGAATTGGAAATAAGTCCAATGGAGTTAATGGTTCAAAGCCATAAACGACCTCAAACGGACACAAACGAGATCCAGAATGTACGCTGCGGTTATAAGCAAATTCAACATATGCAAGCTTCTCATCCCAATCTTTCAAGGATTTCCCACAAACGCAAGCAATAAAGTTCCCAAGGTTTGGTTGACCACTTCGGTTTGCCAATTCGTCTGCGGATGACTGGCTGTGCTAAACAACATTTTTGTTCTCAGCTTTTGCCACAAAGTTTTCTAGAAATAATTGAGGAACTTGACATCTCTGTCACTTACAATGGTTTTTGGCATACCATGTAAACGAACTATTTCTCGGAAGAACAGATCTGCAACATATGAAGCATCATTCGTCTTATGGCAAGGTATGAAATGTGCCATCTTTGAAAATCTAACAACGACAACATAGATAGAATCTTTACCTCTCACTATTCGCGGCAACCCCAGTATAAACTCCATGCTTAAATCAACCCACAGATGATTTGGAACCAGTAGTGGCATATACGATCCATGAGGTTGTTGATGCGCTTTTGCCCTTACACAAGTCACACATCTCTTAATTACACGATGCACATCTCAATCCACACTCGGCCAATAGAAATGTTCTTTTAATGCTTCCAATGTTTTTCCTTCATCGAAGT
>CM025786.1:42898647-42910200 GCA_014636745.2 Centella asiatica | reverse complement strand
ATAGAAATGTTCTTTTAATGCTTCCAATGTTTTTCCTTCATCGAAGTGACCAGCAAGACCTCCTCTGTGTGCTTCTCTAAGTAACAGTTCTCGTAAAGACAACTTTGGTAAACACACTCATTTTCCTTTGAAAAAGAATCCATCATGCACAAAATATTGTCCATTTGTGCCCTTGCCGCAATCTTCTATGACTTTAATGAAGAAAGGGTCATGTGCACATTGTTCCTTGATAAGATCAAATCCCAACAAACGAGAATTGAGCAATGACAACAGAGTATACCTTCTGGACAGTGCATCAGCTACAATATTCCCTTTACCTTGTTTGTATTTGATCACATAAGGAAAAGTGTCCAGAAATTTGACCCACTTGGCTTGTCGACGATTCAGCTTACCTTGTCCTCAAATGTACTTCAGGGATTCATGATCAGTATGAATTACAAACTCCTTGGGTAAGAGATAATGTTGCCATGTCTCCAAAGCTCAGAGTAGTGAGTAAAATTCTTTCTCATAAGTGGAATAGTTCAGACTCGCCCCATTTAGTTTTTCAGTAAAATATGCTACTGGTCTGCCTTCTTGCATCAAGACAGCACCTATACCTACACCACTAGCATCGCAATCTACTTCAAAAGTACTGTTGAAGTTTGGCAATGCTAACACGGGTGTTTCACATAGTCTGCTTCAGCAATTCAAAACTTTCTTGGGCAGCTTTTGTCCACCTGAACTCTCCCCCTTTCTTTAGACACTCAAGCATAGGTGATGCAATCGTGCTAAAGTTCTTCACAAATCTTCGATAGAATAAAGCCAAACCATAAAAGCTCCTTATATCACTTACTGATTTCGGTTCTAGCCATTCCTGTATCGCTCTTACCTTTTCCTTATCCACCTCTATTCCATTCTTAGATACTATGTATCCTAGGAATATCAATTTATCTTGAGCAAATATACTCTTCTTTAAGTTGCCATACAGTTGATTTTCACTCAACGCTTTAAACACTTCGTTTCGAAGCAACGTTGCATTCGTAATTGGAAAACAAAGGGAAATTACTCTCTCTCTATCCTTCTTCTCCCCCTTCTCTCTTCCCTTCCCCTAAACCCTAAAATTGCAGCCTCACCCTTTCACTGCTTGGTTTACCTCCCTAATCGCTGCTTGGTTTTGGTTCCCTTCCTTTTTTCCTCCCCTTCTTTCACTTTCATTCTTCTCCCTAGTGTTCTGTAATGGCTGGCACAGCAGCCTCTAAGTCAATCGACACAGCAGTCTGCACAGCAGCCGGCACAACAACTTCTAAATCAACCAGCACAACAGTCTGCACAGCAACCGGCATAGCAGCTTCTAGGCCTGATTCAACTACAACTTCTAGGTCAGTCGGCACTACAGACGTAGAATTTGTCTCCGAGATCACTGTAGAAGAACCCCAGTTGGTTAAGGATGCTTTTGCTGCAGCAGCGCAACTTTCAAAGAATGATCGCCTAGAGGCTATCCAGGCTAGACAGAAAAACGAGACTCTTATGGCTTTCATAATCTCCCATGGCTGGAATGTCGAGGACATCAAGAAGTTTGAGATTTCAGGACATCAAGACAGGGCCATGCCTCTGCCTCTACTGGAAGAGGGTGAAATATCTCATTCTAAGTCTCCACAGACTGAAGAACAACATTTTTTAAAGGTAAAACCATCTTGGAGCAAGATTGTAGCAGGAGATTTTAAATTTGCTAAGCTCTCATTCTTTCCTCCAACCTTTGTTGCTGGTAAGATTTCTATAAAACCTCCCCTTGATGTTATGAAGAAAGGTCATAAACTTTGGGAAAATTGTTTGATTGGTTTCTTCCATCATTCTCGGCCTCCTTACAATATTATTACTGCAGCAGCTTCTAAAATTTGGGGTAATTTAGGACTTCAAAAGGTTTTCTTACATAAAAGCTCTGTCATGTTTCAATTTAATTCAATTGAAGATTGTGATAATGTTCTGAGCTTGGGGCCTTGGCACCTTGCATATAAACCGATCCTTTTGAAAAAATGGCGAGAAGGAACTGACATCTCCAAAGAAGATTGCAAGCAAGCTCCCGTATGGGTAAAAATTTCTGGAATTCTGCTATCCTACTAGACCATAGAGGGGCTTAGTTACATTGGAAGCGGTTTGGGTAAGCCTCTATTTCTAGATAAAGTTACAAGCAAGCTTGAACCTATGCCTTATGCTAGAATGTGCATAGAAATTGGGGTAAACTCTAGCTGGCCTAAGGAACTTCTTGTCTCTATTTGGGATGAATTTACCAGCATGGAAGCTTCAGTTGTGGTCTCAATTGAATATCAAAACAAACCTCCTTCATGCCCTAAATGCTCCATTTTTGGCCATTCTCAATTCAAATGTCCTTTGTCTAACTTTCAATGGATCCCCAAAACTCAACCAAATCCTGAAACCATGGTTGCTTCAGAAACCTCTAAAAATCCTGAAACGTTGGTTGCTTCGGAAACTCCCAAAAATTCTGAAACCTTTGTTGCTTCGGAAACCCCTAAAAATGCTGTTGTCAACAGCATCCTTCCCAAACCTATTTACTCCATACCTTCTTCCTCAATTCCTACGACTTCTGAAAATATTTGCCCATCTCCTTCTACCCCTCACACCAACCCGTTCTCCCCTCTTTCTAGTCTGGATGTTCCCTCACCTGAGTCGGATTTTAGTTCTCTTAACCAAATGCTTATTGACAAAATCCTAACAGTTGATGAAAAAGAGTTTAAAGATCAGAAGCTGAAAGGCTTAGTCACTTCAGATGTTACGAGTTCTTCCAAGAGGAAAAAGAAAAAGGGTGGGAGGCCCTCACCCCACTAGCTTTGTCCTTTATCCCAAATATTTTGTTTATGAATATCTGTTCCTATAACGTTTGAGGCCTTAATAAGTCGCCTAAACAAGACGACATTAGATCTTTTTTAAATTCTAATGGTATTACTCTTGCGGGTATTTTGGAAACTAGAATCAAACATGCCAAGGCTCAGACCATTGCCTCTAAAATTCAAGCTAATTGGGAGTGGATTTTCAATTATAATCACCATCGGAATGGCAGAATTTGGATTGGGTGGAACCCGCGGGTTTGGCATGTCAGTCCAACTCTTCTTCAGACCAGCTAATACACTGCAAGGTTACTCTTTTGAATCGGGACACAATTTTTTTGATTACCTTTGTTTATGCACATAATACTTACTCTATGTGTCGCAGCCTTTGGAGTGAGCTCCTTTCCTTAGCCTCCACTGCACAAAGGTGGACTGTTTTAGGTGATTTCAATGAGATTCTTTCTCAGTCAGAAAATTTTGGGGGTCGCAAAGCTTGGTCATTGGGAATGGATAAGTTTAGAGACTGCTTAACTAACTGTCATCTGGAAGATATCGGATTCGTGGGTCACCACCTCACATGGAGAAACAATCAAGAATCTTTCCCAATTGCCAAAAAGCTAGATAGAGTTTTAGGTAACCCTGATTGGATTCAGACCATGGACCTTTCTCATGTTTATTTTGGTCCTAACAGGTTATCTGACCACTCCCCTGCTATCCTTAAGTTAGGCTTCCAAGCAATTCCAGCTAGAAAGCCCTTCCTCTTTTCAAACAATCTTATAGACTTAGAAGGATACCACAAAGCAATCTCTGATGCTTGGTTAGGCCCAATGATTGGATCAACTCAATTTATTTTGGCCACCAAGCTCAGGAAAGTTAAAAAGAACCTTATTAAATTAAATAAGGAGCATGGCCACTATCAAACCAGAGTTTTTGTAGCTAGGGAGACACTTCTCTCCTTTCAATCCAGTCATCAAATAGCCTCTTCCGCAGCTTCTTGTTTACAAGAGAAAATCCTTTCTAACGCTCTCCTGAATGCCCTTGAGGAAGAGGAGAAAATTCTCAATCAAAAATCTCGGGTTCATTGGCTCAAGGTAGGGGACAAAAACAACAAGTTTTTCTTCGCAAAAGCTAAAGGTAGATGGAATTCAAACAAAATTTTGGCTCTCGAAGATGATTTGGCAGTTCTTACTAATGACCAGGCTCAGATCAAATCTATTGCTGTCATTTACTTCAGAAATTCTCTTGGGTCAGTTAATCCTCCAGCAAGCAGAAACTTTAATGAGCTCCAAAGCCTTAACCTCAGGAAAGTTCCATCTGACCTTCTGCTCTCTCTTACGAATCCTATCTCAAACATTGAGATTCTGGCCACTCTCAAATCTCTTCCCAAAAACAAATCCCCTGGCCCTGATGGCTTCAATACCAATTTCTTCATTTCCTCATGGGATATAGAGGGTGCTGATTTCACTAGAGCAGTCCAGGCCTTCTTCCACTCTGGGAAACTTCTCAAAGAGCTTAACCATGCAGCCATCACTTTGGTCCCTAAGGTTACAAATCCTACAGCGATGGGGGATTTTTGACCTATTTCATGCTACTCTACAGTTTACAAATGCATAGCAAAGATTCTTGCCAACCGTCTTAAGAAGACTCTTCCCTTCATTATTTCTAACCAATAATCAGCTTTTATTCAGGGTAGGAGCATAGGTGATAATATTCTGCTGGCTCAAGAACTTTTACATAACTATCACAGAGCTGGAGGGCCTCCCCGTTGTGCCCTAAAAATTGACATAAGTAAATGTTTTCCCAGTGAGATGACCTAGAACTTGTAGAAGGGGGGTTGAATACAAGTTCTCACAACTTTTTTGATTTCTTGTTCTTTAAGAAATTAAACTCTTCTGCGGAATATAAAGAACAAGATCAAAACTTTATAAACAATTGCTTTTATTGATTTAACAATTGATTACAAGTTTTCTAACAATCAAAACAAGCTTTGATCGTCAGCTTCTATTCTGTGTATATATAAAATACAACACTTTCAATTCTCTCTCTCTATACACATACACAGCTTCGTATTTCTTTTCTGTAATTTATAATTACAGCTTCTAAAACTAAGTTATCAAAAACCTAGCTTCCTAATTCAAATCAAATACAATCTTTCCAATTGAAAGATTTCTAACAAGTTTCCTTATCAGCTACGTCTTCAATAAAGTCTACGTGTGCATGGAAGACTTTCCTTCTTTGATTTGAACTCTAACTCCATCAGTGATTAAGTCTTCGACTAATCTCCGATAGCTTCTTTAATTAGTCCCTGATCACTTTGAGTAATCTCCGATGCTTTACAACGTGTAATCTCTGATGCTTTACTTCGTGTAATCTCCGATGCTTTGGCTTTAGTCTCTGGTGATGTCAGCTTTTAATCTCCGAGGTATTGTTTTAATCTCTGATGACGTCAGCATTAATCTCTGACTCTTTAGTTACAATCCCCGATGACGTAAGCTTTAATCTCTGATGACCAATCCTTCAATCTCCGATGAACAAAACATTTTAATCTCCGATGAAGGATTCTTCAATCTCCGATGGGCAAAGTCCAATCTCTGATGAACAAAACTTTATTCTCTGATAGACTTTTCCCTTAATCTCCGACAAGCCAAAATCAATCTCCGAAGGACTAATTAATTTAAACAACTTGTTGAACAAACTCAACAAGTATTCCAGCAGTACATACAAAAGAAATGAACCTATCTCTTTATTATAATGACTAATTTACAAACAAGAGATACTACTGCTAGCTACAAAACTAAAGTGTTACAAACCAACACTTTTCTGTACATTTGTATTCCTAAGTATTCTAAAGACAATCATCATCAAATGTTCATAAAACCTAACAGTAAAGCTTTTGATTCAGTTAATTGGGAATTTGTTGTCGCTACTATGAATTTTATGGGGTTCCTAGAGCAATTTATCAGATGGGTTAAAGAATGCGTCACTACTGCCAAATACTCAGTTAAAGTTAATGGAGAGCTCTGCGGTTATTTTGATGGCAAGAAGGGTCTCCGTCAAGGTGACCCCCTCTCGCCTTATCTTTTTGTTATTGCCATGGAAGTTCTCAGTGCTAAGTTGGATACTGTTAGCCAAAACCCCTCTTTCAAGTTCCACTGGAAAACTGAAAAAGGCTCTCTTACCCATCTAGCTTTTGTTGATGATCTAATTCTATGCTCTCATGGGGACATATCTTCTATAAATCTCCTTCTTAATGGTATAGCAATTTTCTCAAATCTTTCGGGGCTGGCCATTAATATCCAGAAAAGCAACTGTTTTTTGGCGAATGTTTGTGATGAAGTTAAAACCCTGATTGTTGATCGTTGTGGTTTTCCCTTAGGCTCGCTCCCAGTGAGATTTCTAGGGGTTCCCCTCATTTCCTCAAGGCTCTCCTCTCTAGATTGCAAACCTCTGATTGATAAGATCACTGCACTAATTAGCTCTTGGGCCAATCAATACCTCTCTTACGCAGGCAGAATCCAACTCATCAAATCCATCCTCTTTGCCATCCAAGCTTTTTGGACTTCCCATTTTATTTTACCCAGTGCAGTCTCCAAAAAGATCACTCAAATTTTTACTCACTTTCTATGGAAAGGCTCTTCTCTTGACAAGCATGGCTGTAAGGTATCTTGGAAGCATGTTGCTCTCCCGAGATGAGAAGGAGGCCTCAGAATCAAACAAGTTGAAGATTGGAATAAGGCTCAAATTCTTCATAGGCTGTTGCAGATCTTAGAATGGAACTATTCCTCCCCTTGGGTCTCTTGGATTCAGAACTACAAGCTTACCCAATTTGGTTTCTGGACTGTCCCTATTTCCCAAGACTTTTCATGGGTCTGGAGGAAGATTCTCCAACTCAGAGATCTAGCCATTGAATTCATCACATACAAAGTTGGAAATGGTTGTAATATCCTCACCTGGCAAGATCCGTGGGTTTCCTCACAGCCCCTAGCCAACAGACCTGATATGCCCATCATATCAAATGCAAACAGCAGCTTCTTCTCTAAACTCAGCTCCTATATTTCAGATGACTCTTGGTCCCTGCCAACCTCAAACTATACTCTCCTCATTGACCTTAGAGCTTCTGTTGCTCAGATCCCTATTAATTCAAGTGGTCAAGACTTGATTCTTTGGCAAGGTGTTGACATCACTAAAATCTCCTTACGTACCATCTGGAACTCGGTCCGAAAGAAATACCCCCCTTCTCCCTGGTGCAGTATTCTTTGGAATCCCATTTTTGTCCCTAGAATGTCTTTCTTTACTTGGCTTGGTACTCGTAACAAAATCCTTCCCAGAATTGTAGCCCCTTGCCAATTTTGCGAGGAACAAGAAGAATCTACTACTCACCTTTTCTTTGATTGCAGGTTTAGTTCAGCTGTATTAGCTGAAGTAATGGGTGCTGCAGGTTGGGTTGGATCGCTGGTATCCTTTAATCACTACATTGCTTTACTGGATGCTACTAATGCCACAGTGGGAACGAAGCTCATCAGCCATTTATGCCTTGTAACTATAATATACAAAGTGTGGCTTGAAAGAAATCATAGAAAGCACGGTGGTCAAGGCCATACTGCACACTATGCTGCTCAGGATTATTTCTCTACACTTAAGCTCAAGTTACACAACTGGAAAGGCCTTGCCAAAGCTCTTCACTTGCAACCTAATCTTGCAAGATGGAAATTACCTTAATTCTATGAGTTATAGGCCTCTCTAACTTCTCTATTTCACTGAGGGATTATTGGCTTTTTTTGCAGTTTTAGCTGTCTGTTCTTCACATTTTTCTACGTTGTTTTGGCTACTGCAGAGGCTGCTTCTATTTCTGTAGTGGTGTTGCTTATATATTCTTACTCTTATGCAATAATATTATTGTTGCTGCTGTTACATTGGTGTTGCTTAGAAGAGTTAAAAAGAACCTTATTACTTTAAATAAGGAACATGGACATCTTCATACTAGAGTTGCTATTGCTAGGGAAGCGCTGCTTCAGCAGATTACAATCAGAAAGAGAAGCTGCTTACTTTTGATCTCTTAAACGCTTTAGAGGAAGAGGAAAAATTCTTAACCAAAAAGCTCGGGTTCATTGGCTCAAGGTTGGGGATAAAAACAAAAAGTTCTTCTTCGGTAAAACCAAAGGCAGATGGAACTCAAACAAAATCAATGCTTTTGAAGATGATCAGGGGGTTATTACATATGATCAGAATCAGATTAAATCCATTGCTATCTCCTACTTCATGAATTCTCTTGGTGCTGATCTTTGTCCCCCCGGAAGGTACCTCTCAGCTCTCCAAAGCCTTAACCTTAAAAAAGTCCCTCCTAATCTTTTGCTCCATCTTTCTGCTCCAATTTCAAATCTAGAGATTTTGACCACTCTCAAGTCTATCCCCAAAACCAAATCTCCTGGCCCTGATGGCTTCAATGCAAATTTCTTCATATCTTTTTGGGATCTTGTGGGAGCAGATTTCACTAAAGCTATTCAAGCCTTCTTCCACTCTGGAAAACTGCTTAAAGAGCTAAACCATGCAGCCATCACTTTTATACCAAAAATTAAAAATCCTTTAGAGGATGGGGGATTTTCGCCCTATTTCATGTTGTTCTACTATTTATAAATGCATCTCAAAGATTCTTGCCAACAAACTTAAGAAGACTCTCCCCTCCATTATTTCAAATCGCCAATCAGCTTTTTTTTTTTTTTTTTTTGTTAAATTGGGAATGAAATAGAAGGAAAAGAAAGAAATAGAAATAACGAAGGGCCCCCCCCCCGCCTACTAGCACAGGTCGCTAGCTAGGGAGACAAACCAACACTTGGGAAAACAGTATGCTCAACAGAGTAAACAGACAAGGAAAGGCATCAGTCAGAACCTCACTACAGAAATCAACACTAAGAAAACATCACCTATCAAGATTACAACACTAAAACCAGGGGGACACCACTGCTGCATCAAAGACAGAGGATCAAACACCAATGCAACAAGGAAGCATCAGCAGAACAAAGACTTCATCACTGCAGCAATAGAAGCAGACACTGCAGAATGGCATAATTCACCTCAATACAGCAGCAGAAAACAAAGAGATGCAGGAAACTGCGCATATATACTGCAGCAGCAGAGAAGGCACTGCATTGCAGCAGCAGGAGACTAAGAAAGCAGGGAACCAGCAGCACACTGCAGCAGAAACTCCAGCAGAAAATTGCAGCAGTAACAACAATTGGAGGGCAGCAGCAGCAGCAGCAGCAGAAGCAAACATCACTGCAGCAAGCTAAATGGAGCAGCAGTAGTAGAAACTGCACCAAACTAGGCATGGAAGATACTATACTTGGAAACCAGCAGCAGCAGAAAAAAAAACTTCAGCAGCAGCTGCAGTTAACATCACTGCAGCAAGCAAAATGCAGCAGAACTTGCAACCTAATCTTGGTGTTACACAGCTGGAAAGGCCTTCCCAAAGCTCTTCACTTGCAACCTAATCTTGCAAGATGGAGATTACCTTAATTCTATGAGTTATAGGCCTCTCTAACTTCTCTATTTCACTGAGGGGTTATTGGCTTTTTTTGCAGTTTTAGCTGCCTGTTCTTCACATTTTTCTACGCTGTTTTGCTACTGCAGAGGCTGCTTCTATTTCTGTAGTGGTGTTGCTTATATATTCTTACTCTGATGCAATAATATTGTTGTTGCTGCTGTTACATTGGTGTTGTGTTGCATTGATAGTGCCTCTGTGTTTTATTGTTGAATTCTTGATAGTGGTGTTGCTGCAGTGGTGTATGTCTGTTCCGCGCAGTCTCTGCTCCTTTTTGTTTGCTGCAGTGGTGTTGCATCCGTTGTAGTGGTCATTGAAGTTGCTGCTCTGTAGTGGTAATTGTTTTTTTTTTTTTTTTTTTTTTTTTGCTAAATTGCAGAAATATATAAAAGGAAAGAAAATACAAAAATAATGAGAGGCATCCCCCTCGACCTACTAGCACATCTCGCTAGCTAGGGAAAACAAGCCAAAACTATGAGCATAAACACAAAGCAATCAAGTCGGCTGATACAAGGAGACCAAGTAAAAATCCCTCTGACGGTAAATCCTTCGCTGGCTAGGGTCCTCTGAAATGCAGCACGAAGACACCTGAATCCAGCAGCAACAGTAAACAGCATTAAACCAGCTGCAGTATGCAGAAACCAGCTGCAGTATGCAGCAGCAGTAAACAGCATTAAACCAGCTGCAGTATGCAGAAACCAGCTGCAGCATGCAGCAGCAGCTGCATACGGCAGCAGCAAATAGAAGCAGCAATAAACCAGCAGCAGTAATCAAGCAGCAACATGTATACAAAACCAGCAGCAGCAGCAGCCAACAACAAGCAACTGGCAGCAAACAACTTACAAACTTACATACATACTTCTCCTAAATTTTGCATGAGAGACCAGCCTACTTTTGATAATAATGAGAATTTCAGCTACAAGGTCAAGCGGGTTCCTACCAGCTTTACCATGCATCCTGCCATTTCTCTCGGACCAAATGTGGTAGACAATATTGTTGAAACTGAACCAAACCAGCTGATTTCTAAAGGAGTTAGAGTTTAAAGAACTGATATTGTGTATGAGCTCGGACCAATTAAAATTGGAACCAAACCAACCAGCTTTTCGTAAAATGGCATGAGCTGTTTTAAGAGAGTAGGAGCATTGGAAAAATAAGTGATCAAAGGATTCAGGTCCAATGTTGCACAAGACACAGAGATTTGTGATATTCAAGCCAAAATTGATCAGCTTGTCCATAGTCCACAGACTTTTGTGGCAACATAGCCAATTTATGAAGGAGTATCGAGGAACGGCAAGTTTGTTCCAAATTACTCGATTCCAAGCAATTTTCTGATTCGTGGTGCGAATATTCGACCAAATACATTTGACTTTAGTTAAAGAGATAGGAATATTACCCCAGTGCACACAATCCTGATTCAAGGAGTTTAAAGGTGTAAGGTAGTTAAAAATGCTCCTCCAATTGATGATAATTTGGTGATTGGAAATTGGGAGCCTCCAAGAGTCATTGAGAATAATGTCAGCAACCACAGCTTCCTTTCCTAGACCAGATTCAAGAATGATTGGGTCATCAACAGATTTGGCTAGAGGTTGTGAGTTGTGCCACGGATCAAACCACAGGCTCACGCTTGATCCATCACCAATAGAATAAAAGATGAACTGCTTGGCTGTGGATCTAAGGGCGAGGATTTTCCTCCAAGTCCAAGAGGACTGAGCAGTAACCTTCATATTCCAAAAGTTGGATTTTTTAATAACAGTATTACGAATCCATAAAACCCATAAAGATTGAAACTGAGGATTTAATAGATGCCAAATCCTTAACAGTAAATGGGCACGGTTCCATTCCCTCGTACATTTAAAGTCTAAGCCACCCTCGTCCTTGGGAGAACAAATCTTCGTCCAGGCAACTTTGGCCCCGTGTTTGCTAAGAGTAGCACCTTTCCATAAAAAACTGGTGAAGATACTTTGGATTTTCTTATGGATGTAGCTGGGCAACAAGAAATGTTGAGTCCAAAAAGATTGAATTGAAAAGAGAACCACCTTGATAAGCTGCATTCTACCAGCATATGATAGAAATTTCGAGGTCCAAGAAGCAATTCTGCTTGTAATTCTGTCCACTAGTGTATCACAGTCTCGTGCCCGCAACCTAGAAGAGATTAGAGGAACTCCAAGGAACTTTACAGGGAGAACACCCTGC
>CM025786.1:42881844-42898547 GCA_014636745.2 Centella asiatica | reverse complement strand
CCCTTGACGGGTTAAATTAGTCCATGATGACAAGACTAGTCTCCGATGCACAATACATCCCCTGATGATGACGTCAGTCTCAGTCTCTGATAGAACAATAACATCCATTGATGACATCATCGTTAGTCCCCGATGTGTTAATTATCCCCTGACGCCAGACGCATCCCCTAACGCCAGTCTCTGATGACTAATTCTCGACTAAGTCCCGAAGTTGTTTAACTCAGTATTAATAAGTAAAGTAACCACAGGTTGACAAGCCCCTCCTAACCAACTTTTCGCCAATGCATTGACAGAAAAGAAATCTAAGGATACTTCCTTCCAAGTAAGATTTACATTTGCAACCGAATGCTTATCACCCAATGCCTCCAACGGATCATTCGGCCAATAAAAATGCTCTTGTAAAATAGCCAAAGTCTTGGTAATGCCGAAGTGGCCGACTAATCCTCTTCCATGGGCTTCTCTTACCAGCAATTCTTGAATTGAACAAAATGGAACACAGACAATTTCCTTTGAACAAGAATTCATCTTGGAACACATAATTACCAGTAGTTCCTCGAGAACATGTTTCGATTATTGGTTGGAAATCAAGGTCCAACTTATAGTATTCCTTGATTAACTCAGAACCAAGCAGTTTTGAACTGAGCACACCCAACAACGTATATCTTTGTGACGATGCATCAGCCACAACATTGTCCTTCCCCTGTTTGTGTTTTGAAGAGAAATTAAAAGACTGTAGAAACTCAACCCACTTGGCATGACGAGGACTAAGCTTCTGTTGACCATGAATGTACTTCAAAGCTTCATGGTCGGAGTGCAATATAAAATGACTGGGACGCAAATAGTGACACCAGTGGTCTAGTGCCCTCACTATCGCGTAGAACTCCTTGTCATATGTAGAATAATTTAGCGTTGTTCCACTCAACTTTTCACTAAAATAAGCAACAGGCCTCTTCTTCTGCACTAGCACAGCTCTTATTCCTACCCCGCTTGCATCACACTCTACTTCGAAAGGACTTATAAAATTAGGCAACGCTAATACCGGTGTGTCACACGACAATTGCTTCACCTTTTCAAAAGCCCTTTGAGCAACCTCCGTCCACTCAAACTTTCCTTTCTTTATACATTCAATAATAGGTGCAACCACACTACTGAAGTTCTTCACAAATCTTCTATAAAAAGAAGCAAGTCCATGAAAATATCTTACCTCCGTCATTATTGTAGGTACTGACCAGGACTTAATAGCTTCCACTTTTGATGGATCAACTGAAACTCCATCCCCATAAACTATGTAGCCTAGGAAGGTCACACTAGGCACCAAGAAGTAACACTTTTCTAACCTGGCGTATAGCTTTTGCTTCCTCAACACTTCAAACATTGATCTTAAATGCACAAAATGTTCTTCCTTGCTCTTTTTGTAGATCATCATGTTATCTAAGTACACCACAACAAACTTTCCCAAGAAAGGTTTTAGTACTTCATTCATCAACCTCATGAAAGTACTTGGTGCATTAGTCAGACCGAATGGCATGACCAGCCATTCATACAAACCTACCTTTGTTTTGAACGTTGTTGTCCACTCATCGCCTTCCCTCATTCTAATTTGATGATATCCACTATGAAGGTTGATCTTGGAAAATACCCCAAACCATGCAACTCATCCAATAGGTCATCTAATCTCAAAATTGGAAATCTATACTTGATAGTAATGTTATTTACTGCCCTACTATCAATGCACATTCTCCAGGTTCCATCTTTCTTTGGTACCACCAAAGTTGGTACAACCCAAGGACTCATGTTTTCCCTCACATAGCCCCTCTCCATTAACTCCTTAATTTGTCTTTCTTCTTCAAGTGTTTCCCTCTCCTTCAAGGCATAAGATGCCTCAATTTCTTCGACATCACGAAGGGTCATGACCCAGTTAATAGGACAGTCTCGTTGCATGTGCCCATAACCTTTACACTTGAACAAGATTCTTTTATCTTCTGTTGTCAGTGGTGTAGAGGCTTTTCCCTTGTCCTTCTTGAATATATCAAAGTCAGGAGTGAACTTGGACATAGATTGTGACTCATTTCTCCTTTTGTTTTGGCCTCTTTCAATTATCTTGCCCATAGGTCGGGCATGACTAATCCCCTTGGCCTTGGCATGCTTCTCAGCTCACATGACTACCTTGCACACCTCTTCAAAAGAATAGTAAGGTTGCAATTCCACTTTCTCGGCAATATTATTGTTTAGTCCCGTTAAGAACTGAGTAATCTTGTGTTCTGCCCTTTCTTCAAGGTCGCACAACATGGTGAGTTGTTCAAACTCCACCATGTATTCTTCCACTGATAGTGCTCCTTGCTTGAAACCTTGCAATTTCAAAAACACATCTTGCATGTAATCCGTCGGGAGGAAACACTTCTTCATTCTTGTTTTTAAAGCTTCCCATGACCTGATTCGTGTTTTTCCTTCTCTCCTCCTTTTGTTCTTTAAGTTCTCATACCATAGGTTAATATAACCGGTGAATTTTAATATCGCCACCTCGAATCTTTTATTGTTATCATAGTCTTTATAATCAAAGACTCGTGCAATACGTTGAAACCATTCAAGAAATTTCTCAGGCTTCATGCTGCCATCGAAATCTGGAATGTCTAAACGCAGACATTTGTCGTCATCAATGTTTTCCCCCTGCCTCCGATGTACTGGTCTGGTCACTTCTTCTTCCTCTGATCTGAAGTACGAACAGATCTCGTACTTCTGTTTGGACTTGTAGAAGGGTTTCTCCCATCCAACCTAGCTAGAATCTCATTCATCTTATCTGTTAGCTCGTTTATTTGCCAATCACGACGCAAGTTTTGTGCTTGCTCCATGGTAAATCCTCGTGGAATAAGTTGTTCTTATTCTCTAGCCATTATTTGTTGTCGCTTGTGATTTAATACAAGAACAACTCGTCGCCAAAAGCTCTGATACTAAGATGATGTATTTGATCTGGGAGGATCGAACATAGGTTGCAGAAAAATAACTTTAGGAAGATTCTATAAAGAATTGAATCATCGAGAATCAACACTAAAGGATCAATCTGTTTAGTTTACTTAAACAAATTAATCACCCAACCATGTATTCTAAATACAATCATACAAAATGGCTCTCTCTTTAAAATTTTTCTCTCCCTTCTCTTAACCTTTCCCCTAAACCCTAATCTTGCTGCTCCTCCTCTTTACTCCTCCTTTCTTCCCTCTTACGTTCACTCCTTTGTTTTCTAAGATGAGTGGTTTCACTTCTTTGGAAATGGCAGATTCTGAACCCATCTCAAACCCCTCTCTTCCAAATCCGGTAATCTCTAGACCAGCGGGATCTGAAAATTCGGACTTTGATTTGGAGAATATTGCTGAGGAACCCCAGTTGTATAAGGAAGTTTTTGCTGCAGCAGCCCAACTCACTGAAAATGACAGATTAGAAGTTTTCCAAGCTAGACAGAAACATGCCATTCTTATGTCCTTCATCTCTTCTCTTGGCTGGAATATTGAAGATATAAGGAAATTTGAGCTCTAAGGCTCTCTTCCCACTGGGCCTTCAAGCTCAGGATCTTCAGAGCTTAAACCAATTGTTGTTCCAATTCAGGTTTCTACGGGGTCTAAGGAAATTGATGAAACCCTATCTCTCTAGCCACCTCTAGTGGAGGGTGAATTCATTCATTCGAACTCTCCACAGATTAATGATCAGACCCTTTCTAAGGGAAAGCTGTCATGGAGCAAAATTGTGGCAAGAGATGCAAATCCTGCTAAGCTCTCCTTCTTTCCTCCGACCTTGGTTGATGGTAAGATTTCTATCAAACCACCCCTTGCGGTTCTCAAGCAAGGTTGCAAACATTGGGAAAATTGGCTGATTGGATTTTTCCACCATTCCCATCCCCCCTACAATGTTATTACTACAACAGCTACTAAAATTTGGGGTAATCTAGGCCTGAATAAGGTATTCTTGCATAAAAATTCTTACTTGTTTCAATTTAATTCAATAGAAGACTGTGATAATGTTATGAGCTTGGGACCTTGGCACTTATCTACCAAATTGATTCTATTAAAAAAATGGCGCGAAGGGACTGATATATCCAAAAAATGGCGTCCTCAAGAGCTGCTTCTCCTTCTTGCCCTTCACACACATGTAAACTAGTTAGATCTTTTAGGAACCCAAGCCTGCTTGGGTTTTGATTTAACAATTTAATCACAGGTTTAGTTTTGGTTATTGGTTGTGTATTCTTTTCATTTCTTTCCTCTTTTCAGGAGATGAAAGATCCACCTTGATCTTAGGTGGCTTATAAACAACCCTTAACTTTTGAGGAGACATTCTCCTTGTGTTATTGTGAATGTTAGGCATAGAGGGATAAACATAATAACAATTTACATAGGCATTGCAAGCATATGATGGATGTCTAAAATCACCATAGTAATGACATGACATATATTGATGTGGTGCAATGTGTGGACAAGGAAATGCATAAGAAACAGGAAGAACATGCATGTTATCAGTAATTTTTGTGCATTGAAAAGCAAGGTGGTTGCAGTTCCCACACTTGGTGCATGTCTTCCTAGGTGCATTAGGTATTATTTTTTATTTTTTTTTGTTAAGTTGGGGTATAATATAAATCGAGAAAATTACAAAAGTAACGAGAGGCATGCCCCCTGACCTGCTAGAACAGATAGACTTTAGCTAGGAGAACAAGAAATAAAGTACAAGCAAACAATAGACAAGAATAAACTGTAGGCGACATCCCCTGATGCAAACAACTATCCCTTTACGGGTCAAAAGGCCTATCAGTGGATAAATATCCCCTGATGACAAAAGCCAGTCATCAGTGGATAGTTATCCTCTTAAGATTAATATGCACCCTTGATGATGACACTAAACTTTCAGAAGAAGCCGCCCCCTGATGCAAAATCACCTTCCTCTGAATCTTGGCTCGACATCCCCTAATGTAAGTAGAAGTATCCCTTGACGCAAGTACTCAACCTGTTCTCGGCAAAGTTACTCATCTCCTGACCCCTGGCAGCGTATCCCCTGATGCATGCAGCGTATACCCTGACACAAGTAGGACTTCCCCTGATGGACATTAGATAATCCCTGATGCAGGTACGACATCCCCTGACATGGAAGTTAATCCCTGACAGCTCAGGAACTGTCTTTAGGCCAACCCCTGATGCAATCTGATATCTCTTAGAGCACTCCACAGCCTCTGACCAAGAGCATCCATGCTGAGCTTTGTTTACCATATTATAAATGATCAGTTCCTTATAGTAACCAATTCTGATAACAAGGAAAGGTTTTGTTAAGCTTGTGGAATTTCCCAGAGCTATGCAATTTACTTTTAATTATATTAACACAATCAGAAGCTAAACAACATTCAGGAGTAGTGGTATCATTATGCATCCTAAAATTCCTTTCACCCCAGATCTTGTAGACATAGACGGATAATACAAGACATTTAATGTAAGACCAATACTTTTGATTTGCATCCAGAAAAAGGTCACCCAAAACATGATCCCAATCTGTCCATGAAAAGTTTTTGTCCAATATGTGTAATAGTTTGCCCATAATCTTACAAGAATACCTGCAAGAAAAGAATAGGTGATCCATGGATTCATCAGCAGAATTGCACAGAGAGCATGGGAAAACATAATGGGGAAGAAGTTTGTTGTGGAATCCCAGCCAAAGAATGAAAGAGAAGCGAGGGATATGCAAAGAGTGCCAAGCTATCTCCAAAAAAGGATTTTGGGGGCTCCTAAGTCTGATGGATTCCCATATTTGACTAATGTTGACTGTGTTGATATCACGTCCATTCCATAAAATATTGTTTGAGCAGTTACCACCAATAGGAATTGAAGAAATCTTAATTTTAAGATTGATAATAGACACATGGTAATTCATTGGAAAACACCATTGGTCACCAGAGATGATGGAGCTTACATGGGAATTGAAATCAAGCTGTAGCTCTTGGACAAGAAGGTCAGTAGGCTTGTAGCATAAAGGTGCCAAATCACACCAAGGATCTTGCCATAAAAGGAAAGTATTGCCATTTTCGAGGACATATTTTATGTATTTGAGCGCCAGGGGGCGAAGATTTAGAATTTTTCGCCAACTCCAAGAGCAGTTTGAAGGAATTTTTGCAATCCAGAACTTGCATTTCCCCAGGAGTGTACTTCGAGCCCACTCTACCCAGAGATTCGTGGAGCGTCGATTAATTAGGGAAAGAAGGAGATGAACCTACTGTGCTTTGTCCCATTCCTTCACCTTTTTAATACCAAGACCTCCTTCCTTAAAAGGGAGGGAAACAGTAGACCAGGCTATGCAGGAAGAGTATGAACCTCTCCAAAGAAAAGACATAAGAATTTTGTCAATTTTCCTTGCAATATACTTAGGAAAGAGGAACATTCTACTCCAGTAGGATTGGATAGCAAAGAGTACCGAAGATATAAGTTGTCTTCTGCCTGCAAAGGATAGAAACTTGTTAGTCCAGGAATTTATTTTCTTGGTAATTAGCTGGATAAGGGGCTCGCAATCAAAGGCTGAAAGTTTTTTGGTGATGAGCGGAACTCCGAGAAACTTGACAGGCTCATTGGTGACTTGCATTTGGGATAGAGCCAATATCTCTTGCAGATGTTTAGATTTTATATTAGAGCAGAATAATTGGCTCTTGGCTGCATTCTTTTGAAGACTTGAGAGGGAGGAAAATATATCCAAGGCATGGAGGAAGGTTTTGACTGAAGATACATCGCCTTTGCAAAATAGCATGAGATCATCCACAAAGATGGGGTGAGAAATTTTCACAGCTCTCCAGTGAGGAGAGAAAAAGGGGTCCACAGTTTCCAGTTGGATTTTGAACTTTTGGGACCAGAGCAATAGCAGTAGCATTAATTTCTCTGAGCATCGTACCATTATTAAAAAAAAATGTAAGATAGCTTTTGTAAAGTCATTACCAACAATGCCCCAAGTGTGGAGGAAGAAATTAACATTAAAACCATCTGATCCAGGGGCTTTGTTCCTTTTCATACTTTTTAGAGTGTTAAAAACCTCATCTTCAGAAATGGGGTTAATGAGTTGATGGGCCAGGTCCTATGGCAAAGATTTAGCAATGAACTTTTGAAGAGCCTCTTTCCACGGGTAAGGAGCTGGTGAGGAACCAAGAAGTTCTTTATAGTAACCCACTGCTTCCCTCTTAATATCATCTTGGTTATGGAGAGATTTGCCTAGAGCATCATTAAGCAAGAGGATTTTGTTCTGGTTCCACCTATTCTGCAACTGAGTAAAGAAGAAATTCGAGTTCTTATCCCCACAATCAAGCCATTGAACCCTAGATTTTTACCTTAAGATTTTTTCCTCATTAGCCATAACATCCTCAAGAGCTGCAAGGAGAGCATTCTCAGTATCAATATTAGACGAATTAATATCAGCAGGGGATTGTTGTAAATGCAGTTGGAACTCCTGGAGGTCCTTCCTTGCTCTTACTGAGGAAACTGAGTTCTTCTGATGGTCAGAGTTTAATTTGATTAATCGTTTCTTTGTGATCCTCAATTTTTTGGCAAGAACAAACATAGGGGACCCCTGGACTCGGGTATTCCAGGCCTCGGTCACCACAGTGCTAAATCCATCTAGCTCCAACAAATAATTCAAGAATTGAAAAGGCTTAAAAGAGGGCTTGATTTTAATACCTGTATCAAGGATAATAGGAGCATTATCCGACATGCCCCTGGCCCCAAAAGTGGCAAAGGAGTGTGGCAAGTTGGTAATCCAGCAGTCATTCCCCAAAACTCTATCAATCGTCCTAGAAATCGTGAAATTTGTTTGACTATTCCACCAAGTATGATGAGGACCAACTACTCTGATATCAGTGAGCTTGCAGTTGAGAATGTAGTCTTTGAAATCATGCATCCCCACATCACAGATCCCCCGACCTCCCCAGGCATCTTCCAAGTCGAGGATGACATTGAAGTCTCCAAGCACAAGCCAACTGTCCTGTGTGCTAGCATTAAGAGTACATAAATCTGCCCAAAGGGATTTCCTTTGCGAGGCCATGTTGAAAGCATAAATAACAGCCTTAGTCTCAATATGGTGGAGGTGGCAGTGCATAAGTTGGCTAGACATATGCAAAACTGAAACTTGGACAGAACGAGGATCCCAGCCCACCCATATTCTTCCATTCTGATGGTGGCTATAATTATGAAGCCAGTGCCAATGTCTATTAAACTTGGAGGCAATAACATCTGCTTTGTGAGATTTAACTCGAGTCTCCAAAAGACCCACAAATGAGATGCCATTATTTGTAAAAAATATTCTAATATCTTCTTGCCTAGGAGATTTATTGAGGCCCCGAACATTGTAGGTACTGATCTTCATCAAAAGATTGAGGGGGGTGATTATTTTTTCACTCTTCCTTTTTTCTTCTTAGAAGAAGAAGATTGGGAGTGAAGAGGTAGAGATGGGCTGTCCCCAAGACTTATGGAGTGGATTTCATGAATTTTGAGAGCTTAAGTTCCATTTCATCTGCCCCTTTAAGCTTGCCGAGGAGTTTGTTGTCAAAAAGGAAAGTACTACCATCGGACGAACCCTCACCTGGGTCCCGAGCAACCCCCAGGTCCTTGTTCTTCTTCTTTGATACTTCGATCCAACCTTCATTAGTTTCAGAGGGGATCATAGGTTGTCCATCAGAGGGAGGAGCTGGTGATTTGGTCACAAGGGGCACTGTATGGACTGCAGGTTGATCTTGTCCAACACAGGGGGGACTTGTTTTGGATTTATCTAGAGTCTTCGGAACCCAGAGATAGCGAGCTTTTGGACATTTAAAAATTGAATGCCCAAAGGCTTTGCACGTAGGGCAAGTAGGAGGCCTATTCTGATACTCAACAGCTACAGTAATAGGAGCTCCAAAACTATTATCTTCATCAAAAGTAAATACTGAATCTGTTTTGGCCAAACAGATGTAGCATCCAATTCAACACAGACCCTAGCAAAGGGCATGGGATCCAAGTTCTGGGTGGTTTTGTCAAGAAAGAGAGGTTTGCCAATTCCACTTGCAACATAGCTTAAACCCTCTGTCTTCCAGTAGGAGAATGGGACATTATGGAATTTTACCCAAACAGGGGCTTTGGTACAACTTTCAATGTTGGTAGAGAATCCCTCCTTCCAAGGCCTAAGAATGAGCAGTTTGTTATGGATATAGTGTGGCCCCAAAGCTAAAACATTGTCTTTGTCAGCAACCATATCGAAACGAAACATATAGAAGTTTTGGTGGGTGAAAACTCTCTTTACACCAAGATTATGCCACCAGTAAAGGGATTCAAAGTCTATCCTAAAATGATCACCAGCCCCATGGGAGTTCAATTCAAAAACAAAAAGGGGGAGATCATTACCTTTTACTGGTCACAACTTGCTGCAGCCAACATTCAAGAAATAAAGACAGTCCTTGAAGCTTTGGAAACAAGCAGCAATGTCAACATAGTCAATTTCAGAAAGCTTCTTCAGAAGGAACTAGATCGGCTGGAGACAGGAGCAGAAGACAACAGACTCAGAATTCCTGATCAAAACCCATAACAAAGAAGACAAGGCCTTGGAAGTGACTCTCAACCTATTGAATCAAGTCATCCATTGCCCTTTGTCTCAGCAAAAAGGAAAAGGGATTCTGATGTCTAAATACAACATTCTTTTTGTAATAGATGTAGGTTATACTTGTACATAAATTCTTTTGTTAATTCATTCAAAATTCTTTCATGTATTTAGTATTGGTTTTGACATCATCATCAGTGCATCTAAGGATTTATGGTTATCAAATTGATAAACATAAATAGGGGGAGATTATTAGAGATAAATGATGATGATGATTATGTAATAAATTGTGCAACTATAAATACTTGAGGAATTTTATAAACCTTAAGATCAGCACAAGTTTTGCACCCACTGATGATACACTTATTCATCAGTGGATGGTTAATAACTTCACAAGGCAAGTCAGAAAATAGAAACATTCAAAGGACTTGACAAAGTGAAGAAGAATGTCTGATGCTACTTGTAAACAGTCAAAGTATTCCGCACATCAAAAATTCTAATCAAAGTTACGTTGATTAAGTTCCATCAGGGGGAACCCATCAAGGGAACCCATCAGGGGGAACTCATCAGGGTATGACGAAGGCAGACCAACCCGTCATGGAAACACTTCAAGACATGTCATTGTCAGGCAAACCAATCAGGGTAACCCGTTAGGGGAAATGACCAACATGACATTAGTGGAAGCCATCAGTGTATGCCGTCAGTCATAACCATCAGGATCAAGAAGCATTGAGTAAAACTCAAGTGAAGGTTGAAGCTCTGATCCACTCAATAAGCATCAGGGGATCCAGAAGCACTGATCAAAGTCCGTCAGGGCTGACAGTCAGTGGATCATTGTGACAGCATGCACCCGTCATCAGTTCTTACACGGAAATCAACGTAACGTGTTACAGAAGCAAGAAATATGATGTGATAGGATAATCAGCTTATAGTTAGTTTTAGTTGAATTATGATGAGGGTATTAAAACTTGGGAATGAGCGGATAAGCGTTGTGATTCACCAAGGAATTCTTGCATTTCTGTCATTATTTACAAAGTTGCTTTAAGTTTAGTCGAGCCTGCCGAGAAATGACACGCCAGGGACTACGCACGACGCGCTAGGGAACACGCTTGACGCGCCAGGGACTAATAGTCGTGTTGGGGACGCATCAGAGACTAATACGTGTATCGGGGACTAATACGCGTATCGGAGACTAAGCGCATCGGGGATTAACACATCAGGGGTTAATGACGTCAGCTGCAAGTGAGTTAACTTGTCGGAGATCAGGAATGTTGTCATCAGAGACTATAGTCTCCGAAAGCTAATTTTACCGGTTTTCTAGTTTTAGATAATTAGTTTATATTTGTTATTTGTTTCCTAGATTAAATTAAATTATTTACTTTCTTTGTTAGATTAGATATCTTTCCGTATTGAAATTCTTTCCATTGTAAATTCTTTCCTATTAGAATTTAGGGATCTTAACAGCTTATAAATAGCTGCTTCTATTGTATTTGAAGATATAGACAATTGATATTTGATTAATAAGAATTCAGAAGTATTCTGTAATTTTTCTCATTGTTTGTGTGATATAAACAAGATCCTATTCGTGTGATTCGAATAGCCTTGAACGTGTGATTCATTCAGGAACCCTAAATTAGCTTATTGTGCGTATATCAATAGGTTGATTTAGTTATCCGAGGCTGTAGGCTTAAACACCCTACATCATATTGGTATCAGAGCTTTGGCGTTGGGAGTAAGAAATCAAGGACGTGTGATTCATTCTTGTTTTCTAGTTCTTACGTTATAATTATTTTGATGTCTGATTCAAGTGGACACGATAATATTGGGGAGACGGGATTACATCAGGGCGCAACTTTACAAGACGCAAAGATCCAACGTTTGCAAAATCAATATGCAACGATGACTACACAATTAGATAGATTGGAAGAGATGATGGCCAGATTGTTGGGACATAACAATAATAATGCACGAGAAACTGTTGGTCCAGAACAGGAGCAGGAAACTAATGTTCGTAACAATCAACATCATATTCGTGAAGGTCATTCAAACATAAAGCTGAAAGTTCCTTCTTTCATTGGGAGCAGTAATCCTGAAGAATTCTTGGAGTGGGTTCAAAAGGTTGAAATAATCTTTGAATTCCAAAATCACACAGAAGAAAGAAAGTGCAAACTAGCAGCTTTGGAGTTTTCAAAATATGCTAGTCTTTGGTGGGATAACCTTGTCGCACAAAGAAGGCAAGATGGGGAAGGACCCATTGTCAGTTGGCGTGTGATGAAGAATCTAATGAGAAAAAGGTTTGTTCCTGATTACTACAAACAGGAGCTATACTTGCAATTATAAACACTTAGGCAAGGTGGCATGAGTGTTGAAGATTACGTAAAGGAGTTCGAAACCTTAAAATTGCGATGTGAACTGGTTGAGCCGGAGGGGCAAACTATTGCTCGTTTGTTGAGAGGGTTGCATAGGGAGATAGCAGATATGGTTGAACTTAGCCCATATGTATTCTTTGAAGATGTTGTTAAACTCGCCGTGAAGGTAGAGAGGCAACGCAAGACTCAAAGAATCAGACATAAAAAGCCCAACGAATGGATTAATGAATGGGAAAGACTTGAAGAGAGAGAAGAGTCCCCACCTGTTGCTAGTTTCAATCCAAGCTTCAACAAGTTCAACGAGGAAAAAGAGAAGGAATCTACAAAGTTAAGTTCTGACGATAGAAAAATTTGCTTCAAGTGCAAGGGCTATGGGCACATGCCAAGGGAATGTCCTAGCAATAGAGTTATGACCTTGCATGATATTAAAAAGATTGACGCAACCTATGCTTCCAGGGAGTTAGAAACAGCTAAAGAAGGGGAGCAAAAGGCTTGCAAGGAAAAAAGTGAAGAGTTTAGGGTTGACTCTGAGGAAGAACCTGAGACACGTGGTTCACAACTGCTTACTAGAAGAATTTTGCATGTAAATTCAGTTCCTTTAGAAGCTGAACTAAGTGATGATGAACCTACTGAGATCTTAAATCTGTGTACTAAATTCAAGAATGTTCAATTTGAGGAGTTTCCACTTGATGAACCAGTTTCTTCATTGAACCCTTTGAGCAAATCCTTTGAAAGTTCTAAGTCAGATGAAACAGAGAAGATTATAGTGGTTACTGTTGCAATGTTTCGGAAATATACTTTGTATGGACCTGAATTAACTCGGGAAAATTACAAGGGACAAGTTGTTTTGCCACCGTGTCCAGTTTGGAAAACAACTACAAAGTCTTATGTTGACCGGAGATTATGGCAGGTAAGGTTTTATGTTGGCATTGACAACAATATCTTAATGATTAGTTATCAACCAATTCATTCTGCAATACATGCCAAGTCCTATTTTGATCATGGTGACAAAAGATTGTTGGTCAGTGGGTTTTCAATTCAATCTGCACTGCATATTCCATTTGATCGGGGCAAGGGATTGGTGGAGTTTCTTTTGTTTTTCAAAATAATTAGTTTTGTTGTAGAAGTTAGGTAATGGCTAGAGTTGAGATTTTTACTCCTTGTGTTTTTCGTGAAGATGCTACACAATTGAGGACAATTGTTTCTTAAGAAAAGGAGTATGATGTGTAGGGTGATTCATATGATGTAGGGTGTTTAAGCCTACAGCCTCGGATAACTAAATCAACCTATTGATATACGCACAATAAGCTAATTTAGGGTTCCTGAACGGATCACACGTTCAAGGCTATTCGAATCACACGAATAGGATCTTGTTTATATCACACAAACAATGAGAAAAATTACAGAATACTTCTGAATTCTTATTAATCAAATATCAATTTGCTATATCTTCAAATACAATAGAAGCAGCTATTTATAAGCTGTTAAGTTCCCTAAATTCTAATTGGAAAGAATTTACAATGGAAGGAATTTCAATACGGAAAGATATCTAATCTAACAAAGAAAGTAAATAATTTAATTTAATCTAGGAAACAAATAACAAATATAAACTAATTATCTGAAACAAGAAAACCGGTAAAATCAGCTTTCGGAGACTATAGTCTCTGATGACGTCATTCCTGATCTCCGACAAGTTAACTCACTTGCAGCAGACGTCATTAACCCCTGATGTGTTAATCCCCGATGCGCTTAGTCTCCGATACGCGTATTAGTCCCCGATACACGTATTAGTCTCTGATGCGCGTATTAGTCTCTGATGCGTCCCCAACACGACTATTAGTCCCTGGCGCGTCAAGCGTGTTCCCTAGCGCGTCGTGCGTAGTCCCTGGCGCGTCATTTCTCGGCAGGCTCGACTAAACTTAAAGCAACTTTGTAAATAATGACAGAAACACAAGAATTCCTTGGTGAATCACAACGCTTATCCGCTCATTCCCAGGTTTCAATACCCTCATCATAATTCAACTAAAACTAACTATAAGCTGATTATCCTATCACATCAAAATATCAACTAGAAAGATATTTCTTGAAGTTTGTTTATGATCCAATGAAAACTCTCACGCATTAAATGCACACAGATCAGGGGAAGAAAAGTAGCAACAAAGCATGCAACAGTCTAACACATAAAGTTTCGATGTGACATAGTTGCGACTAAGTTGAGAAGGGCAGCACGTCTCAAGCACGTGATTTCATCCCACTGATTTATCATATAAGCAACAGAGCTCTCATTACAAAAAAGTACAGTGATTGAATCTATTCAACAGATCAAACAAACGCTGAAGCACACAAACACTAGAGAGAAGCTTTGTAATAGATCTTAAGAGAGATATTTCAAAAAAAGTTAGAAGCTAGTGAGTGTGAGAAGCTGTGAACTTTATTCACAGAATTTGTAGCTATAAATCACATTTGTGATTATACAGATTTCCAGAAAAACCTCAAGTTTTAATATAACTATTTTAACTTAAATCTGTGTGTTCATTTCTTATAGTTTTTCTGTTTGTTACAACTGTTTTCCAGTAAGCACTTCTAAGTTTAAAAGAGCAAAAAGTTTTAGGTGTTTTTATTCATCCCCCCCTTCTACAAACACTTGTGCTTATATTGCACTAACAATTGGTATCAGAGCCTCTTAGCAGATTGCACTTGCTAAACACGATCATTATCTATGGCCAATAAAGCTGGAAACAGTAAAGTCCCCATGTTGGAAAGGGGCAAATACTTCTTCTGGAGACAAAGAATGATAGTTCATCTTAGAGCTATTGATGATGAATACTTGCAGATTCTAGAAGAAGGACCTCACGTTCCCAAGAAGCTCATTCCTATAGAAGTCGTTAATGGAGTCAGTATTCCTGAAAAGCTTGTCCCAAAGACAACTGATGAAATAACGATAGAGGAAAGAGAAAAGGTGAAAAAGGATCTTAAAGTTACTGGGATCCTGTGTAATGGTTTAGACGATGATATGCTGAATAGTATCATGAATCTTACCACGTCTAAATCTATATGGAATACCATACAAATCCTTTGTGATGGTACTGAGGAAGTGAGGGAAAATAAATTGTAGCTGTTGACACAACAGTATGAGTGGTTCACAATGAAAAATGGTGAAACACTTACTGAAATGTTTGACAGATTCAACAGGTTGGTAAATGACCTGAGATTATATGGGAAGGCATATGCTAACAAGGATGTGAACAGAAAGTTCATGAGAACCCTTCCCATATCATGGGATCCTAAGACAACAGCCATCAGGGAATCCAAGGACATGAATCTTCTAAACTTGGATAGGCTTTATGGCACCCTAAAGACATATGAACTTGAGGTTCAACAAAGATCTGAAATGTCAAGGGATGCCAGAAAGCTTAAATCTGTAGCCCTGATGGCTGCTACGAAGGACAAACAAGAAGCAAGGCCAAGTGTCTTGATGGAGCAGCAACTAGAAGATGCTGACATAGAAGGGGACAAAGAAGCTGACTTCACGGAGGAAGAATATACTCCAGAAGAGTTAGAGGAGCTGGATGAAACCATGGTCTTTCTTGCAAAAAGGTTTTCCAAGCTGAAATTCCAAAAGCCTTCGGGATCTAAAAGATTTTCAGCAAGGAAACCCAGTAGCACTAAAAACATTATTGACAAATCAAGAATAAAGTGCTACAAATGTAATGAGATGGGTCACTTTCCAAATGAGTGCCGCAAGGCCACAAAAGATGGTGAATCCTGAGACAAAGAAGCTGTTGTGGATTACAAGAAGAAATACTTTGACCTTCATAATGCAAACAAGACTGGGCTGACTCTGATGAGGAAGAAAATGAAGAGTATGTCAACCTAGCCCTGATGGCCTCATCCACTGACAGTAGCAGCTCACAGGTAAGCCTCAAAATTTCCTCTAACATGTCTAAAACTGATTGTGTTAAAACTGTTAAGGAAATGGCTTGTGAGATAAAGGTTCTCTATGACACCCTGAGGAGTGCAGTAGCTGAAACTGAGAGAGTGCAGAAAATTAATGAACAATTATCTGCTAGGAGCACTCTTTCAGAATCAGAAAACTCCAGACTTGAGAGTCTTGAAAAAGAACTCTCAAGGACTAAACCTCTTCTCGACTGTGCTATCAAAAGAGAGGAATGGACCTCAAATCTTCTTAGTCAAGAAAGAGAAGTCATTAAGAGATGGAATAAGTCAAGCAGGAAACTGGAGGATCGTTTGAAAAGTCAAAAATCTGATCCAAGATCTGGTTTGGGCAATGAAGAGACTCAAGTGCAGCAACCTCCCATTGAGGTTGAGATGGCAGCTAGCTTTGGAAAAAGGCCATCTCAAACTATCAAGTTTGTTAAGGCAGCAGCAAAGCTAGAATCTGGGAATGTCTTCCCAGTCAGTGAAGCTTCCACTAGTGGTGGGAGAGGCAAAAAAATTATTCTTGCCAAAACACTCAACCCTCTAGTTATGAAAGAACTAGACTGTGCATCAGTGGATACACAATCGTCAGGGGAAAAGAGTGCATCAGACCGATGTAGCCCGTCAAGGGAAAAAGGCCTGTCAGGGGAAAGCAGGAAGAATAGAAATGGTAAGCTAGGTGTTAATAAAACTAGCAATTATTCTTCTATTCATGAAGCCCCTAGAAAAGTGTGCTGGAATTGTGGTAACTGTAATCATTTATCTTTTCAATGCAAAGTAAAACCACAAATTTTGACTGGCACAATTTTGTATGCTGATGAT
>CM025786.1:42781253-42873019 GCA_014636745.2 Centella asiatica | reverse complement strand
GGGGAACCCATCAGGGGGAACCCATCAGGGGAACCCATCAGGGGGAACCCATCAGGGGGAACCCATCAGGGGGAACCCATCAGGGGAACCCATCAGGGGGAACCCATCAGGGGAACCCATCAGGGAGAACCCATCAAGGGAACCCATCATGGGGAAGTCATCAGGGTATGACGAAGGCAGACCAACTCGTCAGGGAAACACTTCAGGACATGTCATTGTCAAGCAAACCAATCAGGGTAACCCGTCAGGGGAAATTACCAACATGACATCAGTGGAAGCCATCAGTGTATGCCGTCAGTCATAACCATTAGGATCAAGAAGCACTGAGTAAAACTCAAGTGAAGGTTGAAGCCCTGATCCACTCAATAAGCATCAGAGGATCCAGAAGCACTGATCAAAGTCCGTCAAGGCTAACAGTCAGTGGATCGTTGTGACAGCATGCACCCGTCATCAGTTCTTACACAGAAATTAACGTAACGTGTTACAGAAGCAAGAAATATCAACTGGAAAGATATTTCTTGAAGTTTGTTTATGATCCAATGAGAACTCTCACGAATTAAATGCACACAGATCAGGGGAAGAAAAGTAGCAACAAAGCATCTAGCAGTCTGACACATAAAGTTTCGATGTGACATACTTGTGGCTAAGTTCAGAAGAGCAGCACGTCTCAAGCACGTGATTTCATCCCACTGATTTATCATATAAGCAACAGAGCTCTCATTACAAAAAAGTAGAGTGATGGAATCTATCCAACAGATCAAACAAACGCTGAAGCACACAAACACTAGAGAGAAGCTTTGTAATAGATCTTGAGAGAGATATTTCAAAGAAAGTTAGAAGCTAGTGAGTGTGAGAAGCTGTGAACTTTATTCACAGAATTTGTAGCTGTAAATTACATTTGTGATTATACAGATTTCCAGAAAAACCTCAATTTTTAATATAACTATTTTAACTTAAATCTGTGTGTTCATTTCTTATAGTTTTTCTGTTTGTTACAACTGTTTTCCAGTAAGCACTTCTAAGTTTAAAAGAGCGAAAAGTTTCAGGTGTTTTTATTCATCCCCCCCCCCCTTCTACAAACACTTGTGCTTATTTTGCACTAACACTTTCCCTTTGTCTTGAGAAGATCAAAGTACTTCTTTTTGTAATCTACTTGATCATCCTCGAAGTCTTTCTTTTTCCTAGCTCTGGGCTTCTTGCATTCACTGGCAAATTGACCTAACTCATTGCAGTTATAACACCTAATTTTGGATTTGTCAATCATGGTTGATTGACTTGGCTTTACAGCAGTAGATGTTGATGATGAGCCTTTCCTGAAATTTCTCCCTCTTTGAAATCTCAGGTTTTTAAATTTCCTAGCAATGTAGGCCAAACTTTCATCAATTTCATCCAGCTCCTTTGGTGTATAACTCCTAACTTCATTTTTTTTGTCTCACTTTCTTCTATTTCCTCATCATTGGAATCTTCTTTCTCAATGGGAACCTTCATGTGTCAACCAAGCTTCTTTTTCTTTGGCTCTGCAATCAGTGCAACAGATTTATCTTTGGAGTGTTTCTTATTCCATTGTTGGATTTGCAACTCATAGGTCTTCAAGTTTCCATAAATCTCATCCAGTGTTAGAAGACCAAGATCTTTATTGGCTTCTCTGATTGCAGTAGTCTTTGGATCTCGGTGTTTAGGAAGAGCTCTCAGAAATCTATGATTTACTTGAAGCACAAAATACTCCTAGCCATAGGTAGATAAATCATTAATTAATTGGATGAATCTCTCATATAGATCATCAAGAGATTCACCATCCTTGGCAGTAAACAACTCATATTGTTGAATCAACAGGAATTGTTTGTTTAGCTTGTTTTGGTCATTCCTTTCACATAGGACAGTGAGCTTGTCCCAAACCTCCTTGGATGTTTTGCACGTCATAACTTTGTATAGCATGTTGTTATCAAGTGATGTATTTGATCTGGTAAGATCAAACACAAGTTGCGAAAAATAACTTTAGGAAGATTTCATAAAGAAATTAATCACCAGAAACCAACACTAAAGGATCGATCTGATTAGTTTGCTTAAAGAATTTAATCACCTGCAAGCTAATACAAACCAGTTGTGAAAGTATAAAGGAATTAACCACCAACTTTCAGGATAATTGTAAGTAAAAACTCACACAATTTTATTAATCAAAGTCTTTCTACATCATAAAACATAAGCAGCTATTTATAAGCTATTATAAAACCCTAATTCTACTTTGGAAAGAATTCTACAATGGAAAGAAAATCTAATCCAGCTATGGAAAGAACTGTACAACGGAAAGAAATCTAATTTGAAAAAGAATCTAATTAAACAAGGAAATAATAGAAACAAACCTATTACAATTAGAAAACTAATAAAAATAATTTAACAAACTGCAATCGAGGAAATAGTCCCTGACGGGTTAAATGGAATTAGTCTCTGCCAGGCTTAATTTGCACTTAGTCTCCGACAGTATAATTTACACCCTGACGAGCTTATTCTCTGATGTGATAGGATAATCAGCTTATAGTTAGTTTTAGTTGCTTTATATAGCTTTATAGCTTATTAGGTAAGATTGGTGTGATAAAGTGTGCATCAAGGACTAGCCTAGCCGAGACTTGGTCGAGAACGGGCATCAGGGGATGCCGAGGCAAGCATCAGGGAATAATTTCTGCATCGAAGACTACGGATGATGTCACATCAGAGACTACTTAGTCTCCGACAGTTCAAGTCATCGGAGACTACTTAGTCTCCGGCAGTTCATCTCCGATAGCCAAATTTGCTCGTCAGAGACTAATTAGTCTTTGATAGCCAAATTTGCTCGTCAGAGGATAATTAGTTTCTGACAGCTTAATTATCCACTGATAGTTTCGGTTATTAATTTTCTTGTATTTTATTTATTTCCATATTTGTTTTGTATTTGTTTCCTAGTTTTAATAGGTTTGTTATTTTTCCTTATTTGATTAGATTTCTTTCCAATGTATTATTCTTTCTAATTAGGAATAGGGATCTTAATAGCTTATAAATAGCTGCTTATGTTGTACAATAAAGATATAGTTGATTGATTAATAAAATTCAGAGTTATTCTATAATTCCTTCTTGTTTGTGAGATATAAACAAAACCTTATTGGTGTGATTCGAATAGCCTTGAACGTGTGATTCGTTCAAGAACCCTAAATCAACTTCTTGTGTGTACATCAACAAGTTGATTTAGTATATCCGAGGCTATAGGCTTAAACACCCTACATCATATTGGTATCAGAGAAACATTTGGCGTTGGGAGTAGAGAAACAAGGGCATGTGACTCTTTCTTGTTTTCTAGATTTCTACGTGGAGTGTAATCTGGTAATTTGTGCTCAAACTGCGATCAAGAATTATCGGAAGTTTGTTGGAATATGCAATCAAATTAAGCATGTCTGATTCAAGTGGGCACAATACTATTGGAGATACGGGATTACCTCGTGGAGCAACCTTACAAGATGCAAAGATCCATCGGTTGCAAAATCAATATGCAACGATGACCACTCAACTGGATCGATTAGAGGAGATGATGGCCAGATTGTTGGGACATAACAACGATCATGCACGAGAAACTGAAGGTCCAGAACAAGAGCGGGAAAATATTATTCATAATGATCCACCTAATGGTCATGAAGGTTATTCAAACATAAAGCTTAAAGTTCTTTCTTTCACTGGGAGCAGTGATCCTGAAGAGTTCTTGGAGTGGGTTCAAAAGGTTGAAAAGATATTTGAATTCCAAAATCACACAAAAGAAAGAAAGTGCAAACTAGCGGCTTTGGAGTTCTCAAAATATGCTAGTCTTTGGTGGGATAACCTTGTCGCACAAAGAAGGCGAGATAGGGAAGGACCCATTGTCAGTTGGCACATGATGAAGAATCTGATGAGAAAAAGGTTCGTTCCTGATTACTACAAACAAGAATTATATTTACAACTACAAACACTTAGACAAGGAGGTATGAGTGTTGAAGATTATGTGAAGGAGTTTGAGTCGTTGAAATTACGGTGTGAACTGATTGAGCCGGAAGAGCAAACTATTGCTCGATTCTTGAGAGGATTGCGTCGAGAAATAGCAGACACGGTTGAACTAAGGCTGTATGTATTTTTTGAAGATGTTGTTAAACTTGCTGTGAAGGTGGAGAGACAACACAAGATTCAAAGAAGTAGTCATGAAAGGCCCAACAACTGGACTGTTGAATTGGAGAGGCCTGAGGTGAGAGAAGAGTCACAACCTGTTGCTAGTTTCACTCCAAGCTTCCATAAGTTCATTGAGAATAAAAAGGAGAAATCTGCAACCTTAACTTCTGAAGATAGGAAGATTTGCTTCAAGTGCAAGGGCTATGGGCACATGCAAAGCGAATGTCCTAGCAATAGAGTTATGACCGTGCATGACATTAAAGAAATTGAAGCAGCCTATGTTTCCAAGGGGATAGAAACAACTAAAGAAGGGGAGCAAAAGGTCTACAAGGAAAATAGTGAAGAGTTTGAGATTGACTCAGAGGAAGAACTTGAAACACGTGGTTCACAACTGCTTACTAGAAGAATTTTGCATCTGAATTCAGTTCCTTTAGAAGCGGAATTAAGTGATGGTGAACCTACTGAGATCTTAAATCAGGTGTGTACTAAATTCAAGAATGTTCAATCTGAGGAGTTTCCACTTGATGTACCAGTTTCTTCATTGAACCCTTTGAGCAAATCTTTTGAAAGTTCTAAGTCAGATGAAACAGAGAAGATTATGGTGGTTACTGTTGCAATGTTTCGGAAATATACTTTGTATGGACTTGAATAAAATCTGGGAAATTACAAGGGAAAAGATGTTTTGCCACCGTGTTGAGTTTAGAAAGAAACTACAAAGTCTTATGTTGGCCGGAGATTATGGCAGGTAAGGTTTTACATTAACCATTGTAGAGATATCTTCATGGTTGGTTGGTATCCAATTCAATCTACGATACATATTCTATTTGATCAGGGCAAGGGATTGGTGGAGTTTCTCTTGTTTTTCAATATAATTAGTTTTGTTGTAGAAGTTAGGTAATGGCTAGAGTTGAGATTTTTACTCCTTGTGTTTTTCATGAAGATGCTACACAATTGAGGACAATTGTTTCTTAAGAAGGGGCGTATGATGTGATACGATAATCAGCTTATAGTTAGTTTTAGTTGATTTATAGCTTTATAGTTTATTAGGTAAGATTGGTGTGATAAAGTGTGCATCAGGGACTAGCCTAGCCGAGACTTGGTCGAGAACAGGCATCAGGGGATGCCGAGGCAAGCATCAGGGAATAATTTCTGCATCGGAGACTATGGATGACGTCACATCAGAGACTAATTTCTACATTGGAGACTACGAATGACGTCACATCAGAGACTACTTAGTCTCTGACAGTTCAAGTCATCAGAGACTATTTAGTCTCCGACAGTTCAAGTCATCAGAGACTAATTAGTCTCCGATAGCCAAATTTGCTCATCAGAGACTAATTAGTCTCCGATAGCCAAATTTGCTCGTCAGAGGATAATTAGTCTCCGACAGCTTAATTATCCACTGATAGTTTCGGTTATTAATTTTCTTGTATTTTATTTATTTCTGTATTTGTTTTGTATTTGTTTTGTATTTGTTTCCTAGTTTTAATAGGTTTGTTATTTTTTCTTATTTGATTAGATTTCTTTCAAATGTATTACTCTTTCCAATTAGGAATAAGGATCTTAACAGTTTATAAATAGCTGCTCATGTTGTACAATAAAGATATAGTTGATTGATTAATAAAATTCAGAGTTATTCTGTAATTTCTTTTTGTTTGTGAGATATAAACAAAACCCTATTCGTTTGATTCGAATAGCCTTGAACGTGTGATTCGTTCAAGAACCCTAAATCAACTTCTTGTGCGTACATCAACAAGTTGATTTAGTATATCCGAGGCTTAAACACCCTATATCCCTGACGAAACCTTAGTCCCTGATGACCATTTTATCCCTTAACGCGCGTAGTCTCTAACGACCATTTATTTCCAGACGCGCGCAGGAACAACCCTGATACGAGGCTCGGCATCCCCTGACGAGGCTCGACATGTACATGAATATCCCTTGACATCTGTTTCTCGGCTACAACAGCTTTACTTCAACAAACTTACGTTACTAAAAATACAAAACTAAAACCTAACTAAAAACTAATTACAAGTTAATTAATCCAATGGATCATACTCCCCTTCTTTGAAAACAATTGTCCTCAATTGTTGAACATCTTTATGTCAAACACAAAAATTAAAAATCCCCTCAATCTAACTATTAAGTTAACTGCTACTAAGTACAACAAAAATTAACACAATGAAAAAGATCCCACCAATTTCTTGCCTCTATCAAATGGAATATGCGTCGCAAATTGAATTGGATACCAGCTAACCAATACGATATTGTTGCCATGGTCAAGGTAGAACTTTGCCTGCTGCAATCCTAGGTCAACGTAAGACTTTGCAGTTGCTCCCCAAATTTTACATGGTTGTCAAACAACATCCTTCTTGTAAATTTGTGGACTTAAGGCAGGCCCAAGCAAAGTATGTCCATGAAACAAAGCAGTAGTAATCACCTCGTTCTTCTGAGGCGGATATGACTCAGACTTGTTAAAAAAAGTACTCAAAGCATCCTTGGGTTCAACAAAATCATGTTCCAAGCTTTCAGAGGGTTCACCATGAGTTTGGTCTGCTTCTGAAGGTTCTGAATTTGTTTGCAAAATCCTTCAAACAAGCAGTTCTGAACCACATTCTAAGGTTCTTCTTTAGAGTCAACTTTAAACTCCTCATCAATCTTTTGACACACCCCTTGCTTCTCTTCTTTAGTTGTTTCTATCTCCTTGGAAGTATAGGTAGCTTCAATTTCTTCAATGTCACGCAAGGTCATGACTCGATTGTTTGGACATTCACGTTGCATGTGCCCATAGCCCTTGCACTTGAAACAAATCTTCCTATCGCCGAAAGTTAAGGGTGTAGAGTTCTTCTCCTTATCCTCCTTGAGCTTGTTGAAAGTTGGAGTGAACGTAGCAATAGGGTGTGACTCTTTCCTTTCCCATTCAAAAGTTCGGTTATTGTCAGGCCTGGCATAGCTAACTCCTTTAGCTCTTGCATACTTTTCTGCTCGCATGGCCACTTTACAAATCTCCTTAAAGGACCAATAAGGTTGTAGTTCAACCCTTTCTACAATAGCAGAGTTTAGGCCAGTTAGAAAATGAGCAATCTAATGCTCTACCCTCTCCTTTAAGTCACAAAACATGGTTAGCTTTTCAAACTCCACCGTGTAGTCTTCCACCTAGAGTGTGCCCTGTTTAAAACATTGTAATCTCAAGAACACATCTTGCATGTAGTCCGTGGGTAGCAAACGTTTCTTCATCCTACTTTTCAAAGCTTCCCAAGACCCGATGCATGCCTTGCCTTCTCTTCTTCTTTGGGCTCTCAAATTTTCTTACCACAAGTTTGCATAACCTGTGAATTTCAGCATAGCCATCTTGAATCTTTTACGATCGTCGTAGTCCTTATAATCAAAGATTCGTTTGATTCATTGTAACCATTCAAGAAACTTTTTGGGCCTCATGCTCCCATCAAATTCTGGAACATCTAAACGTAAACCCTTGTCCTCATCATTATTTTCTCGAACTCGATGGTTTATTGGTCTAGCAAATTCTTTGATGTAGGGTGTTTAAGCCTATAGCCTCGGATAACTAAATCAACTTAGTGATATACGCACAAAAAGCCAATTTAGGGTTCTTGAACGAATCACACATTCAAGGCTATTCGAATCACACGAACAGGATCTTGTTTATATCACACAAACAATATAGAATTGTAGAATGAATCTGAATTTCATTAATCAAAAAAAAAGTTCGTTCTTTTTTTTGTACAATAGAAGCAACTATTTATAAGTTGTTAAAATCCCTAATTCTAATTGGAAAGAATTTAAAATGGAAAGAATTTTGTTACTGAAAGATATCTAATCTAACAAGGAAAGTAATCAATCCAATTTAATCTAGGAAACAAATAAAATATATGAATTTCATAACCGAAACTAGAAAACCGAGAAAATTGACTATCGGAGACTACAGTCCTTGATGACGTCATCTCTAGTCCCTGACAAGTAGAAAAACACCCGTCGATGACGTCACTAGTCCCCGATGCGTTATTTCATTCTTCGGATGACGTCATTAGTCCCCGACACATAGTCTTTGACGCGTCATTAGTCCCTGGCGCGTAGTCTCTGTTGCGTCATGCGTAGTCCCTGGCGCGTCATTAGTCCTTGGCATGTAGTCTCTGGCGCGTCATGTGTAGTCCCTAGCGCGTCATTTCTCGGCAGGCTCGACTAAACTTAAAAAGAATTTGTTTCCAATTTTGAAAACAAAATAATGACAGAAACGCAAGAATTCCTTGGTGAATCACAATGCTTATCAGCCCATTCCCAAGTTTCAATACCTTCATCATAATTCACCAAACATAGCCCCAAAGCTTTTAATTCTTCAACCTTCAAACACGTTGCATTTGACAAGCTCACAACAAACTTCTTAGTTTTTGACCTAGTAGCTGGACCCTGTAACCTGAGCTCTTACCCACTATCTGATTCCTTCCCGTCTATGGCCACATCATCCCCTCCTTGTGGGAAAAGATTTGTCCTCGAATCTTCTTCATTATCATCACCAATATAGGGAATCAAATCAGAAACATTGAAAGTGGCTGAAACTCCAATATCACCAGGAAGATCAATTTTATATGCATTATCGCTGATTTTCTCAAGTACTCGAAATGGTCCTTCGACTCTCTTTTGCAGCTTAGACCTGCATTTCAAAGGAAATAACTCTTTACGTAGGTAGATCCAAACTAAATCTCCAACTTTAAAAACATGACTTTTCTTTCCTTTCTTTGTACGTCGAATATAAGCCTCATTGGCTCGTTGCAACCGCTCTTGAACTTCCCCATGCAACCTTTTGACAAACTCTGCTTTAGCTTGTCCTTCCAAATTGATTGCATGCTCAATTGGAATTGGGAACATATCCAACGGAGTCAATGGTGCAAAGCCATAAACGACTTCAAATGGACATAAGTGAGAACCAGAATGCACACTCCGATTATAAGCGAATTCAACATATGTGAGCTTCTCATCCCAGTCTTTCAAAGATTTTCCCACGAAGGCGCACAGTAAAGTTCCCAAGGTTCGGTTGACCACCTCAGTTTGCCCATCCGTCTGGGATGATTGGCTATGCTAAACAACAGTTTTGTTCCCTGCTTATGCCATAACGTCTTCCAAAAATAACTGAGGAATTTAACATCTCTATCACTCACAATTGTTTTTGGCATTCCATGCAGACGTACTACTTCTCGAAAGAATAAATCAGCCACATGTGTAGCATCATCCATTTTATGGCAAGGAATAAAATGTGCCATTTTTGAAAATCTGTCAACAACAACATAGATGGAATTTTTTCCTCTTGCTGTTCGTGGCAACCCCAACACAAAATCCATGCTCAAATAAACCCAGGGATGATTTGGAACTGGTAATGGCATATACGACCCATGTGGTTGTTGATGTGCTTTAGCTTGTACACATGTAACACATTTTTCAATTACTCGGTGTACATCATGATCCATGCTCGTCCAATAAAAGTGTTCTTTTAAAGCTTCTATTGTTTTTCCTTCTCCGAAGTGACCAGCCAGACCTCCCCCATGTGTTTCTCTGACAAGCAGTTCACGTAAAGATGACTTTGGAATACACACTCGTTTTCCCTTGAGAAGGAATCCATCATACACAAAATATTGCCCATTTGCACCCTTGCCGCAATCTTTTAAGACTTTAGCGAAGAAAGGATCGTGTACATATTGTTCCTTGATCAATTCAAATCCCAACAAACGAGAATTAAGCAATGATGATAGAGTATACCTCCTTGATAGTGCATCAGCTACAACGTTCCCTTTTCCTTGTTTGTATTTAATCATGTATGGAAAGGTTTCCAAGAATTCAACCCACTTGGCTTGTCGGCGGTTCAGTTTGCCTTGTCCCCTAATGGACTTCAAGGATTCATGATCAGTATGAATTACAAATTCCTTGGGTAAGAGGTAATGTTGCCATGTCTACAAAGCTCGGATTAGTGAGTAAAATTCTTTCTCATAAATGGAATAGTTCAGGCTTGCCCCACTTAATTTTTCGCTAAAATACGCCACTGGTCTGTCCTCTTGCATCAAGACAACACCTATGCTTACCCCACTTGCATCACAGTCAACCTCAAAAGTGCTGTTGAAATTTGGTAATGCCAACACAGGCGTCTCACACAACTTTTGCTTTAATAGTTCAAAGCTTTCCTGGGCGGCTGTTGTCCACCTGAACTCACCTCCTTTTTTTAGGCACTCAAGCATAGGTGATGCAATTGTGCTAAAGTTCTTCACAAATCGTCGGTAACATGAAGCCAAACCATGAAAACTCCTTATGTCACTTACTGATTTTGGTTCTGGCCATTCCTTTATTGCTCTTACCTTCTCTTTATCGACTTCTATTCCATTCTTAGATACGACGTATCCTTGGAATATCAACTTGTCTTGAGCAAATATACTTTTCTTCAGGTTAGCATATAGCTGATTTTCACTTAGAACAACAAACACTTCACGTAGATGGACTAAGTGATCATCCATATTGCTACTGTAAACTAGGATGTCATCAAAGTATACCACCACAAACTTGCCGATGAATTTGCGCAAGACATGGTTCATGAGTCTCATAAAAGTGCTTGGTGCGTTTGATAATCCGAATGGCATAACCATCCACTCATATAACCCATGCTTAATCTTGAATGCAGTTTTCCATTCATCTCTTTCTCGCATGCAAATTTGATGATATCTGCTTTTCAAGTCCACTTTTGAGAACACCACAACTCCATGCAGCTCGTCCAACATATCATCGAGTCTAGGAATTGGATAGTGATATTTAACCGTTATCTTGTTGATTGCGCGACTGTCCACACACATTCTCATTGAGCCATCCTTTTTCGGTACTAGTAAAGCTGGAACTGAACACAGACTCATGGATTCGCGAACATATCCTCTTTCAATCAACTCATCAACTTGCCTCTTCAATTCCTTCGTCTCCTCTGTGTTACATCTGTAGGCTGCTCTATTTGGTAATGATGCTCCCGGTATTAAATCAATCTAATGCTCAATGCCTCGGATTGGTGATAATCCTTTAGGTAATTCCTCGGGAAATAACGTTTTAAACTCATCGAGTAAGCTCTGAAGCCGTGAATTACTAATTAGTGGTTCTGACATCAATATTTCATGTGCTAATAGTAATAAAACAGTCCCACCTTTGCGCAAGTTTTTTTTTTCTATTTCTTGTCTACTTGCTAATAAGGTCTCCCTTGCTTCTTTTACTTTTGAAGCTTTGTTTCCTTTGGCCCTGGCTTTACGATCATCCAAAATTTGTTTTGGCGTCATAGGCTTTAATACAATCTTTCAGCCCTCCTTGTGGAAAGCATAAGTGTTATGCTTTCCATGGCATGGCGGTCAAACTGCCAACGTCTTCCCAGAAGAATATGACAAGCATCCATCTGTGGCACAACATCGAACATTACTTCATCCGTATATATATTGCCAACTGAAAATGGAATCAAGACTTGCTTGTCGACATTCACCACATTGTCTTGGTTAATCCGTTGGAGCTTGTATGGGTTTGGGTGCTTCATTGTCTTGAGTTGCAGTTTCTCCACAACTTCACTTGAAACCACGTTTGTACTGCTTCCTCCATCATTAAGTAAGTTGCACACCTTTTTCATTACTGTGCACCTTGTTTGGAATATGGTTTCACGTTGGTCGATTTCATCTACTATTTTGGTATTAAGTAGAGGTCTTAATACTAGTAGCTCCCCACTATCACACTCCACTTCGCGATCTTTACACTCACCATTATGCTCCTCTTCGGATTCAGAGTCACTTTTAGAGACAGTTTCCATCGCAAACACCTCTCGTACCTCTTGCATAGTGAAGGTTTTCTTGTTAGGGCAATCCATAGCATAATGGCCTAACCCCTTACATTTATAACAAGTAATATTGCTTAAATCCTTCTTGGGCTTGTCTTTCTTGGCCATACTTTTTGCAACCTTTTCTTTGCCCTTGCTCTTGAGTTCACTCGGTTCAGACTTCCTATCCTCCGATCTCCAAGAGTTGGTGTTTTTGATAGGTTTTGAGTAAGTCCTGCTTGCGTTTGTTTTGCGTTGTCTCTCTACTTTCACAGCAAGTTTGACAACATCTTCAAAAAATACATACGGAATAAGTTCAACCGTATCTGCTATTTCTCTATACAATCCTTTCAGGAATCGAGCAATAGTTTGCTCTTTCGGCTCGACCAGTTCACATCGCAACTTCAATGATTCAAATTCTTTAATGTAATCTTCTACACTCATGCCTCCTTGTCTAAGTGTTTGTAGATGTAAATATAACTCCTGTTTGTAATAATCAGGAACAAACCTTTTTCTCATCAGGTTTTTCATCATGCACCAACTAGTAATGGGTTCATCACCATCTCGTCTTCTCTGGGCCATTAGGTTATCCCACCATAGGCTTGCATACTTCGAGAATTCCAAAGCTGCCAATTTACACTTTCTTTCTTCTGCGTGGTTTTGGAATTCAAAGATCTTTTCGACCTTCTGAACCCACTCCAAGAACTCTTTCGGATCACTGCTGCCGGTGAAAGAAGGAACTTTAAGCTTTATGTTTGAATTACTTTCACGAACATTATGTTGATTGTTACGATCATTATTTTCCAGCTCTTGTTTTGGACCTTCGATTTCTTGTGCATGACCATTGTTATGTCCCAACAATCTGGCCATCATCTCTTCCAATCGATCCAGTCGCGTAGTCATTGTTGCATATTGATTTTGCAAAAGATGGATCTTTTCGTCTTGTAAAGTAGCTCCACGAGGTAAACCTATTTCGCCAATATTACCGTGCCCACTTGAATCAGACATGGTTAATTTTGAATATCCAAATAGACCTTTCGATAGAATTTTCTAGATTGTAATCTGAACACAATACTCCAGAATAAACTTTACGTAAGAAACTAGAAAAACAAGAATGAGTCACACGTCCTTGATTTCAAACCCCCAACGTTAAGAAGCTCTGATACCAATATGATGTAGGGTGTTTAAGCCTACAGCCTCGGATAACTAAATCAACTTAGTGATATATGCACAAAAAGCTAATTTAGGGTTCTTAAACGAATCACACGTTCAAGGCTATTCGAATCACACGAACAAGATCTTGTTTATATCACACAAACAATATAGAATTGCAGAATGAATCTGAATTTCATTAATCAAAAGAAAAAGTTCGTTCTTTTTTTGTACAATAGAAGCAACTATTTATAAGTTGTTAAAATCCCTAATTCTAATTGGAAAGAATTTAAAATGGAAAGAATTTTGTTACTGAAAGATATCTAATCTAACAAGGAAAGTAATCAATCCAATTTAATCTAGGAAACAAATAAAATATATGAAGTTCATAACCGAAACTAGAAAACCGAGAAAATTGACAATCGGAGACTACAGTCCCCGATGACGTCATTTCTAGTCCCTGACAAGTAGAAAAACACCCGCTGATGACGTCACTAGTCCCCGATGCGTTATTTCATTCTTCGGATGACGTCATTAGTCCCCGACACGTAGTCTCTGATGCGTCATTAGTCCCTGGCGCGTCATGCATAGTCCCTGGCGCGTCATTTCTCGGCAGGCTCGACTAAACTTAAAACAAATTTGTTTCCAATTTTAAAAACAAAATAATGATAGAAACGCAAGAATTCCCTGGTGAATCACAACGCTTATCAGCTCATTCCCAAGTTTCAATACCTTCATCATAATTCACCAAACAGAGCCCCAAAGCTTTTAATTCTTCAACCTTCAAACACGTTGCATTTGACAAGCTCACAACAAACTTCTTAGTTTTTGACTTAGTAGCTGGACACCGTAACCTGAGCTCTTGCCCACTATCTGATTCCTTCCCGTCTATGGCCACATCACTAGGGCTCCTAGAGCAGCCTGCAGAAGAACTAGCTGAAGAGGGTTTAACAGATGAGGGCTTATTGGGAAAAATACCTGAAAGAGAGAATTGTTGAACATCAGATAAAAACCAACCAACAGAGTTGAGAAATCTGGTTAGGGCTTCATTCTTCCTGCGCTCATAGACAACAGAGTCTCTATCACTCTTGGAGAGTGAAGCAACAGCAACAAGGATATCTCTAAAGTTATCAAAGAGAGAATTAGGCACAAATTCACCATCTTCAGAGCTAGAAACATCGTCAGCAACAGAGACCGAGTTGATGGGGTTTTGAGAGGGGTTAGACTCTACCATCGACAGGGTTTCAAGAGAGAAAGGGGTAAGAGTTGCATCCGCTAATCCTGGGTCCATGGGAAAGGAGGAAGAGAGGACAGGACCAATGAAAGATAAGAGAAGGAAGAAAAGGAAGAAGAAGTGAATAAATATTTGAATGATCTTTTTGGAAACTGCAGTGGGTAAAATGAAGTGTGAAATCCAAAAAGCTTGAATGGCAAAGAGGATGGATTTAATAAGCTGAATTCTACTTGCATATGAAAGGTAACAATTAGTCCAAGATTTGATTCTAAAAGTGATCTTATAAATCAGAGGTTTACAATCAAGGGAGGAAAGCCTTGTGGAAATGAGGGGCACCCCCAGAAACCTCACTAGCAGCATGCCTAAAGGAAAACCACATCTATCCAAGATTTGAGATTTAATATCCTCCCTGACATTTGATAAGAAACAAAGGCTTTTCTAAAAATTAATGTTCAGCCCCGAAAGATTTGAAAATTCAGTTAGCCCTTCAAGAAGTATATTTATAGAAGTAAGGTCCCCATGCGAGAAAGTCATCAGGTCATCTGTAAAAATTAGGTGAGTAAAGGCACCTAATTCAGTTTTCCTGTGAAACTTGAAGCTGGGATTTTGGCTAACAGAATCCAGAATGGCACTGAGAACTTCCATAGCAATAATGAAAAGATAAGGCGATAGAGGATCACCTTGTCGAAGACCCTTCTTACCATCAAAGTAGCCACAAAGTTCTCCATTAACTTTAACCGAGTATTTGGCTATAGTAACACATTCTTTAATCCATCTGATGTATTGCTCAAAGAATTCCATAATATTCAGTACTGCAAAAATAAACTCCCAATTTACTGAATCAAAAGCTTTGCTAATGTCGATCTTAAGAGCGCATCTGGGAGGGCCTCCAACATGATGATAATTTTGCATAAGCTCTTGAGCAAGAAGAATATTATCACCAATGCTCATGCCTTGGATGAAGGCTGATTGACGATTTGAAATAATGAAGGGGAGAGTCTTCTTAAGTCTGTTGGCAAGAATCTTTGAGATGCATTTATAAATAGTAGAGCAACACGAAATAATACAAAAGTCCCCTATCCTCGAAGGAATTTGGATTTTGGGTATAAGAGTGATGGTTGCATGGTTTAGCTCTTTAAGCAATTTCCCAAAGAAGAAGAAGGCTTGAATAGCTCTAGTGAAATCTGCTCCCACAAGGTCCCAAGAAGATATGAAGAAATTTGCATTGAAGCCATCAGGGCCAAGAGATTTGTTTTTGGGGAGAGACTTGATAGTGGCCAGAATCTCTAGGTTTGAAATAGGTGTAGAAAGATGGAGCAATAGATTAGTAGGGACTTTTTAAGGTTAAGGCTTTGGAGAGCAAAAAGGTGCCTGTTGGGGGGGACAAAAATCAGCACCAAGAGAGTTCTTGAAGTAGGAGATAGCAATGGATTTAATCTGATTCTAATCATATGTAATACCACCCTGATCATTTTCTAGAGTCATGATTTTGTTTGAGTTCCATCTGCCTTTGGCTTTAGCGAAGAAGAATTTGTTGTTTTTGTCCCCAACCTTGAGCCAATGGACCTGAGCTTTTTGGTGAAGAATTTTTTCCTCTTCTTCTAAGGCGTTTAAGAGATCAAAAGTGAGCAGCTTCTCTTGCTGACTAAAAGCTGCAAAAGTACATCATGATAATTAGACTGAAAAGATAACAGGGCTTCACTTGCAATAGAAACTCTAGTATGAACATGTCCATGTTCCTTATTTAAAATAATGAGGTTCTTTTTAACTCTTCTAAGCTTTGAGGTAAGGGAAAATTGAGCCGATCCTTCCACAGGATCATTCCAGGCATCTGAGATTGCAGAATGATCTCCTTCCAAGTCGATGAGATGGTTTAGAAACAGGAAGGGCTTCCTGGGAGGAATGATCTTGAGCCATAACTGAAGAATAGCAGGCTAGTGATCTAAAAGCGTGCTAGGACCAAAAAACACTTAAGAAAGGTCTATGGTTTGCATCCATAAAGTGTTCCCAAGGACTCTATCAATCTTTTTGGCAATGGGGTAAGATTCTTGTTTGTTTTGCCAAGTGAGGTGCTGACCCATATGTCTTATATCTTCAAGGTGACAATTAAAAATGCAGTTCTGAAATTCATCCATACCCGCTGAACTGTGATTTTGCCCCTCCTTGTTTTTAGATAGAGAAATAATCTCATTGAAGTCTCCTAAAACAGTCCACCTTTGAGTATGAGAGGAAAACGTGATGAGCTCATTCCAAAGACTACGGCGCATTTTGCAAGTATTATGAGCATAGATGAAAGTAACCCAAAAATGAAGGTTCTGATCCAATAGAGTAACCTTGCAGTGGATAAGCTGATCTGAAAAGAATATTGGTAGAACATGCCAAACTCGGGGGTTCCAACCAATCCAAATTCTGTCGTTCTGATGATTATTATAATTGAAAATCCACTTCCAATTAGCTTGAAGTATGGAGGCAATGGCATGAGTCTTATCCTACTTGACTCTAGTTTCCAAAAGACCCGTAAGGGTAATGCCATTTGAAGTTAGAAAAGATCTAATGTCGTCTTGTTTAGTCGACTTATTGAGGCCTCTAACATTATAGGAGCAGATATTCATGGAACAAAATAACCAGTAGAAGGGGATATGCTAAGTGGGAGCCTGCCTCCCACCCTTCTTCTTTTTCTCTTGGAAGAGGACGGAGCATCTTAAGCTGCTAAACCTTTCAATTTCTGATCTTTGAGCTCTTTTTCATCAACTGACAAAATTTTACCGATAAGAACTTGGTTTAGAGAACCAACATCAGATTCAGGAGAAGGAATCTCTGGACCGGAAAGAGAGGAGAAAGGATTGGGATGAGGTGTAGCAGGAGAAGGGCACAAACTCACTGGGGCTGAAGGAGATAAAAAAGGAGGGGGAGCGGGACTTGGCTTTGAATGTAGTGGAACCCAATTGTCATCATCTTTATTTGAATGAGATAAAGGACAATCATTGTCAATAGGTTTTGGTTGAGGTTTGGGAACCCATTGATAGTTGATGAATAGACATTTGAATTGGGAATGACGAAAAATGGAGCATTTGGGGCAAGAAGGGGGTTTGTTTTGATATTCTACAGAGACCACTACTGAGGCTTCCTTATTGGTAAATTCATCCCAAATAGAAACCTAGAGTTCCTTAGGCCAACTAGAACCAACCCCGATTTCTATGCACATTCTAGCATAAGGCATAGGATCCAATTTGCTTGTGATTTTGTCCAGAAAGAGAGGCTTTCCCAGCCTACTACCAATGTAACTTAGCCCCTCAATATTCCAGTAAGAAAGAGGAACACCAGACACTTTGACCCATACTGGAGCTTTCTTGCAGTCTTCTTTGGAAATATCAGTCCCTTCGCGCCATTTTTTCAATAGAATCGGTTTGTTAGCTAAGTGTCAAGGTGATCCATTGGAGTCGTTGGATGCCAAACAAGTTGATGCAGTTTCGGATGAAAGAATAAATCTTGCTTGGAAGGAAATATCCTTAGATTTATTTTCCATTAATACATTGGCAAGATGTTGGTTCGGAAGTGCTTATCAACCTGTTGTTACTTTACTTGTTAATGTTGAGTTAAGCAACTTTGGGACTTAGCCGAGAGTTAGGCATCGGAAACTAGCGTCAGGGGATGTTTAACGCATCAGGGACTAAAGATGATGTCAACAGTGAATCTTTTTATTACCTCAGAGACTACGACTGACGTCAGCATCAGAAGATGTATTGTGCATCGGAGACTAGTCTATTCATCAGAGACTAATTTAACCCGTCAGGGGATAATTAGTCTCCGATAGTTTATTTCATCCATCAGGGAATGATTTAGTCTCCGATAGTGTATTTGGTCTATCAGGGGATAATTAGTCTCCAACAGGTAATTATCCACTGACGGGTATAGTTATGTTAATTTTTCTATTTTATTATTTTTCGTGTTTGTTTCAGAAATAGTTTCCTATTTAAAATAGGTTTGTTATGTTATCCTTAATAGATTAGATTTCTTTCCTTTGTAGAATTCTTTCCAAAGTAGAATTAGGGTTTTATAACAGCTTATAAATAGCTGCTTATGTTGGACGAAAAAAACAGACTTTGATTAATAAACTAGTGTGAGTTTTTACTTACGTTTATCCGAAAGTTGGTGGTTAATTCCTTTATACTTTCAGAATTAATTTGTGTTAGTTTTGCGGGTGATTAATTTCTTTAAGCAAACTAAACAAATTGATCCTTTAGTGTTGATTTCCGGTGATTAATTTCTTCACGAAATCCTCCTAAAGTTATTTTTCGCAACCTGTGTTTGATCCTACCAGATCAAATACATCATCTTGGTATCAGAGATTTGGTGAACAGATTGTTCTTGACTTATTCTACAACCTACAATCTAATGGCTGAAGAAGAAGAACAAATTATTCCCCGAGGACTTACCATGGAGCAAGCACAAAACTTGCGTCGTGATATGCAAATCAATGACCTGACTGAAAAGATGAACGAGTTACTAGCCAGGTTAGATCGAAGAAACCCTTCTACGAGTCCAAACCAAAGTATAAGATCTACTCGCACTTCAGATTCAGAAGGAGAAGAAGTAGCCAGACCAGTACCTAGGAGGCAGAGAGAAAACGTGGATGATGATAAGGGTTTGCGCCTTGATATTCCAGATTTTGATGGCAGTATGAAGCCCGAGAAATTCTTGGAATGGCTACATCAAGTGGAGAGAGTCTTTTAATATAAAGACTGTGATGACCATAAAAGATTTAAAGTGGCAGTGTTGAAGTTCACGTTTTATGCTAACCTGTGGTATGAAAATTTAAAGAATAAAAGAAGAAGAGAAGGCAAGGCACGCACAGGGTCTTGGGAAGCTTTAAAAAGTAGGATGAAGAAACGTTTCCTGCCTACGGATTACATGCAAGACGTGTTTCTAAAACTGCAAAAATTTCAAACAAGGGGCACTATCAGTGGAAGAATACATAGTGGAGTTTGAGTACTCACCATGTTGTGTGATCTAGAAGAAAGGCCAGAACATAAGATGGCTCGATTCTTAACTTGACTAAATAACAATATCGCCGAAAGGGTGGAATTACAACCCTACTGGTCCTTTCAAGAAGTATGCAAGGTGGCCGTGAGAGCTAAAAAATATGCCAAGGCCAAGGTTAATAATTATATACGACCAGTAAACAAAACGGTGGAAAGAGGAAAAAGTGAAAGGAGGAACGAGGCACCACCCGCGCCAAAATTCACGCCTACCTTTGACAAGTTCAAGAAGGACAAGGGTAAAGCTTTTACGCCCTTGGTGACAGAAGATAGACGAATTTGCTTCAAGTGTAAAGGCTACGGACACATGCAGCGTGATTGTCCTAGCAACAGAGTAATGACTATCCATGATGTTGAAGAGATTGAGGCATCCTATGCTTCAAGGGAAAGACAAACACTTGAAGAAGAGGAGTCAACTAGTTGTAGAGAAACAGAAGATGATTTCGAGGCTGATTCTGAAGAGGTGCCTAAAATTCTTGGTTCGCAGTTGATAGTCCAGAGATTATTGCAAGCTAACCCAGTCCCCTTGGAAGCTGAACAAAGGGACAAGATCTTCATGACCAAAGTGTTGGTAAAAGACAAACTGTGCAATCTGATAATTGATACTGATGTATTTGATCCGGTAGAATCAAACACAGGTTGCGAAAAAATAAGTTTAGCACAATTCTGTAAAAATTAATCACCGGGAATCAACTTTAAAGGATCGATTTGACTAGTTTGCTTAAAGAATTTAATCACTGCAAACTAATACAAATCAGTTGTGAAAGTCTAAAGGAATTAACCACCAACTTTCAGGATAAACGTAACTAAAAACTCACACAATTTGATTAATCAAAAAAAATCTCCCTCATGAATATTACAAGCAGCTATTTATAAGCTGAAAATAAACCCTAATTCCCACTTCGAAAAGAATTTTACAATGGAAAGATATCTAATCTAACAAGGAAAATAGATATTCTAATTCAAACTAGAAACAATTTCCAAAACAAACACGGAAAATAATAAAATATAAGGAATAACATAACTGTACCCGTCAGTGGATAATTGTCTGTCGGAGACTAATTAACCCCTGACAGACCAAATACACTATCGGAGACTAGCTCAACCCCTGACGGATAAAATAGACTATTAGAGACTAATTATCCCCTAACGGGTTAAATTAGTCCCTGATGACAAGACTAGTCTCCGATGCACAATACATCCCCTAATGATGACGTTAGTCGCAGTCTCTGATAGAACAATAACATCCGCTGATGACATCATCGTTAGTCCCCGATGCGTTAATTATCCCCTGACGCCAGACGCATCCCTTGACGCTAGACTCTGATGACTAATTCTCGACTATGTCCCAAAGTTGTTTAACTCAGTATTAATAAGTAAACTAACCACAGGTTGACAAGGCCCTCCTAACCAACCTTTCGCCAATGCATTGACAGAAAATAAATCTAAGGATACTTCCTTCCAAGCAAGATTTACATTTGCAACTGACTACTTATCACCGAATGCCTCCAACGGATCATCCTCCTCTTCTTCAAAAACAATTTTCCTCAATTGAGCTACATTGTCATCATGAATATAAGGAGCTAAATCACCGATATTGAAAGTTGCACTTACACCATAATCTCTTGGCAACTCCAATTGAAAGGCATTGTTGTTAATCTTCTCAACAATCTTGAAAGGACCCTCTGACCGAGGCATTAACTTATGCTTACGCAAGTGAAGGAACCTTTCTTTCCGCAGATGCAAGTTTTGTGCCTGCTCCATGGTAAATCCTCGTGGAATAATTTGTTCTTCTTCCTAAGCCATTAGATTGTAGGTTGTAGAATGAGTCAACAGAATCCATCCAACCTAGGCTCTGATACCAAGATGATGTATTTGATTTGGTAGAATCAAACACAGGTGGCGAAAAAATAACTTTAGCACAATTCCGTAAAGAAATTAATCACCGGGAATCAACACTAAAGGACCAATCTAACTAGTTTGCTTAAAGAATTTAATCACCACAAGCTAATACAAATCAGTTGTGAAAGTCTAAAGGAATTAACCACCAACTTTCAGAACAAACGTAAGTAAAAATGCACACAATTTGATTAATCAAAAAAAATCTCCCTCATGAATATTACAAGCAACTATTTATAAGCTGAAAATAAACCCTAATTCCCACTTCAAAAAGAATTTTACAATGGAAAGAATTCCATAATGGAAAGATATCTAATCTAACAAGGAAAATAGATATTCTAATTCAAACTGGAAACAATTTCCAAAACAAACACGGAAAATAATAAAATATAAGGAAAAACATAATTGTACCCGTTAGTGGATACTTGTTTGTCGGAGACTAATTAACCCCTGACGGACCAAATACACTATTGTAGACTAACTCAACCCTTGACGGATAAAATAAACTATCAGAGACTAATTATCCCCTAACGGGTTAAATTAGTCCCTGATGACAAGACTAGTCTCCGATGCATAATACATCCCCTGATGATGACGTCAGTCGCAGTCTCTGATAGAACAATAACATCCGCTGATGACATCATCGTTAGTCCCCAATGCGTTAATTATCCCCTGACGCCAGTGTCTGATGACTAATTCTCGACTAAGTTCTGAAGTTGTTTAACTCAGTATTAATAAGTAAAGTAACCACAGGTTGACAAGGCCCTCCTAACCAACCTTTCGCCAATGCATTGACCGAAAATAAATCTAAGGATACTTCCTTCCAAGCAAGATTTACATTTGCAACCGACTACTTATCACCCAATGTCTCCAACGGATCAGATACAGGTAGTTGCACCAATGTGGTCTCTACTACATTGATTGATAAATTAAATTGGCCAACGTCACCCCATCTGAAACCATACAAGTTACATTGGCTGAGTGATGGAGGAGAAGCTAAGGTGACAAAGCAAGCACTGATTTCCTTCGAGATCGGCAAATTCAAGGATCAGGTGTTATGTGATGTTTGTGTCATGGATGCCTGCCACATACTGTTGGGAAGACCATGGCAGTATGACAGGTTTGTTAAGTATGACGATATAACAAATATATACTGTAACGACCCAGAAAATTTGTTTATCTATAAATAATTTATTTATTCATATTTATTTTTTTTTCTTTTTCTCTATATATATTAACATGTATAGTTAATATATGATGTTTTTGAATGTCTAAATATTTTCGGACCCATTAAAGGGGTTATTGTTGTTTGATTGTTGGTTGCAAGGATAAGCAATGATGTTTATGTTTGGTGACATCCGTAATTGTTTGAAGAAGCTTTGCGTCCAGACTGGTTAAATTTCATAAAGGACTTAAGAGCCTAAGTATGATGACATCATTGTGTACGTATGTTATTTTGATTAATAAGCTGCTTGTGTGTCATCAAGTGGATTAAACGTATGTGCATGTAAGACAGCAGGCTTATTACGATGCTTAACTGCTAAGAATCATGATGAGCAGCCGTTTTTACCGTCCAATTTAACCAATCATTTTATCTCAAAACTTAATCTCAGCCTACTATAAATACCTCATTCGGAGGAACATTTCAGTCTCTTTTCTAAAAATTTCCTTTTTCCAAAGTTTTTCTTTAAACCTACCATCTCCGTTTAATTTCAAGTTCTTTCTTTTGGAGGATTACTTTCAATCAGGTTTTGATCTCTTTCGTCAAACCAGGAGGTAAGAATATTAAGTTCTCCTCTGTTTGTTTCTTTTTGTATGTCATCCGAGTGTATTAGCCATGCATACCAAGTTTTCAAGGAAGAATAAAGCTTTGAAAGTAAGGTTGCGTTCTTCTGCATATTCATGTTCATGAGGCATCCTAGGTTGAGTTTGTTATTGTAAGATTTTCCATTGTAGCAAAGACAAGCTCTAATGTTAGTCTCTGATGAGATGTTTTTAGTCTCTGATGAGAACATTTTTAGTCTCTGGTGAGATATTGTTAGTCTCTGATGAGATGTTTTTAGTCTTTGATGGCGTCAGCATCAGTCTCCGTCTGTGTTGATGTTAGTCTCTGATGATGTCAGCATTAGTCTTCGACTGTGTTGATGTTAGTCTCCGATGACGTCACCCTTAGTCCCCGATGAGTTAAGATGACGTCATTAATCCTTGTTGAGATAATTAGTCTCTGATGATGTCATCCTTAGTCTCCGATAGGCTAAGTTTAGTCCCCGATGACGTCATCCGTAGTCTCTGATGAAGGAATAATTAGTCTCTGATGATGACGTCACCCTTAGTCTCCGATGAGTTAAGATGACGTCATCAGCCTCTTATGGGTTTAATAGTCTCCGATGACGTAATCCTTAGTCTCCGATAGGCTAAGTTTAGTCCTTGATGACGTCATCCATAGTCTCTGATGAGATATATGTTAGTCTCTGATGATGACGTCAACCTTATTCTCCGATGAGTAAAGATGACGTCAGTAGTCTCTGATGAGTTAAATAGTCTCTGACGAGTGAAATTTTTCCCCGATGGGCAACCTCATGCCCTGATAACCATTTTCTATATGAATAGCTATCTATTAAGTATGGATTTCTCATGATATACCCACAATGATGTTATGCAGAAACCTTTTTCAACCGTTATAGTGAATTTTAGCTAAGGACCAAGGCAAGTATATATTCACTCCACTATCTTTTTTACTGATTACGTAGAATCATTGATTCGATTTACGTAAATGAATGATGTTAATGCCTATGCATGATGATGATCTCTTTTATGATTAAGTAACGTACAATCATTGAATCCGATGTGCGTGAAAAATGTTGATGTTTGAACTATGTGTTATTAGGTGTTTGCTAGTTGTTTAAAGTTCCTAGCACACCAAATGATGATAAAGATGATGTTTGGGTGTTGCAAGTCATGGACTTGTATGCACACCCAAGTAACTTCTTTATGGATATATAGTTCCGCTTGTGATGATCACTGTCCTTTAATTGTTAAGCATGCCAATATGTGTTGTTGGCAGTCGCTGCTTTTAATTGTTCAGCATGTCAAGGCTATTCAAAATTGAGAAAATGTTTACAAGAAGATATATCCATATGGAAAGTTAAGGGGCTGTTGAATACTTTCACCTAGTGTTCTGGCCAATGATGATAAAGAATGATTGACCGAGGCAAGGCATCGGTAATGAGTCTTTCTGCAGACCATATGCTTTCTGCAAAGGACTACGTATGTCAAATGATGAATCAAACGACCAGGCTGACCAGCTGGGATGAAATTTGATTATGTAAGGTAGTCAGATAATGATCAGTCTGGTCAGGTGATACATTATCTGATGAGTAAAGGGCGAATCTTGATTTATTGAGAGAGGGTCAACCCCTTGATATCACTCGGGAATCCTAAATGATACATGTTTATTGATCATCACCAGGTGTTGGTAAATAATACATGTTTATTCATTATCATGAGGTGTTGGCATTGCTTCGCCTAACCTCAATGAATACTAAAGCTTTTGAATTATCTTTTCTTCTAGCTTATGATATATATTTGCTGAGCGTAAACGCTCATGTGGAATGCTATGAATGTTCTTCAGGTTATGATAGTGTGAAATTTATGTATAGACTTACATTACATTTGCATTCATTTTGTGTGTGTTTTATTTATTAATGAGGTGTTTTCAAGTTACTTTTGTAAGAATAGGTCAAAAAGGTGAAAATGATGAAAACAAGGAATAATGGACTGAAAAGAGCAAGACGAATCAAAACAAGAAATTAACAGAAACTTGAAGTAGCAATACGACATGGCCATGTCGTATCCTGGACGGGGCCTGCAGAAACACAGCAGCAGTTTATTTAGATTGGACGGGCCGGACCAACACTGCAGAGATGAAAACACGTGACAAAAGAAATAAAAGGCTAGAGAAAGAGATTAAAGAAGCTACCAAATTAGAAAAAGATCTTCTGGAAGCCAATTAGGATTAGGATTCTTTGTAGGGCAACAAATATTGTTTACATTAATAGAATAGGGCTGCAGCAGTTTTCTCCTTCTCTGTTTTTACATAGCAACCGCCTCTCTTCTCTCTTTTTTTAGGTTCTACAGCAGATTTTTATACACTTTTTATTGATTTCAGCAGTATGTCTTCAAGTATTATGAACAACTAAATCCTTCTAGTCAAGGTACTTTGATTTCTAGCCAAGAATACATCGTGAGACTTTTGTTTTAATTAGTTTTATTCAAGTTCAAGTATTTATTTGATTTTTGCGCTATAAACCGTTTATGTTATTATTTAATTTATTATGCAATGTGGCCAGTTGTGTGATTTATTGAATGGTATCTTGCTGATTAGAATATGAAGGTCGTTTGACACTATTTTAACAAAGTAGCAAATTGATCTTAACTGATAAAGGCTTCGGGTAAGATTGGTGGAATCAAATAATCTAATTTAAATAATCTACGGGTGTCCGATTTTATTAACTAGGGTAGGGGTCTTTTTCATTCATAAATCAGTCATTAGATTGAATCCTATCAGGGTGTCCGGGGGTTGTCTGTTTGGTCTAGAGAAGTAATCCCAGCAGGGTGTCCGGGGATTACCGATATAATAAGAAAAGTTTGGTTAAGTAGAGCGTTTGCCCTTAACTATAACTTTATCTATTTGAATGAATAAAATTTATCTTTTGTGTCGATGATCGAAATATTTGGCTAGATTGAAAAGTACCTTGGCTAGACTTGTCTCCATTACATTTCTTATATTTTATTATTCTGCAATCTTGATTATTTACAAATTTTGTTTTGATTGTTATTTTTAATATCTTTCATAATTAATTTTAAAACCCATTTTTCCAAGCAAATAATTAACCGCAATAATCCTTGTGGAATCGACCCTATTCACCATTATACTGCATAAGTGTAAGAGGATAAGAATAATTATTTTTGGTGGGTTGACACCCTATCAAATTTTGGCGCTGCTGCCGGGGATTTTTGTGTAAGGTTTATTATTTGCAATCTAATCGTTTCTTTAGTGTTTGTATGTTGCGGAGATCTTCTTCTACAGGTGAGCTTTTGTTCGATTCTGAGATTGAGAAAACTGCAAGGCAAAACACTAAGGCGACGAAACTGCGCAAACAACAAGCGAAAGCTGCTGCGCAGAAATTTACTACAGATTTTGAGAGATTGTCGACTTCCGAAACTTGTTCAAACGAAGAAGAAGAGGAGATTTTCAAGATGACCAATTCACTTCTTGCAACTTTGCGGGATATGCTCGTACCACCTGTGAATCAACAGCCGTTGTGCATTCAATACCAAAATGTTGAAGAAGGTTTCGAACTGAAACCCAGCTTGATTCACCTTCTGCCGAAATTCCATGGAATGCAAAGTGAGGATCCAAATCGGCATCTGAAGGAATTGCATGTGGCTTGTTTTGGCTTTCGACCGTGTGGAGTAATTGAAGAACAAATCAAATTGCGTGCTTTCCCTTTTTCATTGGAGGACAACGCCAAAGAATGGTTGTTCTACCTTCCTTCAGGTTCAATCAATACTTGGCCTGAAATGGCAAGACTATTCTTGGAGCGATTTTTCCCTGCATCTAGAGCTGCCAATTTGCACAGAGAAATCTGCAGCATCCGACAAAAAGATGCTGAATCACTTTATGAATATTGGGAGAGGTTCAAGAGACTTTGTGCTAGCTGCCCTCAACATGGCATAACAAATCAATTATTGATTCAGTATTTTTACGAAGGGTTGCTGCCAATTGAAAGGAGGGTAATAGATGTTGCTAGCGGTGGAGCTTTGGTGAGTAAAATACATCAAGCAGCAAGAGATCTAATTTCTGCCATGGCTGCCAATTCTCAACAGTTTAGTGGCAGACCCGATGCACCAACAAGAGGCATACATGAGGTGAAATCATCCAATCTTGAATCTAAACTTGATAGAATTGCCGAATTATTGGAGAAAAATATTGTTGGAAATGCAAGGGCTGTTAATCGGGTTCAACAAGTCCCAGTTTGTGGTATTTGTTGTTTTCAAGGACACCAAACTGATGCATGCCCGACTTTACAAGATGATTCCAGCAATGAAGTTTGGAATGCAATGGGCAACTACAATGCCCAACCTCAAAGGAAATATGATCCCTTTTCAAATTCATATAATCCAGGTTGGAGAGATCATCCAAATATATGTTATGGCAACAATCTGTAGCCACCACAGCAGGCCCCACGAATGAATTATGCTAAAGAAATCACCAGCATGAAAGAAATGATGGCCAAGCTCATGGTAAACCAAGAAAAACGTGATGAGCAGTTTGGGGAATTAAAGAATCAGTTTAGTCAAATGATGACAGCACTAAACAAGGTGGAGAATCGAGGAAAGCTGCCCTCTCAGCCAGATGTAAACCCAGGCCACAATGTCAGTGCTGTTACGTTGCGAAGTGGCAAAGAACTTGAAGCTGCAGCACCTAAAAAACCAGTACGACATGGGGATGTCGTATCTGAAGAAGCAGAAAAATCAGTTGCAACAGATAAAATTATACAAGAAAATCTTGAGAAACCACCATTCCCACATAGATTGGAGAGAAAAAAGAAGGCTACTGATGATACTGAAGTTTTTGAAACTCTCAAAAAGGTGGAGATCAATATCCCACTTCTCACTGCCATCAAACATGTTCCAAGGTATTGCAAATTCTTGAAAGAACTTTGTACTGGCATGAATAAGATGCGTGTAAATGAGAGAGTTCACATTGGAGAAAACGCATCAACCGTTTTGAGAGGAAAGTTGCCCACAAAAGAAAGAGACCCAGGTATGTTTACTATCCCATGCAAAATAGGTAATATAGGCATAGAGAGAGCAATGTGTGATTTAGGAGCATCAATTAATTTAATGCCTTTATCTATCTATTCAGCTTTAAATGTGGGTCCTTTGAAACAAAATGGGGTAGTTTTGACTTTGGCAGATAGATCTAGTGTTTTTCTAGAGGGAGTATTGGAAGATGTTCTAGTTCAAGTAAATGATCTAGTGTTTCCTGCAGATTTTTATGTTTTGAATATGGAAAATGGAACATCAACCAATGGTGAGATGATATTATTAGGACGTCCTTTTTTGAAAACAGCACACACAAAAATAGATGTTCATGAAGGAACTCTCACAATGGAATTTGATAGTGCTTTGATTAAATTTAATATCAATAAAACAATGAAACACCAAATTGATTATGCATCTGCATTTTTTGTTGAACATTCTGAACCAAATACCCAAAAGTATTTGGAGTTTCGTGGCTGTGATTCCTTGCAGGTGGCACTAACTGAGGACCTTATCCCTTCAAAACTGTCAAAGTGAGAGCAGGAATGGAAACTACTAGAAGATTTGGTCCAAATAACTCAAGATCTTAACACACTGCTGCAGAATAACACACTGTAGTCACTCGAAGCAATACAACATGGCCATGTCGTAACGCCCAGACACAAAATTTCACCTTCTATTGAGAAACCACCCGAACTAGAATTGACATTATTGCCTTCACACCTCAAGTATGCATTTCTGGGAGCTGATGAGACACTGCTAGTGATAATTTTGAATGAATTAAGTGAGGAAGAGGAAGAAAGCTTGGTCCAAGTTCTTAAAGAAAAAAAGGAGGCAATAGGTATCGGTTAGAACCTTTTTACGAAGGATTTGCACCACGTTTAGTTGAAGCACAATATGTTAAAACACCTAATTACAACTAAACGTGGCGCACGTCGGGCTAACAACGTTAAACAAATGTGCTTCTTGGGAGGCAACCCAATGATTTATTTCTTTTAATTTCCGTTGTAGATATTATTTTTCATTTTTATTATTTTATCGCCAAAGAATCCTAAATTTGTCGGCTCTAGTACCCTTTTTGTTATTTTACAATAGCACTGACAATCTTCTCCAGCTTGCAGATAGTTTTGATTTAAAAGTTTCCAACATTTTCCTGGCAAGTTTCATGACACAGACAGATCAAAGAGGACAAGTGTGGGGTTTTCGCAGGAAAAAAAGGAACGCACCAGCCTCCACCATTTCCGCCATCTCGGCCATTTCCACCTTCTCCTTGAACTGTAACGTACCTCTTCCCTTGCTTCTATTCTTTATTTTCCTCTGTCTTCTTAAACATTGAGGACAATGTTTATTCTAAGTGTGGGGTTGGGGAAAACACTTGTCTTTGTTTTCTGTCTTTATTTTCTGTTATTATTTGTGATTGGTTGCGTAGTAGTAGGTCTAGTTGTGTAGTTTCTGTTTTCTGTTTTCTATTTCAGCAGTGTGTTGTGTTTTACGTTTCTATTCTACATTTTGTCTCACTGCATTCTGCATGTTAATTGTTAGGAATTACAGAAATTGCACTACTGAAATTAACCACTATTTGATTGAAGCCAAGCTTTGTGTAGCTAAATAGATTAGAATTTCAGATAACATGAACTTTGTGATATTTTTGAACAATCCATCTAGATTCCAATTCAAAAATGTTATAATTCTTATTCTTAGGACACAAACAATTTCCCCAATGGTATGACTTAGAAAGGATATAATTCACACCATGCAAATAAACTGTGAGATTTTGAGCCAAAAAGAGTACATAAACACTCTTAATCTTTTTGTTATGAGTTAACTAGCTATAAAGAGACACTACTAGAATTTGACATTAGAGTGCGATTTGAGACCACACGAATTGAGACTAAGATGATAAAAGGCAATTTTTGGCGAGCCCTTTGTTTTATCCTTCTTCTTGTTCAGACCTTCCAATTTATGTTAACCACTAGTATTACCCCCTTTGAGCCTTAGCCTTTTTCTTCATTTGAAACCAAAAATTAGCCAACTCACAATTTTTGTTGAAAATCCTCTTTGTTTTATTAAAACCTTGATTGAGAGAACTTTCTACCAAAACTTTACATGCTGAATACTAAGAGAGGGAAGGAGAGAATTGCTTAAGTGTGTTTAAGTTGTAAGGCCATATGAGCCATCTAATGTTTTGTTTCCGCTGCAGCTTGTTTATTTTCAAGCTTTGAGGTTTTGTAAGATGATGTGGACCTTAAGATTTTTAATGATGTATTTGGGAATATATTTCCCACGGGTATGTTGTTAATGCTTGGATGTATTATTTGTTTTGCTGTTGTGATGTTGTGTTGTAGTTTTCTGGTGCAGCCCGGGGTTCCAGCCTGGGGATCTCGGGGATTGTCACCCAAATCGCTGACAGTGTCCGGGGCCCAGCTTGGGGGATTTTTGGGGGCGCCACATATACATTGCCAAGATAGGCAATAAGAAGACTGCTCTAAAACCTTTATCCTCTCTTGGTGCACGCAAGGAGAGTTTAATGTTGAGTGAGAAACAATTCTAGTCTAAACTGGAACAGGAGGGTCAGGGCTACTTGCTGATTGCTGTCGGATTTCAATCTGAGTAGAAGCCAGAAGGACTAAACAAGGACGTGGAGAAATTGTTGGAAGAATTTCAGGATGTGTTTCCTGAAGACTTACCACCAGGTTTACCACCTATTAGAGGAATTGAATATCAAATTGATTTAATCCCTAGGGCATCCTTACCTAACAAAGCGGCTTACCGATGTAACCCTCAAGAGGCACAGGAAATACAAAGGCAAATTGAGGAATTAATGGAGCGAGGTTACGTCAGAGAAAGCATGAGTCTTTGTGTTGTTCCAACGTTGGTGGTACCAAAGAAGGATGGAACATGGAGAATGTGCATTGATAGTAGAGCAGTGAACAACATTACTATCAAGTACAGATTTCCAATTCCAAGATTGGATGATTTGCTGGATGAGCTGCATGGTTCAGTGATATTTTCAAAGATTGATCTACGGAGTGGCTACCATCAAATTAAAATGACGGAAGGCGATGAATGGAAGACAACATTCAAGACAAAGGTGGGTCTGTATGAATGGCTGACCATGCCTTTTGGACTAAGTAATGCACCAAGTACCTTCATGAGGTTGATGAATGAGGTACTAAAACCTTTCTTGGGTAAGTTCGTGGTAGTATACTTAGATGATATACTTGTTTATAGTAAAATGTGGAAGATCATCTTAGACACTTGAGATTGGTGTTTAAAATGTTGAAGAAACAAAAGCTATACGCCAAGTTGGAGAAGTGTTACTTCCTGGTGTCTAGCGTAACCTTTCTAGGTTATATAGTGTCAAGAGATGGAGTTTCGGTTGACCCATCAAAAGTAGAGGCAATCAAATCTTGGCCAGCACCAACAACAGTAACGGAAGTGAGATCGTTTCGTGGACTAGCTTCGTTCTACAGAAGATTTGTTAGAAATTTCAGTAGTGTGGTTGCACCTATCACTGAGTGCATAAAGAAGAGAAAGTTCGAATGGACGGAGGCTGCTCAAAGAGCGTTTGAGAAGGTGAAGGAATTGTTGTGTGACACGCCAGTCTTAGCTCTACCAGATTTTTCAAGTCCTTTTGAAGTAGAGTGTGATGCAAGTGGAGTTGGCATAGGAGCTGTCCTAGTACAAAAGAAAAAGCCCATTGCTTATTTTAGTGAAAAACTCAATGGTGCAAGGCTGAACTACTCGACTTATGATAAAGAGTTCTACGCAATAGTAATAGCTCTTGACCATTGGAGTCACTATTTGCGGCCGAGTCACTTTATATTGCATTTGGACCATGAGGCTTTAAAGTACATTCACAGACAACAGAAACTGAATCCTCGTCATGCTAAGTGGGTTAAATTCTTGCAATCCTTTAACTTCTCTTCAAAGCATAAGCAGGGCAAGGATAATGTTGTGGCTGATGCTTTATCAAGAAGATATACTTTGTTGGGGGTACTAAGTTCAAAATTGCTTTGTTTTGAATTGATCAAGGAGTACTACAAGCTAGACGTGGATTTTCAACCCATTATTGAATCGTGCTCACGAGGAACTATTGGTAGTTACTTGTTCCAAAATGGATTTCTGTTCAAAGGAAATTGTTTGTGCATCCCATCTTGCTCAATCCGAGAGTTGTTAGTAAGGGAGGCTCATAGAGGAGGATTGGCAGGGCATTTTGGCATTACCAAGACTTTGGCGATATTGCAAGAGCATATTTATTGGCCAAAGATGCAGGGGGATGTAACCGGTATAATTGCAGGGTGTGCTACTTGTCAGAAGTTAAAAAGTACATTTCATCAGGGTATTTATACTCTACTGCCAATACCATATTCTCCTTGGGAAGATGTATCGATGGATTTTATCATGGGATTACCTCGAACACAACGGGGTAATGATTCAATCATGGTGGTTGTGGATAGGTTTTCCAAAATGGCACACTTCATGGCTTGTCACAAAACTGATGATGCTTCTCGAGTAGCTGATTTGTACCTGAAGGAACTAGTTAGATTGTATGGTGTGCCGCGAACCATAGTCAGTGATCGAGACACAAAGTTTATGAGCTACTTTTGGAAGACGTTGTGGAAGCTGTTGGGCACTAAACTGTGTTTCAGTACTTTACATCATCCTAAAACGGATGGACAAACTGAAGTGACCAACAGAACTCTGGGGGTCTTGTTGCGTGGGTTAGTGAGTAAAACTACAAAAGATTGGGATGTCAAGCTTGCACATGCCGAGTTTGAATACAATAGATCTTCTACCTACACCACAAAACATTCACCCTTTGAAGTGGTATACGGTAAGAATCCAAGAATTCCGGTTGATTTAATTCCCTTGCCAAAGGGTGAGTATGTTCATTCTGACGCAAAAACAAAGGCTCAGGCTATGTTAAAGTTGCATGCACAAGTACGGGCCAGAATTGAAAAGGTTAATGCAAGATACCAAGCTCTAACCAACAAACATCGGAAACAACCTGCATTTTAGGTAGGTGATCTTGTTTGGTTGCATTTGCGGAAGGAAAAGTTCCCTAATTTACGTAAGCATAAGTTAATGCCTCGGTCAGAGGGTCCTTTCATAATTGTGGAAAAAGTTAACAACAACGCTTTCAAGTTGGAGTTGCCAGGTGATTATGGCTTAAGTGCAACTTTCAACATCGGTGATTTAGCTCCTTATATTCATGATGATGATGTCGCTCAATTGAGGACAATTGTTTCTGAAGAAGAGGAGGATGATCCGTTGGAGTCATTGGATCCGTTGGAGTCATTGGATGCCAAACAAGCTGATGCGGTTTTGGATGAAAGAATAAATCTTGCTTGGAAAGAAATATCCTTAGATTTATTTTTCGTTAATACATTGGCAAGATGTTGGTTAGGAAGTGCTTATCAACCTGTTGTTACTTTACTTGTTAATGTTGAGTTAAGCAACATGTGTTTGATCCTACCAGATCAAATACATCACAAGGTCTCGAGCTCAGAACAATATAACAGTCTTCTACTGAATTAAATTGAAACAAGTAAGAAGTTTTATGCAAGAAAACCTTATTAAGGCCAAGTTTACCCCAAATTTTAGAAGTTGCTGTAGCAATAACATTGTTTTGGGGGGGGGGGGGGGGGGGGGGGAATGGTGGAAAAAACCCAATCAGGCAATTTTCCGAATGTTTTTTTTTGCTAAATTGCGAAAATATATAAAAGGAAAAAATAGATACAAATTTAACGAGAGGCATCCCCCTCGATCTACTAGCACATCTCGCTAGCTAGGGAAAACAAGCCAAAACTATGCAATAAAGCAAAAACCATAAACACAAAGCAATCAAGGCAGCTGAAGCCTGAATGAGCAAGAATCTCCTAAAACAGCAGCAGATCCCTTGATGCAAGCAGATCGAACTGCTAGCCAGCAGCCCCCTGAAGGAACTGAATTGGTCAGCATCCCCTGATGGAACTGCACTAAACAGCAGCCCTTGATGGTACTGCATTGGCCAGCATCCCCTGATGGAACTGTACTGGCCAGCAGCCCCTGATGGAACTGAACTGTCATTCCCCTGATGGAACTGTCACTCCCTTGATGGAACTGCACTGATGGAATTGTTATTCCCCTGATGGAACTGCACTGGCCAGCATCCCCTGATGGAACTGCACTGACAGCAGCCCCTGATGGAACTGCACTGGCCAACTCGTCCAAACTTTCATTCCCTTGATGGTATGCAACATCCCTCAAGAAGCATACAACCATAAAACTAGCCAACAGCAGCATAATACAGTAGCATATAGCAGCAACATACAGCAGGATATAAAAGTATACAACCATAAAAATAGCCAACAGCAGCAGAATACAGCAGCAACAAATAACTGCTGCATAATACAACAACATACAACCAGCAACAGCGACAACATACAACCATCAAACCCAACAGGAAATTGTATTAGAGAGAAAGATGCCACTGAGGAAGTCTAAAGCCCAACCTCCTATATTTTGCATGAGAGGCAAGTCTACTTTTGATGATAAGTATAATTTCAGATATAAGGGCATGTGTGCTCCTACCATCTTTACCATGCCTCCTGCCATTTCTTTCAGACCAGATGTGATATACAATAGTGTTGAAACTGAACCATATCAGTTGATTTCTAAAAGAATTAAAATTTAAGGAACTGAGATTGTTTAGAAGAGCATTCCATATAAAATTGGATCCATACCAACCAGATTTTCGAAGGGTAGCATATCTGCATTGGAAATATAAGTGGTCAAATGTTTCCGGTTCAAAGTTACACAAGACACACAGATTTGTGATATTCAGGCCAAAGTTTAACAGTTTATCCAAAGTCCAAAGGCTTTTATGACAGCACAACCAGTTGATGAAGGAGTATCGCGGAACAGCAAGATTATTCCAAACAACACGATTCTAAGTAACTTTCTGATTCCTTGTGCGAATATCAAACCATAGGCATCTAACCTTAGTTATATTAAGAGGAACATTATTCCATTGCACAATATCATGATTCATGATGTTGAAAGGAGTAAGATAGTCAAAGGTGCTCCTCCAATTGATAATAAGATGGTGATTAGAATGTGTGAGCCGCCAATTGCCATTGAACATAATATCGAAACCACAGCATCCCTCCCTAGTCCAAATTCAAGAATGATTGGGTCATTAACAGAACTGGCTAATGGTTGTGAGTTGTGCCAAGGGTCAAACCACAGGCTCACTTTTGAACCATCACCAAAAGAGTAATTGATAAATTGTTTAGCAGTGTCTCGAAGGGATAGGATTTTCCTCCAAGACCACGAGGATTGGGCAGCTTTCAAAGACCAAAAATTGGATTTTTTAATGACAGTATTACGAATCCATAATGTCCATAAGGATTGAAATTGAGGGTTTATGATTTGCTAGACCCTATAAAGCAAATGAGCACGATTCCACTCCCTCGAATATTTAAAATCCAAACCTCCTTCATCCTTAGGAGAAGAAAGCTTCGCCCAGGAAACTTTGGCCCCATGGTTGTTAAGAGTAGAACCTTTCCATAAAAATCTGGTGAAAATACTTTGGAGCTTCTTGTGAATGTAACTGGGCAGCATGAAGTGTTGAGCCCAATAAGATTGAATGGAAAAAAGAACCACTTTAATGAGCTAAATTCTACCAGCATAGGATAGAAATTTTGAAGTCCAAGATGTAATTCTGCTGGTAATTCTGTCCAATAAAGTATCACAGTCTCTTGCCCGCAACCTAGAAGATATGAGAGGAACGCCAAGGAACTTTACTAGAAGCACACCCTGTGGAAAGCCTAGAAGCTGAAGAATCTGAACCTTACGAAGATCATCTACCCCAGAAAGGAAGCACAAACTCTTTGAGTTGTTAACATTCATACCAGAAAGTTGCGAGAAAATGTCTAGAGCTTGCTTGAGAGTGTTAACTGAAGAAATATCACCTTTACAGAACATAAATAAATCATCTGTAAAATAGAGGTGAGTTAGATGAACAGCAGAGGCTCTCCAATGAAATGAAAAGTTATTAGACTTCTCAATTTCCGTATTTGTAATAGAAGTAAGGAACTCCATAGCCACTACAAAAAGTAATGGAGAGATGGGGTCGCCCTGTCTTACACCCCTCGAGCCCTTGAAATGACCACAAAGAGAACCATTAACTTTGACAGTGTAGGTGACAGTGGAAATGCATTCTTTAACCCAGTAGCAAAATTTTGGTGGAAACTACAGATGCCTCAGGGCAACCAAACTAAAGTTCCATTTGATGGAATCAAAAGCTTTTTGAAGATCAATTTTCAGAGAGCACCTAGGGCGGCCTTTATCCAGATGGTAGTTCCTCACAATGTCCTGAGCAATGAGTATGTTATCACTAATTTTTCTGTTATGTGTGAAAGCTGCTTGGGAAGGAGAAATAATGGCAGGGAGCACTTTTTTCATACGATTGGCAATGACTTTTGAAATAATCTTGTAAACAATTGTACAGCATGAAATAGGCCTAAAATCATGCATCGAGGATGGGTGAGCAATCTTTGGAATCAAGGCTAAAGATGTATTGATAAAATTGCCAAGCGGGCATCCCTTATTAAAGAAAGACAAAGCAGCATCAATAATGTCCTTACCAATGATATCCCAAGTGAAAGTTAAGAATTCAGCATTGAAGCCATCTGGACCTGGGCTCTTGTTCTTTTTCAGTGACTTGAAGACCAACAAAATCTCATCCTCAGTGACATAAGCATTTAGGAAGTTGAAATCGTCATGGCAAATGGTTTTGTGAACAGGAAGGGTACTGAGGTCCAAGAAGTGATCATCAGTAGCAGGACTAAGGATTTTCCTAAAATGATTGATAGCAACATTCTGGACTCCATCATGCCCATGTATAAGGTGACCAGAATCATCCTGAATCAAAAAATTTTTGTTAACATTCCAATTTGATTTAAGTTTGAAGAAGAAGAACTTAGAATTCTTGTCCCCTTCACTGAGCCATTTAACTCGTGACTTCTGCTTGAGTAAGCTTTCTTCTCTAACAAGAGCAACAGACAAAGCAAGGGAAAGGTTATATTGCTTCTCTAGAAGGGAAGGATCCACAGGAAAGGACAACAGATCAGCTTGCACTTGTTGGAGATCCAAGGTTAATTGTTTAACAAATGAGTGGACATTACCATTGGATTTATTGAGGTCTAGTAATAGCCGCTTGGCCTTGTGGAACTTCACCCAGAGCTGCTGTAAAGGGTTACCGTGAGAATCCAACTGCCACGCTTTCTGAATAACATCTCTAAACCCCTCTAAACCAGCCATGAAATTGAAGAACTGGAAAGGTTTCTTGACTCGCTGAGCATGTATGTCTAGATAAACAATTATGGGGGTGTGATCTGAAAGACCCCTTGTGTGGAAAAAAACTTGAGAGTGAGGGAGATGCGACAGCCATACCGGGTTAACCAGGACCCTATCCAGCTTTTTATAAACAGGGTTAGCAGGCTGCGAGTTCCACCAAGACAAGTGAGTGCCAGTCGCGCAAAGATCAGATAGAGAGCAGTCCACCAGGCAAGATTTAAAGTCAAGCATCCCACCTGTCATAAAACAATTCCCACCTAAAACTTCCAAAGGGGAAATGACCTCATTGAAATCTCCAACAACGCACCAAGGATAACCAACACAAAGAGGAGCAATGTTCTACAGATCAGCCCATAACAGTCTTCTGTCTGAAAGGGTATAAAGGCCATAGGCAAAAGTAACCAAAATGTTACAATTAAGGGGAACAGAAAAAACTTTACAATGTATGTGCTGGGAAGAAAAAGATAAGATATCTATTGTCCAAAGGGTGGTGTCCCAACCCACCCATATCCTCCCGTTAGGGTGATGAAGATAGTTAAAAAAGCAATGCCAACTCTCATTAATAGAAAGCGAAATAGACTGAGCTTTGGGAGATTTAACTTAAGTCTCAAAAAGGCCAACAAAAGATAAGTTAAACTTCTTAAAGAAGTCCTTGACATTACGGATGGTTGACAGATGGTTTAAACCCCTAGCATTCATACCAGAAAAAGCATACATAAAATAAAATTAAACAAGTATTTTGGAGGTGCTCCCTCCTTTCTTCTTCTTATTTTTCCTCCGAGAAGAATTTTGGCTAGAAGGCAAAAGATGTGTAACTGCTGACTTTAGTTCCTTCCCATCTATGTTTTTTTATCTTAGAAGCAAGATTGTCCAAGAGCAACGGAGGGGAGAAATCAGAGTCCGACACAAGTTGTAGTCCTTGCAAACTATCAACTGCAGTTTCAGAATCATTATCAAGAGCTTTGAACGTATTTATAGCAACTACACCTTCTGTAACTAAGTGATCTGGAGGCTCAGAAATCTTAAGTCCTTTGGTAACAAGCTTCCAATTATGTGCAGAAGCATCAATAAGAACACCTTTACCTTTGTCCACACTAATTGAAGAAGAAGTGTTTTGGGGCAATTCCTTTTCCTCACCTGGAACGTGTGTATTCTTTGGAACCCATTTATAATTTGCATTTGGGCAATGAAATTGAGAGTGGCCAAAAACATTGCAGTGGGGGCATATGGGAGGTTTGTGTTGATACTCAACTCTGACCAAGTTAGGGAGCAAAAAGGTAGAATCACCATTGAGGACAGTAACAGGAAGCAATTTTGGAAAACAGGATGTAACCTCAACTTGTATGCAAACTCTTGCAAAGCCCATAGGCTCCAATCTTGAAGTGGCCTTGTCTAAAAATAAAGGTTTACCAACCCCAGAGGCTAGATAGCTTAAGCCTTCCAAGGTCCAATAAGATATAGGGATGTCATGAAATTTTACCCAAATGGGAACAACCTTGCATTTCTCCTTAGTACTTTCAACCCCTTCTCGCCAATACTTTAAAGTTATAAGTTTATTTGCAATGTACCAAGGACCTGAAGCAATGAGGTTGTCCCGCCCCATGGAGCTAGAAAAGTTGAAAACAAATCTGCCCTTATAAACAATGATATTTTCAAATCCAAAAGGGGTCCAGTGCCTTTTCGCAAAAGGTTCAACAATTAGAAAAGATGGCTTAGAGTGCAAAAAGCTCTCCTCTAAGCTGAATCGCCACCTATCAGCACCTTTCCTTAAAATCTCAGCTGGTGGGCTGATAGAAATTATCCCATTAAGAACTGAGGGAGGGTAGAAATTAAGTTCAGCAGGCTTACCTTCCTTGGAGTTAACATTGCTCCAGGATAAGACCACCTTATTTAGATGACCAACCTGTTTTGAATCAGCTGCACACTTAGGTGTAGTATCCCCCTTAGCTAAAGAGCCACAGGGCACTGTAGTTGCATCAGAGGTAATCTTGTTACTAGCTTCCTTAGAGGAGGTTTTTGATGGAATACACCTATCCTGCAAGAAAGCATTAACATCTTTTAGGTCCCAGCCAAGAGTATTGATGAACTTAACCAGATCAACATTCTTCTGTCTTTGCCCTGCAGCACTATCTCTATCATTCTTGGTGAGTTGGGCAGCAACCCCAAAAGCATCTGATGAGAAGGAGCTAGGAACAAATTCCCCAAGTTCCTCTTCCTCCTCCTCGGAATCTGTAGAGATAGTAGCAGAAAACATTTGAATAGGAGTAGAGTTCAAAGAAACAGCCATAGGATAACAATGGTGGGCAAGAAGAAGAAGAGTGGTGGGCGGGAAATGGTTGCAGGTTAGGGTTGTAGGTGGGAAAGAGAGAAGGAGGAGAAAATGTTAGAGAGAGAAACATTTTCTTGCAACCTTGCTTTAGAACCTTGCTTTAGAACCTCAAGGGGAGGTTTAATAGAAATCTTACCATCAACGAAGGTAGGAGGAAAGAATGAGAGCTTAGCAGGTTTAGCATCTCCTGCCACAATCTTGCTTCATGACAGTTTTCCCTTAGAAAGGGTTTGATCATTAATCTATAGAGAGTCCGAGTGAATGAATTCACCCTCCTCCAGAGGTGGCAAGAGAGATAGGGTTTCCTCAATTCCCTTAAACCCTGTAGAAGCCTGAACAGGAACAGCAGTTGGTTTAAGATCTGAAGATCCTGAGCTTGATGGCCCGATGGGAAGAGAGCCTAAGAGCTCAAATTTCTTTATGTCTTCTATATTCCAACCAAGAGAAGAGATGAAGGACATAAGAGTGTCATTTTTCAGTCTAGCTTGGATAGCTTCTAATTTGTCATTTTCAGTGAGTTGAGCTATTGCAACAAAAACTTCTTTATACAGTTGGGGTTCCTCTACAATATTCTCCGAATCTGAGTCTGAAATTTCAGAACCCACTGGTCCAAAGACTACCGGATCTGAAAGAGAGGGGTTTGAGGTGGGTTCCGAATCTACCATTTCCAAAGAAATGAAATCACTCATCTTTGATCCGTTGGAGTCATTGGGTGCCAAACAAACGGATGCAGCTTCGGACGGGAGAATAAATCTTGCTTGGAAGGAAATATCCTTGGATTTATTTTCTATTAATACATTTGCAGGATGTTGGTTAGGAAGTGCTTGCGGCCAACCTGTTGTTACTTTGCTTGTTAATAAGGAGATGAGCAATTACGGGACTTAGCCGAGAATTGGGCAAGAACTGGAGTTAGGAGATGCTTCTGGCGTTAGGGGATGTTTAATGTGTCGGGGCTAAGGATGATGGCATCAGTGAATTTATTTATTACATCAGAGATTACGGCTGACGTCATCATCAGCGGATAAATTGTACATAGGAGACTAGTTTAGTCATCAGAGACTAATTTAACCCATCAGGGGATAATTAGTCTCTGACAGTTTATTTCATCAATCAGGGGATGATTTAGTCTCCGATAGTGTATTTGATCCGTCAGGGGATAATTAGTCTCCGACACTTAATTATCCACTGACGGGTACAGTTTTGTTAATTCTTATATTTTATTATTTTTTGAGTTTGTTTTGGAAATTGTTTCCAGTTTACATTAGAATGTTTATTTTTCCTTGTTATATTAGATATCTTTCCATAAAGGACTTCTTGTCATTGTAAATTCTTTCCAATTAGGGTTAGGACTTTTATTGAGCTTATAAATAGCTGTTCATATTGTATATTGAGGGACAGACTTTGATTAATAAAATTGTGTGAGTTTTTACTTACGTTTATTCGAATGTTGGTGGTTAATTCCTTTATACTTTCACAACTGATTTGTTTTACCTTGCGGGTGATTAAATTCTTTAAGCAAACTAAATAGATTGATCCTTTAGTGTTGATTTTGTGGTGATTGATTTCTTTACGGAGACTTCCTAAAGTTATTTTTCCACAACCTGTGTTTGATCCTACCAGATCAAATACATCACTTGGAAAACACCATTGAACCATGCAGCTCATCCAGCAAGTCATCTAATCTCGGAATTGGGAATCTGTACTTGATAGTAATGTTATTCACTGTTCTACTATCAATGCACATTCTCCATGTTCCATCCTTCTTTGGTACCACTAAAGTTGGTACAACACAAGGACTCATGCTTTCTCGTACATAACCCTGCTCCATCAATTCCTCAATCTGTCTCTATATTTCTTGAGCCTCTTGAGGGTTACATCTAAAAGCTGCATTGTTAGGTAATAATGCACCTGGGATTAGATCAATCTGGTGCTCAATCCCCCTAAAAGGTGGTAAGCCTGGCGACAAATCTTTGGGAAACACATCCTGGAATTCTAACAATAATTCTTCCAAGGCTCCATTTGTTTTCCCTTGCACTTGCTCAGCTTGAAACCCAATAGCAATCAACAACTAGCCCTGTCTCTCTTGTGCTAATTCAGCCTTGAATTGTTTTTCCATCACCATTAAACTTTCCTTGCGTGCACCAAAAGAGGATAAAGGTTTCAGAGCCGTCTTCTTATTGCCTACCTTGGCGATGTACACATTTGTTCTGCCATCGTACTTGACAAACCTGTCATACTGCCATGATCTTCCCAACAGTATGTGACATGCATCCATAACACAAATGTCACATAACACTTGATCCTTGAATTTGCCAATTTCAAAAGAAATCAGTGATTGCTTTGTCACCTTAACTTCTCCTCCATCACTCAGCCAATGTAACTTGTATGGTTTAGGATGAGGTGTTGTTGGCCAATTCAACTTATCTATTAATGTAGTAGATACCACGTTAGTACAACTTCCGGTGTCTATGATTAGATTGCACAATTTGTCCTTCACTAGAACTCTGGTCATGAATATCTTGTCCCTTTGGTCAACCTCCAATGGGACTGATTTGGCTTGCAACAATCTCCGGACTATCAATTGCGAACCATGAGTTTCAGGCTCCTCTTCAGAATCAGGCTTGAAATCATCTTCAGTTTCTCTCCAGCTAGTTGACTCCTCTTCTTCAAGTGTTTCTCTCTCCCTAGAAGCATAGGATGCTTCAATCTCTTCGACATCATGGAGAGTCATTACTTTGTTGCTAGGACAATCACGTTGCATGTGTTCATAGCCTTTACACTTGAAGCAAATTCGTCTATCTTCTGTCGCCAATGGCGTAGAAGCCTCACCTTTGTTATTCTTGAACTTGTCAAAGGTAGGAGTGAATTTTGGTGTAGATGGTGCCTCGTTCCTCCTTTCGCTTTTGCCTCTTTCCACCGTTTTGTTTACTGGGACCTTGGCCTTGACATGTTTCTCAGCTCTCATGGCCACCTTGCATACTTCTTTGAAGGACCAGTAAGGTTGTAACTCCACCCTCTCGACAATATTATTGTTCAGCCCTGTTAAGAATCGAGCAATCTTGTGTTCTGCCCTTTCTTCGAGATCACACAACATGGTGAGTTTCTCAAGCTCCACCGTGTATTCTTCCACTGACAGTGTGCCCCTTGTTTGAAACTTTGTAATTTCAAGAACACATCTTGTACATAATATGTAGGTAGGAAACGTTTCTTCATTCTACTCTTCAAGGCTTCCCAAGAACTAATATGTGTCTTGCCTTCTCTTCTTCTTTTGTTTTTCAAGTTTTCATACCACAGATTAGCATAAACTGTGAATTTTAATACTGCCACCTTAAACTTCTCGTGGTCATCATAGTCCTTATATTCAAAGACTCTCTCAATTCTTTGTAACCACTCCAAGAAATTTTCAGGCTTCATGCTGCCATCAAAATCTGGGATATCTAACCTCAGAACCTTGTCATCGTTAGCATTGTCTCTCTGCCTCCTAGGTACTGGTCTGGCTGTTGGGTTTCATACCAGCAAACGCAGCGGAAAAATACGATATAAAATAAAACAAAACGAAACCCAAACCCAAGGATCTATGCGAAACAATTTAATACAGATAGTTTAAGATTTTACCAATTAATTGTGCGAATCTGAAGCTTTGGTGAAGGTGTTGATCGTCTCCAAATCTTTAACGCTATCCAACTAAACAGCGTCTCTACGGTATCCACACGAACACCCGCGAATCGTCTTACGATCCGAACAAGAAGAATTACAGTACTAGCTGTATGATCTGTATCTCTCTTCTCTCTCTATATCTTTGAACTCTAGTATCTCTATTATGAGCAACTAGTGTTCTTAGAATACGTAAAACGTTGGTTGTTCAAGAGAAAAATTCTATATCTATCTCTATATATATCAGAGAATAGCTGATATATCATATATATATAGCCTTCTATAGAGTAGATTCCAAAACCTAATCTAATTAGGAGATTAGAATCCGAATCCTATATTCATTAGATATATATTTAATCAAGTCTCACTTAATTAATATATGTACAAATAAATATATATTCGTATTTCCTTCCAAATGACTCTTCTTCATACAGATTACATATATATATATATATATATATATAATTTAAAGTCATGATTTAATTAAATCAATCTTATTGATATATTAAAATCATTGACATTTAAATTATATCTCCTTGACGAATGTTCTATTTGTGTGACCCTGTAGGTTATTATTACGTTGGCAATAATTTTAAATCATATTATAAAATTATAAACAGTGAGCGGCATCTAGTAATACATCACTGTTACCCAAGTAATAATAAAGTCATAGATTTGACGTTACCTTTTATGACCAATGTTTCAATGTAATTTAATCCTTTTAACCATGATATCTAAGATTAAATTCAAGGCATGGATGTGTCATCCTCTTCATAATTTAATCTCAGTTTTCTTGATCAATGAGTAAACTATATGAAACAAATCTCTATTTGAGCATGGCCATGCATTTCATAGTTTCACTCAATCAAGAGGCCTATAGATATCACCCCTAATTTATAGGAGGGTTAAATTCCATCTACATCATTCCCATTTCTCACATAACTCATTATGCATCCAACAATCACCTTTATCGTCCACCCGGTTAAAGGTGACTTTTGATAATGTCAAAACGCATAACTCCTTATGTAGAAATGTCATGACTTCAGGTCGAAGGACCATTACATCATTGTCACTATGAGAATTACTTATGACACATAGCATAACGCTCCATGTAGAATTCTCATGGTGGGTCTATCCAGTACTATGTTCTCTAACATGTACCTATGTATCAACTTAATATATCTCGTATATATTTATGACCAATGAGATATAGCCATCAATTAATCCACATACTAGTCTCAATGTATTATTGTTGTCCCACTGACAATGATACTCGACTAGGGACATTTAAGAATAATGATACTTTACATACTTATATGATCTCATATTCAAGTCACATACTTGAATCCATATAATTAGTATCATTCTTCTAAGGACATTTATTATGTTAACATTTATATTACGCAGTAAATAAAACATAATAAAAGTAATTATCATTTAACCAAAAAACATATCATAAATATAGTGTTACAATCATTACATAATTGGCCACTAGGGCATACACTCTAACACTGGCCACTTCTTCTCCTTCTGAATCTGAAGAGATACTGCCAGAATTTAAGGATGTGTTTCCTGAAGATTTACCACCAGGTTTACCACCTACTAGAGGAATTGAACATCAAATTAACTTAATTCCTGGAGCGTCTTTACCTAACAAGGCAGCATATCGATGTAATCCTCAAGAGGCTCAAGAGATACAAAGGCAGATTGAAGAGTTGATGAAGAGGGGCTATGTGAGAGAAAGTATGAGCCCTTGTGTTGTACCAACTTTAGTGGTATTGAAGAAGGATGGAACATAGAGGATGTGCATTGATAGTAGAGCAGTGAACAACATTACTATCAAGTACAGATTTCTGATTCCAAGATTGGATGACTTATTGGATGAATTACATGGGTTTATAGTGTTTTTCAAGATGGATCTGCGAAGTGGTTATCACCAAATCAGAATGAGGGAAGGTGATGAGTGGAAAACAGCTTTCAAAACTAAGGTGGGCCTATACGAATGGCTGGTCATGCCATTTGGTCTTAATAATGGCTGTTCATGCCATTTGGTCTTTTATTTGAAAGTTTGTTGTTGTTTATTTGGATGATATACTTGTCTACAACAAAAGTATTGAAGAACATCTTAAGCACTTAAGATTATTGTTTGAAGTGTTGAGAAAACAGAATTTGTACGCCAAGTTAGAAAAATGTTACTTTTTGGTACCTAGTGTGACTTTCCTAGGTTATATAGTTTATGGAGATGGAGTTTCAGTTGATCCAGCAAAAGTAGAAGCTATCAAATCTTGGCCAGTACCAGCTACAGTAACAGGGGTGAGATCTTTTCATGGGCTTGCCTCGTTCTATAGAAGATTTGCCCAGAACTTCAGTAGTGTGGTTGCACTCATTACTGAATGCAGAAAGAAAGGAAAATTTGAGTGGACAGAAGTTGCTCAAAAGGCGTTTGAGAAAGTGAAGGAATTATTGTGTGATACGCCAGTCTTAGCTTTACCGGATTTCTCAAGTCCTTTCGAGGTAGAGTGTGATGCAAGTGGAGTAGTGATAGGAGTTGTACTAGTACAGAAGAATAGGCCTATTACTTATTTCAGTGAAAAGTTAAATGGGGTCAAGCTTAACTACTCTACATATGACAAAGAGTTTTATGCAATAGTAAGGGCATTGGACCACTAGAGTCGCTATTTGCGTCTGAGCCATTTTATACTACATTCAGACCATGAAGCTTTGAAATACATTCACGGGCAATAGAAGCTTAACCCTCGTCATGCTGAGTTAAGTTCTTACAGTCTTTTAACTTCTCTTCGAAGCATAAACAAGGAAAAGACAATGTGGTGGCTGATGCATTGTCTAGGAGATACACGTTGTTGGGGTATTGAGTTCAAAACTACTAGGTTTTGAATTGATCAAAGAGTACTACAAACTGGACATGGATTTCCAACCAATTATTGAATCATGCTCAGGAGGATCTATTGGAAATTATGTATTCCAAGATGGATTTCTGTTTAAAGGAAACTATTTGTGCATTCCATCTTGCTCGATTCGAGAGTTGTTGATAAGGGAAGCTCATGGGGGAGGATTAGCCAGACTCTTCAACATTACCAAGACTTTGGCGATATTACAAGAACATTTTTATTGGCCAAAGATGCAAGGTGATATAACCGGCATTATTGTGCGGTGTGCTACTTGTTAAAAGATGAAGAACACATTTCATCAGGGTCTTTATACTCCACTTCCGGTACCAGATTCTCCTTGGGAAGATGTGTCTATGGATTTCATAGTTGGGTTGCCTCACACACAACGGGGTAACGATTCAATCATGGTCATAGTGGACAGGTTTTCAAAGATGACACATTTCATTACTTGCCATAAAATTGATGACGCATCGCATATAGCGGATTTGTATTTGAAGGAGGTGGTACGACTACATGGTGTTCCAAAAACTATTGTCAGTGATTAGGATACGAAATTTATGAGCTATTTTCGGAAGACCTTGTGGAAACTATTGAGCACTAAACTGTGTTTCAGTACTTCACATCATCCTCAAATGGATGGATAAACTGAAGTGACCAACAGAACGCTAGGAGTCTTGTTACGTGGGTTGGTGAGTAAAACTACAAAGGATTGGAATGTCAAACTTGCACATGCTAAGTTTGCATACAGAAGAACTCCTACCTATGTTATAAAGCATTCACCTTTTGAAGTGGTATATGGTCAAAATCCTAAACTTCCAGTAGAGTTAATTTCTTTGCCAAAAGGTGAATATATCCATTCTGATGCGAAAGCGAAGGCTCAAGCTATGATGAAGTTGCATGCACAAGTATGAACTAGAATTGAAAAAGTAAATGCAAGGTATAAGGCTCTAACCAACAAGCATCGTAAACAACCTGACCTTCAAGTGGGAGATCTTGTCTGGTTGCATCTAAGGAAGGAAAGGTTCCCTAATTTGCGTAAGCATAAGTTAATGCCTCGATCGGAGGGTCCTTTCAAGATTGTTGAGAACATTAATAACAATGCCTTCCAGTTGGAGTTTCCAGGGGATTATGGTGTAAGTGCTACCTTCAACATTGGTGATTTGGCTCCTTATATTCATGATGATGATGTGACTCAATTGAGGACAATTGTTTCTAAAGAAGAAGAGGATGATCCGTGGAAGTCATTGAGTGTTGAACAAATAGATGCAGCTTTGGGTGGGAGAATAAATCTTACTTGGAAGGAAATATCCTTGGATTTATTTTTAGTTAATGCTTGTGCGAGGCATTGGATAGGAAACACTGGTTGTTCTAAAGTTACTTTTTTGGTGAAGATGGGATTAAGTCACGTCTGGACTTAGCCGAGGAGTTGGGAGAAGACTGGCGTCATGGCGTATCAAGTAGCATCAGGGTGTGCCGAGGATTGACGTCAAGGGATGTTCCTACACGCATCAGGGGTTGCCAAGGCTCGTCATGGGATGTTTCTGTCAGGGGTTTTTCTGCCTCGCGTCAGGCGATGTCTTAATGCGTGTCAGGGAATATGAGTCACGTCAAGGGATAATTATCCACTGACGGGTACAAATATTTTTATTTTTTGTGTATTTCATTGTGATGCGTGGGGGTTATTAGTTTATTAATGAGTTTGCAGTTGATATATAGTTTATAGTTTTAGTAAGTAAGTTGGTTAGAATAAAACTGTCGTAGGCGAGGGTGACATCAGGGGATGCCGAGAAACGGATCAGGGGATGCTGAGAACTGGCGTTAGGGGATGATCCGGCATATGTTAGGAAATAAATGGTCGTCAGGGACTACGTGTGTCAAGGGATAAAATGGTCATCGGGGACTAAGGCTTCATCAAGGCATAAATTGTACTATCAGAGACTAAGCTTGTCAGGGGATAATTTGCACTATCGGAGGCTAAGTGCCACTTAAGCCTGTCGGAGACTAGTTTCAGTTAACTCATCACGGGTTATTTCCTCGGTTGCAGTTTGTTTAATTATTTTTATTAGTTTTCTAATTGTAATATGTTTGTTTCTATTCTTTCCTTATTGAATTAGATTTCTTACCAATGTAATGTTCTTTCCAATTAGGATTAGGTTTTCTTGATTATTCAGCTTATATATAATTGTTCATAATGTATGAAAGAGAAGACTTTGATTATAAAATTGTGTGAGTTTTTACTTACGATTATCCTGAAAGTTGGTGGTTAATTCCTTTATACTTTCACAACTGATTTGTTTTAGCTTATGGGTGATTAAATTCTTTAAGCAACTAAAATAGATTGATCCTTTAGTGTTGATTTCCTGGTGATTGATTTATTTATGGAGTCTTCCTAAAGTTATTTTCCACAACCTGTGTTTGATCCTACCAGATCAAATACATCACATTGTTTTTCATATTTGTTTGTATTTGTTTCCTATTCAAAATAGGTTTGATTTCTTTCCTTGTTGAATTAGATTTCTTTCTGTTGTAATATTCTTTCCATACTAGGATTAGGTTTATCATAGTTTATAAAATAGCTGGTCATAATGTATTTAGATTCAGACTTTGATAAATAAAATCGTGTGAGTTTTTACTTACAATTATCCCAAAGGTTGGTGGTTAATTCCTATTCCTTTAGACTTTCATAACCTGATTTGTTTTAGCTTGCGAGTGATTAATTTCTTTAAGCAAACTAAACAGATTGAACCTTTAGTGTGGATTCCTGGTGATTAAATTCTTTACAGAGTCTTCCTAAAGTTATTTTTAGCAACCTGTGTTTGATCTTCCAGATCAAAAACATCAGAATCGCAAAATACCAATGGACTTGATTTCTTTACCAAAGGGTGAATACATCCATGCCGATGCTAAAGCAAAGACTCAAGCCATGTTGAAGTTGCATGCGCAAGTACGAGCCAGAATTGAGAAGATTAATGCAAGGTACAAGTCTATAACCAATAAACATCGCAAGCAGTCTGATTTTTAGGTGGGTGATCTTGTTTGGTTACACCTAAGGAAGGAAAGGTTCCCTAACTTGTGTAAGCATAAATTAATGCCTCGGTCAAAAGGTCCTTTCAAGATTATTGAGAAGATCAATGATAATGCCTTCAAATTAGAGTTACCAGGGAATTTTGGTGTAAGTGCAGCATTCAATGTTGGTGACTTAGCTCCATACATACACGATGACGATGTGGTTTAATTGAGGACAATTGTCTTTGAAGAAGAGGAGGATGATCCATTGGAGTCATACGAAGTTAACTAATCGGGTGCAACTTTGGATAAGATGATAAATCTTGCATTGAAAGATGTATCCTTAGACTTATTTTCCATTAATGCATTTGCGGGACATTGGTTAGGAGGCATTTATAATTCTGTTGTTAGTTTACTTATAAATATGGAGTTGAGCAACTTCGGGTCTTAGTCGAGAGTTGGCCGAGCAATGGTGTCAGGGGATAAATGGTCATCGGAGACTAAGGCTTCCTCAGGGGATAATTTATACTGTTGGAGACTTCGGATCTTAGCCAAGAGCTGGCCGAGCAACATAAATGTCCTAGCAATTGAGTTATGACCTTGCGTGATATTGAAGAAATTGAAGCAGCCTATGCTTCCAAGGAGATAGAAACGACTAAAGAAGGGGAGCAAGGGGTGTGTAAACGGGTTGGTGAAGAGTTTGAGGTTGACTTTGAAGAAGAACCTGAAACACGTGGGACGCAGCTGATGATTAGGATAGTTTTGCAAGTTAATTCAGATTCTTCAAAAGCTGACCTAAATCGTCTTGAACCTACTGAGGTCTTAAATCAGGTGTGTAGTAGATTTGCAGATGATCGCTCTGAGGAATTTTCACTTGAGGTACCATCTTCTTCAGTAAGTACTTTGAGTGAATTCTTTGAAAGGCCTAAGCCAAATCCGTCTGTGAAGAATTATGGCTATTGTTGCATTGTTCGAAGGATATCGTTGCATGGACCTGCATCAAGTCCAGAAAATTAAAAGGGAAAAGTTATTTTGCAACTATGTAAAATTTGGGGAGCAACTGCAACGCCTTATGTTGGTCGGAGATTGCAGCAGGTAAAGTTCTATCTTGACCATAACAATAATATCTTAATGGTTAGATGGCATCCAATTCAATTTGTGACACATATTCTGTTTGATAGAGGCAAGAAATAGGTGGAGTCTTGTTCAATGTGTTAGTTTTATTGTATTCAGTAGAAGTTAGTTTAATAGTTAGATTGGAGGGTTTTTATTTCTTGTGTTTGACATGGAGGTGTTCAACAATTGTGGACAATTGTTTTTGAAGAAAGGTGTTTGATGCGTTGGGGTAATTAGTTATTAATGAGTTTTCAGTTGGTGTGAATAAAACTATCGCGAGCAAGGATGACATCAGGGGGTGCCAAGAAACGAATCAGGAGATGCCGAGAAACATATCAGGGGATGCTGAGAACTTGTATTAGGGAATATTTTTGTGCGCATCAGGGGATGTCTTTGTGCGCATCAGGGAGGATGTCATCAGAGGATAAGCAGGGATAGTGTGACGTCATCAAGGGATCAACTAACTCATTGGTGGATAATTATCTGCTGATGACTGTTTTGGTCATCAGGGGATAATTATCCTCCAACAGCCAATTTGACGTGTCAGGGGATAATTATCCACTGACGGGTACATATAATTATTTCTTATGTATTTTATTGTTTTCCGTATTTATTTGTATTTGTTTCCTATTAGAAATAGGTTTGTTATCTTTCCTTGTTGAATTAGATTTATTTCCGTTGTAATATTCTTTCCAACTAGGATTAGTATTTTTAATCAGCTTATAAATAGCTGCTTGTATGTACATTGGGAGATAGACTTTGATAAATAAAATCGGGTGAGTTTTTACTTACAATTATCCTGAAGGTTGGTGGTTAATTCCTTTAGACTTTCATAACTTGATTTGTTTTAGCTTGCGGTGATTAATTTCTTTAAGCAAACTAAACAGATTGATTCTTTAGTGTGGATTCTTGGTGATTAAATTCTTTACGGAGTCTTCCTAAAGTTATTTTCAGCAAACTGTGTTTGATCTCCCAGATCAAATACGTCAAGAAAAGGAGACCGATGCTCACAACAATCAACATAATGTTCGTGAAGGGAATTCAAACATAAAGCTTAACATTCATTCTTTTACCGAAACTAGTGATCCTAAAGAATTCCTGGAGTGGGTTCAAAAGGATGAGAAGATCTTTGAATTCCAAAACTACACGGAAGAAAGGAAGTGCAATTTGGCAACCTTGGAGTTCTCAAAGTATGCTAGTCTTTGGTGGGATAACCTGCTTGCGCAAAGGAGGCGAGATGGCGAAGATCCCATTGTTAGTTGGCATGTAATGAAGAACCTGCTGAGGAAGAGGTTTGTTCCTGATTATTACAAACATGAGTTATACTTGCATTTGCAATCACTTAAACAAAGAGGGATGAGCGTTGACGATTATGTGAAGGAGTTCGAATCCTTGAAATTACAATGTGAGCTGGTTGAGCCAGAGGAGCAAACTATTGCTCGTTTCTTAAAAGGGTTGCATAGGGAGATAGTAGATACGATTGAACTTACACCGTATGTATTCTTTGATGATGTTGTTAAGCTTGCCGTGAAGGTGGTGATCCGTTGGAGTCATGTGTTGATCATTCGGATGCAGTTTTGGATGAACCTTTGGATAAAATGGTAAATCTCGCATTAAAAGGTGTAACCTTAGATTTATTTTCCATTAATGCATATGGGGGACATTGGTTGGGAGGTACTTGTAATTCTGATTTTACTTTGCTTACTAATGTGGAGATAAACAACTTTGTGCCTTAGCTGAGAATTGGTCGAGAACTGGCGTTAGGGGGTGCCGAGAACTGGCCTCAGGGGATGCTGTGAACTGGTGTCAGGGGATGTCGTGTTGGCATCAGGGGATGTTCCTACACGCATCAGGGGATGTCAAGATACGCGTCACGAGATGTCATGTCGGCATCAGGGGATGTTCCTACGCGCGTCAAGGGATGATGTCATCAGTGGATAACCAGGAGTTGGTGTGACATCATCAGGGGTTCGAGTAACTCATCGGTGGATAATTATCCGCTGATGACTGGCTTATGCCATCAGGGGATAATTATCCTCCGACAGCCATTTGCCCGTTAGGAGATAATTATCCACTGACGGCCAATTATCGACTGACGGCTACAGGAAGTTTATTTTTATGTATTTTATTATTTTTTCGTGTTTGTTTTGTATTTGTTTCCTATTCACAATAGGTTTGTTATGTTTCCTTATTAAATTAGATTTTTTTGCAATGTAATATTTTTTCCAAATAGGAATTAGGTTTTCCTCAGCTTATAAATAGCTGCTTGTAATATACAATGAGATTCAGACTTTGTTTAATAAACTTACGTGAGTTTTGACTTGCAATTATCTTAAGAGTTGGTGGTTAATTCCTTTAAACTTTCATAACCTGATTTGTTTTAGCTTGCAGGTGATTAATTTCTTTAAGCAAACTAAACGAATTGATCCTTTAATTTTGATTCTAAGTGATTTTACAATATGAGCAGCTATTTATAAGCTATTAAGATCCCTAATCCTAATTGGAAAGAATAATACATTGGAAAGAAATCTAATCCAATAAGGAAAGGAAACAAACCAATTAAAACTAGGAAACAAATACGAAAATAAATAAAATACATGAAAATTATTAACCGAAACTATCAATGGATAATTAAACTATCGGAGACTAATTATCCTCTGACGAACAAATTTAACTATAGAAGACTAGTTATTCCCTGACAAGCAAATTACACTGTCAGAGACTGACTATCCCTTGACGCATGAATTTGCCTATCGGAGACTAACATTCCCTGATGGGTAGATTTACACTGTTGAAGACTATTATCCCCTAACGCCATAATCTTTGTTGTTGAATCTCATCCCGTGATGCCATAGTCTCTGATGTTATAATTATTCCCCGATGCTTGCCTCAGCATCCCTTGATATCTGTTTTCAGCCAAATCTTGGCTAAGCTAGTCCCTGATGCACACTTTATCACACTGATCTCACCTAATAAACTATAAAACTATAAATCAACTAAAACTAACTATAAGTTGATTATCCTATCACATCACATCAGAAGAGTTACTTAAAGAGCAAGGTGGAACGTATCGAGGTAGGAGCTGGTTGTGGAGACCCAATCATAAAATGAAGGAGAAATGCGATATATACAAAGGGTGCCAAGCAATCTCCTAGATAGGAATTTGAGGCCTTCTAAGCCTGATGGAGTCCCATATATGGCTGACTTTAACAGTGTTGATATCACACTCATTCCAAAGAATCGTATCTGAGCAGTTCCGGCGAATAGGAATTACAAAGAGCTTGTGTTTAAGTTGGAGGACAGTCACATGGTAGTTCTCTAGTAGGCACCATTGATCACCTAAGATGATGGAATTTACATGGGAATTGAAATCTAATTGCAACTCTTGGACAAGAAGATCAGTTGGTCTGCAACATAAAGGGGCCAAATCAAACCAAGGGTCTTGCCATAATAGGAAGGAGTTACCATCTCCGAGGACATAATTTAGGTGCTTGAGGTCCAGTGGGTGAAGGTTTAGAATTTTTCGCGAATTCCAGGAGCAAACAGAGGGAATTTTAGAGGTCCAGAATTTGCATTTCCCTAGGAGAATATTGTGAGCCCATTCAACCCAGAGATTGGTGGAGCTTAGATTAATAAGGGAAATAAGAAGGTGAATCTGTTGTGCTTTGTTCCATTCCTCCATTTTTTTAATCCCAAGCCCACCCTCCTTCAATGGAAGGGAGATGGTAGACCAAGCTATCTGAGATGAGCTGGATCCTCTCCTTAGAAAGGACACAAGTAGTTTGTCAATTTTCCTAGCCACAAATTTGGGAAAGAGGAAGACTCTGCTCCAGTAAGTTTGGTTGGCAAAGAGAACCGAGTAGATAAGTTGTCTCCTACCAGCAAAGGACAAAAAAGTTGTTAGTCTAGGAATTAATTTTCTTAGTAATCAGCTGAATAAGGGGTTCACAATTAGAGGCTACATGTTTTTTAGAAATCAGCGGGACTCCTAGAAATTTGACAGGCCCCATGGAGACATGCAACTGAGAGAGAGACAAGATCTCTTGAAGATTACCAGGCTTCACATTTGAGCAGAACAGTTGAAATTTAGCTGCATTCTTTTGAAGACCAGAGAGGGAGGAGAATATTTCCAAAGCATAGAGGAGGATTCTCACCGAGGATACATTACCTTTGCAAAAGAGCATGAGATCATCGACAAAAATGAGGTGGGATATTTTCCCTGCTCTCAAATGATGGGTGAAAAGAGGATCGTTAGTTACTTTAGCCAAGATCATATTGAGCACTTCCATGACAATAACAAAGAGGTAGGGACATAGAGGATCCCCTTGGCAAATCCCCCGCTTTCCTTGGATGTAGCCACACAGAGAGCCATTGACTTTAATGGAAAACATGGCTGTGGACATACACGATTTAATCCAACTAACAAAACGTAAAAGAATGTTCATTAGCTTCAAAGAATCTAAGAGAAAATCGCAACTAACCGAATCAAATGCTTTACAAAGATCAATTTTTAGGGCACATCTAGAAGGTCCTGCATCCCTGTGATAACCTCTCATTAATTCTTGAGCAATAAGGATGTTGTCACCAATTTTCCTGCCCTTGACAAAAGCAGCCTGTTATAGGGAGATCAAGCTCGGAAGGACCCATTGTAAGCGGTTTGCAAGAATTTTTGAAATACACTTGTAGAGGGTGTTACAGCAAGAAATTGGTCTAAAATCTCCTATATCAGAGGGATTTTGGACCTTTGGGACCAAGGCAATAGCCAGCATTAACCTCTTTAAGCATCTTACCATTTTTAAAAAAAATGTAAGACAACTTTTGTAAAATCATCCCTAATAATGTCCCAAGTGTGGAGGAAGAAATTGACATTGAAACCATCGGGACCAGGGGCTTTGTTCCTTTTCGTGCTCTTAAGAATGCTAAAAATCTCATCAACTGATATGGTGTTAATCAAATCATGACCTAGATCAAGAGGCAACGATTTGGTTATAAATTTATGAAGATTTTCTGTCCCAGGGTAGTGGTCTGAATTAGTACCCAGAAGCTCCTTATAGTAGTCCACTGCCTCCCTCTTTATATCATGTTGCTTGTGGAGAGAGTTTCCCAATTTATTATTAATTGTAAGTATCTTGTTTTGGTTCCATCTGTTCTGTATCTGTGCAAAGAAAAACTTAGAGTTCTTGTCCCTAGAGTCAAGCCATTGAACTCTAGACTTTTGCCTAAGGATTGTTTCTTCATTTGATATAGCGTCCTCGAGAGCTAAAAGGAGAGCCTTTTCTGTATCAATATTGGCTTGATCGATAACAACAGGGGAATTTTCTAAAAGTAGTTGGTACTCAAGGAGGTCCTTCTTAGCCTTTACAGTGGAAACGGAGTTCATACGAAAATTAGAGTTAAGTTTAATTAACCCTTTCGTTGTGATCCTCAGTTTTTCGGTAAGAACAAACATAGGGGAACCCTGGACCCGGGTATTCCAAGCATTGACCACCACAGATTTGAAACCATCCAGATCCAGCAAGAAATTAAAGAATTGGAAAGGCTTAGAGGAGGGCTTGAAATTAATACATGTATCAAGGATAATAGGTGCATGGTCAGACATTCACCTGGCCCCAAAGGTCGCGAGAGGGTGGGGTAAGTTTGTAAGCCAGCTGTCATTACCCAAAACTCTATCAATTTTTCTAGAAATTGTGATGTTTGCCTGGCCATTCCACCATGTGTGAAGGGGACCAACCGCTCTAATATTCGTCAGGTTGCAGTTGGTAAGACAAACTTTAAAATCATACATACTCGCATTATAAACCCCGCGACCTCCCCATGCATATTCTAAGTTGAGGATGATGAAATCTCCAAGCACAAGCCAGCTGCCCTGTGAGCTTGCGTTGATAGCACATAAATCTTCCCAGAGGTTTTTTCTTTGCGAGGCCAGGTTAAAGGCATAAACAATAGTGACAAAAAATTCAGCCTTTGTCTCAATTTGGTGGAGGTGGCAATGCATAAGTTGGCTAGACGTCTGTAACATTGAGACTTTGACTAAACGAGGGTCCCAACCCACCCAGATTCTTCCATTCTAATGATGGCTATAATTATGAAGTCAGTGCCAATGTCTATTAAGCTTTGAGGCAATAACATCTGCTTTGTGAGGTTTAACTCTAGTCTCCAAAAGGCCCACAAACGAGATGCTATTATTTGCAATGAAGGCTCTAATATCCTCTTGCCTAGGAGATTTGTTGATGCCCCGAACATTGTAGTTACTGATCTTCATCAAAAAATATTATAGAGAGGAAATATTATTTTTTTCCCTTTCCCTTTTTCTTCTTGGAAGAAGAAGTATGGGAGTGTAAGGGTAAAGATGGGTTGTCCCCCAGACTAATGGAATTGATTTCGTGAGCTTTGAGAGCTTTAAGCTCCATTTCATCCACCCCTTTGAGCTTGCCTGGGAGTTTGTTGTCGACAGGGAAAGAACTGTCATCAGAGGAACCTTCTCCCGGGTCCCGAGCATTCCCCAAGTCTTTGTTTTTCTTCATTAAAACTTCAATCCAACCATCATTGGCTGCAAAAGAGATCACTGGTTGACTAATATTGGGAGGGGCTTGAGAGGAAGGCTTGGTCACTAGGGGCACTGTAGGGACCACAGGTTGAACATCCGTGGGATTGGTAGTTGTAGGTTTATCAAGAGTCTTCGGAACCTAGACATAACAGGCTTTTGGACATTTAAGGTGAGAATGCCCAAAGACTTTGCATGTTGGGCGAGAAGGAGGCAGATTTTGATATTTAATAGCCACAAAAACAAGGACGCCATAACTGTTATCTTCATCAAGTGTAAAAACTAAAATATGTTTTGGCCAAGTAGATGCATCATCCATTTCAACACAAACTCTCGCGAAGGGCATAGTGTCCAAATTCTGAGTGGCTTTGTCAAGGAAAAGAAGTTTACCTATACCACTTGTAACATAGCTTAAACCCTCTTCTGTCCAGTAACAAAGTGGGACATTATGGAATTTTACCCACACAGGGTACTTTGTACAATATTCTGTGTTGGTGGAGATCCCCTCCTTCCACGGCCTAAGAATCAGCAATTTATTGTGAATATAGCATAGCCCAAGTGCCAAAACATTGTCCCTATCTATCATTGTATTGAAACGAAACATATAGAAGTTTTGGTGAGTAAAGACTCATTTTAGACCTAGGTTTTCCCAAAGTTTCGGGGCAATAGGTGCAACAAATTGTAAGTAATTCTAGAATGGAGGAAATGTCCTACCAAGCAGGTATCAAACTGTCTAACTGTTTAATACCCTTTATCAAAATGTCAAACAAGTTCAAAGTTACACAAGACACACAGATTTGCGATATTCAAGCCAAAGTTGAACAGTTTATCCAAAGTCCAAAGACTTTTATGACAGCACATCCAATTGATGCATACCATCAGGGGAATGACAATTTGGACGAGTTAGCCAGTGCAGTTCCATCAGGGGCTGTTGTCAGTGCACTGCTCCATTTTCCAGTTGAGGAGGGAAGAAGTGAAGATATACTGGTTTAGTATGCTCATTACCCAAAATATTACTCCAAGATTTAGGCTTTTCAAGTTGCACTAGATTTGGCCCCAAATCGGGACCAGATCCATAATAAAAGGGATTGGGGGAAGGGGGAGAGGGCTCCAAAGAAGATGGAGCAGCAGGAACTCTAATTTCAGAGCAGGGAGGTGGGATAGGGTAAACAGAACCACTTGCAGGGGAGTTAATAGAAGAAGGCTTAACATGAATAGAACCTAAGATAGAGAACTGTTATACAACGACTAAAGACCAGTCGACTGAGTTGAGGAAACGAGTTAGGGCTTCATTCTTTCTGCGCTCATAGATAGCAGAGTCTCTATCACTTTTCCAAAGCGAGGCAGCAGCAGCAAAGAATTCTTTGTTGTTATCAGAAAGAGAGTTAGGTACAAATTCTCCATATTCAGAGCTAGAATCACCATCAACAACTGAAACCAAGTTAATGGGGGTTAGGGAGGGGTTAGACTCCACCATCAGCAAGATTTCAGAAGAGCCAGAGATAACACTAGGAGCAGGGGATGCCCCAGCCAAACCTAGGTCCATGGGAAAGGAAAAATAAAGATCTAAGTTTGAAAGGTTAACGAAAAAGGATTACAGGTAGGAGGGAAGGGCTAAGGGTTTAAGAGTTTAAGGACGGTTAGAGAGAAGGAGGAACATTTTAGAGAGAATGAGGAGGTATTCACCCTTTTAAACAAATAAGGTTGGGTCTGTCAGACAACTACAAGACCACCCCAGCCAAGAACTTATGGCTAAGAACGATCATCTACAGCTCAGGTAGCCCGAAGGCCAACAAAGCAGTTAGTCACGCTCTGGCCAGGCAGTTATAATTCATCCACCAGACTTGGTAAGCTTGTCTCCTTAGAAATCATGGATACAGAAGCACGTGAAGTGATGAATTTAAGTTCGATGATTGTTAATCCACTGATGTAAATAATTCATCCACTATTTATCCCCTGACGAGCAAATAAGCCTTTCGGAGACTAACGATCCCCTGATGGGTATCTTTGCCTGTCGGAGACTAAATATTCCCTGACGCTTCCTCGGCAGACCCTGATGCCATTTCTCGGCCAAGTTTCAACTAGGCTTTAAACGAACTTGACTCTAGTTTTGAAAGCAAAATAAGAACAGAATCGCAAGAACCCCTTAGTGAATCATAATGCGTATTAGTCCAAGCCCAAGTTTCAATTCCTTCATCATAGTTCACCAAAGATAGTCCCAAAGCTTTTAACTCTTTAAGCTTCAAACATGCCGTATTTGACAAGCTCACGTCAAATCTCTTAGCCCTTGATCTAGTAACTAGACCCCGAAGCCTTAACTCACCATCAACATTTGATCAATGTACAACTTCTTCTTCTGACTCAGGTTCGTTACAATTCATGCCCACATCATTCCCTCCTTGTGGAAAAAGATTTGTCCTCAAATCTTCTTCATTATCATCACCAACATAGGGAATTAAATCAGAAACATTGAAGGTGGACGAAACTCCAATATCCCCAAGAAGATCAATTTTATATGCATTATCATTGATCTTCTCAAGTACTCGAAATGGTCCTTTGACTTTCTTTTGCAGCTTAGATCTACATTTCAAGGGAAAACACTCTTTACGTAGGTAGATCCAAACCAAGTCACCTACTTCAAAGATATGGCTTTTCTTTCCTTTCTTTGTACGTCGAATATAGGCCTCATTAGCTCGTTGCAACCGTTCCCGAACCTATTGGTGCAACTTCTTGACATACTCTGCCTTAGCTCGGTCCTCCAAATTAACGGTGTGTTCAATCAGAATTGGCAATAAGTCCAATGGAGTTAATGGTGCAAAGCCATAAACAACCTCAAACGGACACAAACGAGATCCAGAATGTATGCTGCGGTTATAAGCAAATTCAACATATGCAAGCTTCTCATCCCAATCTTTCAAGGATTTTCCCACAAACGCACGCAATAAAGTTCCTGATGTATTTGATCTGGTAGGATCAAACACAGGTTGCGAAAAATAACTTTAGGAGGATTTCGTAAAGAAATTAATCACCAGAAATCAACACTAAAGGATCAATTTGTTTAGTTTGCTTAAAGAAATTAATCACCTGCAAAACTAACACAAATTAGTTGTGAAAGTATAAAGGAATTAACCACCAACTTTTGGATAAACGTAATTAAAAAGTCACACAAGTTTATTAATCAAAGTCTATTTTTTTCGTCCAACCTAAGCAGCTATTTATAAGCTGTTATATAACCCTAATTCTACTTTAGAAAGAATTATACAAAGGAAAGAAATCTAATCTAATAAGGAAAACATAACAAACCTATTTTAAATAGGAAACCATTTCTGAAACAAATATGAAAAATAATAAAACAGAAAAATTAACATAACTGTACCCGTCAGTGAATAATTACCTATCGGAGACTAATTATCCCATGATGGACCAAATACACTATCGGAGACTAAATCATTCCCTGACGGATGAAATAAACTATCGGAGACTAATTATCCCCTGACGAGTTAAATTAGTCTCTGATGAATAGACTAGTCTCTGATGCACAATACATCCCTTGATGGTGACGTCAGTCGTAGTCTCTGATGTAATAAAAAGATTCACTGCTGACATAATCTTTAGTCCCTGATGTGTTAAACATCCCCTGACGCCAGACGCATCCCTTGACGCTAGTTTCCGATGCCTAACTCTCGGCTAAGTCCCGAAGTTGCTTAACTCAACATTAACAAGAAAAGTAACAACAGGTTGATAAGCACTTCCTAACCAACATCTTGCCAATGTATTAACGGAAAATAAATCTAAGGATATTTCCTTCCAAGCAAGATTTATTCTTTCATCCGAAACCCTATCAGCTTGTTTGGCATCCTATGACTCCAACGGATCAGTTCCCAAGGTTTGGTTGACCACTTCGGTTTGCCCACCGTCTGCGGATGACTAGTTGTGCTAAACAACAGTTTTGTTCCCAGTTTATGACAAAGTTTTCTAGAAATAACTGAGGAACTTAACATCTCTGTTACTTACAATGGTTTTTGGCATACCATGTAAGCAAACTATTTCTCGGAAGAACAGATCTGCAACATATGAAGCATCATCCGTCTTATGGCAGGGTATGAAATGTGTCATTTTTAAAAATCTATCAACAACAACATAGATAGAATCTTTTCCTCTTGATGTTCGCGGCAACCCCAGTATAAAGTCCATGCTTAAGTCAACCCATAGATGATTTGCAACCGGCAGTGGCATATACAGTCCATGAGGTTGTTGATGTACTTTTGCCCTTACACAAGTCACACATCTCTCAATTACATGATGCACATCTTGATCCATACTCGACCAATAGAAATATTCTTTTAATGCTTCCAATGTTTTTTCTTCACCGAAGTTACCAGCAAGACCTCCTCCGTGTGCTTCTCTGATTAACAATTCACGTAAAGACGACTTTGGTATACACACTCGTTTTCCTTTGAAAAGGAATCCATCATGCACAAAATATTGTCCATTTGCGCCCTTGCCACAATCTTCTATGACTTTAATGAAGAAAGGGTCGTGTGCATAGTGTTCCTTGATAAGATCAAATCCCAACAAACGAGGATTGAGCAATGACTAGAGAGTATACCTTATAGATACTACATCAGCTACAATATTCCCTTTATCGTGTTTGTATTTGATCACATAAGGAAAAGTTTCCAGAAATTCAACCCACTTGGCTTGTCTACGATTCAGTTTACCCTACCCTCGAATGTACTTTAGGGATTCATGATCAGTATGAATTAAAAACTCCTTGGGCAAGAGATAATGCTGCCATGTCTCCAAAGCTCGGATCAGTGAGTAAAATTCTTTCTCATAAGTGGAATAGTTCAGACTCACCCCACTTAGTTTTTCACTAAAATATGCCACTAGTCTGCATTCTTGCATCAAGACAACACCTATACCTACACCATTAGCATCGCAATCTACTTCAAAAGTACTGTTGAAGTTTGGTAATGCTAACACAGGTGTTTCACATAGCCTCTACTTCAGCAATTCGAAACTTTCCTGGGCAGCTTTTGTCCACCTGAATTCTCCACCTTTCTTTAGACACTTAAGCATAGGTGATGCAATCGTGCTAAAGTTCTTCATAAATCTTCGATAGAATGAAGCCAAGCCATGAAAGCTCCTTATATCACTTACTGATTTCGGTTTTGGCCATTCCTGTGTTGCTCTTATCTTTTCCTTACCCACCTCTATTCCATTCTTAGATACTACGTATCCTAGGAATATCAATTTATCTTGAGCAAATATACTGTTCTTTAAGTTGCCATACAGTTGATTTTCACTCAACACATTAAACACTTCACGTAGATGTGTTATGTGTTCATCTACGTCCTTGCTGTAGACTAGGATGTCATCAAAATATACCACCACAAATTTACCAATGAACCTGCGTAGAACATGGTTCATAAGTCTCATAAAAGTACTTGGTGCATTTGACAACCCGAAAGGCATGACCATCCATTCATACAACCCATGCTTGATCTTGAATGTAGTTTTCCATTCATCCCCTTCTCGCATTCGAATCTGATGGTAACCGCTCTTCAAATCAACTTTCGAGAACACTACAGCACCATGTAGTTCATCAAGCATGTCGTTGAGTCTAGGAATTGGATAACGATATTTAACTGTGATCTTGTTGATGGCGCGACTGTCCACACACATCCTCATGGATCCGTCCTTCTTCGGTACTAGTAAAGCTGGAACTGAACACAGACTCATGGATTCGTGAACATATCCTCTCTCAACCAATTCATCAACTTGTCTCTTCATCTTCTTTGCCTCTTCTGGGTTACATATATAGGGTGCTCTATTTGGTAATGATGCTTTCGGTATCAAGTCAATCTGATGCTCAATGCTTCGGATTGGTGGTAATCCTTTAGGCAATTCTTCGAAAAATAATGCTTTAAATTCGTCGAGTAAGCTCTGAAGCCGTGCATCATTAATCAATGAATCCGACTTCATTATTTCACGTACCAGTAAGAATAGGACAGTCCCACCTTCTCGTAAGTTTTCTTCTATCTCGTTTTTACTTATCAGTAAGGACTCTTTTGCTTCCTTTACTTTTGACACCTTGTTCCCCTTGATTCTTGCCTTACGATCATCCAAAATTTGCTTGGGTGACATACGGTCAGAGACTCAAAATTTGTCCATCGGAGACTAACAAAATTGTTCATCGGTGACTAACAAAATTTGACTGAATAATCAAACAGACTTTCGATAGAATTTCTTGATTGTAGTCCGAACACAACACTCCAGAATATACTTTACATAAGAAACCAGAAAACAAGAATGAATCACACGTTCTTGATTTCTCACTTCCAACGCCAAATGGCTCTAATACCAATATGATGTAGGGTGTTTTAGCCTATAGCCTCAGATAGACTAAATCAACTTGTTAATATACGCACAAGAAGTCGACTTAGGGTTCTTGAACGAATCACACATTCAAGGCTATTCGAATCTCACGAACAGGGTCTTGTTTATATCACACAAACAATAAGAAATTACAGAATACTTCTGAATTTTATTAATCAAAAATTGGATGTTGTTAACGTACAACTTAAGCAACTATTTATAAGCTGTGATTACAACCTTAGTACAAAATTGGAAAGAATAATACATTGGAAAGAAATCTATTCCAATAAGGAAAAGAAAACAAACTTGTAAAACTAGGAAACATATACAAAAACAAACACGAAAACAAATAAATATGTGAAAATAATAATCGCAACTGTCAGTGGATAAAATAGCTATCGGAGACTATTTAACCCCTGATGAGCAAATAAGCCTTTTGGAGACTAACGATCCCCTGACAGGTATCTTTGCCTGTTGGAGACTAAATATTCCTTGACGCTTCCTCGATAGGCCCTGATGCCATTTCTCGACCAAGTTTCAACTAGGCTTTAAACGAACTTGACTCTAGTTTTGAAAGAAAAATAAGAACAGAATCACAAGAACCCCTTAGTGAATCATAATGCGTATTAGCCCAAGCCCAAGTTTCAATTCCTTCATCAAAGTTCACCAAAGATAGTCCCAAAGCTTTTAACTCTTCAAGCTTCAAACATGCCGTATTTGACAAGCTCACGTCAAATCTCTTAGCCCTTGATCTAGTAACTGGACCTTGAAGCCTTAACTCACCATCAACATTTGATCCATGTACAACTTCTTCTTCTGACTCAGGTTCATTACAATTCATGCCCACATCATCCATGAATTTAAAAGCTACTTGATGAATTTAAAGTATTGTTTCCCGAGGAGTTACCTAAAGGATTACCACCAATCCGAGGCATAGAGCATCATAACAACTTGATACCTGGAGCATCCTTACCAAATAGAGCAGCCTATAGATGCAATCCAGAGGAGGCGAAGGAATTGAAGAGCCAAGTTGACGAATTGATTGAGAGAGGTTATGTTCGTGAATCAATGAGTCCTTGTTCAGTCCCAGTATTACTGGTACCAAAGAAAGACGGATCAATAAGGATGTGTGCGGACAGTCGCGCAATCAATAAGATAACGGTTAAATATCGTTATCCAATTCCTCGACTTGACGATATATGCTTGATGAATTACATGGTGCTATAGTGTTCTCAAAATTTGACTTGAAGAGCGGCTACCATCAAATTCGAATGCGAGAAGGTGATGAATGGAAAGCTACATTCATCTATTTTATTTATCTTCGCATTTGTTTTGTATTTGTTTCCTGGTTTTAATACGTTTGTTATTTTTCCTTATTAGATTAGATTTCTATATAATATATTCTTCTTTCCAATTAGTATTAGGGATCTTGACAGCTTATAAATAGCTGCTCATATTGTACAAAGAAGGGAGTTATTTGATTGATTGATAAAATTTAGAGTTATTCTACAATTTCTTCTTGTTTGTCAGATATAAACAAAACCCTATTCGTGTGATTCGAGTCGTATTGAACATGTGATTCGTTCAAAAATATTAAGTCGACTTCTTATGCGTACATCAATAAGTTGATTTAAGCTATCCAAGGCTATAGGCTTAAATACCCTACATCGTATTGGTATCAGAGCAAGGCTTGGCATTAGAAGTGGGAAAATCAAGAACATGTGACTCTTTCTTGTTTTCTGGTTTCTTGCATGGAGTACATTCTGGTGTATTGCATCCAAACTGCAATCAAGAATTTCTTATCAAAAATTTGGTTGATTGTTTCCATCAAATTGATTATGCTGATTCAAGTGGACACAATAACATAGGGGACATGGGTTTACCTCGTGGAGCAACTTTACAAGATGCAAAGATGCAACATTTACAAAATCAGTATACAACAATGACTACTCAATTAGATCGACTGGAGGAGATGATGACCAGATTGTTGAACAATGATAACAATCACGCCCGAGGAGCTAATGGTCCAGAAAAAGAACAAGAAAACAATGCTCGTAATAAACAACTTAATGTTCGTGACGGGCACTCAAACATAAAGCTGAAAGTTCCTTCTTTCACTAGGAGCAGTGATCCTGAAGAGTTCTTGGAGTGGGTTTAAAAGGTTGAAAAGATCTTTGAATTCTAAAACCCCACAGAAGAAAGAAAGTGCAAATTGGCGGCCTTGGAGTTCTCAAAGTATGCTAGTGTTTGGTGGGATAATCTGGTTGCGTAAAGAACGCGAGATAGAGAAGAACCCGTTGTTAGCTGGCGTGTGATGAATAATCTGATGAGGAAGAGGTTTGTTCCTGATTATTACAAACAGGAGTTATATTTGCATCTGCAAACACTTAGACAAGGAGGAATAAGTGTTGACGATTACGTGAAAGAATTTATACTCCTTGAAATTGCGATATGAACTTGTCGAGCCAGAAGAACAAACTATTGCTTGTTTCTTGAGGGGGTTGCATAGGGAGATAGAAGATATAATTGAACTTAGGCCATATGTATTCTTTGATGATGTTGTTAAGCTTGCTGTGAAAGTGGAGAGGCAATGCAAGACTCAAAGAATCAGACATGAAAAGTCAAACAACTGGACTATTGAATGGGAGAGACCTGAGGAAAGAAAAGAATCACAACCTGCTACTAGTTACACTCCAGGCTTCAACAAGTTCAATGAGGATAAAGAGGAGAAATCTGTGACCTTAACTTCTAGAGATAGGAAAATTTGGTTCAAGTGCAAGGGCTATGGACACAAGCAACATGAATGTCCTAGCAATAGAGTTATGACCTTGTGATATTGAAGAAATTGAACCAACCTATGCTTTAAAGGAGTTAGAAACAACTAAAGAAGGGGAGCAAAGCCTGTACAACAAGGAGGATGAGGAGTTTGAGGTTGACTCGGAGGAAGGACCTGAAACACGGGGCTCAGAATTGCTTGCTAAAAGAATTTTGCATGCAAATTCAGTTCTTTCAGAAGCTGAACTAAGTGAAGGTGAACCTACTGAGATCTTAAATTAGGTGTGTATTAGGTTTAAAGATGTTCGAACTAAGGAATTTTCACCTGATGTACCATCTTCTTACTTTGAGTAAATTCATTGAAAAACAGATGTGTCTGAGAAGAATTTTGTGGTTACTATTGCATTGTTCTCGGAATATACTTTGGTTGGGGCTGCGTTGAGTCCATAAAATTTCAAGGAAAAAGTTGTTTCGCAACCGTGTCAAATATGGAAGTCAATTATGGAGCCTTATGTTGGTCAGAGATTACAACAGGTAAGACATTGACATCGATATCTTGATGATTAATTGGAATCCAATTCAATCTGTAATACATATTCCATTCGATAGAGGCAAGAAATTGGTGAAGTCTTTTGCAATATGTTAAATTTTGTTGTACTCTGTAGTAGTTAGCGTAGTAGTTAGAGTTGAGATTTTTGACTCCTTGTGTTTTTTATGAAGTCACCACACAATTGAGGACAATTGTTTTTTTTAAGAAGGGGAGTATGATGTGATAAGATAATCAGCTTATAGTTAGTTTTAGTTGTTTTATAGTTTTATAGCTTATTAGGTAAGATTGGTGGGATAAAGTGTGCATCAGGGACTAGTTTAGCCGAGACTTGGCTGAGAACTGGCGTTTAAGAATGTCGAGGAAGGCATCAGGGGATGCTGAGGAAAGCATCAGGGGATGAGATTCAACGTCAGAGACTATGGGCGTTAGGGGATAATTAGTCTCCGACAGTTTAATTTGCTTGTCAGGGGATAGCTAGTCTCCGACAGTCACATTCGCCCGTCAGGGGATAATTAGTCTCTGATAGCTCAATTATCCACTGACAGTTTCGGTTATTAATTTTCATGTATTTATTTATTTTCGCATTTGTTTTATATTTATTTCCTTGTTTTAATAGGTTTGTTATCTTTCCTTATTGGATTAGATTTCTTTCCAATATATTATTCTTTTCAGTTAGGATTAGGGATCTTGACAGCTTCTAAATAGCTGCTCATATTGTACAAAGGAGGGAGTTAGTTGATTGATCAATAAAATTCAGAAGTTTCTGCAATTTTTTCTTGTTTATGTGATATAAATAAAACCCTATTCGTGTGATTTGAGTAGTATTGAACGTGTGATTCGTTCAAGAACCTTAAGTCGACTTCTTGTGCGTACATCAATAAGTTGATTTAAGCTATCCGAGGCTGTAGGCTTAACCACCCTACATCAATATGTGCGCAATCCCTTCTTCGCTAAAGTCTTGGAATCTGATAGATCTGATAGTCACCGACCTCGCGGGATCTGGGAAAATGGTCTCTGTAGCAACTCAACCCATTGAAATTGACAGATTAGATGCTTTTCAAGCTAGAAAGAAAAATGCCACTCTCATGTCCTTCATCTGTTCTCTTGGCTGGAGTTTCGAAGACATTAGGAAATTTGAGCTTTCAAGCTCTCTTCCCTTAGGGTCTTCAAGTTCAGGAGCTTCAAGTTTTAAATCATCTGTAGTTCCTGTTCAGGCGTCTATCGGGTTCACGGACTTTGAAGAAACCCTACCTCTCCAGCCACTTATAGAGGAGGGTGAAGTCATTCTTTAGGACACTCTTCAGAATGCTTAGACCCTGTCTAAGGGAAAACTATCTTGGAGCAAGATCGTGGCAGGAGATTGCAAACCCGCTAAGCTCTCCTTTTTTCCTCCTACCCTGGTTGATGGTAAGATTTCTATTAAACCTCCCCTTGAGGTTCTTAAACAAGGTTGTAGGCTTTAGTACAATCTTCTGACCGTCCTTGTGAAAAACATAAGTGTTATGCTTTCCGTCATGAATAACATGGTGATCAAACTGCCAAGGCCTTCCCAAAAGCATATGACATGCGTCCATTTGTGGTACGACGTCAAACAACACTTCATCTTTATATACGTTTCCAACTGAAAATGAAATCAAGACTTGCTTGTCTACATTCACCACATTGTCCCGATTAATCCATTGAAGCTTGTATGGATTAGGGTGCTTCCTTGTCTTGAGTTGCAGCTTCTCTACAACCTCGCTTGACACCATGTTCATACTACTTCCTTCATCAATGAGTAAGTTGCACACCTTCTTCATTACAGTGCACCTTGTTTGGAATATAGTCTCGCATTGATCAGCTTCGTCTACCACTTTGGCATTAAGTAGACGCCTCAACACCAGCAATTCACCATCATCACACTCCACTTCTTGATCCTAGCAATCATCATCATACCCTTCTTCAGGGTCAGAATCACTATCACAGGTAGTTTCCATTTCAAACGCTTCTCTCGCTTCTTGTATAGTAAAGGTCTTCTTGTTTGGACAATCCATGGCATAATGGCCTAGCCCCTTACACTTGTAACAAGTAATGCTACTTAGATCCTTCTTTGGCTTATCCTTCTTTGCCATACTATCCACTACTTTCTCTTTACCCTTACTCTTGAAATCACTAGATTCTGCTTTTCTATCCTCCAATCTCCATGAACTAGTGTTTTTATTAGGCTTTGAGTATGATTTGTTTGCATTCGCTTTGCGTTGCCTCTATACCTTCAAGGCTAGTTTAACAACATCTTCGAATCACACATATGGACTAAGCTCAACCGTATCTGCTATTTCTCTACGTAACCCTCTCAAAAAATGAACAATAGTTTGCTCTTTCGGCTCGACAAGTTCACATCGCAATTTTAAGGATTCGAATTCTTCCACGTAATCCTCAACACTCATTCCTCCTTGTTTAAGTGTTTGCAGATGCAAGTATAGCTCCTATTTATAATAATCAGGAACAAACCTTTTCTTCATCAGGTTCTTCATCATACGCCAACTAACAATGGGTTCTTCCCCATCTCGCCTTCTTTGTGCAACCAAGTTATCCCACCAAAGACTAGCATACTTTGAGAACTCCAAAGCCACCAATTTGCACTTTCTTTCTTTTGTGTGGTTTTGGAATTCAAAAATCTTTTCAACCTTTTGAACCATATATTATTCTCAGTCATTCTGTGATAATTTGTTTTTTCATATATTTTCATTTTACCAATAATTAAAGTTTCATGCATTAAAGGTTTCAAGTTTTTATTTTTTATCAGTTGTTATTTTTATATCTCAATGAACTCCTTCTTGATTAACTGGAATTTATGGTCATGATGCTTCAAAATTTTTAAGGCTAATAAAACCATAAAAATTAATTGCTCTTTCATAATTTCTATAATTTTGGTCAATTAGAAATCGAAGGACATTCATGCTGCCAAAATCAGCGACAACTATGAAAAATTAGCCATTGCAAGAATGGGACTTCAGGAAGAAATTATTCCCAGTGAAGCATCAGCAAGGAGTAGAAGACACTGGCTTGGGTTAACAAATGATTTTTTCTCGTACATGCAAACTGTTGATTTCGTACTATTTCTTTACTAGTGTGGAATGGCCATGCCTATTATCTCGGACTCCTTCAGAAGAGTTCCAAACTTCACCACACTAATTAAAAACCTTTGGAGAACAGCATGGGATATGATTGGCTCTACTCCTCATTCGGATGACACTGTTGCTGCCTTTGTCAGCAGGTTTCGCATGGATATGTGGAAACACAAATTTCCTATGATTTCTACTGACAACATTCCTGCTGCTGAAGGATATGTTCCTCCTGCTGACTTATCTTCATAAAATTTTACTTTTGCAAGAATGAAAATATATATTCGAACAAAGTCCCTTCTTCCTATTAGGCTTGAGCACTTATCCTTCAAATTTTTCCAAGCCTCCCTCTACTGCCTCTAAATCTGCTCCACCACATTGCTCTCATGCCAAAAAGTCAGCCAAGAAAAAGCTTGCTGAACTTGATTCCAAGATGGATGAAGTTTTAGCCAGTCTTTCCAACCCTCAGCCTGCTAACCGACTTGCTCTTGCTGACTCTACATCAACTTTAAAGACTGTTCATGTGGATTCTAAGCTTGAAGATATAATCACTAAAATTGAGTGTGGATCAGATGTTGCTAACTCTTAAGAAGCTGATTGATTTTCTCCCTATTATGGCTGATGATATCAAAAAGGGGAAGAGACATGAAGAGGCTTAACTCCTATTCCTGCTGCTCTAGTTTTTGTTGCTAAAAGAAGGATTCCCAAACTTATCCATGATTCTGCTGTGCAGATTCTATATCTTTCTCCTTATATGAGACTTCAGAAGGCACTTAATAAAGCTAATGTAATGACCAAGAAGCTAGGGAATACTGAAAGTTTCAAGTTGCTTGCAAGTATCAAAGACTCTAAATCCAAGATCAAGCAGTACGAGTTGGAAATGAAGAAACTCGGAGATCAACAAAATGAAAGGGAATATGAGTGCAAAAAGGAAAGGATGGAAAGAAGGAGACAAGAGCGGGAAACGTTAAAAAAACAAGAGGATGCTAAAGAAGGAAGAGTCCTTTAGGAACAGTCCTTCAAATTCAAATTTTGAATTTTTATTCATATTCTCATTTAATAACTTATAATCGGGTCTTGGTAGACTTCCCCATTTTAACATTAATTTTCGTGTATTCTAGATATCAAAAACCACAGACTAGCATATGACACTCTCCGACCTAAAATTGTCGTGAATGGACCTTTGAGTTATAATGCTGAGACACCTTAGATATATACTTATTCTATGTATGGATGGATATAAGACACTTTAGCAATATTATGGATAATTCAATGTTTATATTGCAATTACATTACATATGGTGGCAATTTATAATTTTATATTATAATGTATCTTGTGGCAACTAAATTCACTAATGGTGACAATTTATAATATAGTTTAATGTGGTTGTCCCACATTCTTTATATCTACCGGCAATGTAATAAATTGTCACAGGTTGTATTATAAAGCAAATATAAGTAAACTTTGTTAGCATTATTGTCGTAAATCGGCACTTTGTCATGGAAAGGTAAAGTTCTGAGTGTCCAAAAAAAACGATTTTGCCACCAAAAGCATAAAATTACAGTGTATATTTTGTTCTAATAGCAGCAGAATTTTCTCATTTGTGACAACTTTTTTTTTTTTGCCACTAAATATTTATAACGTCATTAATTTCTACTCAGTTGTATTTTGCCATAAAATGTTTTCAGTTCTAATGGCGAATGACTTGACTGGCGACTGAACCATTTAGGAATTAGCATTGGTGATGTGTATAATAGTACAGAAAAATTTCTTAAGCAAAAATTACACATTAGATAAAATGTTTCCCATAAAAGGATTTTAATTTCCACACCAGAACAATACCAAGCCTACATAAATCTGTGGGACAAACAAAAACAAAAACCAGGAACTCATATCATACATAAATATGTGGGACAAACAAAAACAAAAACAAGGTACTCATAATTTAACTCATTAGATTTTTCCACAAAATCAATTATTGTCCTGAAAAGTAGTAAGGCGTGGAAATTAATAAGGAAATCTTACGTAATTAATGTATATTTTGAAATTTTCTTAATAAGTGCTAATAATAGTTTGTGGAATTAGTAATTGTTTACTTTATTTATATTCTTTATTTGATCTCCAAATTTAAATTTCAAATATGAGAAAAATGCACCTAGATTTTAGCTTCTAAAATATAAAAATTAGAGCAGAAAATAAATATGGTTTTACGTTTTGTGGGTTCAACTTTTCTATTATTTAGTTGCTCGAATTCACTTTGTTTAGTTTTGCTCCACTTTGTTTAGAAAATAAATAAATTTCTTGTTTTCGTTTTTGTGGTTGCCTGGCATATAACATGGCCCTATTAATAAATTTTTAGTATGTTACATAAAATCCACCACCTATAAACTTTTTACATATGGTGTGAATGTTATTAATTATGATCTTCATCTCTTTTAATTGAATGTGTTGTGCTTCTGTTAACTGTTGCACAAAAAATGATTCATGAAGCTTTATAAAAGAAAACTTATAATCACAAATTTTACAGTTTTATGTTATTTTGTATGTTACAATTTTATGTTATTTTGTTGTAAAAACCATTTCATTTTGTTGGAATTTTTCGGCACGTAATAATACTAACAAGTTTAAAATCAAAGTATATCAATCAAATATATTTTAAGTTTAATACATCAAGGCTGATATATATATATATATATATATATATATAATACTTCCATTTATTATTATTTTTAACATTTTATAACTTCCATCTTTTCTTTAATATTTTCTAATGTGAAAGTAATAGAAATTGCACTAGAGAATTAAGAATTGAATTATCACACAAAAAACACCAAAATTTTTCGCATTTAGAATTTGAAATATATCAAAAGAATGTCCAACAACTCCAACTATATCATAAAGTATTTATATGGTCCCAAAATACCTACGCCACAAAATTAAAAATTACGAAATTGTCACTGTATTTATTTAAAAAATTAAAACAAAAAAGTAAACGACTCCGGATGACTGAAAAAAGACTTAGGCCATCGTGAAATGCGATGGGTATTGTTCATTGGGCCGTTTTTGGTGTGAGCATTCAAATTTCAGCCCAATTAGAGGTCGTCACCCAAAACGATTTGTTTCACACCCCTTTCAACATTAGCCACTTGCATGATTCTCCCCTCCTATGAGAAGATTTGAGGGAAGATTCGCCCTCAAATCTGGCTCATTATCGTCACTGACAGTTATTACTGTAATACCCCAGATATGGATAATTATTATTATAATATTAAAAGCTGTTAACAAATAAATTTAGGTACATAAAAAGTTATTTACAAACAAAAATATTTTGTAGTTTTAAATTACTATTACCTTGGAATTAATGTTTGGACATAAGACGCTACTAGAATTAATTTGTGTAATATTAGTTACACAGAAGTAATACTGTTAGATTAATTTTTGGGGAGCAAATATTTGTAAGAGTAACATAAATTGTCAATTGATATTACGGTGAACGACTCCGTAATAAGAAAGTAATAGCTCAGTAATAGATAAGTAATAACCCTGTAATGAGTAAGCATTACAGGTGTTGAAAACTCTTCAATGAGTAAGCATATTACTAAGCTGAGTCATTAGTTAGTTATATCACAGTCTGACACCTATCCGTAATTGTTAACATATTACAATGTGTCAATAACTTTCAAGTCTGAAATATCTTAGATATTTTCATGTTTCCAGTACCTATATAAAGAGGACCCCCGCTACTCATTTTCCTCACAACACTCTCAAACACAAACTCTCTAAACCCACGATAATATTTCTATAGCCTATTCTGCTGTATCGGAAGCTTGTCAGGTAAATATTAAGAGCTTTTATGAAGTTATTTAGTTACTTTCACTATTTAGTTATTCTACATGTATAGAACCTGCCTGAAACCTTAGATTACATTGTCCCTATAGAAATAAATCATTTGAACCATCTCTATATACTTAGATTATTAATAGCTAGTCTCTGATGATTACATATTAGTCTCCAATGACTATTGATGTTAGTTTTTGACGAAATAACCTTAGTCTCTGATGAGATAATTTAGTCTCCGATGACGTCAACATTAGTCTCTAATAGGTTAAGATGACGTCATTAGTCTCTGATGGGTTAATTAGTCTTTGATAACGTTAGCCTTAGTCTTCGATGGGTTAAGATGACGTCATCAGTCTTTGATGGTTAATTCAGTCCCTGATAATGCTAGTCTCCGACCAGTTTGGCTCTAGCTTATTAAGTTTGGCACTAGGTTATTGAGTTTGGCGCTGAAGAAATCATCCCCTGACAGCCAAGTTTGGCGAAAGTCAAAATTAATACCGACAAGTTTGGCGCTGAACAAATCCATTCCCTGATGGTCAAAAGCTATCCCCTGATGGGTAGTTATCCCCTAATGGGCAATGTATCCCCTGACGGATAATTTATCCCCTGATGATAAATATCCACTTATGAACAACTTATTCCCTGACAGCTATCCCCTGATGGCTGTATGTATCCCCTGATGACTATAAGTTGTTCCCTGACGATTGTAAGCATCCACTGTTTGATGTAAGTTATACCTTGATAACACATAGCTTATTCCCTAACAGGTAAGATACATTCCCTGACACAGACTTAGCATGACTTAAAAATTATAACTCTATTACCTACACATATTATGATAGTTCTAATTTTTGTTAATCATTTATGATTCATAAAACTGATTTTGCAGATCTATCATACAAATATCATCCCGGTCTAGGCATGTAATATATATGTTATTGTTTCAACGTATAACTTAGTTGTTCAAGTTATACATAAATTACTTTTTTAGTGATATATTTATCATCTTTTCGATATATCACACAATTACATATATGAATATGAAAGTAAGTATGATTTATTAAACACATGATCAATTAACTCGATCGGTGTCAAGCTATGACAGATGCTTAAACCCTCCTTCTTACGTATACATGATTGTTTCGTATACGTACTGATAGAGAATTGTTTTGCTCAAACTGAAACAAATATCATTCTGAGAAATACTTGATTATAATATCTCGTTTATAAACATTCATTTGTTTTATACTATTTTGAGTTATTCAGCTTAATTCAGCTTATAAAGGTAATAAATACCTAGTGACCTTCATTTATACTACAAGAGTGTTGTGTGATCGTCTTGGACAGTCCCTTGAGGTGTCACGACCCATATTGAGATTACAAGGATATTATATAATCACCTTGATAATCTCATTAAGGTGTCAAAATCTATCCACTGTCTCTATAAGGGGATCAACCCTGGTAATAAGAATGAGATTTTGGATACTCTATTCTCCAGACCGTTGTGTTAATATATATATATATATATATATGAAATGAAATTGATGGGTTCAATCCGGGTAATAAGAATGGGATACTCTATTCTTCCGGCCCCATGAGAAAGTAGATGTAATTAAGTCTACTAAATGTCATACGTATGTACATAGCAGACCACAAAGAAATAACATTGGCCCATTATTGTCATGTGGTAGATGATATTCTCAGTAGGCCCTTGTGCTGAACAGAATTGATGATCAAGTAAGTCATAGTACTGAAAGACATCATTGATGTGAGATGTTCAAGTAAGTCATAGTACTGAAAGGCATCCGAGAGTTATGTGGATATTCCTTATTTCTTGATTTCAGCGGCATAATATTGCCAATATTTCGTTTATCTAAAGATATGAGTACTCCCCATCTGAATCTAACAGATGAAACTTTAATACTTTTATGAAAATTGTATTTTTGAACAGATTCCCTCAACCAGATTTATTATGTTTGTTCTATATTATATTACTTGCTGAGCTTTTTGTTCATATTTGCTTGATTCTCTTTCAGTTCAACCCAAGAAAGAAGAAGGTTCAAAGGGTAAAGAAAAGTCTTATCAGAGTCAGTAAATTTGGCAGTCCAAGGCTCATAAATAGGATTTTTGGTTGGTTGATCTCGATTTGTTTTGAAGAAAAAGATTTGTTATTTTTGCTGCAGAAAACTTTCAAATTAATGTTTGTAATAATTACTATATGTTTCACTTTCAACTGTTATTACAAAGGAAAGAGGTTTTGGTGTAAATGTTTTCCTTGATTTTCCCCGCTGATAACCTGGTTTTCCTCTAAAAGTCTATGTCACAATAGTTGGTAATAAACTGATGACACTAGTCTTTAGTTTGGGAAATCGGGGCTGTGACGGTTGGTATCAGAGCCAATACTGGAAAGAATATTTATGAGCCAAATTGGAAGAGTCAAGTAAGGCAAATGTTGAGTCAGTTTACAGTAAAACGTTTTAGGGATGTCATATCACGAAAAAAAAAAACTATGTTACAGGTTATTTATGTTTAATAATTATTTTGCTAACCAAACTTTGCATGACTTTGTAGATGTTAGATATACACCTATATAACAATACCTCATTAACTACAAAAACAAAAAAATGCTCCTTAGAAGACACCCTGTCACTTCGACCTATGCCAGTCAGCACCAAAGTCCCTGAATCTACTACTAATGGCCTTGAATCAGAAAATGAAAATAATCCTTCAAAAGAGAATTCATCGGAAGAAACCCCAACATAGACTACACCTATTGTATCCCTATTCACCATAATACCAAACGTTCCATCCAACTAACATGTTCCCACAAACTATCATACTCTCAGTTTCACCATACCTACTTCTGAGTCAGCCTTTGTACCCCTATCTATTCCAGTTCCAACTTTGGTGTCAACACCCGTAATACCAATCTGAACTGTTGATACAGAACAAAGACTCCGAAATCAGCTTTGGTATTATGAAGTAGATATAAGGGATAGAGAGGAGACAACTTTTCGACATGTTAGGGAAGCTTATGAATATAGATACATGTTGGAAAGATGGCGTTATGCAAAGGGTCGGGTAGAAGCACAGTATAGAATGGCAATGCAAGTCGTTGATCAACAAATATCTAACACAAAATGTCTTGCAACAGTCTCTGAGGCATCAATGGAGGCTCTGATGACTTTTTCTGATTATCAACTAAGGTTAACCTGTTCCTTTGAGGATGTCACAGTAAGTTGGGTCTACTCAAGACTTAGTAAAGAGTATTTAATCTAAGGATCAAGAGGTACTTCTAACAAGTTTAGACACGTAATACGTTTTGTTAAAATAATGAATAATTTTGTTATATGAACCTATAGTTGGTCTAGATTATGAGTTTGTATCTTAAGACTATGTAACTCTCGCTTATTATATGTAACATACTATGTTCTTATATGATAATTTGATAGGATAAAGTTTTCATATATCATGTATTAAAAGAATGGAAGAGACTTTAAATTTAATAATAACATATGTGATTATTCAGAAAAAATGAATAGGAGAAGTCGTAGCGAACAAAGAAGACCCCTTCAACAAGAAAATCAAACAAGTAATAGTACTACAAATCCTACGCAAGATCTAGTGAATCTTTTGAAGGAAGCATTTGGAAATTCTCAGCTAAGTTCACAACCTAATAATCAAATACACAGAGTTACTTTCAAAGATTTAAAACCACCAGTATTTATTGGAAAGGAAGGACCAATAGCAGCTAGTGAATGGATCAAAGAAGTAGAGAAAGCCTTTAAAATTTGTGAGGTTGCAAATTATCAGAAAACCACCTTTGCTTCGTACCTATTAATTTAGGAAGCAAACTTTTGGTGGGAAAGTGTTGAGCAATTGGAATTAACCAACAAGTTACTTATGCCCACAATAGGGAAATCCCTTGGGAAAGATTCACTGAAATGTTCGTCGCCAAATACCTTCCTTTAAGTATATTTGATGAAATGGAAATCAATTTCCTCAATTTAAAACAGGGAAGTATGACGGTGACTAAGTATGAAGCAAAGTTTAATGAGCTATCTCGTTTTACTCCACATCAGGTGGACACTGAACGGAGGAAGTCAAGACGATTTGAGCAAGGACTCAATCCTTGACTCTATAATAAGGTAGCAATGCTAGCATTAGACAATTTTTGTATAAGCTAAGATCGCAGAATGAGGAACTAAAGTCCTTGCAAAGTATAATCGTGACAAAGGAAAGAAGGGTGACACTACATGGAAAAGGTATATACCTCAAGAACCGAGAATAGTAAATTCACAGGTTAGACAAGAACCAAGGATAGAAAATTTCCATAGCCACAATTTTAGTACAAATAAACGTCGTTGGAATAGGGACGTATCAGAGAATAGTGGACAAAGAAAGGGAGATGTTTGTCCCAAGTGTAACAAGAACCATGGAAAGGAACCTTGCTCGAAAGGATTAGGAGTTTGTTTTCAATGCAAACAGCCTGGACATGTAATACAAAATTGTCCCAACCTTTTTGTAACAAACCAAAGTAAACTTCAAAAAACAGAACCAAGAAAGACCTACCTACACTACATGCTACACTTGTGGCATGAGAGGACACATTTCGCCAAACTGCCCCCAGAAAGCAAGGAAGCTTATTGAGGGTGAAAGAAGAGCATCAATGGGACCCAATGCAATTCCTGCACGTCCCATGACACACACTTATAACATGACTGTCAGTGATGCATTACAATCTGCTGACTTGGTGACAGGTATACTTCCAATCAATACCTTACTAGCATACGTACTATTTGATTCTAGCAACTAGATCTTTTATTGCTATGCGTTTAGTTGAGAAACTAAAATTAGAACTGCAAGAAATGTCTAGTCCAGTAGAAGTTATGATTGCTGATAAAGAGAAGTATTACCTTACAAAGATTTTAAACCAATGTACCATTCAAGTAGGAAAGTATGAATTTCCAACAAACGTGATACTTTTTCCATTGGGAGAATTTGATATCATTTTGGGTATGGATTGGTTAGGAAAATATAAAGCTCAAGTGGATTGTTTTAGGAAACGTATTTTACTCAATACACCCCAAAACCATAAGGTCACTTTCCATGGAACCAAACCAACAAGTCCTAACCACATCCTTACTAGCATACAAGCCGGGAAATCAGTAAGAAAAGGGTGTGAAATTTTTCTAGCCTATGTTCACGACATAACAAAAGAAAAACTTGCAATATACGAAATTCCGGTAATTCAAGCATATAAAGATGTATTTTTCGAGGAATTACCAGGCCTACCCCCTGACCGAATAGTAGAGTTTAGCATTGAATTAGCTCCTAGTACAACACCCATATCAAAAAACACCATATCGTATGGCTCCAGAAAAATTAAGAGAATTGATGATCCAATTGCAAGAATTACTAGATAAAGGTTTCATTCGTCCTAGTGTTTCACCCTGGGGAGCCCCCGTCTTGTTTGTAAAGATGAAGGATTGATCAATGTGTCTATGCATTAACTACCGTGAGTTAAATAAGGTAACCATTAAAAATAGGTACCCTTTACCAAGGATAGATGATTTATTTGATCAATTGAAGGATGCAACCTACTTTTCTAAGATTGATTTAAGATCAGGTTATCATCAATTAAGAGTAAAGGCTGATGATATTTAAAAGACAGTATTTCGTATCCGATATGGACATTCTGAGTTTCTGGTAATGCCTTTCGGTTTGACGAATGCCCTTGCAGCATTTGTGGACCTAATGAACCGAGTGTTTAAATTTTATTTGGATAAGTTCATTATTGTGTTCATAGATGATATTTTGGTTTACTCCAAAACAAGAAGAGAACATGAAGAGTACCTTCAACTTACTATAGAAACCCTGAGGAAGGAAAAGTTATACACTAAATTTTCAAAGTGTGAGTTTTTGTTACAAAGGGTACAATTTGTTGGTCATATTATTGATAATAATGGAATCTCGGTGGATCCAATAAAAATCGAGGCAGTAACTAAATTGCCTCAACCAATTACTCCGACTGAGGTAAGAAGTTTTCTTGGATTAGTCGGTTACTACCGATGCTTTATAAAAGATTTCTCGAAATTGGCAGTACCAAGAATGCCGTAAAGTTTACATGGTCTTCAGAGTATGAAGAGAGTTTTAAGGAATTAAAAAGAAGGTTAACCATGACACCAGTTCTGACCTTACCCAATGACACTAGAAAGTTTACTATATATAGTGATGCATCCTTACTAGGACTAGGCTGTGTGTTGATGCAACAAGGAAAAGTTATAGCCTATGCTTCTAGGCAACTCAAAGAGTATGAGAAACATTACCCAACACACGACTTAGAGCTAGCAGCAATCATTTTTGAGCTTAAGATTTGGAGACACTATTTATATGGAGAAAAATGTGAGATATACACGGATCATAAAAGTTTGAAGTGTATCTTCACACAAAAGGAGTTGAACATGAGGCAACGTAGATGGTTGGAATTAATTATGGATTATGATTGTACATAAAGCTTATAACATAATAGTTTATAAAACATCACAAGTCCATAACAAAAACAGTCCATAAACAACCAAAGTTCACAACTACTATGCCAATGTAGTGACAAGAAGCAACATTAACAAAAAAAACTAAAAAAAAAAATTAACAAAGAAAAACGTAATAGCATAATCAACAAGAAGGAGCCTCCAAATTCCATAATGTAGTTCCTCCAATCCACAAAAGAGTTCATCAATAGACAGTAGAATGTGTTAACAAATACAAAATATATAACACACCATCAACGAAAAACATATATATTACACTGAAATCTCAATTGTATTACATCCCAATAAAATATATTAACTAAAACAATATTATACAATCGAAACAAATAAAACTTTACTCCACTGATCATACAAATTAATCAGTCTTCTTCATCAGAATCCAACTGCACTGATCCTACCATCATGTACGCTCTGAGGGGACCCCTCACCATTCCTTTATATAGTTCCCAAGAAAAATGCAAACAAAGAATGAATGATTTAGAGATTTCAAAGAGAAAGCAAAAAAATGGGTGACCAAATACCATGATAAACTCTAAAACAATAGAACACAACATTGGTTCATAAAAACTTCAAATCAAAACAACACTAGTCATTGTCGCACTTGAGAATTATTAAAATAAATCTGAGATTTTACGTATTCCTTAAAGTTTCCTTTTTTTTAATGATATATTGAAAATACATTTTATTAAACCCCTTTTTATTTCTCACAATTATTTCAAAAATCTAAGTTTTTTTATAAAATGCAACAAAAAGTTTTAAAATCATTTTTTATTTCTAAAAGGTCACCACCTAACAATTCTAAAATAGTGTGTAAGGATACTTTTTTCTTTTTCATTACTTTGAAAAATATGAATTTTATAAAAATTTTAAATGACTAATTAAAACAATTTGATTAAGCCGAAACCAAAAAATCTAGTTTCGTTGGTAAATTGAATAGGGCGAAAGTATTAGGCACCCCATAACCTATAGTGACTACTTTTCAATATTTTCATTTTATAACATCATCTCTTAATTTTTTTTATTATTTAAAGTAATTTATCTTATTTATTTAAAATTTATTTATTTCTATTATTTAAAATAAAGGGAAAATCAAGCACAAATAAAATAATTATACCCTAATTACATGTGCAAGTGTTTGCTAGTTTATGCGTGTGCATGTGATTTATTTTTCAATTTTTTACATTTACTATGTACAATAATGAAAATAAAATCCTAATCTAATAAATGGAAAATTACATTATATATTCCCTACATACAATTGAATTTAACAAAACACACGACCTTTACTGATACTAAATACACATACCAATCCTATTACATTCAGATTACCAACAAACAGAGAAAGGAAGATGAATGAAGACTAGACGAATTGAATGGAACATGGGGGGAGAAAGCTACTACTTAATATTTCCACATAATAGCAGCAGATAAAATTCCACAAAATTCCTAGAATTCAGCAAGTATAATACCCTCTAGTTCGCACCATATAACAAAATACACACCTTATACTGACTGAACAAATATCATATAAAACCTTTTTAACTTTGGATATGGCCAAAAACCAGAATATTAGATGAAACATATTTCAAAGCCAATAATCATATATGATAAACTTCTAGGAACAATCAAACGAAAATGAATGAGACTACCTATAAAATCATAAACAAGAATTTCGCATAAATATTCATAGACTCGAACATAATCGGCCTCAAATTTTGAAATAACAATAACAAAATGAGATGACTTGATTACTGACATTGAAATATTTGGGATTCAAAATTCCATTTATCACCAAATCATAACAAATCTTCAACAATTCTCCATTCCCACAAAATTTGCATACACAAAGATGTCACCCGACTACAGAATCTCAATTCCCATTGATACCACAGGCTGTTCAGATCAATTTTAATTAATTCAAAGACTTGACTGAAACCAAAACAATAACACAGATAGATTTCCCAAGGATCGATTATGAGAGAAACGACCATGGAAAAGGCTATCCTCTATAGAAACTTCTTTGATTTACACACACCACACCATAGTTGTCTAAAGTACAACTAAATACCTTGCAATTGAATAAATCGATGAGGAGGAAATAGAGAAAATGTGACCAAATATTGAGCAAAATCACTTCCAATTAATTTAACAACCAACTTTGACAAGCTTTAGTAGACAACCGATCACTCCCTAAACCCCAAAACAACCAAACTTTACCCCATTTGAAAAACCCTAACAATCTTTCCCCTTTTGTGAACTTCAAATGGCTGACCCCCTAATTTTTCCCCAAGTTATCTTTAAATACACTATTACATAGGTTTTTTCTCTTGAAGTAAATCTTGTCTTTTCTTTCGATCTTCAACCTAATGGTTGTGGTTACTTCTCTTTTTCCTTCTTCCATGGCACTCATTGAATCAGAGTTACCCCTATGATGGCATTGTTACATGTAAAGGCTTGTAATGGCACATCACATATTTTCCACTCATTGTACACCGAGGGTCAGCATTGAGTGTATCATGTATGCTCTATTTATGGATGAGCCACAAAAGATATACAAGATGTTGTACTCACATATACTGGTGTTGATAGTGAATTCGAATGATCGAGAAATATCATTGAATTCAAGGGTTTCAAGTTAACTAGGAATAAGACCAAGTATATGGAGTGTAAGTTCTCCATGACAAGCTGTGAAGATCAAGAGTTGGTAAATATGCTAGGTGGAGAGATACACTTTTAGATATTCGGGTTCAATCTGCATAGGGGAATAAGATTGATTATTGAGATAAGCCATTCAATGATACCATATGAACAGAGCAGGGTGGAAGAAGTGGTGCAGTGCATCTAGGTTCCTGTGTGATCAATAAATTTCTGTTAGGCTAAAGGGAAATAATGTTATATATGGAGCCAAGTGTTGGCCAGTAAAGAAACAACATAAGCACAAAATATGTGCAGTTGAGATGAGGATGTTACATGTGGGTATGTAAGTATTTTATAAGAAATGAAGATATACGAAGCAAAGTTGGCATTGCACTGGTGGAGGAAACGACGAGAGAACAAAGATTTAGACATTTGGGCAGATTCTTTAAAGATTATTAGATGCTTTGATGAGATGACAAAAAGGAGGCTATAGTTGACAGCATAACATTATCAGAGGAAGATGACGACCAAAACTTACTTGGGATATGTTACTAAACATGATTTAAAGGAGCAGTAGATAGATTGACGGAGGGACTATGTTAGAATTGAGTAGAGTAAAGCTAGGTAGAGATGGTGACTATAAACTATTAACTATGGCCCAAATTTAAATAGGCTGTGAGATCCCGAGAATTTTTAAAATGTATTTTATAATAATAATAATAATTTTATTTTGTGCTATTATATTTTTGCATGGAAGATTTCCTTTTTATATGTGAATGATAAATTTATATCTACAATAAAATTTTTATGATGGTGTGATACCCATAATTATGAGGGCAAGTTCCTTAAAAAGGTATCAAAAAGGGGAATTAGCAAATCCCATATAAGATCATTTTGATCAACATGGAAGAGGAAGAAGGGATTACGTGGTATTACAACTACGTGTCTGATTAAGAGATGTTTAGGTGGCAAAGCTTTTGTGCATGAAGGAGAGCAGCTGCTTATACGTACTTAGCTGCTAAGGAATCATGATGAGCAGCCGTAATTACCGTCCAAATTAACCAATTATCTTATTTCAAGTTTAATCGTAGCCTACTGCTTTTTAACTCTATAAATATCCCATCCGAAATGAAATTCTAATTCTTTCGCCAAAATCTCTCTCCCAAGAGTTTCATTAAACCTGTGATCTCTAAAAATTTCCAAGTTCATCTTTTGGGAAGAATTCTTCTCAGAAAAGCTTTGATTCCACTTTAAAAACGAAGAGGTAAGAACTTGGTGTTTTACTCAGTTTTCTTTCATGCATAGCATCAAAGATTTATGCTAAGATTCATATTTTCTGCATCATAGCCTGTATTGTTCATGATAAGCCTTCCATCGTAGTAGAAGAAAACTCTGTTGTTAATCTCTAATGAGATACTTTTAATCTTGGCGAAGATATTCGTAGTCTCTGACGAGTTATTCAAAAAATCCTCGATGGGTTATTTAATCCCTGATGGGTTATTTAATCCCCGATGGGTTATTTAATCCCCGATGGGTTATTTAATCCCTGATGGGTTAATTAGTCCCTGATGACGTCAGGATTAATCCCCGATAGGCTAAAGTTTAGTCTCTGATGATGTCACCAGTCTTTGATGAAAAGTTAGTCTCCGATGACGTCACCCTTAATCCCCGATAGAGTTAAAGTGACGTCATCAGTCCCTGAAGAGTTTTTAGTCCCCGATACGTGTTTTATTCCCCGACGCGGAACTTTAGTCCCCGACGTGTTTAGTCCCTGGCGCGTCCAATACACGTATTCGTCCCTGATACCTTTCCGTAGTCCCTGGTGACTATAATTACTAGTCCCTGAAGAGTTTGTTAATGAGAAAATTTATTTCCAATGCATAGTCTGCTATCAAGACAATAAAATATTATTTTCTTAAAACTATTTTATGATATTATTCTTTAAAATAATAGAGTCTAAGGGCATCACATACATGTTTTCTTCCATAAATTCTTATTAAAATATTAAAAATTACTTGCATGATTTACAGAATCTCTCTCTCACAAGTAAATTGATTTGAAACTTTGTGCAAGGACCGAGGCAAGTATATTTACACTCTTATATTTATTCCAAGTTGACGTAAGTATATATTTTGATTCTTATGTTTATTGCAAGTTGATGCAAGTATATACATTCAATCTGATGCTTATTTCAATTTAACGCAGTATCATTTGATTCGATATGCGTGCAAGACTTGATTTCATGTTTCAATTGTTTTTAAGAATGAGCATGCTATGTTTTAATTTCCGCTAGCATGATGTGAAAGAAAGTGCATGGATATACAGAAGCTTTGTTTTATCAGTTATTTTTCAATGTTATATCTGTGCAATAAATGAGAATGTTATGTCCCTTAAATGGGTTATGCCACATGAATGGCTAGAGGAAAGGAAGGGTGCTGATTTGTTCTTCACCTGACCTAGAGGAATTTTAAGTGACTACGTACGTTCACACAAGGAGGGATCATACGGGCACAGTTAGGCCAGCTGTATACCGTATGGTTAGCAGATCCAGCGGTTTTAGCCTCCGATGGATATCTTTACTTCAAGGAAGTTATGCTTTGTTTAAAGAAGGATTACACAATTGTTCATCATCAGTAGTCCTAAAGATTCCTTAAGGATTTCTGAGGCATTAGTATTGATTCACTAAGCCTCTTAGAAGAATTGAATTCTTTGAAACATTCCAAATTTGCTTTCCCAAATTGTTTATATACTTGCTGGGCGTAAATCGCTTATTTCTTTCGAATTTTAATGTCTTGCAGGGCAGAATATAAAGGCTGAGCCCTCAGACAAGGGAAAGGCAAGAATGATCGATTACTAAGGATGGCTAGTCTTATTATGCCAATAAGGAGGGAAGAAAGGAAGATGATCTGGGAAATGATGTTTTGTATTACAACATAGAAACGGAATAGCTTCCGCTGTAAATGTAATATTTTGGGTTGTAATAACTCTTCATTATCGTTTCTTTCGATAATTATTTTATGATTGGATGTGTGCTTATCTTTTCCTTCTTTTGACGAAGCCCTGATCCAGTGAGGGATTATGGGGTCGTCACAGTGGCACCATCTATTTCTCATTTTCCCATATCTATCACGTACATTATTATATGGTTAAGAACCTATCGTCGTGTGGTATCGATGGTGTCACATTATCGCCTAGGCGTCCCATGGCGTTCTGGTAGTTGGCAACCAACATGACTCATCAAGACATCATGACAACCATTCATTTAAATTGTTGGAATTATGCCTACGAATAATTATATAAATAGATGAGTTAATTAGTTGAATAAAGGTTGTGTCAAAATAACCTAACATTCATTTAAATTAGGTAGTTGTAATGTTTTGCTAGAAACCAATTATAACTGATGAGGTTTAAATAGTTTAGGCTCACGACTAATTTAAAGGACCTACAGGGTAGCACACAAAATAACTAGGTTATTACTAAACAAAGTCCAATTCTAACTAGGATTGTGATATGTAAGATCTGTGAGAGAGAATCTCTTGCACGTAAGATCTGTGAGAGAGAATCCTAAGGAGTTTTTGCTAGCACGTGTGGACAAGGTGTTTCAATTCGTGTGGATAACAGTAGAGGCACACCGATTGATATGTGACTGAGACAAAACAATTCTAGTTTTGCTTGCCGCAGTTCATTCGAAATTACTGTGACAAAGACCAAGGTATTTTTTTGATTATAGTATTCATGCATATCCTAATTCAAACATTTCGAATTACAGTTTTTCAAATAATAAAATGTTTCTGCTATTCAGAAGTTAATTTGAATTCCTACAGTGGTATCAGAGCAAGGTCTTGCGCGTATATTATTATCAGTCTTTTGCTGTTTTGGTATTAATTTGCGAAGTCTACAGTTTGTCAATATGATACATGAGATTTATGTTATATGTGATATATGAGATATTTAATGCATTGTATGTGATATATTGCATTATTATTATAACTTGGTATACTCATATATGTATGTTGCTACGAATTGAGATTACGCTAAAGGTAAGAAATCAATGTACTACATGGATATATGCCTTTTTTGGTAAATTACAGTTTAAATGTGTAATATATTCTGGTTATATATGATATAATCTAATTGTATATATGATATACATATGAACCATGAATCCTTGACAATGAAGGTTTAATATGATTGAACAGAGGGATTACAGATTAATACGATTAGTCCAAATATACTATCAGAGGATATTAAACTATTAGAGGATGTTATACTATCGGTGGATAATATACTAACAGTGTAAAATATATTATCAGTGGACATTATATCATCAAAAGATAATTCCCTCAGTTGATACTATATTGTTGATACTATACTATCAATAGATAATATACTGCCGGAGGATAAATCCTCGTCTGAGGATAATTCCTCATCAAAAGATAAATCCACTTCGGGGAATAGTTCCTTATTGACCAAAAATGGAGCATTTCGGGCATGAAAGGGGTTTGTTTTGATATTCAACTGAGACTACAACCGAAGCTTCCTCATTTGTAAGTTCATCCCAAATAGAAACTTAGAGTTCCTTAGGCCAACTAGAATCAATCCCTATTTCTATGCACATTCTAGCATAAGGCATAAGGCATAGGATCCAATTTACTAGTGATTTTGTCAAGAAAAAGAGGCTTTCCCAGCCCACTACTAATGTAACTCAACCCCTCAATATTCCAATAAGAAAGAGGGATACCGGACACTTTGACCCATACGGGAGTTTTCTTGCAATCTTCTTTTGATAAATCAGTCCCTTCACGCCATTTTTTCAATAAAATTGGTTTGTTTTCTAAGTGCCAAGGTGCCAAGCTTAGAACATTTTCACAGTCTTCTATAGAATTAAATTGAAATAAATAAGCATTTTTATGCAAGAAAACCTTGTTTAGGCCTAGGTTACCCCAAATTTTTGTAGCAGCAGCAGCAATAACATTGTATGGGGGGCGAGAGTGATGGAAATACCCAATTCGACAATTTTCCCAATGTTTGCAACCTTGTTTAAGCACTTCAAGGGGAGGTTTAATAGAAATCTTACCATCAACCAAAGTAGGAGGAAAAAAGGATAGCTTAGCTGGATTGGCTTCTCCTGCCACTATCTTGCTCCATGACAGCTTTCCCTTTGAAAGAATCTGATCTTCAATCTATGGAGAGCCTGAATGGATGAGTTCACCCTCCTCCCGAGGTGATTGGAGAGAGAGTATTCTTCAGATTTCTTAGACCCCATAACAGTCTGACCTGGAACTGCAGTTTTTTTAAAATTTGAATATCTTGAGCTTGAGGTCCCGATGGGAAGAGAGCCAGAGAGCTCAAATTTCCTTATGTCTTCCATATTCCAACCAAGAAAAGAGATGAAAGACATGAGAGTAGCATTTTTTTTGTCTAGCGTGGATAACTTCTAATCTGTCATTTTCAGTGATTTGGGCTGCTGCAGCAAAAACTTCCCTATACAACTGAGGTGCCTCAACAGTGTTCTCCGAATCTGAGTCCATCTTTTCAGATCCCTCTAAGTCAGTGACTACCAGATTTGAGGTTGGTTCAGAATCTGACATAGCCAGCAAATAGAAACCACTCAACTTAGAAACAAAAAAAAGGAGAAACAGTAGAAAGAGGAAAGAATGAGCGGAGGGGAGGATCAACAGGAATAAGGGTTTATGGGAAAGGTAGTGAGAAGGGAGAGAAAAAATTTAGAGAGAGAGCCATTCCAAAATGATTGTCCGTTCTCCAACTTCCAATGGGTTCCCAAACCTCAACAAAAACCAGTTGACAAGGATAGTCTTATTTGTTAGGTTTTGTAGGATCAAACGCAGCGGAAAAATACGATTTAAAATAAAACAAAACGAAACCCAAACCCGAGGATCTATGCGAAACAATTTAATATAGATAGTTTAAGATTCTACCAATTAATTATGCGAATCTGAAGCTTTGGTGAAGGTGTTGATCGTCTCCAAATCTTTAACGCAATCCAATAGAACTGCGTCTCTACTGTATCCACACGAACACCCACGAACCGTCTCACGATTTGAACGAGAAGAGTTACAGTACTAGCTGTACGATCTGTACCTCTCTTTTCTCTCTATATCTCTGAACTCTAGTTTCTCTCTTATGAGCAACTAGGGTTCTTAGAATACGTGAAAACGTTGGTTTTAAGAGAATAGCTGATATATCATATATATAGCCTTTCATAGAGTAATTCCAAAACCTAATCTAATTAGGAGACTTAAAATCCGAATTTTATATTTATTAGATATATATATTTAATCAAGTCTCACTTAATTAATATATATATGCACAAATAAATATATATTCGTATTTCCTTCCAAAGGACTCTATTTCATACAGATTACATATATTAATATATATATATATATATATATATATATATATATATATATATATATGTATATAATTTAAAGACATGATTTAATTAAATCAATGTTATTGATATATTAAAATCATTGACGTTTAAATTATATCTCCTTGATGAATGTTCTTTGTGTGTGACCCTGTAGGTTATTATTACGTTGGCAATAATTTTAAATCATATTATAAAATTATAAACAGTGAGCGGCATCTAGTAATACATCACTGTTACCCAAGTAATAATAAAGTCATAGATTCGACGTTACCTTTCGTGACCAATGTTTCAATGTAACTTAATCCTTTTAACCATGATATCTAAGATTAAATTCAAGGCATGGATGTGTCATCCTCTTCATAATTTAATCTTAGTTTTCTTGATCAATGAGTAAACTATATGAAACAAATCTCTATTTGAGCATGACCATGCATTTTATAGTTTTACTCAATCAAGAGGCCTATAGATATCACCCCTAATTTATAGGAGGGTTAAATTCCATCTACATCATTCCCATTTCTCACATAACTCATTATGCATCCAACAATCACCTTTATCGTCCACCCGGTTAAAGGTGACTTTTGATAATGTCAAAACGCATAACTCCTTATGTAGAAATGTCATGACTTCAGGTCGAAGGACCATTACATCATTGTCACTATGACAATTACTTATGACACATAGCATAACGCTCCATGTAGAATTCTCATGGTGGGTCTATCCAGTACTATGTTCTCTAACATGTACCTATGTATCAACTTAATATATCTCGTATATATTTATGACCAATGAGATATGACCATCAGTTAATCACATACTAGTCTCAATGTATTATTGTTGTTCCGCTGACAATGATACTCAACTAGGGACATTTAAGAATAATGATACATTACATACTTATATGATCTCATATTCAAGTCACATACTTGAATCCATAAATTTAGTATCATTCTTCTAAGGACATTTATTATGTTAACATAAATATAATGCAATAAATAAAACATAATAAAAGAAATTATCATTTAACCAAAATATAACATTAATATAGTGTCACAATCATTACATAATTGGCCACTAGGGCATACACTCTAACATTATTTCTCTTTAAAATAAGAAAAAAGATGGCTGGGTTTCAGTTCATTCAAAGCGTAGGCTTGATCTCACTCCTCCTGCAGCCACTGCAGCCACTGTGTGCTCTCCTTCTACTCCACATACCAATCCTTTCTCCCCTCTTTCCTGTCCAGAGGTTACCTCTCCTAATTCAGACATTAGTTCTCTAAACCAAGTTCTTATTGGTAAAATCTTATCAGTTGATGAAAAAGAGTTCAAGGATCAGAAACTGAAAGGAATAGTAGTGTGAAGACCCGGATTTGTAAATAAATTTCGTTATGAAATCTAATTATTTTGCTTATTATTATTATTATTATTTTTTTTTTTTATTATTATGAAAATTATTTTCTTATAAGTTGTGAATATTGAAATTATTTTCTTATTATGAAAAATTTATCTGCAATGTGATGTCCAAAAGATTTATTTTCTAAATGATTTTGTAAAGCTTATGAGGATTATAAGTTGTTCTACCTTTAAAGGAGTGTTTTGGCATGAATGCTTCGGGTAGCTACAGTACCCGTTTTTTTTAAAATACTCCACTGATGGGGGGAGGGAACAGCAGCATTAAATGCTCATCATCCCTACCATTACCCTAGAGTCAGCTATGAAAGATGACCGAAGGACGCAGCAGCCATTTCAATCACTCTCTCCTTCTTCAGTCATTTCCTTTCTTTTCATAACCAACAGCTGAGATCAAGTTGATCCTACGGTTCTTGTTGTTCAACCAAGTGATATATATACACATCACGCTGTTGTAACCTTGATTCTACCTTTCTAAACTTCCATCAAACTTAAATATAATTTTCGAGACAGCAGTTCTTCTTGGAGGATAAACCGAAGCATTTATTTCCTTTCTGCAATAAGGAGGTAAGAGCATCTCATTTAAGTCTTGCTATATTTCTTGCGTCTCTGCTCTACCTACCACCTTTAATACCATGTTCATTTATTTTCAAAAGTATGACTTAATGCATATTCTAACGATCGGAGTAAATGTCATTTGTTTCAAGTTGTCTAGATGGGTGTAGTGTTGTTGACAACCACCTGATGGACAAACCTTTAACTACCAAACATTCTGTTGACAGTAGTCGCAACCCCATGCTTGAATATTCTTTAACCTGATTTTCTTTACCCTAAACCGTGTTTAGGATGGCATGCAGACCAAAAGAAATGTTATGTATCACTGAGAGAATGATGAGTTTTGACCTAAGTGTGGATATGGTTGAGGGCACCACACATGGAGGAGTGAGGAAGACGACCCTGTATCTGAGACGGACTTTAACTTAGTCTCTGACGGGTTTGAATTAATCCCCGATGGGTTATTATTCCCCGATGAGTTAATCCCCGATGGGTTATTAATCCCCGATGGGTTA
>CM025786.1:42735312-42763331 GCA_014636745.2 Centella asiatica | reverse complement strand
ACCATCAGCTTTCGGGGTAAGTAAGGTTGGAACTACACACGGATTAATGCTCTCTCTAATGACTCCTCTCCTCAACAATTGTCCAACTTGGCATCTCATCTCGGCCTGCTTCGTAAGATTCATGTCATGCTGAATATCTCTTAAGGGTGGCAAACCATCGGGCAAATCACTTGGCATCACTTCGGCAAACTCATGGAGAATTCACCTCACATCTAGAGGATATCACTAACCCTCTCCCTAAGGGGTATCCCTCACCTCTCTCAACCAAGGCATACACAACCTTCTCCCCTAAAGCACTCCTCTCAAAATCTCCTGCTAAGAAGGTGGATGTACTTAGTAGGCTGTGTGGGTGCGCTAGGGTGGATGTACTTAGTAGGTGGATGTACTTAGTAGGCTTTCTATACACATGTGTTCGTTCTCCCATAATGAGTCACCTTATGGTCATACAACCATGGTTGCCCTAACAAGATGTCTACAACATCCATAGGTAGGACATCACACCATATCCTCTCCTTGTACGCCTGTAAAGGAATCAGGTCTAGGCATCACTTCAACACTAGAATTGATGTCTTGTTAACCTAGGCAACACTGTAAGGTTGTGGGTGTGGTTCTATCTTCAACTTCATCCTACGTAAGGCACCCTCAAAAATGACATTAAGAAAACTACCCCCCATCAATGACTATCTTGGAAGAGATCCCATCCACATTGCTACAAATCTGGAAAATGGCAGTTCTCCTCCAATCCTCCTCCCTCTGTGGGCTGGTGTCAATATACCTCATAATCCCTACATGATTACCTATCTCTTCTAGATGGTCATCAACTAACTCATCATCAGAGTGATACTCTCCCTCACACATATCTAGAACAGGCTCGTCTTCCTCCCCTTTCGTATCTCCCTCAACTAAAGCTACTCATGCAACACTTGAAGAAGGGGTGTGTTAGCTTTTAGAATATTTAGTGATGATTGTCTTTAGATTACTTAGAGTACAAATGTATAGAAAATGTTAATTAGTAACACTGAAGTTTTGTAGCTAATAATTATCTCTTTGTTTGTAATTCATCTATTATTTGTAAATAGATACATTTATTCTTTATTTGTAAGTAATTGCTGGAATGGAGTATCAAAGCTTCAGCAAGTCAAAGTGTATTTGGTCCGTTAGAGTTTATAAAACGGCTTGTCGGAGACTAGGAAAACTTGTCAAAGACTAAGGATTTTATCTATTAGAGACTAGTTTTGCCTATCGGAGACTAAGGCTTATGCCATCAGAGACTAAGTCTAAAAGAGTTGGAGACTAGAAGTTACGTCATCGGAGACTAAGGTTAAAAGCATCGGAGACTAAGTTGAAGTCATCGGAGACTAAGCCTTAAAGCGTCAGAGACTAAATAACTCTATCGGAAACTATACGATGACGTCATCAGGGACTAAAAGCACCAGAGACTAGTGATGACGTCACCAGAGACTAAAGATGAAGCGTCAGGGACTAATCGTGATTTATTTCCTGATAAGATACAGAGTTCGAATTGAATAAGGATTGTCTTTCACGTAAATCAAGATATTATTGAAGACGTAGCTGGTAAGGAAACAAGCCAGAAATCTGTTCCTATCAACAAAGAAAGATTGCATTTGATTCGAATAAGGAAGCTGAATCAATATTGATTCAGAATAGGAAAACTGAAAAATTAGTTCTTTTATAGAGAAGCTGTAATTAGTTTTACAGAATTTTTGTAATTCGAAGCTGTATAGGTTTTTCATAGTTTGTATCTTTTCCTATACAGAATAGAAAAGAAGCTGATGATTACATTGTTGTGATTGTTAGAATTTGTATACAATTGTTAAAGTCAATACAAGCAATTGTTTATAAATTGATTTGAGTTCTTGTTCTTTATTTCCGCAAGTTACAATTAATTTCTTGAAGAAAAAGTAATCGAAAAGATTTCGAAGAACTTGTATTGAACCCCCTTCTAAAAGTTCTCGGTTATCTCACTGGGAAAACAATTGATATCAGAGCCTTTAATTGAATTTACTCAATTAACACGTTCTAAGAGATGGCCAATGATGAAGCAAGCAGCTCTAGCATAATGACGTATGCGGGAAGTCGTGATGGTGGTACTAGAATCCCTATTCTTAAACGAGAAGAATATCCGATGTGGAAGCAAAAGATATACATGCACTTAAGAGCAACAAATCCAGATTATATTGATAGGATTGAGAAGGATCCCTATCTACCTAGGAAATTTATTCCTGCTAAAACCGTCGATGGATCTGTTGTGGCATAACACTTTGAACTTGCTCTAGAATGTGATTATACAAACGAAGACAAGTTGCAAGTGTTGAAGGATGCTAAGGTAATGAACATACTCTATAATGGAATTGATAAAACTATGTTCACAAGCATCATAAATTGCATGACATCTAAGCAAATCTGGGACACCATCAAAGTCCTATGTGAAGGAACTGAGCAAGTCCAAAAGAACAAAAGGTTATTGTTGACACAACAATACAAGTTCTTTCAAGCAAAGGCTGGTGAACCAATAACGTCAGTTTATGATAGGTTCAACACTTAGTCCTATGACAATGAGGATGTCAACGCCAAATTCATGAGATCTCTCCCTCCAAGTTGGGATCCAAAAACAATAGCTATAAGAGAGGCTCATGACTTGGACATACTCACACTGGACAGACTCTACGGGAATTTAAAGACATATGAACTCGAAGTAGAGCAACGACAATGCATGCATGGCAGGGACAAAAGAGCTGCGTTGATGGTTGAGACAAGCAAGTCTCAAGAGAAGCTTGATGAGGAATCTTCCAATACTAGCTCGACTGATCAGGAAGATGAACTGGACATTGATGATGACATGGAGGAATTCATGGCATTCATGGTCAAACAGTTCAAGATATTTAGGGCCAGCAGGAAAGGAAGAAAATCGTCAAGAAAGCCTAACTCTAAACGTGAAGGTCAAAAAGTCACATTTGACTTAAAGAAGATAAGATGTTACAATTGTGACAGGTTAGGGCACTTTACCAATGAGTGCAGGAAGCCGAGATCTAGTGATAGATTTAAGAATGAAAAATCAAGGAAAGAGAATAACTTTGCTGACAAGAAAGTCAAATCAAAGAGCAAAGCCTTGATTATTAAGGGAAAAGATTGGATTGACAGTGACTCTGATGAAGAAGTTGTCAACTTTGCCCTGATGGCTCGAAGTGACGAGTCAAGTGATTCTACGAAGGTATGTGATACAAATCAGAATTTTAATGTGCTTGATTTACTTGACACATCTAGCATTGAAAGCATACAAAAAGATATGTCTGATTTGCATGTTAGTTTTAGATCTTTCACTATCGAATATACCAATGTGAAAGAATCACATGACAGTCTCTTGAAAAGAAATAAGTTTTTTGAAGAGAGATTGGCACAGTTTGACACCATCAAATCTGACTTAAACAAAGCTCATCATATGATTGATGCTTTGAAAAAGAGGGGATATTACTTAGTAGAGCAACTTGAAAATGCTCAAGCTAAGATTAAACAATGGAATACTTCATCTAAAAAGTTGACAGACTTGGTAGGGTGTCAAACAATAGGTCAAAAATTTGGACTAGGTTATGATGAAAATCTAGACAAGAGTTCAGATTTAGATGATCAAGTTGAAGCTGTTAATTCCACTACTAGTAAGCCAAATATTTTAAAAAGAATTAATTTTGTCTCTCCTGTTATTGAACCGAAAATTATTAATACTCAATATCAACAAGTTACTGCAATATCAAAGATTGATCAAAAGACAGTGAATATTGTTGATAAGAGTGAGAATAAAAAGTTAAATATTGGGTTCATGACAAAGATACAATTAAGTAAAAAATTGGAAAATCTTCCAGAAAAAATGGTTGAAAACTCAGTGGAGTTAAGTAGAAATAAGAAAAATAGGAATGGAAAAATTGGTATTAATAAATATACAAATTATGTTAGAATGCCTGATGCTCCTAGAAAGACATGTCATGAATGTGGTAACCCCAACCACATAGTTGTTAACTGTAGGAGCAAAAATAAAAATCCTATAACTAAGACTGCACCTAGCCAAGACTCCTCTCGTAGGAAAAATAAGAAGAAGAAAGGAGGTAGTTCCTCCAAACTACCTACTTAATTTTATGTCAGCTTTTTGTGGTATGAATGTTAGGGGTCTAAACCAACTACCAACCGTGCGTAATGTTAAGAACTTATTATTGAAGTTCAACCTATCTTTTGTTGGTCTTTTTGAGACTCGAGTTAAATCTCCCAAAGCTCAATCTATTTCTTGTTCTATTAATGAGAGTTGGCATTGGTTCTATAATTATCTCTATCACCCTAACGGGAGGATTTGGGTTGGTTGGGACACCACCCTTTGGTCTGTAGATATGTTATCTTCTTCCTCCCAACACATACATTGTAAAGTTTTTTCTATATCTCTTAATTGTAACATTTTGGTTACCTTTGCCTATGGGCTGTATACTCCTTCAGATAGAAGGCTGTTGTGGGCTGAACTACAGAATTTAACCTCTCTTTGTGGTGGTGTTCCTTGGTGTGTTATTGGAGATTTCAATGAAGTCATTTCCCCTTTGGAAGTTTTAGGCGGAAATTGCTCTTTGTCTGGTGGGATGTATGACTTTAAATCTTGCCTGGGGACCTGCTCCCTATCGGATTTATGTGCAAATGGCATGCATCTGTCTTGGTGGAACTCGCAGGTCGCTAATCCTATCTATAAAAAGCTGGATAGAGTTTTAATTAACCCTGATTGGTTGTCTCAACTCCCTCACTCTCAAGCTCTTTTCCACACAAGAGGTCTTTCGGATCATACTCCCATGATTGTTTACCTGGACATACATGCTCAGCGAGTCAAGAAGCCTTTCCAGTTCTTCAATTTTATGACTGGTTTAGAGGGATTTAATGATGCTATTCAAAATGCGTGGAAGATGGATGTCCAAGGCAACCCTCTGCAGCAGCTTTGGACAAAATTCCAGAATAGTAAACAGCTCTTGATTAACCTCAACAAATCCATTGGCAATGTTAACACTTGTGTCAAGCAATTAACTTTTGAACTTCATCAAGTGCAATCTGATCTGATTTCTCATCCTTTGGATCCTACTCTTCTTGAGAAGCAGCATTCCCTTTCTCTCGCTTTATCTGTTGCCCAAGATAGAGAAGAATGCTTTCTCAAGCAGAAATCTCGGGTTAAGTGGCTTAATGAAGGGGATAAGAACAATAAGTTCTTCTTCTACAAACTTAAATCAAATTGGAATATTAATAAAATCTTTCTGATTCAGGATGATTCTAGACAATTTATTCATGGGCACGATGGAGTACAGAAGGTTGCTATCAAACATTTCAGAAATATTCTTAGTCATGTCACTGATGATCAGTTTATGGACCTCAGCTCGCTGCCGGTTCACGGATCCATTTGCCAAGAGGATTTCTACTATCTGAATGAAAGTGTCAATGAGGATGAGGTTTCATTGGCCTTCAAATCTTTGAAAAAAAACAAGAGCCCAGGTCTTGATGGATTCAATGCTGAATTTCTAACTCTCTCTTGGGATACCATTGGTAAAGACGTTATTGCTGCGGTTTTGGCATTCTTCAACAAGGGCTGCCCCCTTGGAAATTTCAACAATACCTCTATCACTTTGGTTCCTAAGCTTGCTCACCCTTCCTCTATGCATGATTTTAGACCTATATCCTGCTGCACAGTTGTTTACAAGATTATCTCAAAAATTTTGGCCACGCGATTGAAAAAGGTTCTTCCTGCCATTATCTCTCCATCTCAAGCTACTTTTGTTCCAAATAGGAATATTGGAGATAACATCCTCATTGGCCAGGACATTGTGAGAAATTACCATCTGGATAAAGGCCCTCCTAGGTGTGCTCTGAAAATTGATCTCCAAAAAGCTTTTGACTCCCTCAAATGGAATTTTATCTTGGCTGCTCTAAGGCACTTAAAGTTTCTGCAAAAATTTTGCTACTGGATTAGAGAATGTATATCCACTGTTTCTTACACAGTTAAAGTTAATGGCTCTCTTTGTGGACAGTTCAAGGGCAATAGGGGTATAAGGCAGGGTGACCCCATATCTCCGCTCCTTTTTGTAGTGGCTATGGAGTTTCTCACTTCTATTACCAATTTGGAGATTGAGAAGTCTCGCGAATTTTCATTTCATTGGAAAGCCGAGGTCATTAATCTAACTCACCTTTGTTTTGCAGATGATCTTTTTATGTTTTCTAAAGGAGATATACCTTCAGTTTGCACTCTCAAGCGAGCTCTGGATATTTTTTCTCAATTATCTGGTTTAAACGTTAACACCTCAAAGAGTCTTTGCTTCCTATCAGGGGTTGATGATCACAGCAAGGTTCAGATTCTCCAGATCCTAGGTTTTTCGCAGGGTGTTCTCCCTGTAAAGTTCCTTGGAGTTCCTCTAATCTCTTCTAGGCTGCGGGCACGAGACTGTGATACACTAGTGGACATAATTACAAGCATAATTGCTTCTTGGACCTCGAAATTTCTATCATATGCTGGTAGAATGCAGCTTATCAAGGTGGTTCTCTTTTCAATTCAATCTTTTTGGACTCAACATTTCTTGTTGCCCAGCTACATCCATAAGAAAATCCAAAGTATCTTCACCAGTTTTTTATGGAAAGGTGCTACTCTTAGCAAACACAGGACCAAAGTTGCCTGGACGAAGATTTGTTCTCCCAGGGACGAGGGTGGCTTAGACTTTAAATGTACGAGGGAATGGAACCGTGCCCATTTACTGTTAAGGATTTGGCATCTCTTAAATCCTCAGTTTCAATCTTTATGGGTTTTATGGATTCGTAATACTTTTATTAAAAAATCCAACTTTTGGAATATGAAGGTTATTGCTCAGTCCTCTTGGACTTGGAGGAAAATCCTCGCCCTTAGATCCACAGCCAAGCAGTTCATCTTTTATTCTATTGGTGATGGATCAAGCGCGAGCCTGTGGTTTGATCCGTGGCACAACTCACAACCTCTAGCCAAATCTGTTGATGACCCAATCATTCTTAAATCTGGTCTAGGAAAGGAAGCTGTGGTTGCTGACATTATTCTCAATGACTCTTGGAGGCTCCCAATTTCCAATCACCAAATTATCATCAATTGGAGGAGCATTTTTAACTACCTTACACCTTTAAACTCCTTGAATCAAGATTGTGTGCACTGGGGTAATATTCCTATCTCTTTAACTAAAGTCAAATGTATTTGGTCGGATATTCGCACCACGAATCAGAAAATTGCTTGGAATCGAGTAATTTGGAACAAACTTGCCGTTCCTCGATACTCCTTCATAAATTGGCTATGCTGCCACAAAAGTCTGTGGACTAGGGACAAGCTGATCAATTTTGGCTTGAATATCACAAATCTCTGTGTCTTGTGCAACATTGGACCTGAATCCTTTGATCACTTATTTTTCCAATGCTCCTACTCTCTTAAAATAGCTCATGCCATTTTCCGAAAAGCTGGTTGGTTTGGTTCCAATTTTAATTGGTCCGAGCTCATAGACAATATCAGTTCTTTAAACTCTAACTCCTTTAGAAATCAGTTGGTTTGGTTCAGTTTCAACAATATTGTCTACCACATTTGGTTCGAGAAAAATGGCAGGATGCATGGTAAAGCTGGTAGGAACCCGCTTGACCTTGTAGCTGAAATTCTCATTATTATCAAAAGTAGGCTGGTCTCTCATGTAAAATTTAGGAGAAGTATGTAAGTATTTAAGTTTGTAAGTTGTATGCTGCCAGTTGCTTGTTGTTGGCTGCTGCTGCTGCTGGTTTTGTATACATGTTGCTGCTTGATTCAGGAGAGTAATTGCCTTTGGAGGATTTGCCGATTTGAGGGTTTTTACCTTATGCTCCAACTCTCTGTTCTTTGTTCTGTATTGGTGGGTTATGTTTGTTCTTTTTGGCTGCTGCAAAGTGCTTCTACTGCTGTTTACTACTCCTGCTACTATTTGCTGCTACCGTATGCAGCTGCTGATGTTTACTGCTGCTGCATACTGCAGCTGGTTTCTGCATACTGCAGCTGGTTTAATGTTGTTTACTGCTGCTGCTGGATTCAGGTGTCTTCTTGCTGCATTTCAGAGGACCCTAGCCAGAGAAGGATTTACCGTCAGAGGGATTTTTACTTGGTCTCCTTGTATCAGCCGACTTGATTGCTTTGTGTTTATGCTCATAGTTTTGGCTTGTTTTCCCTAGCTAGCGAGATGTGCTAGTAGGTCGAGGGGGATGCCTCGCGTTAATTTTGTATTTTCTTTCCTTTTATATATTTTCGCAATTTAGCAAAAAAAAAAAAGAGTATAAAAGATAAATCACTTGTAAATAGGTTAGATCATCTTTGTATTAACAATGAAAATTCTAAGCTTGGCAGTCTCTCACAAACAAGTAGCAAGACTAATGATTGTCCAATTGAAATCAAAACTGCTAAAAGGCAATCAACTCAACCTGAGTCAAGTCTTTAGTCTACAACTAGTAAGAAAGGACCCAAGAAAGTCTGGGTCCAAAAATCTCAAACTAGTTACTCTCTACTGTGTAGGGCAAAAAGAAGAAAACATGGTACTTGGACAGTGGTTGTTCAAGGCATATGACTAGAGATTAGTCCCTGCTAAAACAGTATAAAGAGAAAAGTGGCCCAAAAGTCACTTTTGGAGATGACAACAAAGGTTATACGAGGGGATATGGCAGTGTTGAACATGGAGATGTCATTTTCACTGAAGTAGCACTAGTTGATGGCTTAAAGCACAATTTATTAAGTGTGAGTCAACTATGTGATAAGGGATTCGATGCCACCTTCAAAGAAGATAAATGCTTGGTGTGTGACAAAGAATCGGGGAATGTGATCTTGATAGGAAAAAGAAAAGGAAACTTGTACATTGCAAATCTTATTTCTTTTACTGATCAAATCACATGTCTCTATAGCAAAGCTTCAACTGATGAAAGTTGGCTTTGGCACAAGAAGCTTTCCCACTTGAATTTCAAGAATATCAACATGCTTGTGAGGAAAGGATTGGTAGCTGGCATTCCATAATTGGAATTTACACAAGATGGATTGTGTGATTCATGCCAGAAAGGGAAACAAAGAAGTGTGTCATTCAAAAGCAAACCAGCAACATCAATCACTGACCCTTTACAGTTGTTAGACATGGATTTATTTGGTCAAGTGAATGTGATGTCAATCTTAAGAAATAGATATGCTTTGGTTATTGTGGATGATCACACGAGGTATACTTGGATAAATTCCTCCATACAAAAGATGAAACTGCTCAGTTGATAATTGATCATATCAAGAAGATAGAAACTGAGTCAGGAAAAACAGTAAGGGTGATAAGGAGTGATAGAGGAACAGAATTCAAGAATTCCCAAGTTACTGAATTCTACACTGAAAAAGGTATAACTCACCAATTCTCTGCTCCAAAAACCCCTCAACAAAATGGAATTGTTGAGAGGAAAAATAGAACCCTTATTGAAGCAGCAAGGACTATGTTACAAGAAGCTAAGCTTCCTACTTATTTTTGGGAAGAAGCTATTAGCACAACTTGCTTTACACAGAATAGATCCTTGATAAACAAAGCATACAACAAAACACCTTACGAATTAATGACTGGGACAAAACCAACTCTCCAGTTTTTACATGTGTTTGGTTGTAAGTGCTTTGTACTGAGAGATTCATCAGAGACAAGAGGAAAATTTGACAACAAATCTGATGAGGCAATCTTCTTAGGTTATTCTCTGTCAAGCAAGGCATACAAAGTCTATAATCTAAGAACAAAAGTCATTGTGGAATCAATTCAAGTTGTATTTGATGATAAAAAGATTCCAGGAATGATTAGACAAGGATTGCATGAACCTCTCAATTTTGAGAATGAATTGGATGCATGGGAATTGTTAGGTTTTAGAACATTTGATGATGATTGTCTTTAGATTACTTAGAGTACAAATGTATAGAAAGTGTTAATTAGTAACATTGAAGTTTTGTAGCTAGCAGTTATCTCTTTGTTTGTAATTCATTCATTCTTTGTAAAGAGATATAAATATTCCTTGTTTGTAAGTAACTGCTGGAATGATGTATCGAAGCTTCAGAAAGTCAAGATGTGTATTTGATCTATTAGAATTTGCAAAAAAGGCTTATCAGAGACTAGGAAAATTCGTCAGAGACTAAAAAGATTTTATCTATCGGAGACTAGTTTTGCCTATCGGAGACTAAGACTTAAGTTATCAGAGATTAAGTCTAAAGGAGTTGGAGGCTAAAGCTTACGTCATCGGAGACTAAAGTTAAAAGCATCAGAGACTAAGCCTTAACGCGTCAGAGACTAAATAATTCTATCGGAGACTATACAAGCTGACGTCATCAGGGACTAAATGCATCAGGGACTAATAATGACGTTACCAGAGACTAAAGATGAAGCATCAGGGACTAATCGTGAATTATTTCCTGAAAGATACAGAGTTCAAATTAAAAAGGAATGTCTTCCACGTAAAGCAAGATTTTATTGAAGACGTAGCTGGTAAGGAAACTAACCAGAAATCTGTTCCTATCAAAAAAAGGGAAGATTGTATTTGATTCGAATAAGGAAGCTGAATTTTATTCAGAATAGGAACTGAGTCAATAGTAATTCAGTTGTTAGAGAAGCTGTAATTAGGTTTACAGAGAATTGTATTCAGAAGCTGTATAGGTTTTTCATAGTTTTGTATCTTTTCCTATATAGAATAGAAAAGAAGCTGACGATTACATTATTGTAATTGTTAGTATTTGTATTCAATTGTAAATCAATAAAGCAATTGTTTATAAATTGATTCGTGTTCTTGTTCTTTATATTCCGCAAGAAAAGTTAATCTCTTAAAGAACAAGTAATTTGAAAAGAATTCAATGAACTTGTATTCAACCCCCCCTTCTACAAGTTCTCAGCATCTCACTGGGAAAACAATTGGTATCAGAGCCTGTAATTGAATTTAGTCAATTAATACGTTCCAAGAGATGGCCAATGATGAAGCAAGCAGCTCTAGCATAATGGCGTATGCGGGAAGTCATGATGGTGGTACTAGAATCCCTATTCTTAAACGAGAAGAATATCCAATGTGGAAGCAAAAGATGTACATGCACTTGAGAGCAACAGATCCAGATGATATTGATAGGATTGAGAAAGGTCCCTATCTACCCAGGAAATTTATTCCTTCTAAAACTGTCGATGGATCTGTTGTTGCATAACACTTTGAACTTGCTTCAGAATGTGATTATACAAACGAAGACAAGTTGCAAGTGTTAAAGGATGCTAAGGTGATGAACATAGTTTATAATGGAATTGATAAAAATATGTTCATAAGCATCATAAATTGCACTACATCGAAGCAAATCTGGGACACCATCAAAGTCCTGTGTGAAGGGACTGACCAAGTCCGAAAGAACAAAAGATCATTGTTGACACAACAATATGAGTTCTTTCAAGCAAAGCCTGGTGAACCAATAACGTCAGTATATGAGAGGTTCAACACTTTGCTCAATGATTTGAAAATACTTGGAAAGTCTTATGATAATGAGGATATAAACACCAAGTTCATGAGATCTCTCCCACCAAGTTGGGATCCAAAGACAACAACAATAAGAGAGGCTCATGACTTGGACATACTCACACTGGACAGGCTCTATGGGAATTTAAATACTTATGAACTTGAAGTAGAGCAACGACAACGCATGCATGACAAGGATAGAGGAGCTGCGTTGATGGTTGAGACAAGCAAGTCTCAAGAGAAGCTTGATGATGAATCTTCCAGTGCTAGCTTGACTGATCAGGAAGATGAACTGGATTCTGATGATGACATGGAGGAATTCATGGCATTTATAGTCAAACAGTTCAAGAAATTTAGAGCAAGTAGGAAAGGAAGAAAATCGTCAAGGAAGCCTAACCCAAAACGTGAAGGTCAAAAAGTCACCTTCGACTTAAAAAAGATAAGATGCTACAACTGTGATGGGTTAGGGCACTTTGCCAATGAGTGCAGGAAGCCTAGATCTAGTGATAGATCTAAGGACGAAAATTCAAGGAAAGACCTTGCTGACAAGAAAGCTTAATCCAAGAGCAAAGCCTTGATAACTGAGGGAAAAGATTGGATTAACAGCGACTCTGATGAAGAAGTTGTCAACTTTGCCCTAATGGCTCGTAGTGATGAGTCAAGTGATTTTACAAAGGTATGTGATACAAATCAGAATTTTAACGTGCTTAATTTACTTGATACATCTAGCATTGAAAGGATGCAAAAAGATATGTCTGATTTGCATGTCAGTTTTAAATCATTAACCATTGAACATACCAATGTAAAAGAATCACGTGACAATCTCTTGAAAAGAAATAAGTTTCTTGAAAAAAGATTGGCACAATTTGACACTATCAAGTCTGATTTAAACAAAGCTCATCACATGATTGATGCTTTGAAAAAGAGGGAATATTACTTAGTAGAGCAACTTGAAATTGCTCAAGCTAATATTAAACAGTGGAACACTTCCTCTAAAAAGTTAACAGACTTGGTAGAGTGTCAAACAATAGGTCAAAAATCTGGACTAGGTTATGATGAAAATCTAGACAAAAGTTCAGATTTAAATGATCTATTCGAAGCTGCAAACTCCTCAATTAGTAAGCCAAATTTTAAAAGAATTAATTTTGTCTCTCCTGTTATTGAACCTAAATTCATTAACACTCAAGATCAACAATTCACTGCAAAAACAGAAAGTGATCAAAAGACAGTGAATGTTGTTGATAAGAGTGAAACAAAAAGATTAAATATTGGGTTCATGACAAAGACACAACTAAATAAAAAACTGGAGAATCTTCCAGACAAAAAGGATGAAAAATTGGTGGAGTTAAGCAGAAAGAAGAAAAATAGGAATGGAAAGATAGGCATTAATAAACATACAAACTATGCAAGAATGTCTGATGCTCCTAGAAAGACATGTCATGTATGTGGTAACCCCAACCACATAGCTATAAACTGTAGGAGCAAAAATAAAATTCCTATAATTGAGACTGCATCTTTAAAGAGAATAAAAGATAAATCACCAGTAAAAAGGTTAGAAATCTTTGCATTAAAACTGAAAATTCTAAGCTTGGCAGTCTTTCACAAACAACTAGCAAGACTAATGATTGTCCTATTAAAGTTAAAACTGTTAAAAGACAATCAACTCAATCTGAGTGAAGTCTTGAGTCTACAACTAGTGAGAAAGGACCCAAGAAAGTCTGGGTTCCAAAAATCTCAAACTAGTTACTCTCTAATGTGCAGGGCAAAAAGAAGAAATCATGGTACTTGGACAGTGGCTGTTCAAGGCACATGACCGGAGATAAGACCCTGCTAAGACAGTATGAAGAGAAAAGTGGCCCAAAAGTCACTTTTGGAGATGACATCAAAGGCCATACAAGGGGATATGGCAGTGTTGAACATGGAGATGTCATCTTCACAGAAGTAGCACTGGTTGACGGCTTAAAGCACAATTTACTTAGTGTGAGTCAACTATGTGATAAAGGATTCCATGTCATCTTTAAAGAAGACCTATGCCAGATGTGTGACAAGGAATCTGGGAATGTGATATTGACTGGAAAAAGAAAAGGAAATTTGTATGTGATCCATTAGAGTTGTTGACGAGTGAAAGAATAAATCTCGTTTTAAAAGAACTATCCTTAGATTTATTTGCTATTGATATTAATGGAGGTTCTTGGTTAAGGGGTGCTAAACAACCTGTAGTTACTTTGCTTGTGAATAAGGAGTTAAGTAGTTGTGGGCTTAAAAAGGGCATCAGGGACTACGGGAAGGTATCGGGGACTAAGACGTGTATCGAACGCGCCAGGGACTAAACACGTCGGGGACTAAAGTGCCACGTCGGGGACTAAGACGTGTATTGGACGCGCCAGAGACTAAACACGTCGGGGACTAAAGTGCCGCGTCGGGGACTACGGAGGACAGACAATTTTATACTATCGGAGACTATAGTCTCTGATCAGGCAGTTTGAATCCATCCGGTTAAAGTTCATTAAATTATTAATATTTGTTTCCTTATGGAATTAGATTTCTTTCCAATGTAGAATTTTTACCATATTAGAGTTAGGGTTATTGAAGTATAAATAGTTAATTGTGATGGAGATAAAAGGAGACTTTGGATATTGAACTTTTGTGAGGTTTAAACTTACGTTTACCTTGAAAGTGGGTGGTTAATTCCTTTAAGCTTTCGTAACCAGATTTGTTTAGTTTGTGGGTGATTAATTTCTTTAAGCAAACTATTCAATCGATCCTTTAGAATTGATTCTTGGTGATTAAATTCTTTATAGAATCAACCTAAAGTTATTTTCTGCACTTGAACAAACAAAGCTTCCGCAACTTGTGTTTGGTCTCTCAGATCAAATACATAATCTTGGTATCAGAGCTTTGGCTGAGGGATTATTCTTGGTTTATTCTACAATCTATAATCTAATGGCTGGAGAAGAAGAACAAATTATTCCGCGAGGGCTTACCATGGAGCAAGCACAAAACTTGCGCCATGATAGGCAAATCAACAACCTGACCGAAAAGATGAATGAGATTTTGGCCAAATTGGATCGTAGAAACCCCTCTACGAGTCCAAACTGGAGTACTAGATTGGCTCGCACTTCAGATTTAGAAGAAGAAGAAGTGACTGGACCAGCAGCAAGGAGGCCGAGAGACAATACTGACGACGATAAAGGTTTAAGGTTAGATATACCAGACTTCGACGACAGTATGAAACCGGAAAAGTTTTTGGAGTGGTTACAAAGAATTGAAAGGATCTTTGAATACGAGGACTATGACGACAACAAGAAGTTCAAAGTGGCAGTATTAAAATTCACGGGTTACGCTAACCTGTGGTACGAGAACTTGAAAAATAAGAGAAGAAGGGAAGGTAAGACACGAATAGTGTCTTGGGAAGCCTTGAAGGGTAGGATGAGGAAACGGTTTCTACCTATAGATTATGTACCAGATGTGTTTTTCAGACTGCAAGGTTTCAAGCAAGGGGCACTCTCAGTGGAAGAATACACGGTGGAGTTTGAAAAACTCACCATGTTATGTGATCTTGAGGAAAGGGTGGAACACAAGATTGCTTGATTCTTAACAGGGCTGAATAATAATATTGCTGAGAGAGTGGAACTACAACGCTACTGGTCCTTCGAAGAGGTATGCAAGGTGGCCATGAGGGCCGAGAAACATACTAAAGCCAAAGTAAATCATTATTTATGACCAGGCAACAAGACGGTGGAAAAAGGTAAGGTAGAAGGAAGGAATGAGACACTACCTACATCGAAATTCACTCCTGCCTTTGACAAATTCAAGAAGGATAAAGGCAAGACTTCCACGCCATTAGCAACGGAAGATAGACGAATTTGTTTCAAGTGCAAGGGCTATGGACACATGCAGCGTGATTGTCCTAGTAATAGAGTAATGACTCTCCATGATGTCGAAGAGATTGAGGCTTCTTATGCTTCTAAGGAAAGAGAAGCATTTGAAGAAGAGGAGCTAAATAACTACGAATTTGGAGATGAGTTCGACGCAGATTCTGAGTAAGAACCCGAGACTCGTGGAGCACAATTGATTGTTCGAAGACTATTACAAGCTAACCCAGTTCCCTTGGAAACTGATCAACGAGATAAGATTTTCATGACTAGAGTGTTGGTAGAGGACAAGTTATGCAATCTGATAATAGACACAGGCAGTTGCACCAATGTGGTTTCTACCACATTGATCGATAAATTAAATTGGCCGACAACACCCCACCCCAAACCCTACAAATTACAATAGCTGAGCGATGGAGGAGAAGTGAAGGTGACGAAGCAAGCACTGATTTCGTTTGAAATCGGTAAATTCAAGGATCAGGTGTTGTGTGATGTTTGTGTCATGGATGCATGCCACATCTTATTAGGGAGACCCTGGCAGTATGATAGATTCGTCAAGTACGATGGCAGGACAAATGTGTACATTGCCAAGGTAGGCAACAAGAAGACGGCTCTAAAACCTTTATCCTCTTTTAGTGTACGCAAGGAAAATTTAATGGTGACGGAGAAACAATTCCAAGCTGCATTAGAACAAGAGGGCCGGGGCTACTTACTGATTGCCGTATGATTTCAATCTGAACAGAAGCAGGCAGGCCTAAACAAGGACGTGCAGGAATTGTTGGAAGAATTTCAGGATGTGTTTCCTGAAGATTTACCACCTGGTTTACCACCTATTAGAGGAATTGAGCACCAAATTGATTTAATTCCTGGAACATCTTTACCTAACAAAGCGGCCTACCGGTGTAATCCTCAAGAGGCACAGGAAATACAAAGACAGATTGAGGAATTAATGGAGCGAGGGTACGTAAGGGAAGGTAATATCGAATTACACTGGGTAACAACTGATAAACAACTTGCAGACATATTCACAAAACCTTTAGATGAATCGACCTTTTCTAGATTAGTTTCTGAATTAGAAATGTTGAATTATGCCTCTAAAAATTGATTAATTTTTGAAAACAAGTTATTTAGTTGTATAAAGCTAGAATTTAATTTCTGGAAAGTACCTGTTTTTTAAAACAGAATATTAGAAGCTAGAATTAATTTTCTGGATAAAAGCTGTTCTATTTTATTAAAACAGAATTTTAGGAGCTAGAATTTTAATTCTGGAAAAATATGATGAAATGAATACTCAAAAAGTTGATTATTGAATAATATGAGCTAGAGTGAGTAAGAGACTAACTAGTCCCCGATAGTTAATGCTATTAGAGACTACCTTAGTCCCCGATAGTTAATACTATCAGAGACTATCTTAGTCCCCGATAGTTAATACTATCAGAGACTACCTTAGTCCCCGATAGTTAATACTATCCGAGACTAACTAGTCCCCGATAGTTAATACTATCAGAGACTACCTTAGTCTCCGATAGTTAATACTATCAGAGACTACCTTAGTCCCCGATAGTCAACACTATCAGAGACTAATCTTCTTCTAGTCTCTTACATGTGAACTTATCAGAGATTAGGGCAATCTCCGATCAAGGGTAATATGGTAGTTATCTCTCCCACGATCAAAAACGGTTCACTACCCTTAAGAATTGCAAACGTTTCAAACAATTTGATAAAACAAAATTCAAACATCTTTGCAATTACACACACTCAAGCTCTGAAATTAATTTATCTCTGCAAATACTCTGCAATTTAACCCTTTTTCAAGTTTTCTTCCAAAGTTCACAGATCTCTGAAAATGGGCACTAAAACTGTTATGTTCAAGTTTGGAGACTTTGATATCATCAAGACAAACCATGCAAGGGTGGCTAATAAGCATGTCTTTGAAGCCCAGTACCACCCCTTTTGTGGATTTCCTTAAACACTCCAATCTTTCATATGCCATTTACGAAGCCCCCATCCAAGCCGCTAAGGTTATCATGGCTGTCTGGTCCACTGCTACCATCCAGGGTGAGAAAACTGACTCCCCTATGGTAAGTTTCAGGTATGCTAATAATGTCTATACCATAGATCATACTGTTCTAAATAATGCTTTACATTTACCTGTTCATGAAAACTATGACTCACTTGCTTCTGATGATGAAATTGTTTCTACGTTTAAAAATTTACATTAATCTGCAGAAATTACTTCTGTTAGGTGTATAACACGACCCCATCTTAGGCAAGAGTGGTCACTATTTTTTGACATAATCACAAAAGCATTTTCTACTAAGTGTATTGGCTATGATGCTATCACTACACTCACATAACAAATCACTTTTAGTGTGTTGTATGATAGGCATATTAACATTGGGCTTTTAATTCTGCAAAATCTTTTGATAAAACTTAAAACTAGTAAAAATAAAATTTATTATTCTAGGTTTTTGATGATGATTGTTAAATATCTAATTGCTAACCTTGATATTACTAGAATGCAAGTTTTACCAACTGTTTTCCCAGTGAGATGGCCTAGAACTTGTAGAAGGGGGGTTGAATACAAGTTCTTGTAACTTTTTCGAATTCCTGTTCTTTAAGAAATTAAATTTCTGCGGAATATAAAGAACAAGATCAAAACTCTATAAACAATTGCTTTTATTGATTTAACAATTGATTACAAGTTTTCTAACAATCAAAACAAGCTTTGATCGTTAGCTTCTATTCTGTGTATAAAATACAACACTTTCAATTCTCTCTCTCTATACACATATCTCGCTTCGTATTTCTGTTTTGTAATTTATAATTACAGCTTCTAAAACTAAGTTATCAAAAACCTAGCTTCCTAATTCAAATCAAATACAATCTTTCCAATTGAAAGATTTCTAACAAGTTTCCTTGTCAGCTACGTCTTCAATAAAGTCTACGTATGCATGGAAGACTTTCCTTCTTTGATTTGAACTCTAACTCCATCAGTGATTAAGTCTTCGACTAATCTCCGATAGCTTCTTTAATTAGTCCCTGATCACTTCGAGTAATCTCCGATACTTTGGCTTTAGTCTCCGATGACGTCAGCTTTTAATCTCCGAGGTATTGTTTTAATCTCTGATGACGTCAGCATTAATCTCTGACTCTTTAGTTACAATCCCCGATGACGTAAGCTTTAATCTCCGATGACCAATCCTTCAATCTCTGATGAACAAAACATTTTAATCTCCGATGAAGGATTCTTCAATCTCCGATGGGCAAAGTCCAATCTCTGATGAACAAAACTTTATTCTCTGATGGACTTTTCCCTTAATCTCCGACAAGCCAAAATCAATCTCCGAAGGACTAATTAACTTAAACAACTTGTTGAACAAACTCAACAAGTATTCCAGCAGTACATACAAAAGTAATGAACCTATCTCTTTATTATAATGACTAATTTACAAACAAGAGATACTACTGCTAGCTACAAAACTAAAGTGTTACAAACCAACACTTTTCTGTACATTTGTATTTCTAAGTATTCTAAAGACAATCATCATCAAATGTTTATAAAACCTAACAATCTCCCCCTAATTATGAATATCAGAATGATAAGCATAATTTCAAGGTTGATGATGATGTCAAAACTCAACTATCAAAATTTACTTAGAAAAAGAATAAAGAATAATAAAATTACAAATGTACCTGAATTCAAGATCTTTGATCTATCATTCAGCTTCTCTCTCCTGGATAATTTAATTTACCCAGCTTCTCCAAGGTTTAAGCAAACCTGGCTATACTGAATAATACATTCAGCTACTCCAAGAATAATTCCTGGCTACCCAAGACTATGTCTGGCTTCAATAATTATTTACTTCAACATTCACACAACAACTTTTATTTGTTCACTTCCTCCTTTTCAATTCCTTGAAATACTTCAACCTTTCCTCAAATAGCCTCTTCAATTCCACCTCACTTGGTCCTTCTGCATTTCTTAACAGTCTTATAAAGTCTTCAACATTCCTCTCTGTTAATCGATCTAGATCTCTATCATATTGAAAGAAGATTTTCTGGTCATGAATATTTTCATACCATATTCCAAGTGGTTCAGATTCCACCATGTAGAGTTTTCCCTTGAAACTTAATGGTGGCTCTCTTACTGCAGACTTTTGACTTGAAGAACTGACCATATTGTCCTTTACAGGAGGTTTCCTTGAAGAAATAGGTTGTGGTTTAAGAATTTCAGGTACAGGAATTATAGCAGTTTCCTTAACTTGAAACTTCCTTGCAACTTTCTTTACCTCAGCCTCTGCTATCTCCTTATTTCTCCTTCTTGTTTCTACTGCTTTTTGCTGTGAAGGCTTTTTCTTAGTTTTAGGAGCTTTCCTTTCTCTTGCTTTCTCCTCCTCTCTCTCCTTGGCTAGGATCTCTTGCTCCTCCTTGTCAAATTTCTCTTGAAGTGCTTGAGCAGCTAAGAAGTCAGATTCCACTAGCCTTGGATCTTGAGGAGCTACTCGAACTACTCCCCCTTCAACTTCCAATTCAACAGGCTTGAAAATCCTCCCAGCTCTTATTGCATCTCCCATTAGTCTAGGCTGTTCAGGCTGTGATGGTTCTTCAATCATAATGCCTTTGCCTTTATCTCTGGATGTGCATGGGGCTGTTTCAGGCTGTTTTGTAGAGGAAGGAGTTTGCTCTGTTGGAGTTTGGCTTTCTGTTGGAACTTGAAGAAGATTCTGGCTTGATGGCTTGGATGATATTGGCAGTTTTTGAACTTTGGATTCAAGCCTTGACAGTTTTGCCTGAATTTCTTCATCAATGTTAGCATATATTGGCTGTGGTAATGAAGATAGTGTAGTTGTTGGTGTAGGTAATGGACCACTCTCCCCCTTTTTGACATCAGCATCCTTAGAGGGGGCAGAGTTGGGTAGTCGGGCAGCAATGTCTTTCAGGAGGTTATGTATTTGATCCATTTTGACTTCAAGAAGGCACATCTTACTGTCAGATTTAGTCTTATCCTTTATCAGGGTTTGAATCTGCATGACAGTTTGCCTTGAGAAGTGACCTTCATAGTGCCTCCTGATGTTTTCAGTCGCCAACTCCAGTTGCTGTTTCATGTTCGCCATTTCTGTCTTCATGCCAGTGGCCAAGTAGTGAATGAATTTTGCATTTAGTTTCACTACCTTAGTCACTTCATCTGCAACATCTTGAAAGGATTTTGCAGCTGCAATGGACCCCACATTGGTCAAGTATTCCTGCCTGTATAGGGCAGCTGCATCCTCTAGGGAGTTGGTAAATTCTGAATCCAGCCATGCATCGACATTTTCTTGCTCTGGAGTCTCCTCAGTAGCAGTAGATTCAAATACAAGTCTAGTCTTCAAAGCAGAAATATGATCTTCTCTTTGTTGAAGATTTAAAAGTTCTTCATAAGCTGCATTTGACATCTCTGAAATGACTTGCAAATTTGCAGCCACTGCACTGGAGCTACCTCCAACTTCTCTTGTTAATGGAGAGACAGTTGGAGCTTCTATTTGGATTTGGGTGGAGGAAGCCACAGGTTTGAAAAACTCACCTGTAGAAAATTTCTCTATGTTCTTTTCTCCAAGGATCTCATCCTTGCTCACACCCTCTCCTTTTGCCTGGGGTTGGGCACCCAGCTTCTCATTCTCTCCTTTTTCCAAGCTTTCTAAAGCTTGACTCTCTTTTATGTGTATGTGCTCTCTTTTTTTCAGGTCAGGAGCCTGACTCTCACTATTTATTCTCACAGCCTCACTCATTTTGATGGTGTCACTCTTTCCTACAGAAGTGAGGGTTTGAGAAGTGCTTGTGACAGCATGGATAGGGGGTTCCCTTTGTGTATCTTGGGCTAGGGAGCTATCCATGGAAATTGCTTGAGAACTTGTCTCGAGTATTGGCTCCTCTTGGGAAAAATCAAGAGAATCAGTTATATTTACATCAAAAGAATCAAGAATGGGAGAAAAAGGAGAAGAATGTACAGTGGGGAGTGTTGGCTGTTCCTCAGAGATTAAAAATTGAGGAACATCAATTTGAGACTCTGTGTGTGCACTCCTTGTGTCACTCTTTTCTTTTGTATTCTCTCTATTTGGTTCCTCTTGGCTGTGACCAAGAGTTTGTGCAGACTCTGTAACAGATGTCCCTGGTTGAGGACTATCTTCAATGTCAATATCCTTTTGGGAGGACATTAACAGATTACTGTCTTTCCTTATAACCTCCATTGCCTTTTGGGAAGCAATGGATTGCTCTTGTCTAAGGGTGACAAGTCTCTTCTTTCTCTGAGGTGCCACCTCAGCTTCTTGTTCTCCCTCAGCCTCACTTACTCCCTCAATTATTTTTCTTTTTATTGGGAGCTTTTTGGCTTTTCTGGTATATGCAACCACAGTCTTTTGGGAGGCTGTGGAGGGGGCTTTGGATTGTGATTTAGAAGATGTTGGGGGATAAGTTTGTGTTTGTGTTGTATTCCCAAAGAATTGCAAAGAATATATGTTTGGAAGAGTGTCACTGAGAGAGTTTCTCATGACAATAGGATAGTAAAGAGGTACATTTACCTTGTCTTCATTCTTCTTTAAATCACTGACTACTCTTTTAGTCTGCAAAACTGTAGGAACAACTTGCATACTAGCAATATTAAGGTTAGGTATTAAATGATTTGCAATCATCATTAAAAACCTAGCATAATAAATTTTAGTTTTGTTGCCAGTTTTAAGTTTGTCCATCAGGTTTTGCAAAATCAAAAGCCCTAAGTTAATATGCCTATCATATAACACACTATATGCAATTTGTTGTGAAATAGTGGTGATGGCATCATATCCACTGCATTTTGAAGTAAAAGCTTTAGTAATAATGTCAAAGAACAATGACCACTCTGACCTAAGATGGGGACGTGTGATGGTCCCAACAGAACTTATTTCAGTATTATAGTTTAATTCCTTAAACATACCTATAAGTTCTTCATCAGAGGCAAGAGGGTCATAGTTTTCCCTGATGGGTAAATGAAGTGCATTATTAAAAATGGTATGAGTAATAGTATATTCTGTGTTTTCATACCTGAAACTTACCTGTGGAGATTCATCACTTTTGTCAGTGACTGTTGCAGTGTTCCACATGGTTGTAATTACTTCTGCAGCTTGGATGGGAGTTTCATAAATGGCGTATTGTAGTGGAGAGTTCTTTAGAAAATCCACAAAGGGGTAGTATTTTGCTTCGTACTCGTACTTATCGGCCACCCCTGCATGGTTAGTCTTGATAAACTCAAACTCACCAAACTTGAAGCAAACTGTTTTGGTCGCCATTGAAGAGATCTGTAATCTTAATGAAGAAAACTCAAGGATAGGTTAAATCGCAGAGTTTTTTTTTTTTTTTTTTGAGAGAAATCAAATTGCAGAGTTTGATAATTAAACGTGTTTGAAATTACTTTTATTAAGGTATAAGAGACGTTTGCTATTCAAGGATCATGGGTAACTACCAATTTACCCTTTTTCAGAGATTGCCCTAATCTCTGATTGACCCATGTGATGAGAGATTGACCCGATTAGTCTCTGATATAGTAATTACTCATCGGGGACTAAAATAATCTCCGATGTTATAAATGAACGCATCGGGGATTAGTCGAGTCTCCGATGAAATAACTCATCAAGGACTAAAATAATCTCCGATGTTATAAATGTACGCATCGGGGATTAGGACATTCTCCGATGTTGTAATTTTGATCTATTGGGGATTAATTAAAATACACATCGGGGAATAATCGAGTCTACGATGAAGTAATTTTAACTGATCGGGGATTAGTTAAACTACACATCGGGGATTAATCCTTTAATCTCTTATCACACTTTTTCTCAGGGACTTAATCCCTGCTTCAGTTTTATCTTTCAAAAACTTTTCCAACAATCATATTAATGATTATTAGCTACATTTTTCTGTTTTATCAAATTTAAAACAGCTTCTTTTTCCAAAATTAATTATTCTTGCTTCATCAAAAATCTGTTTGATTAAAAACAGCTACAATCCAGAAATTTAATTCTAGCTTCATCAAAAATCTGTTTAATTAAAAACAGCTACAATCCAGAAATTTAATTCTAGCTTCATCAAAAATCTGTTTAACTAAAAAACAGCTACAATCCAGAAATTTAATTCTAGCTTCATAAAAATCTGTTCACAGGAACAGCTGCAATCTAGAAATTTAATTCTAGCTTCATGCAACTGTTAAACAACTTGAAAGTTTAAAACTTAATTTTTAGAACCATAATTCAACATTCCTAGTTCAGAAACTAGTCTGTTGAATGTAGATTCATCCAATGGTTTTGTAAAAATATCTGCAAGTTGTTTATCAGTTGCAACCCAGTGCAATTCAATATTTCCTTCACTAACATGTTCCCTAATGAAGTGATATCGAATATCTATGTGTTTGGTTCTTGAATGTTGCACTGGATTTTCAGTTATGGCTATGGCACTAGTATTGTCACAATAAATTGGAATTTTGGTTAGTGTCATACCATAATCTAGGAGTTGATTTTTGATCCACAAGATCTGTGCACAGCAACTCCCAGCTGCGATATATTCAGCCTCTGCTGTTGATGTAGAGACTGAATTTTGTTTCTTGCTAAACCAAGAAACAAGTCTGCCACCTAGGAACTGGTAGCTGCCACTTGTGCTTTTTCTATCAAGCTTGCAACATGCATAGTCAGCATCTGAATAACCAATTAGTTTAAAGTCAGATTCTTTAGGATACCATAATCCAAGGTTTGGGGTACCCTTTAGATATCTGAGTATTCTTTTTACAGCAATCAAATGTGACTCTCTAGGATCAGCTTGAAATCTAGCACACAAGCATGTAGCAAACATTATATCAGGTCTACTTGCAGTTAGATATAAAAGAGAGCCTATCATTCCTCTATAACTAGTAATATCAATTTTCTTTCCTTTTAAGTCCTTACCTAGTTTAGTAGAAGTAGGCATGGGTGTTTTTGCAGATGCACAATCAACTAAGTCATATTTTCTCAATAAGTCCTTGACATACTTGCACTGACTGATAAATATTCCATCAGTTGATTGTTTTATTTGCAAACCTAAGAAAAATATTAATTCTCCCATCATACTCATTTCATATCTAGACTGCATAAGTTTTGAGAATTTTTCACAAATCTTCTCATTTGTAGACCCAAATATAATATCATCTACATATATTTGCACCAAAATAATATCAGAGCCTTGCTTTCTATAAAATAAAGTTTTATCTATGATACCTCTAATAAATTTATTTTCAAGTAAAAACTGAGATAGAGTATCATACCAGGCTCTTGGTGCTTGTTTCAAGCCATAAAGTGCTTTGTCTAATTTGTAGACATGATTTGGAAATTTGGAGTCTATGAAACCTGGGGGTTGGCAAACATAGACTTCCTCTTCCAATTTTCCATTTAAGAAAGCACTTTTGACATCCATCTGGTACACCTTGAAGTTCTTGTAGGCTGCATATGCCAAGAAGATTCTTATAGCTTCAAGTCTTGCTACTGGTGCAAAAGTCTCATCATAGTCTATTCCTTCTTCTTGAGAATATCCTTTTGCAACCAGTCTTGCTTTGTTCCTTGTAATTGTACCAGCTTCATCTAATTTGTTTCTGAAGACCCACTTGGCACCAATGATTGATCTATTCCTTGGTTTGGGTACCAGTCTCCAGACTTTGTTTCGAGTGAATTGGTTTAATTCCTCTTGCATGGCTAATATCCAATCAGGATCTTGAAGTGCTTCCTCAATTTTCTTTGGCTCAATCTTTGAGAGAAAACTGAGATAAAGACATTCATTTTGAGTTGCACTTCTAGTCTTGACTCCTTCCTCTAAACTTCCAATTATCAAATCTGGTGTATGGTCTCTTAACCATGGTCTAGGTTTTGGTAGATTTGATCTTGAACTAGAGGCTTCATTTTCTAGATTGATAAGATTCAATCCAGCTTCATGAGCAGAGTTTGCTCCCCCTAAACTATTGATCTCTTCTTCATTAACTCCCCCTGAGTTAGATATCTCAATAGTCTCTGATGTATCATTAGTCTCCAATGAAGAATTAATGTCATCAGTGACTTGTGTTTCATTTTGTTTCAGTACTCTAGTCTCTGATAATACATCAGTCATTGGTACTTCATGCACAACAGTCAACTCCCCCTCAATTAAAGAGGAATCATTGTTGTTTTGGGGATTTTCAGCATTCTCTGTTGGATATTCCCATGCATCCAATTCATTCTCAAAACTGAGAGGTTCATGCAATCCTTGACCAAGCATTCCTGGTATCTTTCCATCATCAAATGCAACTTGAATGGATTCCACAATGACCTTGGTTCTTAAGTTATAAACTCTATATGCTTTGCTTGACAGAGAATAACCTAAGAAGATTGCTTCATCAGATTTATTGTCAAATTTTCCTCTTGTCTCTGATGAATCTCTCAGTACAAAGCACTTACAACCAAACACATGTAAAAACTTGAGAGTTGGTTTTCTCCCAGTCATTAACTCATATGGTGTTTTGTTGTAGGCTTTGTTTATCAAGGACCTGTTTTGTGTAAAACATGCAGTGCTTATAGCTTCCTCCCAAAAATAGGTAGGAAGCTTAGCCTCTTGCAACATGGTCCTTGCTGCTTCAATGAGGGTTCTATTTTTCCTCTCAACAACTCCATTTTGTTAAGGAGTTCTAGGTGCAGAGAATTGATGAGTAATTCCTTTCTTAGTGCAGAATTCAATTACTTGGGAATTTTTGAATTCTGTTCCTCTGTCACTTCTTATTACCCTCACTGTTTTTCCTGACTCAGTTTCTATTTTCTTGACATGATTAATAATTAACTGAGCAGCTTCATTCTTTGCAAAGAGGTATTTTACCCAAGTATACCTTGTGTGATCATCAACAATTACCAGTGCATATCTATTTCTTAATATAGACATCACATTCACTTGACCAAACAAATCCATATGGAGAAGTTGTAAAGGGTCAGTGATTGATGTTACTGGTTTGTTTTTGAATGATACACTTCTTTGCTTTCCTTTCTGGCATGCATCACACAATCCATCTTGTGTAAATTCCAATTGTGGAATGCCAGCTACCAATCCTTTCCTCACAAGACTATTGATATTCTTGAAATTCAAGTGGGAAAGCTTCTTATGCCAAAGTCAACTCTCATCAGTTGAAGCTTTGCTATATAGACATGTGATTTGATCAGTTGGAGAAATGAGATTTGCAATGTACAAATTCCCTTTTCTTTTTCCTGTCAAAATCACAGTCCCTGATTCTTTGTCACTCACTAAGCATTGATCTTCTTTAAAAGTGACATTGAATCCTTTATCACATAGTTGACTCACACTTAGTAGATTGTGCTTTAAGCCGTCAACCAGTGCTACTTCTGTGAAGATGACATCTCCATGTTCAACAGATCCATATCCTCTTGTATGGCCTTTGCTGTCATCTCCAAAAGTGACTCTTGGGCCACTTCTCTCTTCATACTGTTTTAGCAGGGACTTATCTCCAGTCATGTGCCTTGAACAACCACTGTCCAAGTACCATGATTTCTTCTTTTTGCCCTGCACAGTAGAGAGAACTAGTTTGAGATTTTTGGGACCCAAATCTTCTTGAGTCCTTTCTCACTAGCTGCAGTTTCAAGACTTGACTCAGAATAAGTCGACTGCCTCTTTCCATGTTTGATTTTAATTGGGCAATTTATAGTCTTGCTTCCATTGTTTGTGAGACTACTTGACTTTGATTTATTATTTTCTATGCAAAGATTACTTGACCTTTTTACAGGTGATTTATCTTTTATTGTCTTTGAGTTAGCAGTCTCAATCATAGGAATTTTATTTCTGCTCCTACAGTGCATAGCTATGTGGTTTGGATTACCACATACATGACATGTTTTTCTAGGAGCATCAAGCATTGAAGCATAGTTGGTATATTTGTTAATGCCTAACTTGCCATTCCTATTTTTCTTGCTTCTGTTTGATTCCACAACTTTTTCAGCCTTTTGTATTGGAACAGTTTCCAATTTCTTTATTAACTGTTTCTTTGACATAAACCCAATATTTAAATGTTTGATTTCATTCTTCTCAACAATATTCACTGTCGTTTGATTAAAACTTGTTTTTTCAGTGTTTTGTTGATCTCGAATGTTAATAAATCTGGGTTCATGAACAGGAGATACAAAGTTAATTTTTCTAGCATCTTTAGGCTTTTCAGTTGTGGACTCAACAGCTTCAAAATGATCAATTAAATCTGAACTACTATCAAGATTTTCATCATAACCTAGTCCAGACTTTTGACCTATAGTTTGATACTCTACCAAGTCTTTTAACTTTTTAGAGGAAGTATTCCACAGTTTAATCTTAGCTTGAGCAATTTCAAGTTGCTCTACTAAGTAATATTCCCTCTTTTTCAAAGCATCAATCATATGATGTGCTTTGTTTAAGTCCGACTTGATTGTATCAAACTGTGCCAATCTCTCTTTAAGAAAATTGTTTCATTTTAAGAGATTGTCTCGTGATTCTTTTACATTGGTATGCTCTATAGTTAAAGACCTAAAACTGACATGCAAATCAGATATATCTTTTTGCATGCTTTCAATGCTAGAT
>CM025786.1:42714510-42731737 GCA_014636745.2 Centella asiatica | reverse complement strand
AAGAGATTAGAGGAACTCCAAGGAACTTTACAGGGAGAACACCCTGCGGAAAACCTAGGATCTGGAGAATCTGAACCTTGCTATGATCATCAACCCCTGATAGGAAGCAAAGACTCTTTGAGGTGTTAACGTTTAAACCAGATAATTGAGAAAAAATATCCAGAGCTCGCTTGAGAGTGCAGACTGAAGGTATATGTCCTTTAGAAAACATAAAAAGATCATCTGCAAAACAAAGGTGCATTAGATTAATGACCTCGGCTTTCCAATGAAATGAAAATTCGCGAGACTTCTCAATCTCCAAATTGGTAATAGAAGTGAGAAACTCTATAGCCACTACAAAAAGGAGCGGAGATATGGGGTCATCCTGTCTTATACCCCTATTGCCCTTGAACTGTCCACAAAGAGAGCCATTAACTTTAACTGTGTAAGAAACAGTGGATATACATTCTCTAATCCAGTAGCAGAATTTTGGCGGAAACTTTAAGTGCCTTAGAGCAGCCAAGATAAAATTCCATTTGAGGGAGTCAAAAGCTTTTTGGAGATCAATTTTCAGAGCACACCTAGGAGGGCCTTTATCCAGATGGTAATTTCTCACAATGTCCTGGGCAATGAAGATGTTATCTCCAATATTCCTATTAGGAACAAAAGCATATGACATGCGTCCATCTGCGGTACAACATCAAACATTACTTCATCTTTGTACATGTGTCCAACTGAAAACAGGATCAAAACTTGCTTGTCAACATTCACCACATTTTCTTGTTTAATCCATTGAAGCTTGTATGGACTCGGGTGCTTAATTGTCTTGAGTTGAAGTTTCTCAACAACCTCGCTTGACACCATGTTTGTGCTACTCCCCCCCATCGATAAGTAAGTTACACACTTTCTTCATCACTATGCATCTTGTTTGGAATATTGTCTCACGCTAATCAGTCTCGTCGATTACTTGGGTGTTGAGTAGATGTCTCAATACCAACAGCTCCCCGTTATCGCACTCTACTTCTTGTTCTCTACAGTCTTCATCATACTCTTCTTCAGATTCAGAGTCACTAACATAAGTATTTTTCATGGCAAACGCTTCTCTCATTTCTTGTATAGTGAAAGTCTTTTTGTTAGGACAATCCATGGCATATTGGCCTAGACCCTTACACTTATAACAAGTGATGTTACTCAAGTCCTTCTTGGGCTTGTCCTTCTTGGCCATACTTTCTGCAATCTTTTCTTTGCCTTTACTCTTGAGTTCACTCGATTTAGACTTCCTATCCTTCGATCTCCAAGAATTTGTGCTTTTGATAGGTTTTGAGTAAGGTCTGCTTGCGTTTGCTTTGCGTTGTCTCTCCACCTTCACAGCAAGCTCGACAACATCTTTGAAAAACACATACGGACAAAGTTCAACCGTATCTGCTATTTCTCTACACAATCTTCTCAGGAAACGAGCAATAGTTTGCTCCTTTGGCTCGACTAGTTCACATCGCAGTTTTAAGGATTCAAACTCCTTCACGTAGTCTTCAACACACATGCCTCCTTGTCGAAGTGTTTGTAGATGCAAGTATAACTCTTGTTTGTAATAATCAGGAACGAACCTCTTCCTCATTAGGTTCTTCATCATGCGCCAACTAGTAATGAGTTCGTCTCCATCTCGTCTTCTTTGAGCCACTAGGTTGTCCCACCATAGGCTAGCATACTTCGAGAACTCCAAAGCTGCCAGTTTACACTTTCTTTCTTCGATATGGTTTTGGAATTCAAAGATATTTTCCACCTTTTGAACCAACTCCAGGAATTTGATGTATTTGATCTGGTAGGATCAAACACAGGTTGCGGGAAAATAACTTCAGGAAGATTTCGTAAATAATTTAATCACCAGAAATCAACACTAAAGGATCAATATATTTAGTTTGCTTAAAGAAATTAATCACCCACAAGCTAAAACAAATCAGATTGTGAAAGTCTAAAGGAATTAACCACCAACTTTCAGGATAAATGTAAGTAAAAACTCACACAATTTTATTAATCAAAGTATTCTTTTTCATACATTATGAACAACTATTTATAAGTTGAATAAAAACCTACTCCTAATTGAAAAAGATATTACAAAGGAAAGAAATCTAATTTGATAAGGAAAATAACCAACCTAGTCCAAATAGGAAATAATTACCTAAACAAACACGGAAATTTATAGAATGCGAGAAATAAAATAATTATACCCGTCAGTTGATATTTGAGTGTCGGAGACTAATTATCCCCTGACAGATCAAATACACTATTAGAGACTAAATCATTCCCTGACAGATGAAATAGTCTGTTGGGGACTAATTATCCCCTGATGGATCAAATTAGTCTCTGATGACTTAGACTAGTCTCCGATGTACAACTTATCCGCTGATGATGACGTCAGCCGTATTCTCTGATGCGATAAAAGATCCACTGATGACATCATCCTTATTCCCTGATCCTTAGTCCCTGACGCCTAAACATCCCCTGACATCAGAAGCATCCCCTGACGCCAGTCTCTGATGACTAACTCTCGGCTAAGTCCTGAAGTTGCTTAACTCAATATTAACAAGTAAAGTAACAATAGGTTGACAAGTACTTCCTAACCAACATCCCGCAAATGCATCAATAGAAAATAAATCTAAGAATAATTCCTTCCAAGCAAGATTTATTCTTTCGTCCAAAACTGCATCTGTTTGTTTGGCATCCAATGACTCCAACGGATCATTCTCCTCTTCTTCAGAAACAATTGTCCTCAATTGAGCCACATCGTCATCATGAATATAAGGAGCTAAATCACCGATATTGAAGGTTGCACTTACACCATAATCACCTGGCAACTCCAACTTGAAGGCATTATTGTTAACCTTTTCCATGATTTTGAAAGGACCTTCCGACTGAGGCATTAACTTATGCTTGCGTAAGTTAGGGAACCTCTCTTTTCTCAGATGTAACCAAACAAGATCACCTACCTAGAATTCAGGTTGCGTCCGATGCTTATTGGTTAGAGCCTTGTACACTGCATTAACCTTTTCAATTCTGGCTCGTACTTGAGCATGCAGCTTCACCATAGCCTGAGCCTTTGCTTTTACATCAGCATGGACATACTCACCCTTTGGTAAAGGAATTAAATCCACTGGAATTCTCGGATTCTCACCGTATACCACTTGAAAAGGTGAATGTTTTGTGGCGTAGGTAGGAGATCTATTGTTGGCAAACTCGGCATGTGCAAGCTTGACATCCCAATCTTTTGTAGTTTTACTCACCAACCCACGCAACAAGACTCCCAAAGTTTTGTTGGTCACTTCAGTTTGCCCATCTGTTTTAGGATGATGAGACATGCTAAAACACAATTTAGTTCTCAACAGTTTACATAGCATTTTCCAAAAATAACTCATGAATTTGGTGTCTCGATCACTGACTATGGTTCGCGGCACACCATGCAATCAAACTACTTCCTTTAGGTACAAATCAGCTACGTGTGACGCATCATCAGTTTTGTGACAAGCCATGAAGTGTGCCATTTTTGAAAACCGATCCACAACCACCATTATTGAGTCGTTACCCCTTTGAGTTTGAGGTAACCCCACGATAAAGTCCATAGCGACATCTTCCCAAGGAGAATCCAGAACAGGCAAAGGAGTATATAATCTTTGATGAAATGTGCTTTTCGTCTTTTGACATGTCGCACATCGAGCAATCACTCCAGCAACGTCTCCTTGCATTTTTGGCCAAAAGAAATGTTCTTGTAAGATTGCCAATGTCTTGGTAATTCCAAAGTGTCCGGCTAATCCTCCTCCAAAAGAAATGTTTTTGTAAGAAGGTTACGCTAGGTACCAAGAAGTAACACTTCTCCAACTTGGCGTATAGCTTTTGCTTCCTCAACATTTCAAACACCAATCTCAAGTGTTTAAGATGATCTTCAACATTTTTATTATAAACGAGTATATCATCTAAATACACCACCACAAATTTACCCAAGAAAGGTTTTAGTACCTCATTCATCAACCTCATTAAGGTACTTGGTGCATTACTGAGGCCAAAAGGCATGACCGACCATTCATACAGTCCTACTTTTGTTTTGAAGGCTGTCTTCCATTCGTTGCCTTCTCTCATCCGGATCTGAGGATAACCACTGCGTAGATCTATCTTGGAAAACACTGTTGAACCATGTAGTTCATCCAGTAGATCATCTAGTCTTGGAATTGGGAATCTGTACTTGATAGTAATGTTATTTACTGCTCTACTATCAATGCACATTCTCCATGTTCCATCCTTCTTTGGTACCACCAAAGTTGGTACAGCACAAGGACTCATGCTCTCCCGCACATAACCTCGCTCCATCAGTTCCTCAATCTGCCTCTATATCTCTCAAGCCTCCTGAGGGTTACTGATGTATTTGATCTGGTAGGATCAAACATAGGTTGCGAAAAATAACTTTAGGAAGATTTCCTAAAAAATTAATCACCAGAAATCAACACTAAATGATCAATCTATTTAGTTTGCTTAAAGAAAATAATAACCTGCAAGCTAGAACAAATCAGTGTTACGAAAGTCTAAAGGAATCAACCACCAACTTTCAGGATAAACATAAGTAAAAACTCACACAATTTTATTAATCAAAGTCTGAATTCTCCATACATTATGAACAACTATTTATAAGCTGAATAAAAACCTACTCCTAATTGGAAAAGATATTACAAAGGAAAGAAATCTAATCTGCTAAGGAAAATAACCAACCTAGTCCAAATAGGAAATAATTACCTAAACAAACACGAAAAATTATAGAATGCGAGAAATAAAATAACTGTACCCATCAGTTGATAATTGAGTGTCGGAGACTAATTATCCCCTAACGGATCAAATACACTATCATAGACTAAATAATTCCCTGACGGATGAAATAGTCTGTCGGGGACTAATTATCCCCTGACAGATCAAATTAGTCTCTGATGACTTAGACTAGTCTCCGATGCACAACTTATCCGCTGATGATGACGTCAGCCGTACTCTCTGATGCAATAAAAGATCCGCTGATGACATCATCCTTAGTCCTTGATGCCTAAACATCCCCTGACGTCAGAAGCATCCCCTGACGCCAGTCTCTGATGACTAACTCTCGGCTAAGTCCTAAAGTTGCTTAACCCAATATTAACAAGTAAAGTAACAACAGGTTGACAAGTACTTCCTAACCAACATCCTGCAAATGCATCAATAGAAAATCAATCTAAGGATACTTCCTTCCAAGCAAGATTTATTCTTTCGTCTGAAACTGCATCTGTTTGTTTGGCATCCAATGACTCCAACGGATCATCCTCGTCTTCTTCAAAAACAATTGTCCTTAATTGAGCCACATCGTCTTCATGAATATAAGGAGCTAAATCACCAATATTAAAAGTTGCACTTACACCATAATTACCTGGCAACTCCAACTTGAAAGCATTATAGTTAACCTTTTCCACAATTTTGAAAGGACCCTCCGACCGAGGCATTAACTTATTCTTATGCAACTTAGGGAACCTTTCCTTCCTTAGATGCAATTGTACAAGATCACCCACCTGAAACGTAGATTGTTTCCGATGTTTGTTGGTTAGAGCTTTGTACCTTGCATTAACCTTTTCAATCTTGGCTCGTACTTGTGCATGCAGCTTCACCATAGCCTAAGCCTTCGCTTTCGCATCAGTATGGACATACTCACCCTTTGGCAAAGGAATTAAACCACTAGAATTCTCGGATTCTCACTGTATACCACTTCAAAGGGGGAATGTTTTGTGGCGTAGGTAGGAGATCTATTGTAGGCAAACTCGGCATGTGCAAGCTTGACGTCCCAATCTTTTGTAGTTTTGCTCACCAACCCACGCAGCAAGACTCCTAAAGTTCTATTGGTCACCTCAGTTTGTCCATCCGTTTGAGGCTGATGTGAAGTACTGAAACACAGCTTAGTGCCCAACAGCTTCCATAGTGTCTTCTAAAAATAGCTCATGAATTTGGTATCTCGGTCACTGACTATGGTTCGTGGAATCCCATGCAGTCGAACTACTTCTTTCAAATATATATCAGCCACTCGAGATGCATCATCAATTTTATGACAAGCTAGGAAATGCGCCATCTTGGAAAACCGATCCACCACCACGATTGAATCATTACCCCGTTGTGTTCGAGGTAATCCCACGATAAAATCCATCGATACATCTTCCCAAGGAGAATCTGGTATCGGTAGTGGAGTATAAAGACCCTGATGAAACGTACTTTTTGTCTTTTCACAAGTAGCACACCTCGCAATTATACCGGTTACATCACCCTGCATCTTTGGCCAATAAAAATGCTCTTGTAATATCGTCAGAGTCTTGGTAATACCAAAGTGTCTAGCCAATCCTCCTCCGTGAGCCTCCCTTACTAGCAACTCTTGGATTGAGCAAGATGGAATGCACAAACAGTTTCCCTTGAATACAAATCCATCTTCGAACAAGTAACTACCAACAGTTCCTCGTGAGCACGATTCAATAATTGGTTGGAATTCCACATCCAATTTGTAATACTCCTTGATCAATTCAAACCCCAACAGTTTTGAACTCAATTCACCCAAGAATGTGTATCTTCTTAACAATGCATCCACCACCACATTGTCTTTCCTCTGTTTATGCTTTGAAGAGAAATTAAAAGATTGCAAGAACTCAACCCACTTAGCATGTTGAGGGTTTAGTTTCTGCTGACCGTGAATGTACTTTAAGGCCTCATGGTCCGAATGTAATATAAAGTAACTCGGTTGCAAATAGTGACTCTAATGGTCAAGAGCTCTCACTATTGCGTAGAACTCTTTATCATAAGTTGAGTAGTTCAGCCTTGCACCATTGAGCTTTTCACTAAAATAAGCAATGGGCCTTTTCTTTTGTACTAGGACAACTCCTATGCCAACTCCACTTGCATCACACTCTACTTCAAAAGGACTTGAAAAATCAGGTAGAGCTAACACTGGTGTGTCACATAGCAGTTCCTTTACCTTTTCAAACGCTCTTTGAGCATCCTCCGTCCATTCGAACTTTCCCTTCTTTATGTATTCAATAATAGGTGCACCCACACTACTGAAATTTCTAACAAATCTCCTATCGAACGAAGCAAGTCCATGGAAAGATCTCACTTCCATTACCGTCATTGGTACCGGCCAAGATTTTATAGCCTCTACTTTTGATGGATCAACCGAAACTCCATCTTTAGACACTATATAGCCTAGGAAGGTTACGCTAGGTACCAAGAAGTAACACTTCTCCAACTTGGCATATAGGTTTTACTTCCTCAACATTTCAAACACCAATCTCAAGTGTCTAAGATGATCTTCAATATTTTTACTATAAACGAGAATATCATCTAAGTATACCACCACGAATTTACCCAAGAATGGTTTTAGTACCTTATTCATCAACCTCATAAAGGTACTTGGTTCATTACTTAGGCCAAAAGGCATGACAAGCCATTCGTATAATCCTACTTTTGTTTTGAAGGGTGTCTTCCATTCGTCGCCTTCCCTCATCCGGATCTGATGGTATCCACTGTGAAGATCAATGTTAGAAAACATCGTTGAACCATGCAGTTCATCCAGCAGATCATCTAGTCTCGGAATTGGAAATCTGTACTTGATAGTAATGTTATTTAGTGCTCTACTATCAATGCACATTCTCCATGTTTCATCCTTCTTTGGTACCACCAATGTTGGTACAGCACAAGGGCTCATGTTCTCCCTCACATAACCTCGTTCCATCAGCTCCTCAATCTGCCTCTGTATCTCTTGAGCCTCTCGAGGGTTACATCTGTAAGCTGCCTTGTTTGGTAATGATGCTCCTGGGATTAAATCAATCTGATGCTCAATTCCTTTGATAGGCGGAAAACCTGGTGGCAAGTCTTCAGTAAACACATCTTGGAATTCTCCCAACAATTTCTCCACGTCTTTGTTTGGTTCTGCTGATTTTGGCTCGGATTGAAAACCAACAGCAATCAGTAAGTAGCCCCGACCCTCTTGTTCCAGTTCAGCCTGCAATTATTTTTCAGTCACCATAGGGTGTTTAAGCCTACAGCCTTAGATAGCTTAAATCAACTTGTTGATGTTCGCACAAGAAGATGATTTAAGGGTCTTGAACGAATCACATGTTCAAAGCTATTTGAATCACACAAATAGGGTTTTGTTTATATCACACAAACAAGAAATTCTTGGCCTTCTTGGGCTTGTCCTTCTTGGCCATACTTTCTGCAACCTTTTCTTTGCCCTTACTCTTGAGTTCACTCGATTCAGACTTCCTATCCTCCAATCTCCAAGAGTTTGTGTTTTTGATAGGTTTTGAGTAAGATCTGCTTGCGTTTGTTTTGCGTTGTCTCTCCACCTTCACAGCAAGCTTGACAACATCTTCGAAAAACACATACAGACTAAGTTCAACTGTACCTGCTATTTCTCTACGCCATCCTCTCAGGAATTGAGTAATAGTTTGCTCCTCCGGCTCGACCAATTCACATCGCAGTTTTAAGGATTCAAACTCCTTCATGTAGTCTTCAACACACATGCCTCCTTGTCGAAGTGTTTGTAGATACAAGTATAACTCCTGTTTGTAATAATCAGGAACGAACCTCTTCCTCATTAGGTTCTTCATCATGCGCCAACTAGTAATGAGTTAATTACCATCTCGTCTTCTTTGAGCCACTAGGTTGTCCCACCATAGGCTAGCATACTTCAAGAACTCCAAAGCTGCCAGTTTACACTTCATTTCTTCTGTGTGGTTTTGGAATTCAAAGATCTTTTCGACCTTTTGAACCCATTCCAAGAACTCTTCAGGGTCACTGTTTCCAGTGAAAGAAGGAACTTTTAGTTTTATATTTGAATGTTCTTCACGAATATTAGGTGGATCATTACGAACATTATTTTCCTGCTCTTGTTTTGGACCTTCAGTTTCTCGTGCATGTCCGTTGTTATGCCCCAACAATCTGGCCATTAGCTCTTCCAATCGATCCAATTGTGTAGTCATCATCGCATATTGATTTTGCAAACGTTGGATCTTTGCATCTTGCAAAGTTGCTCCATGAGGTAAACCTGTTTCTCCAATATTATCGTGCCCATTTGAATCAGACATGTTTAATTTGACTGAATAATCAAACAGACTTCCGATAGAATTTTTTGATTGCAGCCCGAACACAACACTCCAGAATATACTTTACGTAAGAAACCAGAAAACAAGAATGAACACACGTTCTTCATTTCTCACTTCCAACGCCAAATGGCTCTGATACAAATATGATGTAGGGTGTTTAAGCCTACAACCTCGGATAAACTAAATCAACTTGTTGATATACGCACAAGAAGTTGACTTAGGGTTCTTGAACAAATCACGCGTTCAAGGCTATTCGAATCTCACGAACATTGTCTTGTTTATATCACACAAACAATAAGAAATTACAGAATACTTCTGAATTTTATTAATCAAAAACTAGATGTTGTTAACGTACAACATAAGCAGCTATTTATAAGCTGTGATTACAACCGTAGTACTAATTGGAAAGAATAATACATTGGAAAGAAATATAATACAATAAGGAAAAGAAAACAAACTTGTAAAACTAGGAAACAAATACAAAAACTAACATAGAAACAAATAAATATGTGAAAATAATAATCACAACTGTCAACAGATAAAATAGCTATTGGAGACTATTTAACCCTGACGAGCAAATAAGCCTTTCGGAGACTAACGATCCCCTGACGGGTATCTTTGCCTGTCGGAGACTAAACATTCCCTAACGCTTCCCCGGCAGGCCCTGATGCCATTTCTCAGCCAAGTTTCAACTAGGCTTTAAACAAACTTGACTCTAGTTTTGAAAGCAAAATAAGAACAAAATCACAAGAACCCCTTAGTGAATCATAATGCGTATTAGCCCAAGCCTAAGTTTCAATTCCTTCATCATTGTTCACCAAAGATAGATAGTCCCAATGCTTTTAACTCTTCAAGCTTCAAACATGCCGTATTTGACAAGCTCGCGTCAAATCTCTTAGCCCTTGATCTAGTAACTGGACCCCGAAGCCTTAACTCACCATTAACATTTGATCCATGTACAACTTCTTCTTCCGACTCAGGTTCGTTACAATTCATGCCCACATCATCCATGAATTCAAAAGCTACTTGATGAATTTGAAGTATTGTTTCCCGAGGAGTTGCCTAAAGGATTACCACCAATCCGAGGCATAGAGCATCAGATCGACTTAATACTGGGAGCATCCTTACCAAATAGAGTAACCTATAGATGCAATCCAGAGGAGGCGAAGGAATTGAAGAGCCAAGTTGACGAATTGATTGAGAGAGGTTATGTTCGCGAATCAATGAGTCCTTGTTCAGTCCCAGCATTGCTGGTACCAAAGAAAGATGAATCAATGAGGATGTGTGTGGACAGTCGCGCAATCAATAAGATAACGATTAAATATCGTTATCCAATTCCTCGACTCGATGATATGCTTGATGAATTACATGGTGCTATAGTGTTCTCAAAAGTTGACTTGAAGAGCGGCTACCATCAAATTCGAATGCAAAAAGGTGATGAATGGAAAACTGCATTCATCTATTTTATTTATTTTCGCATTTGTTTTGTATTTGTTTCCTGGTTTTAATCGGTTTGTTATCTTTCCTTATTGGATTAGATTTCTTTATAATATATTATTCTTCCAATTAGGATTAGGGATCTTGACAGCTTATAAATAGCTGCTCATATTGTACAAAAAAGGGAGTTAGTTGATTGATTAATAACATTCAGAGTTATTCTACAATTTTTTCTTGTTTGTGTGATATAAACAAAACCCTATTCGTGTGATTCAAGTCGTATTGAACGAGTGATTCGTTCAAGAACCTTAAGTCGACTTCTTGTGTGTACATCAATAAGTTGATTTAAGCTATCCGAGGCTATAGGCTTAAATACCCTACATCGTATTGGTATCAGAGCAAGGCTTAGCATTAGAAGTGGGAAAATCAAGAACGTGTGACTCTTTCTTGTTTTCTAGTTTCTTGCGTGGAGTACATTCTGGAGTATTGCATCCAAACTGCAATCAAGAATTTCTTATTAGAAATTTGGTTGATTGTTTCCATCAAATTGATTATGCTGATTCAAGTGGACACAATAACATAAGGGACACGGGTTTACCTCATGGAGCAACCTTACAAGTTGCAAAGATCCAACATTTACAAAATCAGTATACAACAATGACTACTCAATTATATCGACTGGAGGAGATGATGACCAGATTGTTGAACAATGATAACAATCACACCCGAGGAGCTGATGGTCCAGAACAAGAATAGGAAAACAATGCTCGTAATAAACAACTTAATGTTCGTGAAGGGCACTCAAACATAAAGCTGAAAGTTCCTTCTTTCACTGGGAGCAGTGATCCTGAAGAGTTCTTAGAGTGGGTTTAAAAGGTTGAAAAGATCTTTGAATTCCAAAACCCCACAGAAGAAAGAAAGTGCAAATTGGCGGCCTTGGAGTTCTCAAAGTATGCTAGTCTTTGGTGGGATAATCTGGTTGCGCAAAGAACACGAGATAGAGAAAAACCCATTGTTAGTTGGCGTGTGATGAATAATCTGATGAGGAAGAGGTTTGTTCCTGATTATTACAAACAGGAGTTATATTTGCATTTGCAAACACTTAGACAATGAGGAATGAGTGTTGAGGATTACATGAAAGAATTCGAATCCTTGAAATTGCGATGTGAACTTGTCGAGCCAGAAGAACAAACTATTGCTCGTTTCTTGAGGGGGTTGCATTGGGAGATAGAAGATACAGTTGAACTTAGGCCATATGTATTCTTTGATGATGTTGTTAAACTTGTTGTGAAGGTGGAGAGGCAACGCAAGACTCAAAGAATCAGACATGAAAAGTCAAACAACTGGACTATTGAATGGGAGAGACCTGAGGAAAGAAAAGAATTGCAACCTGTTACTAGTTACACTCCAGGCTTCAACAAGTTCAATGAGGATAAAGAGGAGAAATCTGCGACCTTAACTTCTGGAGATAGAAAAATTTGCTTCAAGTGCAAGGGCTATGGACACATGCAGCGTGAATGTCCTAGCAATAGAGTCATGACCTTGTATGATATTGAAGAAATTGAAGCAACCTATGCTTTAAAGGAGTTAGAAATAACTAAAGAAGGGGAGCAAAGCCTGTGCAACAAGGAGGATGAGGAGTTTGAGGTTGACTCAGAGGAAGGACCTGAAACACAGGGCTCACAATTGCTTGCTAAAAGAATTTTGCATGCAAATTCAGTTCTTTCAGAAGTTGAACTAAGTGAAGGTGAACCTACTGAGATCATAAATTAGGTGTGTATTAGGTTTAAAGATGTTCCAACTAAGGAATTTTCACCTGATATACCATCTTCTTCAATAAGTACTTTGAGTAAATTCATTGAAAAACAGATGTGTCTGAGAAGAATTCTGTGGTTACTATTGCATTGTTCCGGGAATATACTTTTGTTGGGGCTGCATTAAGTCCAGAAAATTTCAAGGAAAAAGTTGTTTCGCAACCATGTCAAATATGGAAGTCAATTATGGAAGCCTTATGTTGGTCAGAGATTACAATAGGTAAGGTTCGTTGTTGACATTGACATCGATATCTTGATGGTTAATTAGAATCCAATTCAATTTGCAATACATATTCCATTCGATAAAGGCAAGAAATTGGTGAAGTCTTTTTCAATATGATAAATTTTGTTGTACTCTATAGTAGTTAGCGTAGTAGTTAGAGTTGAGATTTTTGACTCCTTGTGTTTTTTATGAAGTCACCACACAATTGAGGACAATTGTTTTTTTTAAGAAGGGGAGTATGATGTGATAGGATAATCAGCTTATAGTTAGTTTTAATTGATTTATAGTTTTATAGCTTATTAGGTAAGATTGGTGTGATAAAGTGTGCATCAGGGACTAGCTTAGCCGAGACTTGGCCAAGAACTGGCGTCAAGGAATGTCGAGGAAGGCATCAGGGGATGCTGAGGAAAGCATCAGGGGATGAGATTCAACGTCAGAAACTACGGGCGTCAGGGGATAATTAGTCTCTGAAAGTTTAATTTGCTTGTCAGGGGATAGCTAGTCTTCGACAGTCACATTCGCCCGTCAGGGGATAATTAGTCTCCGGTAGCTCAATTATCCACTGATAGTTTTGATTATTAATTTTCATGTATTTATTTATTTTCGCATTTGTTTTGTATTTATTTCCTGGTTTTAATAGGTTTGTTATCTTTCCTTATTAGATTAGATTTCTTTCCAATATATTATTCTTTCCAATTAGGATTAGGGATCTTGACAACTTATAAATAGCTGCTCATATTGTACAAAGAAGGGAGTTAGTTGATTGATTAATAAAATTCAGAAGTTTCTGCAATTTCTTCTTGTTTGTGTGATATAAACAAAACCCTATTCATGTGATTCAAGTAATATTGAACGTGTGATTCGTTCAAGAACCTTAAGTCGACTTCTTGTGCGTACATCAATATGCACACGATCCTTTCTTGCTAAAGTCTTGGAATCTGATAGTCATTGACCACACAGGATTTGGGGAAACGGTCTCTACAGTAGCTCAACCCACTGAAATTGACAGATTAGATTCGAAGACATTAGGAAATTTGAGCTTTCAAGCTTTCTTCCCTTAGGGCCTTCAAGTTCAGGAGCTTCGGGTTTTAAATCATCTGCAGTTCCTGTTCAGGCGTCTACGGGGTTAACGGACTTATAGAGGAGGGTGAAGTCATTCTTTCGGACACTTTTCAGATTGCTCAGACCCTCTCTAAGGGAAAGCTATCTTGGAGCAAGATCGTGGCAGTAGATGCCAAACCTGCTAAGCTCTCCTTTTTTCCTCCTACCCTGGTTGATGGTAAGATTTCTATTAAACCTCCCCTTGAGGTTCTTAAACAAGGTTGTAGGCTTTAGTACAATCTTCTGACCCTCCTTGTGAAAAGCATAAGTGTTATGCTTTTCGTCATGAATAACATGGCAATCAAACTGCCAAGGCCTTCCCAAAAGCATATGACATGCGTCCATCTGTGGTACGATGTCAAACAACACTTCATCTTTATATACATTTCCAACTGAAAACGAAATCAAGACTTGCTTGTCTACGTTCACCACATTGTCTTGATTAATCCATTGAAGCTTGTATGGATTAGGGTGCTTCCTTGTCTTGAGTTGCAGCTTCTCTACAACCTCGCTTGACACCACGTTCGTACTACTTCCTCCATCAATAAGTAAGTTGCACACCTTCTTCATCACAGTGCACCTTGTTTGGAATATAGTCTTGCATTGATCAGCTTTGTCTACCACTTTGGCATTAAGTAGATGCCTCAACACCATCATCACACTCCACTTCTTGATCCTGGCAATCATCATCATACCCTTCTTCAGGGTCAGAATCACTATCACAGGCAGTTTCCATTACAAACGCCTCTCTCACTCCTTGTATAGTAAAGGTCTTCTTGTTTGGACAATCCATGGCATAATGGCCTAGCCCCTTACACTTGTAACAAGTAATGTTACTCAGATCCTTCTTTGGCTTATCCTTCTTTGCCATACTATCCACCACTTTCTCTTTACCCTTACTCTTGAAATCACTAGATTCTGCTTTTCTATCCTCCGATCTTCATGCACTAGTGTTTTTATTAGGCTTTGAGTATGATTTGTTTGCATTCGCTTTGCGTTGCCTCTCTACCTTCAAGGCTAGTTTAACAACATCTTCGAAGAACACATATGGACTAAACTCAACCGTATCTACTATTTCTCTACGCAACCCTCTCAAAAAATGAGAAATAGTCTGCTCTTCCGGCTCGACAAGTTCACATCGCAATTTTAAGGATTCGAATTCTTCCACATAATCCTCAACATTCATTCCTCCTTGTTTAAGTGTTTGCAGATGCAATTATAGCTCCTGTTTATAATAATTAGGAACAAACCTCTTCTTCATCAGGTTCTTAATCATACGCCAGCTAACAATGGGTTCTTCCCCATCTCGCCTTCTTTGTGCAACCAAGTTATCCCACCAAAGACTAGCATACTTTGAGAACTCCAAAGCCGCCAATTTGCACTTTCTTTCTTCTGTGTGGTTTTGGAATTCAAAAATCTTTTCAACCTTTTGAACCATATATTATTCTCAGTAATTCCTCTATTGAAATAGTGATAATTTGCTTTTTCATATATTTTCATTATACCAATATTAAAGTTTCATGCATTAAAGGTTTCAAGTATTTATTTTTTATCAATTGTTATTTTTATATCTCAATGAACTCATTCTTGATTAATTGGAATTTATGGTCATGATGCTTCAAAATTTTTAAGGCTAATAAAACCATAAAAATTAATTGCTCTTTCATAATTTCTATAAGTGAATGTTTAGAAGAAACAATCTTATTACTTTGTAAATGATATCTATACATTATTTTCTTTGTATTGTAGAGAATACTTTAAGCTAATTATTTTCAAATGTACATACTTTATTATTTTATTTATTTTTACTATTTAATTCTTTGTTATCGTGATTCTCAATTTAAGAAATTAAATTTATATAATATAGTGAGTCACATATGCCTTGCACAGAGTTACGAGCTTGTTATTTTAACCAAGGCAGTAGTTGTTGGTGTTAAGATGGTCAAGCAAGATCTCATTAAAGAGAATAACTATGAACTTCAAAATGATTACTACCTCCTTGCTTATAATCTGGACTCAGCAGTAAGGCTCTTTAGGAGAATCTTCCTGACATAGCTCAAGGAACTTGGATGCACCCCTCAGGGACACTTCTTTCTATGAGCGTATTGAGAGGGAAATTGTACTCTATGAGAATTTACTCCAAATTTTGGTCAATTAGAAATCGAAGGACATTCATGCTGCCAACATCAGCGGCAACTATGAAAAATTAGCCATTGCAAGAATGGGACTTCAGGAAGAAATTATTCCCAGTGAAGCATCAGCAAGTAGCAGAAGACACTGGCTTGGGTTAACAAATGATTTTTTCTCGTACATGCAAACTGTTGATTTCGTACTATTTCTTTACTAGTGTGGAATGGCCATGCCTACTATCTTGGACTCTTTCAGAAGAGTTCCAAACTTCACCACACTAATTAAAAACCTTTGGAGAACAACATGGGATATGATTGGCTCTACTCCTCATTTGGATGACACTGTTGCTGCCTTTGTCAGCAGGTTTCACATGGATTTGTGGAAACACAAATTTCCTATGATTTCTGCTAACAACATTCTTGCTGCTGAAGGATCTGTTCCTCCTGCTGACTTAACTTCATAAAATTTTACTTGTGCAAGAATCAAAACATATATTCGAACAAAGTCCCTTCTTCCTATTAGGCTTGAGCACTTATCCTTCAAATTTTTCCAAGCCTCCCTCTACTGCCTCTAAATTTGCTCCACCACATTGCTCTCATGCCAAAAAGTCAACCAAAAAAAAGCTTGCTGAACTTGATTCCAAGATGGATGAAGTTTTAGCCAGTCTTTCAACCCTCAGCCTGCTAACCGACTTGCTCTTGCTAACTCTACATCAACTTTAAAGGAAAGAGGTTTTGGTGTAAATGTTTCACTTTCAACTGTTATTACAAAGGAAAGAGGTTTTGGTGTAAATGTTTTCCTTGATTTTCCCCGCTGACAACCTGGTTTTCCTCCGAAAGCCTATGTCACAATAGTTGGTAATAAACTGATGACACTGGTCTTTGGTTTGGGAAATCGGGGCTATCACAGTTGGTTTCAGAGCCAATACCGGAAAGAATATTTATGAGCCAAATTGGAAGAGTCAAGTAAGGCAAATGTTGAGTCAGTTTACAGTAAAACGTTTTAGGGATGTCATATCAGGAAAAAAAACTATGTTACAGGTTATATATGTTTAATAGTTATTTTGCTAACCAAACTTTGCATGACTTTGTAGATGTCAGATATACACCTACATAACAATACCTCATTAACTGCTAAAACAGAAAAATGCTCCCTAGAAGACACCCTGCCACTTCGACCTATGCCAGTCAGAACCAAAGTCCCTGAATCTACTACTAATGGCCTTGAATCAGAAAATGAAAATAATCCTTCAGAAGAGAATTCATGGGAAGAAACCCCAACACAGACACACCTATTGTATCCCCATTCACCATAGTACCAAACGTTCCATCCAACTCACATGTTCCCACAAACTGTCATACTCTCAGTTTCACCATACCTACTTCTGAGTCAGCCTTTGT
>CM025786.1:42691701-42714410 GCA_014636745.2 Centella asiatica | reverse complement strand
TAAAAGAGATACAGATTATTTACAGCTAGTACTGTTATCCTCTTTGCTCGAATCGTAAGACGGTTCGCGGGTGTTCGTGTGGATACCGTAGAGACGCTGTCCAGTTGGGTTGCGTTAAAGATTTGGAGACGATCAACACCTTCACCAAAGTTTCAGATTCGCACTTTTAATCGGTAAAATCTTGAACTATCTGTATTAAACTGTTTCGCATAGATCCTCGGGTTTGGGTTTCGTTTTGTTTTATTTTAAACCGTATTTTTCCGCTGGGTTTGCTGGTAAGAAACCCAACACTATCTACCTAGGAAATTTATTCCTGCTAAAACTGTCAATGGATCTGTTGTTGTAGAACACTTTGAACTTGCTCCAGAATGTGATTATACAAACGAAGACAAGTTGCAAGTGTTAAAGGATGCTAAGGTGATGAACATACTTTATAATGGAATTGATAAAAATATATTCACAAGCATCATAAATTGCACTACATCGAAGCAAATCTAGGACACCATCAAAGTCCTGTGTGAAGGGACTGACCAAGTCCGAAAGAGCAAAAGATCATTGTTGACACAACAATATGAGTTCTTTCAAGCAAAGCCTGGTGAACCAATAACGTCAGTATATGACAGGTTCAACACTTTGCTCAATGATTTGAAAATACTTGGAAAGTCTTATGTTAATGAGGATATAAACACTAAGTTCATGAGATCTCTCCCACCAAGTTGGGATCCAAAGACAACGACAATAAGAGAGGCTCATGACTAGAGTATTAGATGAAACTCAAGAGACTGGTGACATTAGTATTCCATCGGAAACTAATGGTTCACCAGAGACTAGAGTCATTGATGCACAATCAAAGATTATATTGACACCAGAGATTATAGAGATAAACAACTCAGGGGGAGCTAATAATGAAGAAGTCAATGGTTTAGGGGGAGCAGTCTCTGATCATGAAGCTAGATTGGATAACATCAATCTATGAAATGAAGCCTCCACTTCAATATCAAATCTGCCATGTGCAATTCCATGGTTGAGAGACCACACACCAGATTTGATTATTGGAAGTCTAGAGGATGGAGTCAAGACTAGAAGTGCAACTCAAAATGAATGTTTATATCTCAGTTTTCTCTCAAAGATTGAGCCAAAGAAAATTGAGGAAGCACTTCAAGATCCTGACTGGATAATTGCCATGCAAGAGGAGTTAAACCAATTCACTCGAAACAAAGTCTAGAGACTGGTACCCAAACCAAGGAATAGATCAATAATTGGTTCCAAGTGGGTCTTTAGAAATAAATTGGATGATACTGGTACAATTACAAGAAATAAAGCAAGACTGGTCGCAAAAGGATATTCTCAAGAAGAAGGAATAGATTATGATGAAACTTTTGCACCATTAGCAAGACTTGAAGCAATCAGAATCTTCTTGGCTTTTGCAGCCTACAAGAACTTCAAGGTGTACCAGATGGATGTCAAAAGTGCTTTCTTGAATGGAAAATTGGAAGAGGAAGTCTATGTTTGCCAACCCCCAGGTTTTGTGGACTCTAAATTTCCAAATCATGTCTACAGGTTAGACAAAACACCTTATGATTTAAAACAAGCACCAAGAGCCTGATATGATACTCTATCCCAATTCTTACTTGAAAATAAATTTGGTAGAGGTATCATAGATAAAACTTTATTTTATAGAAAGCAAGGCTCTGACATTATATTGGTGCAAATATATGTAGATGATATTATATTTGGGTCTACAAATGAGAAACTTTGTGAAAAATTTTCAAAACTCATACAGTCTAGATATGAAATGAGTATGATGGGAGAATTAACATTTTTCTTAGGTTTGCAAATAAACCAATCAACTGATGGAATATTTATCAGTTAGTCCAAGTGCATCAAAGACTTATTGAGAAAATATGACTTGGTTGATTGTGCATCTGCAAAAACACCCATGCCTACTGCCACTAAGCTAGATAAAGATTTAAAAGGAAAGAAAATTGATATTACTAGCTATAGAGGCATGATAGGCTTTCTTTTATATCTAACTGCAAGTAGACCTGATATAATGTTTGCTACATGTTTATGTGCTAGATTTCAAGCTGACCCTAGAGAGTCACATTTGATTGCTGTAAAAAGAATTCTCAGATATCTAAAGGGTACCCCAAACCTTGGTTTATGGTATCCCAAAGAATCTGATTGTAAACTAATTGGTTATTCAAATGCTGACTATGCAGGTTGCAAGTTTGACAGGAAAAGCACAAGTGGAAGCTGCCAACTTCTTGGAGGCAGAATTGTTTTTTGGTTCAGCTAGAAACAAAATTCAGTTTCTACTTCAACAACAGAAGCTGAATACATCGCAGCTGGGAGTTGTTGTGCTCAACTCCTATGGATCAAGAATCAACTCCTAGACTATGGTATGTCATTATCCAAAATTCCTATCTATTGTGATAATACTAGTGTCATAGCTATAACAGAAAATTCAGTGCAACATTCAAGAACAAAACATATAGATATCAGATATCACTTCATAAGAGAACATGTAAGTGAAGGAAATATTGAATTGCATTGGGTTACAACTGATAAACAACTTGCAGACATATTCACAAAACCTTTAGATGAATCTACTTTCACTAGATTAGTCTATGAGTTAGGAATGTTGAATTATGACTATAAAAATTGATTAAATTTTGAAAACAAGTTGTTTAGTTGAGAGAAGCTAGAAATTTTATTTATGGCTTGAAGCTGTTCTTAATGAACAGAATTTTAGAAGCTAGAATTTAATTTCTGGTTGAAGCTGTTTTAATTAAACATAATTTTTGAAGCTAATAATCATTAACTTGATTGTTGGAAATATTTTGAAAGCTTAAGAGAAAGAGACTATCTTAGTCCCTAATAGTGTTTTTAATTAGTCCCCGACTGAATTAAAAAACGAACTATTAGAGATTACCTTAGTCCCCGACAGTTATTTTTAATTATTCCCCAACTGAATTAAAAAATTAAACTATCAAAGAGTAACTAGTCCCTGACAGTTGTTTTTAATTAGTCCCCGACTGAATTAAAAATTGAACTATCAGAGACTACCTTAGTCCTCGATGTCATTTTTGGTTAGTCTCTGACTCAATCAAAATGAACTATTGGAGACTAATTGGGTCTAGTCTCTTATGAGTGAACTTATCAGAGATTAGGGCAATCTCCGATCGAGGGCAATCTAGTAGTTATCCTACCCACGATCAAAAATGGTTCACTATCTTTAGAATTGCAAACGTTTCTAATACTTTGCTAAAAGTAAAATCAAACACATCTGCAATCACAATTTCTCAAAGCTTTGAAATTATTTTCTCTCTGCAAATACTCTGCGATTTAACCCTATTTCAAGGTTTCTTCAAAGTTCACAGATCTCTTCAAATGGCCGCTAAAACAGTTGTTTTCAAGTTTGGAGACTTTCATATTTTCAAGACTAACCACGCAGGGGTGGCTAACAAGCATGAATTTGGAGCCCAGTACCATCCCTTCGTGGATTTTCTTCAAAACTCCACACTATCCTACGCCATTTATGAAGCTCCCGTCCAAACCGCTGAAGTCATCACGGCTATGCGTACCACTGCAACCATCCAGGATGAGAATACTGACTCTCCTGTGGTAAGTTTTAGGTATGATAATATTGTTTATAATATCGACCATACCATTGTTAATAATGCTTTATGCTTACCTGTGTATGAAAACGTTGACTCTCCTACCTCTGATGAAGAACTTTTTTCTATGTTTAAAAACTTACATTATTCTGCTGAAATTAGTTTTGTTGGGTCTATTACATGACCCCATCTAAGGCAAGAGTGGTCATTGTTCTTTGATATAATAACTAAAGCATTTACTTCAAAATGCATTGGCTATGATGCTATCACTACACTCACACAACAAATTGCTTTTAGTGTGTTGTATGATAGACATCTAAACATTGGGCTTTTAATTCTACAAAATCTGTTAGTAAAACTTAAATCCGGTAATAAAAACAAAATTTATTATGCTATGTTTTTTATGATGATTGCTTATTATCTAATCCCTAACCTTAATATTACTAGCATGCAACTTGTACCACCTGTTTTGCAGAGTAAAATAATATTTACTGATGTGAAGCATAGATCTGCAAAGGTAAAGGTTCCCTTATTTTTCCCTCCTGTCATGAGATCTATACTCATTGACAGGCTTCCAAACCTTTATTCTTTGCAATTCTTTGAGGATATTGAAAGCCAAAACCCTGTGAATCCTCCAACCACTTCACAACAACAATCCATAGCCCCCTCCACAGTTTCCCAAAAGACTGTGGTTGTAAAGACTCAAATAGCCATCACAAAACTCCTAATAAAGAGAAAAATAATTAAGGGAGTAAGTGAGGATGAGGGAGAACAAGAAGCTGAAGTTCCACTTTAGAGAAAGAAGAAAATAATAACCCTTAGCCAAAAGCAATCCATTGCTTCCCAAAAAGTAATGGAAGTTATAAGGAAAAATAGTGAACTGTCACCATCCTCCCAAAAGGATGCTGACATTGAAGAAAGTTCCCAACCAGGAACACCCTGTACAGAGTCTGCACAAACTCTTGTTCACCAACAAGAGAAACCACAAAGAGAGATAATAAAAAAACAAGAGTGACACAACGAGTGCACACACAGAGTTATCTATTGATGTTCCTCAATTTTCAATGTCTGAGGAACAACCAACACTCCACACTGTACATTCTTCTCCTTCTTCTCCCATACTTGATTCTTTTGAAATTACACATTTAAATTCTCTTGATTTTTCCCATGAGGAGCCAATACTCGAGACAAGCTCTCAAACATATTCCATGGATAGATCCCTAGCCTAAGATACACAAAGGGAACCCCCTATCAATGCAGTCACAAGTACATCTCAAACCCCCACTTCTGTAGGACAAAGTGCACCTATCCATATGAGTGAGGATGTGAGAATAAATAGTGAGAGTTAGGCTCCTGAGCTGGAAAAATGAGAGGATATACACAAACAAGAGAGTCAAGCTTTAGAAAGCTTGGAAAAAGGAGAGCAAGAGAAGCTGGGTGCCCAACCCCAGGCAAAAGGAGAGGGTGTGAGCAAGGATGAGATCCTTGAAGAAAATAAAAGAGAGAAATTCTCAACAGGTTATTTTTTGAAACCTGTTGAGACATCCACCACACATGAAGCCCAAATTTCCTCTGCTCCACCATCAACACCAACAAGGACATTGCACTAGTACAAAACTGATCATATGCGTCGGTTAATTAAAACATTTTGCATCGGTTACGAAGAGACGCATATGGAGGAGACGCAAAAACTTAAATATTTTGCGTCGATTACAGACACGACGCAAAAATGAAGAATTTGCGTCGGACCTTTATAAACCCGACGCAAATGATTGTTTTATAAAAATTAATTTTAAAAATAATTTAATCTATTTGCGTCGGTCATTTTAAAATAACCGATGCAAATGATTGTTTAATAAAAATTCATTTTAAAAATAATTTAATCTATTTGTGTCGGTTATTTTAAATTAGCCGACGTATATTTTAAATTAACTGACGCAAATTATTGTTTTATAAAAATTCATATTTTAAATAATTTAATCTATTTGCATCGGTTCTTTTAAAATAACCGACGCAAATGATTATTTTTTTAAAAAACATTTCTTTTTAAAAATAAAATATCCAACCTGTACATAAAAAAGGATACTCGATATGCCACACAAGCCAAAATAATACAAAATTCAACCACTTTAATATTTACAAAAACAGGAATATATACAAATCGAAATTTACAAATAGTTCAAAACAAGAATATTTACAAACTGTTCAAACTGCATGTCCAAATGTACAATATGCAAAGGTCACATACAATAACTCATAAAAAAATCTGCACACAGGTCTCTAATTTCATCAAGATCAGACTGAGTATACGACTCTTGTACACTCAAATCTTGGAGAAATAAAAAAGAAACAATTTTGTATATAATTAAAACCAATATATAAGGTACTTTGTTAATAGATTGAAATAGTTAATTGCATGCATATAATTAAAAACAATATACCTCAGTCTATTTTGTAAAGGGAGCCCGTTGATGCAACTTGACGATGTCATACATGTACCTCATGACATAGTAGCCGCATTCAACACTTCCTTTTTGTTGAGGACACTATATAAATAGTCAAGTTGATTAAAATCTTAATAAGATTAAGAACCAACAAAATCAACTTTGTTTGGATAAGTTAGCAAGCATTTTATACCTTAACCTCTTTCGTACACCATTGCAACTTATTTTTTTTGTGCTTGCCACCTTGAGCAACAAATATTTAAATGCCCTACAAAATTATATATATAATATGAGTAAATAAATATGTTAAAAGAGTTTTACACATTTAACTTATATTAAAAACTTAGGAACTAAAATATAATTTACTTACACTACCATTACGTTCTTTATCGGCATATTCCTTTCCTTCTTTAATGAGTCGTACACATATACTGTGCTTTGCTCACAAGATATGAGAAACAACAGCCAATGCTCACTACATTTTTACAAATTAAATAACAATGTTAAATTATATCAATGAACAAGCTAGTTACAATAAATTAATCCCACTATTTTTACGTTCTTACTTTTGGAAGTACGGGGCGAAGATGAATTTGGTTCCCCGGCAACCTAGAAAAATTGATGCAATGTATCGACCAGACACATCTGGATCATTTTTTGCATTTGCCAGTGCTTGAGGACACACGAATCCAAATGCATTAGATCCCTTAGTCATCTCGTTCAAGTATCTTAAATAATACAAATTACTCATTAGTTACTTTATAAAATAAACCTGTATATCAGCTAAAAAAAAGAGATAAATGAGAATGTATGAAAATTATAGTCTCACCTCATCCAAATTTGTACGACACTTATATTCAACCATTCCATTCTACAGAATTGGATGAAATCTTCGCACGCGACATATATAAGTTGTTCATCTTCCTTCTCAATGGAGTTGTCATAATCCAATGGCACTGAAATTAAGTCCGAGGAAGGCAATCCCATAATCATTTGTGCTAAATATTTACATTTTTCACTCAAGTTCGGATCAACATCACTAGCTGACCCTTTGCTACAAACTTCATTATTTTTGGCGGGAGGGGGGGGGGGGGGGATGCAGGCTCTTTACCCTTACCCGGTAAGATGGGATCCTAATTAATTAGATATAAAGTGTTAAACAATAACATTTACATGAATTTAATGAATTAACAACAATCATTTATAATTAATAATGTTAATTTGAAATTTGTTACCTGCCCCAACAGTACAAGTTGTTTAGGCCACTGAACAAAGCTACCTAATGCATCACCTACTCTTGTATGTTCATACGTAGGCATGAGAAAAGGAGCTTGTTGAAATTCAGGGCGAACGTCATCGATGGATCCTCTTACATTGTTGACCTCCATTTGAGTACCATGACCAACGTCACCCGACGCATTCGATGCAAAAACAGTCCTAAAAGCCATAATAGTTTTGTCGGTCTCAGAAAGGATGACACAGAGGCAGCATGGAGTCGGCTTCTACATTATATAAAGAAAATTCAGTTAGGATCATATAGGGAACTTATATGATAACTTATGATTCAAAGACCTAAAAAAGAGTAAAAATAAGTATACCTTTATTTCAAAGAATGGATCCACTGAGTGAGAGCTACTTTGAATCACGTCGGCTGTTGGAGTTGTTGGAGTTTGTTGGGGAATAGGCATTCTTATCTAGCTCATTACATTGAATATGTTCGCAAGCTGACTTTGCAGTGTACCAATCTGGTCTTTGTATTTCATATCCATTTCATTCATTTGAGCTTGGTACTGTTGCGCAAGTCGATTGGCCACTTTTGTTTCAATTTCTTGAGTTATCGTAGACAACTCATCCATTGATATTACGGCTTTATGGGACTTGCCTTTGTTCGTCCCGAATACATCCTTCATGTGCAATGTTCCTCCAACCCCTCTGACACGCCCGCCTTGCTCCTTCTTTGCAAGTGCACGTGACAATATGTCATCATGCTCGTGAAGAGTCCACGAACCTTCGCAGGCTTTGTCTTTCCATTCCACCTATTTCAAAATCAATTTGACGATTAATATTTTAAGTTATACTGTAAATATAAATATTTTTAAATGAACAAAATACTCTTACCATTCTTTGAACAACATCCCCAGTCTCGTCCTTGGAAAAATAATAACCTTCACCTTCATCCTTCTTCCTAACTCTCGCCCGAATCCAATCGTAACTACGATCAGTTCGATCGGTTGATACAATTTCTGAATTAACTGATTCGGATGAAGGTAGAGAATCAAGAGGGTCATCAACCATCCACTTAGATTTTTTCGCTGCATATCCAAGTCTTCCCAGATAATGTGGATACTCATTAAACTTCTAGCTTTCACGTGCCTTCTCACTTTTAGTCTGTTAGAAAATAAAACAATAATATGTGTAAATAGTCCCTGTTCAACATAATATTATCTGAAAACAAATAAAAATATAAATATCAAAAATAATATACCTGAAATTCTTCACTTTGATGACCATGAATGAATTTTTCCCATTGCTCTCGAGTTATGAAGTCATATTTCTCGCAAGGGTCCTTGTCTAGACGCAAGTATCGGCAGACTAACCTTGACTTGAAATCCCTCCAAATTTTCGCTGCAGATTTTAATACGTCCTTCCATCTCGCATCATCCATTGTATTCCACTCAGTCTGAGTCAAATCATGCATATAAGTAACATGTAATAAAATTTGAACAGCAATATATGTTAAAACAACTAATTATTCTTTTCAATTCATACCTTAATATCTTCCCAAATCGTATCCTTTAGTCCATCACTGACTTCTTGCCAACTCTGAATATTAATGTCAACCTGAACTCTAACTAGTACTCCAATGTACGACTTGAATGCAGCAGCATATGTTCAAATGGGAACACCAAGAACATCAAACTCAATCACTTTCTGCACTTGTTTATTTGCGGACTTTTCTTTCAATGCTTTGCAAGATGTTGGACCTCTAGTTTTTTTAGTAGGTCTCTCACTCGAACTTCGGTGGTCCATGATAATTGTAAACTACAAAGTACATCAGAAAATGTCAAAACATCACATTTAAAAATAAACTACAGAGTTAACTTTACAATTACAGTGCAATAGGAAATCTTATAGGATTATATTTACAATGATTAAATTTATTACAGTGCATTCATAGTGCACTGTAATTACAGTGAATCCCAACTGTGGCGCCCCCAGAAATCCCCCAAGCCGGGCCCCGGACACTGTCAGCGATTTGGGTGACAGTCCCCGAGATCCCCAAACTAAAACCCCGGGCTGCACCATAAAACTACAACACAACATCACAACAGCAAAAAAAATAACACAGCCAAGCCTTAACAACATACCCGTGGCAAATATATTCCCAAATACATCATCAAAATCTTAAGGTCCACGTTATCTAACAAAACCTTAAAGCTTGAAAATAAACAAGCTGCAGCGGAAACAAAACTTTAGATGGCTCATATGGCCTTACAACTTAAACACACTTAAGCAATTCTCTCCTTCCCTCTCTTAGGGGACTCAGCCTTCACGACTTACCCTGAAAAACATTCATAGCATTCCACATGAGCGTTTACGCTCAGCAAGTATATAACCATAAGCAAAATGAATCAGATAAAAGCTTTAATATTCATTGAGGTTGGACGAAGCAATGCCAAAACCTCTTGATAAAACAATAAACATATATCATATAGGGTGCCCAAGTGATAGCAAGGGTTAACCCTCTTTCAATAAATCATGATTCGCCCTTTATTCATCAGATAATACATCACCTGACCAGACTGATCATTATCTGACTACCATACATAATCAAATTTCATCCCAGCTGGTCAGCCTGGTCGTTTGATTCATCATTTGACATACGTAGTCCTTCGCAGAAAGCATATGGTCTGCGGAAAAACATCTGATTACCGATGCCTTGCCTCGATCTATCATTATTTATCATCATTGGCCAGAATACCAGGCGACAGTATTCAACGGCCCCTTAACTTTCCATATGGATATATCTTCTTGTAAACATTTTCTCAATTTTGAATAGCCTTGACGTGCTAATCAATTAAAAGCAGCGACTGCCAACACATATTGACATGCTTAACAATTAAAAGACAGAGATCATCACAGGCGGAACTATATATCCATACAGAAGTTACTTGGGTGTGCATACAAGTCCATGACTTGCATCACCCAAACATCATTTTTATCATCATTTGGTGTGCTAGGGAATTTAAACAGCTAGCAACCACCCAATAACACATAGTTCAATTATCAACATCTTTTCACGTACATCGGATTCAATGATGTATGCAGTGTATGCAACTTCTGAAGATTTAGGGCAAAGCAAATGTTATGCCGCGCAAAGGAAATGAATAGGCGGTAAAAAGAGGGGCAAATGAAAAATATGTCGCGAAAACAAATAATAATATAAAATAAAACAATTATACACATTTGCGTCAGTTCTTTTAAAAGTCGACGCATAAACCGTCGGGTCTTTAAGAGGACCGACGCAAATGATTTATTTTTTAAATCTAGTATTTGCGTCGGTTCTTTTAAAAACCCGACGTATAAACCCAACATTTGCGTCGGTTATATAAAAGGACCGATGCAAATTAGTTATTATTTTTTTTAATATACTATTTATATTAATATATTACATAATAATCTAGAAGAAAATTATGGTAATAATTTATTTTTTAAAGTGGGTATTTGCGTCGGTGCTTTTAAACCACCGACGCCTAAATCCAACATTTGTGTCGGGTCTTTTAAAAGGACCGACACAAATGAATTTTTAAAAAAAAAATACTATTATATTAATATATTACACAATAATCTAAAAGAAAATTAATATTTTACTCATATTGAAATTCATTAATACCATATGTTATAGTGATTAATTAAAAAAGGTGATATATATATATATATATATATATATAAATATATATTATAATATATCATATACCATATACCATATATATAATATATATGTTATACTATAATATAGTATAAACTAATATATAATACATTGAAAGGCAAATGTTTCTATTTTAATGTAAAAAATACATGAGCATACGTAGTATGATAATCATTATTGTATTTTATATATACTATACTATATTATAATTAACTCTTAAACGTAAATGTGTTAATAATTTAATACTATTATATTAATATATTACACAATAATCTAAAATAAAATTAATATTTTACTCATATTGAAATTTATTAATACCATATGTGATATATATTAAATGTGTTATATATTGTAGTTTTTTAGTTAGTCGATCATTAATATTTTTTACTTATTTTTTATTTCATACTTATATTATATGTTATTAACGACTTTCAATATAAGTAAAATATTAATTTAAAGTTATATTGGTAATGAATACACTTGAATTCTCTAATATTAACTTTGAACTGTCGGAGAGTAAGTTTTTGAACTGTCGGAGAGTTAGTTTTTGAACTGTCAGGGATTAAGCTTTTGACTGTCGGAGACTAAACTTTTTATTTTTTATAGATTTTGCGTCGGTTGTTTACGAAAACCGACGCAAATAATGGAATATTTACTTCATGTGTTATAAAAAACCGACGCAAATAATCAAAAACAAGGGACAAATAGGGGACTTGAATACTAAAAAACAAGGGATTGTTGTATGATTGTTGCCAAGAACTACTTCCCATACTTAACCAGAAATATATAAAATAGCAAACAATCAGCTACAACTATTGGAATAAAAAACAAATTAAAATTTACAATTATTGGAATAAAAACAAATTAAAACAATTAACAATTATTTACAATTAACATATATTTACAATAATTGGAATAAAACAAATATTTATTTATTTATAACTATTGGAATAAAACAAATTAAAACCTTCAAGTCCTGCACTTATTTTCCATGATCAATCCATAACCCTTCACCATGGTCATTACGTAGGTAGTTTGTTTCTCCATTATCGCCACCATATGGGGTAGGTAGACCTATAGAGAAAGGAGGATTCTCATCAAATTCGTTATACTCGTCTTCGTCAACAACATCATCAATAGCAAGAATATTTCTCTTGCCTTGAACAACAATTGAAAACTTAGGATCGGCGGGGTCTTGGATATAAAATACTTGTTTTACTTTCATTGTGAGTATAAATGGGTCGTCCACGTGACCCCACTGACTAAAATCTATCAAAGTAAATCCTATTGTGATGACCCCGTAATCCCTCACTGGATCAGGGCTTTGTCAAAAGAAAGAAAAGATAACCACACATCCATTCATATAATAATTACTGAAAGAAACGATAATAAAGAGTTATTACAACCCAAATATTACATTTACAGCAGAAGCTATTCTGTTTCTATATTGTAATACAAAACATCATTTCCCATATCATCTTCCTTTCTTCCCTCCTTATTGGCATTACAAGGCTAGCCAACCTCAGTAACCGATCATTTTTGCATTTCCCTTGTCTGAGGGCTCAACCTTTATATTCTGTCGTGCAAAACATTAAAATTCTACAAGAATGAGCAATTTACGCCCAACAAGTGTATAAATAATTTGAGAAGGCAAATCTGGAATGTTTCAAAGAGTTCAATTCTGCTAAGAGGCTTAGTGAATCAATACTAATGCCTCAAAAATCATTAAGGAATCTTTAGGACTACTGATGATAAACAACTGTGTAATCCTTCTTAGAACAAAGTATAACATCCTTAAAGTAAAAATATCCATCGGGGCTAAAACTGCTGGATCTGCTAACCATACGGTATACAGCTGGCCTAACTGTGCCCGCATGATCCCTCCTTGTGTGAACGTACGTAGTCACATAAAATTCCTCTAGGTCAGGTGAAGAACAAATGAGCACCTTTCCTTTCCTCTAACCATTCATGTGGTAAAACCCATTTAAAGGGCTATATCATTCTCATTTATTTGCACAGATATAAGATTTAGAATTAATTGAAAATCAAAGCTCAGTTATATCCATGCATTATCATTCATATCATGCTTGCAGAAATTAAAGCATAGCATGCTCATTCTTCAACAAACAATTGAAACATATAATCAAATCTTGCACGCATATCGAATCAAATGATACTGCGTTAAATTGAATTAAGCATCAGATTGAATGTATATACTTGCATCAACTTGCAACAAACATAAGATTGTGAATATACTTGCCTCGGTCCTTTGCAATAAAGTTTCAAATTCAACTTACTGGTGAGTGAAAGATTCTGTAAATTATGCAAGTAATATTTTAATACTTTAATAAGAATTTATGAAAGAAAATATGTATGTGATGTCCTTAAACTTTTACTGTTTTAAAGAATAACATCATAAAATAATTTTAAGAAAATAATGTTTTATAGTCTTGATAACAGACTATGCATCGGGGAATAATTTTCTCATTAACAAACTCGTCAGGGACTGATATCTGTAGCCATCAGAGACTAGGAATTTCCTCTATCAGAGACTAAGAAATCTCCTTCATCAGAAACTATGACGTCATCAAGAACTGAACTTAGCCCATCGGAGACTAAGGAATGACGTCATCAGGGACTAGCAACTCATCAGGGACTGATGATGTCATCTTAATTCTATCGGAGACTAAGAGTGACGTCATCGGAGACTAACTTCTCATTAAAGACTGATGACGTCATTAGGGACTAAACTTTAGCCTATCGGGGACTAAAGCTAACGTCATCCGAGAGTAAATAACCCGTCGGAGACTAATGACGTCATCGGGGACTAAACTTTAGCCTGTCGGAGACTACGGCTGACGTTATCGGGGACTAAATAATTCATCAGAAACTAACAACATCTCGTCAGAGACTAAAAATATCTTATCAGAGACTAAGAATTATCTCGACAGAGACTAAAATTATCTCATCAGAGACTAAAAATATTTCATCAGAGACTAAGAATATCTCATCAAAGATTAGCAACATCTTATCAGAGATTAACAACATCTCATTAGAGATTAACAAATCTCCTTAGAGATTAACATTGGAGCTTGTTTCTGCTACGATGGAAGACCTATCATGCTCAAACTCAGCTTATGATGTCTTATGAAGATGCAAAAGAATAAGAACTTAGCATAAATCTTTGATGCTATGCACGAAAGAAACTGAGTAGGGTTCCAGGTTCTTACCTCTTTGTTCTCAAGGGTGAGATCAAAGCTAGTCTGAAAATAATTTCCGAGAGAAAAGCTTGGAAATTTATGGAGATGGTATGTTTAAACGAAACTCTAAAGAGAGAAATTTTGGTAAAGGAATTAAAATTTCATCTCGAATGAGGTATTTATAGAGTTCAAGAGCAGTAAACTAAGGTTATGCATTGGAATAAAATGATTGGTTAATTTGGACGGTAGAACGGTTGTTCATCATGACTTCTTGATAGCAACCAGCTGCTGTCCTACATGCATGAAAACTTAGCCACCTAAACAGTTTCGAATCAAACACGTAATCACAGATACTATGTAACCCTCTCCTCTTCCTCCATGTTGTTCAATATAATCTTATATGGGATTTGCTAATCCCCTTTTTGATACCTTTTTAAGGAACTTACCCTCATAATCATGGGTATTACATCATCATAAAAATTTTCATTGTAGATATGAATTTATCATTCATATTTAAAAAGGAAATCTTCCATGCAAAAATATAATAGCACAAAATAAAATTATTATTATTATTATTTATCATAAAATACATTTTAAAATTTTTGGGTTCTCACAGTCATCCTTTCGAACACCACGACGTATATCAATCCAATTACAACGAAAAAGGCCAACCTTGAATTCTCTGTACTCAAGCTCCCAAATATCTTCAATCACCCCATAATATGACTTTTTCATATCTTTCGATCATGAAGATTTGCCTTTAAAAAATTCTGTTGATGAAGTTTCCACGGCAACACCACTATTTTGCATAGTGCTCTTTCCATCTTGACGCTGGGTGTAAAAAATATACCCATTAACATCATAACCTTCATAAGATCGACCAAGCGTGTTGGGGCCATATGCTAACCATTTTATCGTATTAAAAACGACATTTGGTGTATCTGACAACTGACATATTACACGGTCTTTAAACCATCCAACAAATGAGCGATTATGTTCAGTTGTAACCCAAATGCCACTTTTTGAAGGATTCTGCCTTCTAATCAAATTGACATGACAATCTAAGTAAGGATGAACTTCAGTCATGTGTTGCAGGACAAAGAAATGCGCTCTATCGCACAGTTCACACCCAGGAGAGATCCATTTGGATCCCAATGTACCCTGCCCATAAAGTCTTCCCTCGTGACGAGATTTAGGAATTCCCATAGGATTGACAGCTGCTAAATACTCTGTGCAAAATTCAATAGCCTCCTCAACTGAATATCCTTGAACTATGCTAGCTTCCGGTCGATATCAGTTCCTCGCATATCCTTTCAATATGCCAATCAATCTCTCAAAAGGATACATATACCGCAAATATACCGGGCCACATAACTTAACCTCTCTAACCAAATGAATAACCAAATGTACCATTATGTCAAAAAATGAAGGTGGAAAATACATTTCAAACTAACATAGTGTCACAACAATATCAGCTTGTAATTTATCCAACGTGATGGGTTCAATCACCTTGCTGCAGATGGCATTGAAGAAAAAACAAAGTTTCATAACAACAAGTCTCATGTGATTCGGCAATATCCCTCGAATTGCAATTGGTAATAGCTGTTGCCTTAACACATGACAATCATGTGACTTCATACCCACAAGTTTCAAATCCTTCATTGACACAAACCTTTTGATGTTTGAAGAATACCCATATGGAACTTTCACACCAAACAAACACTCATAAAATGCAATTTTCTCTATTTTACACAAAGTATAACAAGCTGGAGGTAGATATGTACGCTTCTCTGATTCTTGTGGTGCTAACTCTAGTCATATACCCATTTCTTCCATATCTTTTCTGACTTTGATCCCGTCCTTTGTCTTTCCCGGTATATTCAACAATGTCCCAACAATACTATCACAAACATTTTTCTCAATATGCATAAAATCAAGACAATGTCTAACTTGTACGCGTTCTCCATACGGGAGATCGCAAAATATGGATCTCTTCTTCCACAGATTCTTCGGCTTAGGAGGTTGATACAACTTTCCAAATACAACATCAATATCCTTAACCCGCTCAAAGACTTCTTTCCCAGTTAAAGGCAAACGGGCTTCTCGAGTCTCGATATGCCATCAAAAGCCTTTTTCATCTTACGATAAGGGTGATCACGGGGAAGAAATGTTCGGTGACTCATAAACACATTTTTCTTGCAATTATTTAGACAGTGGTCAATAGTAGCATCTTCGCAAATTGGACATGCTTTAGCTCCTTTGACAGTGTACCCTGACAAGTTTCCATAAGCAGGAAAATCATTTATGGTGCAAAATAACATGGCACGTAATGTGAAATCCGTTTGAGTATTTGCATCAAAGACCGAAACACCTTCATCCCACAAAAGTTTTAAATCTTCAAGAAGCGGCTGACGATAAACATCTATGTTATTCCCAGGTTGTTTAGGCCCTGAGATTAACAAGGACAACATAATATACTTGCGCTTCATACACAACCAAGGAGGCAAATTATAAATCACCAAAAGAACTGGTCATGTGCTATGTTGATAGCTTAGAGTGCCATAAGGATTCATCCCATCCGTACAAAGTCCAAGTCGTAGATTCCTAACTTCTCCACCAAATTCAGGAAACTTATAATCAATGGTTCTCCATTGTGGAGAGTCAGCCGGGTGTCTAAGCATCCCATATGATTTCCTCCCTTTTGCATGCCACCTCAAATGTTTTGCATCTTTTGCATTTGTAAATAGGCGTTTGAATCGTTGCATTACGGGTAAATACCAAACCGCCTTGCTAAGAGCCCTTTTTTTATCATCCTTAGAAGAATCATTACCCTTCGGCTTGTACCGAGATGCTCCACACTTAGGACATGTGTATAAATGTTGATTCTCATTTCGAAACAACACACAATCATTTGGACATGCATGTATCTTCTTTACGTCCATAACTATAGGACACAACATCTTCTTTGCCTCGTACGTGGAAGTGGGAAGATCGTTATTCACCGGAAGTATTTCTCGTAAAAGTTTTAACAATTCTGTAAAACTCTTGTCACTCCATCCATTCATGACTTTCAACTTGCACAACTTCAAAGTTGTTGACAACCTTGTCAAGTCATAACTGCACTCGGGATACAAAAGTTTCTTAGAATCACGGACCAAGCTCTCAAATATATTCGGTTGTGGCATCATATGGTCTTGGAAATCTTGTATCATATCTTCTACCCTATCAATATCCACATCATCTTCGTCATTATCGACTGAATTATTGCACTCGGTTGCATAATTCGACCTTGAGCTACCAGTCATATCAGAGTCTATTCCCTCGCCATGCCAAATCCACTTCGTATAACCCTTCTTAAAACCCCGACGAAATAAATGTTCACGCACTGTCTCTGCGCTCGAATATTTTTTTAAATTACCACAAAGGCGGCACGGGCGCACAATCATGTCTTCTTTTCCATGTTCCTTTCTGATTTTATGGTGTTGAACAGCACATATAATAAACTCGTTAACCCCTTTTACATATGCGTCATCGTTATGCAATACATTGTACATCCATGTTTGACAATCCATGTATAACTAAATAACCACAATGATTAACTAAGTAAGCACAACGATTGTACAGATATCATACATAAGATGCGGATAAACAATAGTTCAAGCAAACATACTGATATTTTAAATAATGCATGTGATGAATGTATTATTTTAATTAACAATTACTTAGACAACAAAGCTGAGCTCTCGGACAGGAACACTAAAGAAAGAAACCTGCAAAATCTTAGCCAGGTTTCCCACCAAAGACAATCTCGCTCTCTCTCCTCTCTTACCAGACCAATATAGCAAAAGTTTTAACTCATATCACTTTTTATTAACTTAAATATGCATCGGACAAAATAGAAAACCGACACAAATAACACAACCATTTGCGACGGATATTTAAATCAACCGACGCACATACATGAGAGTATTGCGTCGAGTCTTTAACCGACATGACGCAAATGTATTTTTGTTTATTTTTTTTTAAATTATTTCTCATCTTTGGCATCGGTTATACTAAAGAACCGACGCAAATACTCAAACAATATTTTTTAATTATTTAATTAAAAAATAATTATTTTTAGTTATTTATTTTTTTAATTATTTTTATAGTGTTTGCATCGGTCATTTAAAAGAAACGACGTAAATAATGAACACTATTTGCGTCAGTTCTTTAAACAAGCGACGCAAATGTGTTATTAATTATTTTTTTAGTTTTTGTGTTGGTCCTTTAAAAAAAATAACGCAAATACCTAACACTATTTGCATTGGTTCGTTAAACAAGCGATGCAAATGTGTTATTAATTTATTTTTTAATTTTTTTTTTTAGTTTTTGCGTCGGTCCTTTAAAAGAACAGACGCAAATACAGTTTGTTTTATTTACTATAATGCCACCATTCTACTATATACGACAGTTCTATTAAAGAACCGACACAAATAAGGCGACGCATATGTCAGTATCTGTACTAGTGTTAGGGGAAGCTCCAGGACAGGGGATGCCACATTACAAGTAATATCTAAAATGTCAAATGCAGACTTTGAGACACTTTATGGCTTACAACAGTCTCAAGATCACATCTCTGCATTAAAGACATCTTTGGCAAATGAACCTATCCCTGCAGAAGTTGAAGAAGAGAATGTGAATGTGTGTCTTGATGCACAGTTCACCAATTCTCTGGAGGATGCAGCTGCTCAGCTCAGGTAGGATTATGTAACCAACATAGGGTCAACAACAGCTGCACCATCTCCCAAGGTCTTACTTGAAGAAATAACCAAAGTGGACAAGAAACATACCAAGTTTCACCACTTTTTGGTTATTGGCATAAATGCAGCAGTCAAGGAGATGAAGCAGCAAATGGAGATTGATACTGATAAGATTAGAAGGAGCTATGAAGGACACTTGCCAAGGAGGACTGTCATTGTAATTGATTTTCTCATAAACGACAAGTCCAAGACTGACAGTAAAATTCAAGCCCTTGAAGCCAAAATCAATCTCTTTCTCCAGAAACAAGATCGAATGGAACAACTCTTGATGCAGGCACTACTACATTTGGCCACTTCCTCCATACCCCAAGATGCTGATGTCAAAAAGGGGGAGAGTGGTCATCTCAGACAATTCAAACAACCTGTACAAATATCCAAACCAAACACTGTTCCAGGTTCAAGAAATGCTTCCTTGCAGATGGAGTTGCAGGCATTGAAAGAAAAAACAATGAAAGAAAATGCTGCACTGCAAGCCTATAAAGAAAAATTTTTAAAGAAGCATGCTAATCATGAAATAACAAAAACAACAACACCAGCAGTAGCAACAATTACTCCTTCTTCCAAACCAACTGTAGAAGCCCCAACTTCATCAAAAGACAAAGGCAAAGGTGTCATGGTTGAAGATCCAAAGAAACATACTCTTACTCAACCAGGACAGCCTAAGCTATTGGGGGATGCCATGAAGACTGCTCACTTTCCCACCCCTATTGAACTTGAACTAGGAGGGAAAGTTGAGTTAGTTAATCCTCGAGATCCAAGATTAATAAATGTTGATGCAATGCTTGCCCAGAAACTTCAACAAGAGGAAGACATGGCTGCAGAACAAGAAAAGAAGGAGGAGGAGACTAAGAAGAAGAAATACTCAACAAAGAAGACAAGTGCAAAGAAGGTAGGCATGACCAAGGAAAAAAATTCAAGAATAAAACCTACACATCAAGAACCTCCAAGGTCAACTGAGACTACCTTGGTGGTTGTAAGTGGACCAATAAAGCCACGAACAACTCTATTAAGGAAGCCTTATAAAGTTGAGATGGCCAGTACAAGTGAAATGATCAAAGATCTAAAAAAGAATACAAGATATATTAACTTGGTCAAGAGCGTAAACGACAAAGATTTGCTTCATATCTTTTCCAAAGATGGAGATTCTGTAAAGTATGCTAAGCCAGACTTGGAGGGGCAATCAAAAGAAGATTTGGAATGGTTGTTGTCTACAGTACTTGTAACTTCAAAGCTCAACATGGAATTTCAAAGCCAGATCAAGAAGGAAATAAAGGAGATAAAGAGTGTGGACAAAGTGACAACCGATCTTCGTAAACCAGTACCTCTTGGATTGTGGTATGAGACTTCCCATGGTGATAAAGTATTCTTTGACTACAACAGAGACATCAACAAAGTGAGTGAAAATCATATTGAAGGATTCATTAAACTTCTCAGGGATGTAGAAGAAGCAACTGAAGTTGTTCTCAAAAAGCTGCTGATGGAAAGGTTAGAACAATTAAGGAAAAACAGAAGGAAAGATAAAAGTTGTTGAGCTAAAAGTATGTTGTTTGTTGTAAAAGTTTTTAAGCCAGGCTATAGGATTTGAACCTGAGTCTTGGTGGAAGCTGAACAACAGATCAAAGATCTTAGTTCAGAATACATTTGTAGTTAGCAATTCTTTATTCTTTTTCTAAGTAATTGTAATGTTGAGTTTTGACATCATCATCAACCTTGAAATTATGTTTATCATTCTGATATTCATAATTAGGGGGAGATTGTTAGGTTTTAGAACATTTGAGGATGATTGTCTTCAGATTACTTAGAGTACAAATGTATAGAAAGTGTTAATTAGTCTCTTTGTTTGTAATTCATTTATTATTTGTAAAGAGATACAATTATTCTTTATTTGTATGTAACTGCTGGAATGGAGTATCAAAGCTTCAGCAAGTCAAAGTGTGTATTTGGTCCGTTAGAGTTTACAAAAAGGCTTGTCGGAGACTAGGAAAACTTGTCAGAGACTAAGGATTTTATCTATTAGAGACAAGTTTTTCCTATCGGAGACTAAGGCTTACGTCATCAGAGACTAAGTCTAAAAGAGTCAGAGACTAAAGCTTACGTCATCGGAGACTAAGGTTAAAACCATCGGAGACTAAGTTGACGTCATCGGAGACTAAGCCTTAAAGCATCAGAGACTAAATAACTCTATCGGAGACTATACAATCTGACGTCATCAGGGACTAAAAGCACCTTAGACTAAAAGCACCAAAGACTAGTGATGACGTCACCAGAGACTAAAGATGAAGTGTCAGGGACTAATCATGATTTATTTTCTAATAAGATACAGAGTTCGAATTGAATAAGGATTGTCTTTCATGTAAATCAAGATATTATTGAAGACGTAGCTGGTAAGGAAACAAGCCAGAAATCTGTTCCTATAAAAAAAAAAGATTGCATTTGATTCGAATAAGGAAATTGAATCAATATTGATTTAGAATAGGAAAACTGAAAAATTAGTTTTTTTTAGAGAAGCTGTAATTAGTTTTACAGAATTTTTTTAATTCGAAGTTGTATAGGTTTTTTCATAATTTGTATCTTTTCCTATACAGAATAGAAAAGAAACTGACGATTACATTGTTGTGATTGTTAGAATTTGTATACTATTGTTAAAGTCAATACAAACAATTGTTTATAAATTGATTTGAGTTCTTGTTCTTTATTTCCACAAGTTATAATTAATTTCTTGAAGAACAAGTAATCGAAAAGATTTCAAAGAACTTGTATTTACGCCCCTTCTACAAGTTCTCAGTTATCTCACTGGGAAAACAGGGTGGGGCACTCGAAGAACTTTTGCCCTTTCCCATGACAGTTATAACACCTATCCTATTATAGATTGAGAGTTGGATGTGAGCACACCTTTCCCTTTGTCTCTAGGAGGTCCTGTGATGGTGTTACTCGCTCCGAAGGAAGTTTGGGAGATAGAAGATGCTCGACCTTGAGGAACAGAACGACTATTAGACTGTCTTAAGTAGGCAGTCTGAGAAAAGTTACAACTAGTAGGTTGGTGCGTGTGAGAATACTGAGGATAACTGCGACCACTAGACAACAACACATCAAGCTTGTGAACGTTAACGAGTTTTTCATTCGGTGTTCACTAATTATAACTTCAATTTGATTATATCATCTTACTCTTACTAATAATAAGGTGTTGATTACTTCAAGGTTCTTTTAACAATAATGATTATACTAAATAAAATATGTCATAGAATCTACACTTAAGCGATTGATAGTTCTATAAATATGTTTTCTAATCTACACAAAGGGTACTAAATTGAATGAATAATTTGTTTACATTTATATAATAAGTTAAGGGCCTTTGATAGAAAATTAAAAGAAAAAAAGTTATCCATTTGAGATATGTTCTTCTTAATATATTGAATGCTCACTGAAAATTGAAAACGTTTACCACTGGCTTTTAATATTAGATTAATTCATAATTCAAACTGAATAATCTCTTACATCTATATAACATTTACGAGGGAAATGTAAGTTCATTTAATTCAAGAAAACTGACTAATTTAACAAAATTTTCTTACTTTATAATTTAGTCCAAAAACAGAGTAGTGATGAATATCACTTGAAATTCTCCTTTAACATTCTACTTAGCATAAAATAAGCAAAGTAGAGCCTTCAAGCGTCAAGAGAAAATGTTGTATGTATTTGGCATAATTAGCAAG
>CM025786.1:42606116-42691601 GCA_014636745.2 Centella asiatica | reverse complement strand
TTAATTACTCAAATTAAATAATAATTAATATTTAATTATTTAAAAATCATTTATTAATATTATTTTTTTTTTAAAAAATAAAAAAAATGTAAGTGTTTATTTTATTTTTGAAAACTTGGATTGTGTCAAAAATAAATTTTTTTTTTTTTTAAAGTGGGTTGAAATTTTAAAACTAAGTGGGTAAAATTTATTGGATCAAAGTCCAAAATTTTATTTTGAAATCCGGGTCAAAATTCGGGTCAAAACAATGGGTCGAACCGGGTCGAAATAGTGGGTCGGATCTGGGTCAACCGGGTCAAACCGGGTCAACCCATCACCTTCAACAAACTGCAGAATCCGGCCAGCAGCTAGCGCCGGCCGGCGAAAATTTGCAGAAACCGGCGAGTCCTACACTCACTGCCCGCGACCCACGCACACACACACACACTGATTCGAGGAAAGGCCATTACCGTGACTTTTAGCATAGGTAAATACCCCCCCTACGCTTGATGCCACCGCCTGAAACTTACTGAAACAGAGATCGAAGCTCGCCGGAAAGCTCTCGCCATTAACGTCGGCGAGAAGCTTCGGCCGAGCTTCCAAATCTCATTCCTTCACCATTTTTGACGAATAAAACATGGAAATGATTCTAGAGATCACAAGAAACTCGTACATGCAATCAATTTCAATTTTCATCAACTACATCGCATGCTAGATCGATTTAAAGTTTCGGACATAAATGAAAATTTCATATGAACACGAAATCATAAATACTTAACTATTTCTCAAATTGTTTAAGGCAAAATGATCCTTACAAATGCAGAAACATATTGATATAAATTATTTGAATTACCACGAACTACATCGGCCAAAATCTCGATTCAAAGTTTCGGGTTCTAGGGTTCTAAGTATTATGAATAAACCGTGGCTAAAGATTTAACAGCCGTCGCTAAAGGGTTTTTTTTTTTTTATTTAGATTTTGATTAAACTTCAAAAATTAATATCTCTCAATATATAGATGATATGAACAAGTGCAATATATGAAAATCATACTGAAAAATATCATCTACAACATGGTATAATTAGAAAAAATCTTTAGCGTAAAAATAAAAGTGCAGAAATTTTTTTTTTTTACCTTTAAAAGCTTCAAATGAAAATTCCAAAACCTTGCTAGAGAGGAAGAATAATGCTCCGAATTTGAGAGAGAGTTTGTGAAATATGTTTAGTGAAAATGCTGTAATGAGATTACTAATCATGCAAGGAAGGAAATTAAGGAGTAATTTACTACCTAATAAATGCACCATTTAAATTTTGAATTTCAAATTTAAATCCCTAATTAATTGCATCCTAATTGCATGGTAATTATTATTGTAACAGATGTAAATTAATCATTCACCATGAGAGTACTTAGTAAAAAAAATTTATTTACACACAATTTACATTTTTAATGGTTATGCATTTATTTATTGCATTAACCGAAAAAAATTTTAATCGGCCTCGGCGAAATAATAATAAATAAAAAAAAAATGCGTTTATAAAATTATTATCAAAATTAACATCTAGTAGTTTAAAATAAATATCTTGTCACAATTTATCGTCTCGCAATAATAAAAAAAATATAGCATTCGTTATAAATATTAATGAACGTGTGCGTAATGAATTACGTAATCGTTACGTACACGTAACCGTAAAAAAAAAATAAAAATAAAAAAAATAATAATTACTGGATGATAAATTCATAAATAATCCTCAAAATTTTACTTTTGAATTATTGGGTTCTCACAACAAATGTGATTTACAGCTACAAATTCTGTGAATAAAGTTCACAGTTTCTCACACTCACTAGCTTCAAATATTCTCTGAAATAACTCTCTCAAGATTTATTGCAAAGCTTTTCTCTAGTGTTTCGTGCTTCAATGTTTGTTTGATCTGTTGGATGGATTCAATCAATCGTTTTTTGTGTAATGAGAGCTCCGTTGCTTATATATCAATCAGTGGGTTGAAATCACGTTCTTGAGACGTGCTTCTCTTCTCAACTTAGCCGCAAGTATGTCACATCTTAACTTTATGTGTCAGACTGCTACAAACATTGTTGCTACTTTTCTTCCCCTGATCTGTGTGCATTTAATGCATGAGAGTTCTCATTGGACCATTAACAAACTTCAAGAAATATCTTTCCAGTTAATATTTCTTGCTTCTGTAACACGTTAAGTTGATTTCCGTGTAAGAACTGATGACGGGTGTATGCTGTCACAACGATCCACTGACTGTTAGCCTTGACGGACTTTGATCAGTGCTTCTGGATCCCCTGATGGTTATTGACTGCATCAGGGCTTCGTCCTTCACTTGAGTTATACTCAGTGCTTCTTGACCCTGATGGTTATAGCTGACTGCATACAATGATGGCTTCCACTGATGTCATGTTGGTCATTCTCCCTGACAGGTTGCCCTGATGGGTTTGCCTGACACTGATATGTCCCAAAGTGTTTCACTGACGGATTGGTCTGCCCTCGTCATACCCTAACAGGTTACCCTGATAGGTTCCCCTGATGGGTTCCCCTGATGGGTTCCCCCTGATGGGTTCCCCCTGATGGGTTCCCCTGATGGGTTCCCCCTGATGGGTTTCCCCCTGATGGGTTCCCCCTGATTGGTTCCCCTGATGGTACTTAATCAACGTAACTTTGATTTAGAATTTCTGATGTGCGGAATACTTCGTTTGCTTACAAGTAGCGTCAGACATTCTCTTTCACTTTGTCAAGTCCTTTGAATGTTCCTGTTTTCTGACTTGTCTTGTGAAGTTATTAACTATCCACTGATGAATGAACTTATCATCAGTGGATGCAAAACTTGTGTTGATCTTAAGGTTTATAAAATACCTCAAGTATTTACAGTTGCACAATTTATTACATAATCATCATCATCATCATTTATCTCTAACAATCTCTAACCATATCAGTCATGTGATGAGTACCCATTGCTTCAGTTTGCCTCTGCCCACTAAACCTTGTTGGATCTTACCGATGTGCACACCAACAATTTTGATAGTTAGGTATGAACCCCTTAGGAAACAAGTGACATTGTACCACCTCTCCACAATGATAATTTGAATTTTTACACTTAAAACAAGAATATCTAATTTTATTGTCAGTACAAGCACATTCTTTGCGACTATATGCATATTCCACAAAAATGGCACAATTGGTTCTAAATTTAAGTGTAGCCTTAATTCCCTAGAGCCTGTTTGTCGGCTCATCCAACTATGATCAAAATAAAAATCTATAAGACCTGAAAATTTTAGGCAAAAATTGATAAATGCTCTAAAAGGTACTTTGCAATATTTAGATCTCAATTTATGTTAAAGTGGCTCATTTGAAGTTACTAGGACTTGAATAATAAGGCTTGATAAAATTGCGGACACTAAGCTGGCCTAAAGAGTAAGAACCTCTCTTGGATGATCCCCATAATGGATACCCACAATCAAGTGCTGCCTGAAACACATCATCAACACTAGGGTGGTGTGAAGCTGGATTTGGGCCTGAAGCTCGAGCTTTAACCCAATGTGGAACTTCACTATTGTCAATCTATCACTTTCCACAATCCGGCATCTCTAAGTTAACTCTCAAAATCTACGATGGTAGTTAGAAACAGACATACTATTACCCTGACAAAAATACTCGTACTGCTCCGTTAACCTATCAATATGTCCTATGGATAAATACTACCTCTTAAGCTTAGCCTTTATCTCTCTCCACTATGTAATGGGTGGCTCATCTAAATGCTCTAGGTCTCTCTCAACACTGGCCCAATATAGACTCACCAATTTCACCAACTTCATTTTGGCGTACCGCACTTTCCTCAAACATCTCATACCACTCAAAATATTTGTCCATTTGGGACAACCAATCAAGGAAAAGATCGGGGTCAAACCTACCATCAAATTCACGGGCATCAACCTTAATTTTCTTGTAATCACCAACATAATGATCGAGGTTCCTCCCGATATCTAGGTGGTGGTTGATTGTCATCATTACCCTCATTCCCCCCACATTGTCTTTCCTCAATTAGAGTGATCCTAAAATTCATCTGACCTAACTGTTCAAAATGTCTTTTAAACTGGTCTGTAATTCCTCTAAAGTTGACTGATTATGTGTAGTCATGATGCAAATGCAAAGCTGAGATTACGAAGAAAAAATAATTTAAGCACTAAATAATGCAACTAAAGAAATGCCACCAGAAGTGCAACTAAACCCAAGTAATGCTTCGCCAGTGGGAATTCTAATGCACTTGAATCAAATGAACCAAGTAAAGCTTCAGAGAAATTTTAATGCTAGGCAATGAAATGGAAATTCCCAATTAATATGAACAAATGTTCTGATATTTAAAATGCAGATTTTTATTTCTTTTTTAATTACAGAACTCAAAATGAACAAGGTACGCAAGTGGACTGACGGCTTTAAAATGTAAGCGAGATGGTGTATATGGCAGGTCACATATAATAAAAGGCTAAGGACAGTAGCAAAGAATAATAAAGAACAAGCTTTGGCAAAGTCAAAATATCATCAAGTGTAAATGGGTTTAAAGAGGACTCCCCTTCTTATTTATCTTTTTTTCTTTTTGAAAAAAGTAGTAGCCGTAGCAGAGGACCAGAAGTAAGAGAGCAACGACAACAGTGAGAAGCAGCACCAGCGTCGGTGGTCGTGGCGTAAAGCTCCGGTGATGGCTGCGATGGCAACTTCGGTGGGCACCAACAATCTTCCTTTCTCCTTCTTTCTTTACTATTTGTTCTGGTCTAGTGGTGGGAATGGTATGCGATGTTCTGTTTCGTTGCTGTTGCACTCAAATATCCAACAATCACAGGCTGCTGTTGATGAAGTCTAGGGCTGACGCGACCTGACGTTCTGACATGACGCGACCTGAGGATCTGACGATATGAACAGATATCGAAACTCTGTCTCTGATACCAAAACTGATATAGGACAGCACCAATAAACAATGAAAACTTGAGAATCTGGGAGAAAACCAACGATTCAACCTCTACGGTAGGACTATTCTATTAAGGTTTCCACTAGACTATTCTACGTTAAACCTAGGGAGAAAACGAGAACCTAACGGATACCAAATAAAAATTATAATATGTCAAAAGTTACTTTCCAATAACAGAGTACGAGGGTATTTATAATGAAACTAAAAAAGCCCTACCCAAAGCCCATTAAACAATTGGGCCCAAATAAAAATAAAAATACAATACTGAATAAAATAAAATCCAACATAATAAATAAGTCCATAATAAAATAAAAGAAATCATTTGCGCCCTCGAATGTGGCGTCTATACCAATCCCCATCAAACTACAAATGTAAATTCTCTTGCATATCCATTTGCTCAGTGATATTAGTGTAGTTAATGGCACATGACGCAACCATGAAAAGAGTCGCGACATGCTGCAAGCAGCGCAACGATAGAGAAAAAACTATTAAAAGAATATGTACATTTTCATAACACAATTCTATTTTTAAAACTTACGCAACAATATTCTAAAAACCCAATAACCATACTTAAAATACCAAATAATAAGTTCATTGTAAACATATAAATTACAAATAATTGCAAAAAAGTATTTATTAATAATAAAAAAGTGTACTATATTTTGTAAATATAAGCATTAAAAAAAAATCACACTTAGACACTTAAATACAGTAGTATATATTACTTCGTACATAAAATGGAGAGTAGACACTTAAATCTACTTGATGGTTAACAAACAAAGTGATAGTCCTTTTTTTTTTAAGTGGGCACAAGATTAACAATTAATAATTTATAATTAATAGTTTAACAATACTAGACTTACATGTAGAATATACTATGTAGAGTATACTATCTGAATAGTAAGATATACTCCCTCCATTCCAAAATTAGAGATGCACTTCTAAAATGACGGTTTTTAAGATAATTTTTATGTTCCAAACATATCTCTATTAATATGTTATTTGATGTAATAGTAGTAGTAGTTATAATAGTAGGGACCACTAAGCAGTGAAAATATTTGATGGATATTTGACTTAACAGTAGTAATAGTTATGGTAAAAACCACTAGTTGAGATAATGGAGCTAGTTGTAGTGGAATGAAATTTAAGGAACTTCATAACTTTTTATAGTCTAAAAATAGAAATGTATCTCTAATTTTGGAACAACCAAGAAAGAAACATGCAACTCTAATTTTGGAGCAGAGGGTGATCATATGACTTAACAGAGTATTGCACTGAATTTTGAATTTAAGATATAAATACATCTATTTACGCTCAAAAACATTTCACACTCTTTCATCCACCTCACTTTCTTTCCCATGTTATGAGAATTCGAACACGTAACTTTCATATAATGAAAAAATCTTTATATTCCAAACGAAAAATCTTGGGGAAAGATGGTTGACTCAGTTTGAGGTATCTTTCTATTACCATTACTAGGATAGTAAATGTTGACTAAAGTATTGTTGAAGGCATACAGAAGTTTGAGGATGGAGGACCTTCTGACCCCTACTGTTGACTTTTTTGTTGATATACTGGGAGGAAAGAGGACCTTATGTTACTCTGTATTGAATTTTGTTTGTGATTTGCTGCAAAGGATAGGGTTTTGATTGGTCAGATGTGGGGCCGACAGATGGATTGTATAGAGAGAGAGAGAGAGAGCAGACCATTGCTTTGCCAATAACAGGATCTTTTCTTATCAGAGAGGGAATGTAAGGGTCATAGTATATCCGGATTGAAGCTTAGCTGGCATCAATGTGCAAATAAGGAAAACCACTGTCTTCCTTTATTTGCCTCTTACAAATGAAATAATTTATTTGTTTCCTAGATTAAATTGGATTGATTACTTTCCTTGTTAGATTAGATATCTTTCAGTAACAAAATTCTTTCCATTGTAAATTCTTTCCAATTAGAATTAGGGATTTTAACAGCTTATAAATAGTTGCTTCTATTGTACAAAAAAAAAAACGAACTTTTCTTTTGATTAATGAAATTCAAATTCATTCTGCAATTCTATATTGTTTGTGTGATATAAACAAGATCCTGTTCGTGTGATTCGAATAGCCTTGAACGTGTGATTCATTCAAGAACCCTAAATTTGCTTTTTGTGCATATATCAATAAGTTGATTTAGTTATCCGAAGCTGTAGGCTTAAACACCCTACATCACAACACCTCTGCAGCAGCAAGGAAAAACAAAAACAACACCAATACAAAAGCAGCAGAAACAACCCCATTGCAACAGCAGAAGAGACACCACTGCACAACCAAAAAGGAGCAGGAAACTGCGCAGAGCGGACAGCAACACCACTGCAGCAAACCACTAAAATGAATCCATCATTAAAACACAGAGGCACCACCATTGCAGCAGCAAAGGAACACAGAAACAGACCCTTGCAGCAGCAGAAGGAAAACAGAAACATCATTTCAATAGCAGTAGAAACAACACCATTGCAGCAGCAGAAAGACACAGAATAACCACATATGCAACAGCAACAGCAGCAGCTACTGTTGTAACCAAAATGGAGCAGAAAACTGCAAAACACTGGCAATTAAAACAGCAGCAGCAGCAGAAAACCCCAACAGCAGTTACTGCAGCAAACATCACTGCCGACACTACAGCAGCAAACACCAGCAGTAAACAACACTGCAGACAGCAGCAGAAGCAGCAAAAACCAAACATCAGTAGAATTAGCAAATTCCACTTCAGCAGCAGGAAATAGTTAACATTGCAGCATTCAAAACTGCTGCCAAACACCAACAGTAAACCAGAGAATCTAAAGAAGCAAATAATTCTTCGAGAATTAAGTTAAATTTAATCTTGCTAGCCTAGGATGTAAGAGCAAAGCTTTGGGAAAGCCCTTCCAGCTGTGGATCTTGAGTTTAACTGTGGAGATACAATCCTGAGCAACAATGTGTACAGAACGACCTTGACCTCCGTGTTTTCTATGGTTTCTTTCGAGCCAAACTTTGTAAATAACAGTTACAAGGAATAAATGGCTGATGAGCTTCGCCCCCACTGTAGGATTGATGGTGTCCAGTCGATTAAGGTAGTGGTTAAAGGATCTCCATGGATCATACAAATCTGCACCTTCCATAACTTTAGATAGAACTTCTGAGCTAAACCTGCAATCAAAGAAAAGGTGAGAAGAAGTTTCTTTTTGAGCTTCACATAATTGGCAAGGGTCTACCCTTCTAGGAAGGATTTTGTTTAGGATAGCTAGCCAAACAAAAAAAGACATTTGAGGGACAGAAAGGAGATTCCAAAGCAAACTTCACCAGGGGGAAGGTCGATATTTCTTTCGAATCGAGTTCCAAATGGTACGTAAGGATATTTTAGTGATGTCTCCACCATGCCAGAGGATCAATTCTTGACCACTGGGAGTAAAAGGGACTTGGGCAATAGAAGCTCTAAGATGAATGAGCAGAGTATAGTTTGATGTTGGAAGGCACCAAGAGCTACCTGAAATATAGGAATTGAGTTTAGAAAAGAAGCTGCTATTAGCAATTGAAATAATGGGCATGTCTGGCCTGTTGGTAAGGGGCAGCGAGGAAACCCACGGATCTTGCCAAGTGAGAATGTTGCAACCACAACCATTGCCTACATTATAAGTGATGAATTGCAGGGCTAAATTTCTAAGTTGGAGAATTTTCCTCCAGGCCCACGAGGAGTCTTGGGAGATAAGAACAAAAATAACAAGAAGATATCACTGAGATACACAAAAACACTGGTATACATATTATCTTAGATCATATCGTAGTTGTAATAAACTTATAGAGAGAGAAGCAAGTTTTCATAACTTGTGAGAAGCTAGAAATCATATTCTAGAGTGCAGCTGTTATTTTTAATAGAGTTGTTAGAAATTGATCATTCACACTAGTGAGTTTTTGTAATATTTCATTGATTTATAAAAGTTCAAAAACCCTTGTGACATATTGTATTCTTTCAATTCTACAACTTTTAATACAGTATATTCATTGAACTCACAAAGTTCCAAAAGAATTTTGTGGTTTGTAGTCAACTCCCTTTTCTACAAACCATCTTGTAGAATCTTTCGAAAGAATATTTGTATAATTACTGAACATACTTTTCTACAAACCATCATGACCATCTTGTTAGTTCTTTTGTCTCTTTAACAGTCTGGTATTCCACTGAAAGTCGGAGTTGCAACATTTGATAATATACTGACAACTCTGGCTTACGATTGGAAAACCGAGGCTGTCACAACACTTCAAAATGTCAAAACTAGAATGGGACTAGAAGTAGAAAAGATGCGAAAATGTTATGAAGGTCACCTTCCCAAGAGGATGCTTAACTCCATATATATGCAACTTCAAGAGCAGTCCAACAGTGAGAAGCGCCTTTAAGCTCTTGAGTCTACTGTTCAGTCCTTTTTTTTTTCTCAATCCAAGTTATCTAATGACATTCAAGGCCTCAAAAAACTTATTCTATAAGTCATCCCTTCTCTGGCTACCTCTTCTCACCCTAAGGATGCTGATGTCAAAAATGGGGGGAGTAGTCAGGCAAGGAGTGAATTTAAGATCAAGGCAGGGGGAGAGTTGTCACTAAGGATAACAACTTAAATAGCTTGACGACTGAACTTGAAATAATCTAGAGAACAAACAAGGAGACTAATGCAGCCATCAAAGCTAATGTTCAAGATGAGGTTGAAGCTTCTACTATAGTCCTAAGCTAAGCTATTGAGAGATGGCGTGAAGACTGCTCATTTTCCAACACCAGTGGAGATAATAGTTGATGGGAAAGTGAAGCTAGTTTAACCTTAAGAGCAAAAACTAGTTGAAGATGATGCATTATATGCTCAGCAACTTCAAAGAGAAAAGGATATGGCTACAAAAAAGGATATGGAAGAAGAAAAGAAAAAAGTAGTGGCAAAGAAATCCAAAACTAGAAAATCTGCTGAGAAAAAAAAGGGAAGAAGTAAAGATGATAAAAAGAAGACATGAAAACAATTAGTGAAAAGTGAAACTCAGACTTTAGAAAGTCAAATTCTAGAAGAGCAAATTTGAAAAGATCTACAAACTGCCTTGGTGACTGGATTTGAAGCTCAAACATCCAAACCAGGTCCAAATGGTAGAACATCTAAGATTGGCATGGCCAACAGATCCCAGGTTAAGGAAGCATTCAAAAAGGGTGTGAAGGTCATTGATTTAAAAAGAGATAAAGATGGCAAGGAGTATCTCAAAATCACTCAAAAAGATGGAGAGATCGTGCCTCTGATTAAGCCAAGTCAGAAGATGAGATCTTTTAAAGATTTAGAGTGTGTGGTAGCCCCGAAAATCCCAAGCGGGCTTCAGGTGTTGTCAGAAATTGTGTAACAGCTCCCAAAGGTCCCATGCTGGACTCCGGGCTCCGCCAAGAATTGACAACAGAAAAACATCATGAACCAAGCATACACATCATATTACAAAAAAATATAATTTCTATTACAAAACCTTAACTTGAACATTCATGAAATAATACCAAAGGTACATAACCTTTTATTACAAAACCTTAAATACTTAGCAGCGGAAGTCTATAAATGACCCATTTGGCCTTACAATCTGAACATTTCTATGATGACCTCTCGTTTCACTTTTCCTTTAAAGGTCAACCATAGGAGAGTGATCAAGAAACTCTCACTACGACATTTTCTCTTTTCGTTTACTAGGCGACTCGGCCTTCTTGACATTACCTGTAAAACATTTCATAGTAATCTACATGAGCGATTTACTCTCAGCAAGTATATAATCATAAGCTGGGTAAGTTCAACCAAAAAGAAGGCTTAAGTGTTTAATGTGGTTGGGCGAAACAAGACCAACACCTCCTAGTGCATCAATAAACATGTAACTTTTAGGGTACCCGAGTGATAACAAGGGGGTTGACCCTTTTCTTTGAAATAAATCTTGAATCATTCATTTACGCCTTCTCTTCATCAGATAATGCATCATCTGACCAACATGATCACTATCTGACTTCCTCTTCATCAAATGTCATCCTAGCTAGTCAGTCTAGTCGTTTGACTTCATCATGACATACATAATCATCGCAGAAAACATTGGTTTGCGAGGGTCTGAATACCAATGCCTCGGTATTTCATTCCCCATCATGTGCCGGGGTACCAGGTGTCCGTACCTCCTAGCCTTTAGTCACACATATATGCTTCGTAATTTATAAAATTTTCTTGTTATAAAACTTCCATATCCATAAAGGACTTCCTTTGGTGTGCTCAACGAATTAACAGCTAGCGACAACCAAAACTTTTATATCCATATGGGACTTTCTTGGGTGTGCATAGCGAATCATCAACCAACGACAATGACAACCCAACAACACTTGGTTAAAAATACAACATCTTTTGGCGTACTAGCGAATTAAAACAGCTAGCAACCACCCAATAATACTTGGTTCAATAAACAACTTCTTTTCACGTACATCGAATCAATGAATCGTACATTACTTATGTAAGAAAACATTGGCTTGCATAAAGAATAATATCAATCATATACGTAAATCGATTAAATGATCTTACGTAATCAATGAAAAAGAAGTAGAGTAAGTATATATACTTGCCTTGGTCCTTAGCTAATTTCTAATCTCAAAACACTAGTGCTTGAAAGATTCTGTAAAATATAATTGTTGGCATAATATAAGAACCCACGTCTTGAAAGATAAATATAAAACTACGCATAAATAGGGGATGACCATCAAGGAATGGTCATCCGGGGATGGCTACCCATCAGGAGAAAAAAAACTGCCCGTCAGGGAATAATCCTCTGTCAGGGGATAATCATCAGGGGATGACTTACCCATAAGGGGGATAATCCATTCGTCAGGGGATAACTATCTGTCAGGGGATACATTTTTGGTCATCAAGTAATGCTCTTGACCATCAGGGGATGGCCTTCGATTATCAGGGGATGAATTTGTTCATCGCCAAACTTGTTGGGGACAAATTTGACTATCGCCAAACTCTTTTGGTTGTCGCCAAACTCATCGCCAACTGTTTAGCCAGCGCCAAACTCAGCACTGAACTCGTCAGTGGATAATTGTTTAGGACCAAACTCATTTATTCAGTGCCAAACCCATCAGTGGATAAATGTTCAGCGCCAAACTCATCAGAGATTAATCTTTGATGCTTATCAGAGATTAACATTGTTAGTCATCGGAGACTAGCATTGATACTTAACAGAGACTAATATTATTAGTCATCAAAGACTAACTTTGTTACTCATTAGAGATTAATATTTACCCATCGGAGACTAACATGTATCTCGTAAGGGACTAATATTAACTTATTGGAGACTAAGTTAAGACTTGTCTCTGCTATGATGAAACACCTTCATATGATTATGGATGATGAACAAACCCAACTTAAGGTGCAATATGAACTTCCTTTCTATGTGTGTTATTTTTCATAACACACTCACACATGCAGAAGAATAATACTGCAGCTATTAAAGCTTTATTCTTTTCTTGGTCACTTAGCATGTTTAGCAAAAACTCTTAGATGTTATGCATGAGAAACGAAATAGAACAAAGCAAAGTATGGTCATAAAGCTCTTACCTCTTCGTCTTTGAGGAAGAAATTGGAAGCTCAGATGCTCTAAAGTGACAGTTGCTCAAGAAGAAGAACTTAAAATTTACGAAGATGGTAGGTTAAGGAGAAGTTCTAAGAGAGAAGTTTTAGAAAAGAGATTAAAATTTTATCTCAAACTTAGGTATTTATAATGTTCATGAATTGATTATAGCAGTAGGCTACGATTAAGCTTTGAGATAAAATGATTGGTCAGTTTGGGAGGTAAAACGGCTGCTCATCATAACTTCTTAACAGCTGGTAAAATACTAAGCAACTGTTGTCTTACATGCACTTAACCTTAATCAATTGTTGCCACACAAATAGCTTATTAATCAAAACAACTTACGTACTCTTCAAATAGTATTCTTACGTAATCCTTTCATCTCCTTCCAAGTTGATTAGCTTAACCCCATATGAGATTTAACATTCTCAAATTTATATCTGATGTATTTGATCTGGTAGGATCAAACACAGGTTGCGGAAAAAGAACTTTGGGAAGACTCCGTAAAGAAATTAATCACCAGGAAATCAACACTAAAGTATCAATCTGTTTGGTTTGCTTAAAGAATTTAATCACCCGCAAGCTAAAACAAATTAGTTGTGAAAGTATAAAGGAATTAACCACCAACTTTCAGGATAATCGTAAGTAAAACCTCACACAATTTTATTAATCAAAGTCTGAATCTTCCATACATTATGAACAACTATTTATAAGCTGAATAATCAAGAAAAACCTAATCCTAATTGTAAACAATATTACAAAGGAAAGAAATCTAATCTAATAAGGAAAAATAATAAAGCTATTTTAAACATGAAACAATTACTGAAATAAACACGAAAAATAATAAAGTATAAGAAATAAAACAGTTGTACCCGTCAGTGGATAAACACGAAAAAATAATAAAGTATAAGAAATTATTGCCTGACGGATCAAATACAATATCGAAGACTAAATCATCCCCTGACGGATGAAATAGGCTATCAGAGACTAATTATCCCCTAACGGGAGTCCAACAGGAACCCACTTTAAAGAGTCAACGGTTTAAACATACCAGTTTGCTGATACAGAAGGTCATGTTTGGGATGCGGATGAGAGTCTTGGATGAGAATTTCATGCCTAGGTATGAATGACCAGAGTATTAAATGTGTTCGCTATGAATTTCCAAGAATGTTAAGGATTAATTTATCTTTATCTCTTGTGTGAATCAATTAGGATAGGCAGATGAGCTACCTAAACAACTTTTCTTGTTTTCTTTGAAGTCTGTAATGGTAATTTTAAACTAATTCAAATTCTTGTAAGATAACTATCAGATTATATCCAAATAACAATTATACATTTCGAAATTGGCCTTCTACTTCTTGGGCGTTGTTGACCTTCATAGTTTTGTCCAATCATGTTTGCAGGCTTGTCTTGTGTCACATACTTGTTTCCTATATCCATGGCAAATAGATTGTCTAAAAGGTTTATTTTAATGATACAAATAATGGGTCTTCCGATATCATTTTTATTTTAATGATGCAAATCATGGGTATTTCAAATATTGGAACGAGATACTTCTCAAAATGAATTCAAATCCGTTTTGCCAATTAGTATAAGTATCTAGTTCAACAAATATGAACATAGTACAAATCACAAAGATGATGCAAGTATCTAGTTCAAATAAATGAAACATAGTACCACAACAAAAATAGTTTAATGTAAAAGTATCTAGTTCAATACTAAAGAACTTAGTACCAATCACATAATAAAACTATTACGTATCACCAACAAGTTTCCGACACATAGAACTTGTTCCATTATGGTTTCTCATTTAAAGATAAAAACCACACGTCTCTTTTTTGGAATGTTATAATTTCATACCCAACATGATTTTAGTATGATGTATCATCAAATTTGGAATGACACAACAAGTCATGAGAGGCATATCATCAAATTTGGAATGATATAAAGAAATTACAACATCAAGACATATCAAATAACATGCTTATATAGTTTGGAATTACAACTACAAAAGGTCAATTATCTCTCGTAAGACTCTTTTCCATAGCTCTTAACCCCATCTGAATCACAAATTATAAGCACAATCCCTCGGTAAGCCCTTTGTAAGAGCATCCGCAACATTGTTACTAGATCTCACATCAACAAGAGTGATGATCCCACGATCACTGGACTTGGCATGTTTGCCACAGGTTCCAATGTTTGTTGATCATGTGTCCAAGTCCATCAGGAACCCACTTTAAAGAGTCAACGGTTTAAACATACCAGTTTGCTGATACCGAAGGTCATGTTTGGCATGCGGATGAGAGTCTTGGATGAGAATTTCATGCCAAGGTATGAATGACCAGAGTATTAAATGTGTTCGCTATGAATTTCCAAGAATGTTAAGGATGAATTTATCTTTATCTCTTGTGTGAATCTATTAGGATGGGCAGATGAGCTACCTAAACAGCTTTTCTTGTTTTCTTTGAAGTTTGTAATGGTAATTTTAAACTAATTCAAATTCTTGTAAGATAACTATCAGATTATATCCAAATAACAATTATACATTTCGAAATTGGTCTTCTACTTCTTGGGCGTTGTTGACCTTCATAGTTTTGTCCAATCATGTTTGCAGGCTTGTCTTGTGTCACATACTTGTTTCCTATATCCATGGCAAATAGATTGTCTAAAAGGTTTATTTTAATGATACAAATAATGGGTCTACCAATATCGTTTTTATTTTAATGATGCAACCAGGTTTCATGACTTATTGGCTCTTGATTTATATCACCAAAAGCTATTGTTGTTACTGAAAATCCAGTTGCATAACAAGTCTGGATAAAATTAGCCACCAAAACCTATTGTTGTTGCTTAAAATCCAGTTGCCATAACAAGTCTGGATAAAATTAGTCAATTTTCAGGGTTCTACTTATAAGGTCTCCAGCAACTTTATGACTCAGAGGTTCTGACGTTTGTCAATGTGATATGTTCAAAATATATTTAGTAATCAGAAATTGCAATGATAATAATTTAACTCAGGAATTTCACCAATTTTTCTTTAATACGTTTTGGTTTATTGCAATTCACAAAATTTAGTCAAAGTTAGACTAATCAAAGGATAATGTACTACTGTTTTCTTTATAGTTACTTCGATCCTTTGAAATTATAAGCTGTTACTCATGTCTAAAATCAGGAAGGATTGAAGAACTGCTAGAAGCTTTGGAAGCTATGGTCGATGATAACCAGACAATTCCACCTAGAGCAATGATTTTGAGCAAAAAATATTGGACATCAGTTAGCTCATGGATTGAACCTTTGCAAGAAGAAGCTGACCTTGGATATGAAATTGACTACAGTCCCTGATGATGTCATCTCTAGTCCCTGACAAGTAGAAAAACACCCGCTGATGATGTCACTAGTCCCCTATGCTTGTTAGTCTCGTGTGACGTCAGCGTTAGTCTCCAATGCGTTATTTCATTCTTCGGATGACGTCATTAGTCCCCGACGCGTAGTCTCTGACACGTCATTAATTCCTGGCGCGTAGTCTCTGGCGCGTCAAGCGTAGTCCCTAGCGCGTCATTTCTCGGTAGGCTCAACTAAACTTAAAACAAATTTGTTTCCAATTTTGAAAACAAAATAATGATAGAAACGCAAGAATTCCTTGGTGAATCACAACGCTTATCAGCCCATTCCCAAGTTTCAATACCTTCATCATAATTCACCAAACATAGCCCCAAAGCTTTTAATTCTTCAACCTTCAAACACGTTTCATTTGACAAGCTCACAACAAACTTCTTAGTTTTTGACCTAGTAGCTGGACCCTGTAACCTAAGCTCTTGCCCACCATCTAATTCCTTCCCGTCTATGGCCACATCATCCCCTCCTTGTGGGAAAAGATTTGTCCTCAAATCTTCTTCATTATCATCACCAATATAGGGAATCAAATCAGAAACATTGAAAGTGGCTAAAACTCCAATATCACCAGGAAGATCAATTTTATATGCATTATCGCTGATTTTCTCAAGTACTCGAAATGGTCCTTAGACTCTCTTTTGCAGCTTAGACCTACGTTTCAAAGGAAATAGCTCTTTACGTAGGTAGATCCAAACTAAATCTCCAACTTTAAAAACATGACTTTTCTTTCCTTTCTTTGTACGTCGAATATAAGCCTCATTGGCTCGTTGCAACCGCTCTTGAACTTCCCCATGCAGCCTTTTGACAAACTCTGCTTTAGCTTGTCCTTCCAAATTGATTGCATGCTCAATTGGAATTGGTAACATATCCAACGGAGTCAATGGTGAAAAGCCATAAACGACTTCAAATGGACATAAGCGAGAACCAGAATGCACACTCCGATTATAAGCGAATTCAACATATGCAAGCTTCTCATCCCAGTCTTTCAAAGATTTTCTCACGAAGGCGCGCAGTAAAGTTCCCAAGGTTCGGTTGACCATCTCAGTTTGCCCATCCGTTTGCGGATGACTGGCTGTGCTAAACAATAGTTTTGTTCCCAGCTTATGCCATAACGTCTTCCAAAAATAACTGAGGAATTTAACATCTCTATCACTCACAATTATTTTTGGCATTCCATGCAAACGTACTACTTCTCGAAAGAATAAATCAGCTACATGTGTAGCATCATCCATTTTATGGCAAGGAATAAAATGTGCCATTTTCGAAAATCTGTCTACAACAACATAGATGGAATCTTTCCCTCTTGCTGTTCGTGGCAAACCCAACACAAAATCCATGCTCAAATCAACCCAGGGATGATTTGGAACTGGTAATGGCATATACGACCCATGTGGTTGTTGATGTGCTTTAGCTTGTACACATGTAACACATCTTTCAATTACTCGGTGTACATCACGATCCATGCTCGGCCAATAAAAGTGTTCTTTTAAAGCTTCTATTGTTTTTCCTTCTCCAAAGTGACCAGCCAGACCTCCCCCATGTGTTTCTCTGACTAGCAGTTCACATATAGATGACTTTGGTATACACACTCGTTTCCCCTTGAGAAGGAATCCATCATACACAAAATATTGTCCATTTGCACCCTTGCTGCAATCTTTTAAGACTTTAGCGAAGAAAGGATCGTGTACATATTGTTCCTTGATCAATTCAAATCCCAACAAACCAGAATTAAGCAATGATAATAGGGTATACCTCCTTGATAGTGCATCAGTTACAACGTTCCCTTTTCCTTGTTTGTATTTAATCATGTATGGAAAGGTTTCCAAGAATTCAATCCACTTGGCTTGTCGGCGGTTCAGTTTGCCTTGTCCCCTAATGTACTTCAAGGATTCATGATTAGTATGAATTACAAATTCCTTAGGTAAGAGGTAATGTTGCCATGTCTCCAAAGCTCGGATTAGTGAGTAAAATTCTTTCTCATAAGTGGAATAGTTCAGGCTTGCCCCACTTAATTTTTTGCTAAAATACGCCACTAGTCTGCCCTCTTGCATCAAGACAGCACCTATGCCTACCACACTTGCATCACAATCAACCTCAAAAGTGTTGTTGAAATTTGGTAATGCCAACACAGGCATCTCACACAACTTTTGCTTTAGTAGTTCAAAGCTTTCATGGGCGGCTGTTGTCCACCTGAACTCACCTCCTTTCTTTAGGCACTCAAGCATAGGTGATGTAAATGTGCTAAAGTTCTTCACAAATCGTCGGTAAAATGAAGCCAAACCATGAAAACTCCTTATGTCACTTACTGATTTCGGTTCTGGCCATTCCTTTATTGCTCTCACCTTCTCTTTATCGACTTCTATTCCATTCTTAGATACGACGTATCCTAGGAATATCAACTTGTCTTGAGCAAATATACTTTTCTTCAGGTTAGCATATAGCTGATTTTCACTTAGAACAACAAACACTTCACGTAGATGGACTAAGTGATCATCCATATTGCTACTGTAGACAAGGATGTAATCAAAGTATACTACCACAAACTTGCCGATGAATCTGCGCAAGACATGGTTCATGAGTCTCATAAAAGTGCTTGGTGCGTTTCATAATCCGAATGGCATAACCATCCACTCATATAACCCATGCTTAATCTTGAATGCAGTTTTCCATTCATTTCCTTCTCGCATGCGAATTTGATGATATTCGCTTTTTAAGTCCACTTTTGAGAACACCACAGCTCCATGCAGCTCGTCCAACATATCATCGAGTCTAGGAATTGGATAGCGATATTTAACCGTTATCTTGTTGATTGCGCAACTGTCCACACACATTCTCATTGAGCCATCCTTTTTCGGTACTAGTAAAGCTGGAACTGAACACGGAATCATGGATTCACGAACATATCCTCTTTCAATCAACTCATCAACTTGCCTCTTCAATTCCTTCGTCTTCTCTGGGTTATATCTGTAGGCTGCTCTATTTTGTAATAATGCTCCCGGTATTAAATCAATCTGATGCTCAATGCCTTGGATTGGTGGTAATCCTTTAGGTAATTCCTCGGGAAATAACGTTTTAAACTCATCGAGTAAGCTCTGAAGCCGTGAATTACTAATTAGTGATTCTGACATCAATATTTCACGTGCTAATGGTAATAAAACAGTCCCACATTTGCGACAAGTTTTTTTCTATTTCTTGTCTACTTGCTAATAAGGTCTCCCATGCTTCTTTTACTTTTGAAGCTTTGTTTCCTTTGGCCCTGGCTTTACAATCATCCAAAATTTGTTTTGGCGTCATAGGCTTTAATACAATCTTTCGGCCCTCCTTGTGGAAAGCATAAGTGTTATGCTTTCCATCATGCATGGCATGGCGGTCAAACTGCCAAGGTCTTCCCAGAAGCATATGACATGCATCCATCTGTGGCACAACATCGAACATTACTTCATCCGTATATACATTGCCAACTGAAAACGGAATCAAGACTTGTTTGTCGACATTCACCACATTGTCTTGGTTAATCTATTGGAGCTTGTATGGGTTTGGGTGCTTCATTGTCTTGAGTTGCACTTTCTCCACAACTTCACTTGAAACCACGTTTGTATTGCTTCCTCCATTGTTTTCCCAGTGAGATGCCGAGAACTTGTAGAAGGGGGGTTGAATACAAGTTCTTTAAAATCTTTTCAAATTACTTGTTCTTTAAGAAATTAACTTTTCTTGCATAATATAAAGAACAAGAACACGAATCAATTTATAAACAATTGCTTTATTGATTTACAATTGAATACAAATCCTAACAATTACAATAATGTAATCGTCAGCTTCTTTTCTATTCTGTTTAGGAAAAGATACAAAACTATGAAAAACCTATACAGCTTCTCTAACGACTGAATTACTATTCACTCAGTTCCTATTCTGAACAAAATTCAGCTTCCTTATTCGAATCAAATACAATCTTTCCTTTTTGATAAGAACAGATTTCTGGTTAGTTTCCTTACCCGCTACGTCTTCAATAATATTTTGCTTTACGTGGAAGACATTCCTTTTTAATTCGAACTCTGTATCTTTCAAGAAATAAATCACGATTAGTCGCTGATGCTTCATCTTTAGTCTCTGGTGATGTCATTACTAGTCTCCGGTGCAATTAGTCCCTGATGACGTCAGCTTGTATAGTCTCCGATAGAATTATTTAGTCTCTGACGCGTTAAGGCTTAGTCTCCAATGACGTCAACTTAGTCTCTGTTGCTTTTAACTTTAGTCTCCGATGACGTAAGCTTTAGTCTCCGACTCCTTTAGACTTAATCTCTAATGACTTAAGTCTTAGTCTCCGATAGGCAAAACTAGTCTCCAACAGATAAAATGTTTTTAGTCCCTGACCAATTTTCCTAGTCTCCGATAAGCCTTTTTGCAAACTCTAACAAATCAAATACACATCTTGACTTTCTGAAGCTTCGATACACCATTCCAGCAGTTACTTACAAATAAGAAATATTTATATCTCTTTACAAAGAATGAAGGAATTACAAACAAAGAGATAACTGCTAGCTACAAAACTTCAGTGTTACTAATTAGCACTTTCTATACATTTGTATTCTAAGTAATCTAAAGACAATCATCATCAAATGTTCTAAAACCTAACAATCTCCCCCTAATTATCAATATCAGAATGATAAGCATAATTTCAAGGTTGATGATGATGTCAAAACTCAACATTACAGTTACTTAGAAAAAGAATAAAGAATTTCTAACTACAAATGTATTCTGAACTAAGATCTTTGATCTGTTGTTCAGCTTCCACCAAGACTCAGGTTTAAATCCTATAAGTCTGGCTTCAAAAATAAAAAATTACAGCTTATTTGTAAAAAACAACTCCAACACAACAAGTTTACCTCATTTTTTCTTTAACAACTCCAGCCTTTCTTTTCTGTTTTTCCTTAGCAACTTCAGTCTATCTATCAACAGGTTTTTCAGCACCAACTCAATTTCTTGTGTAGCATCCTTGAGCAAACTAATAAATCCTTCAATATGTCGCTCACTGACACTATTAATATCTCTGTTCTAATCAAAGAAGACTTTCTCCAGAGGAAAAGTCTCCTACCATAATCGTAGAGGTTTAGGATTAGCTTCCAACATAGTATCCACCTTATGCTTCACCTTTATCACCTTTTGAATCTGGCTTCGAAGTTTCATGTTGAGATCAGAAGTCTCAAGCACAACAGTCAGCAACCACTCCAGGTCTTCTTTCTTTTGTCCCTCCAAGGCTGGCTTTTCAAACTTCAGAGATTCCCCATATTTCAAGAAAACATGGAGAATTTCTTTGTTATTTGTACCCTTTACCAGATTTATCTTCTCTGTGGTCTTCTTAAGGGCCTTGATGATTTCTTCTGTACTTGCCATTTTAACCTTGTAAGACTTCTTTGATGAAACTGTTTGTGGCTTTTTTGGTCCACTCACAGCCACCAAAGCAGTCTCAGTTGACCTTGGAGGATCTTGAGAGGTAGGCTTTTCAATAGTTGCCCTGGTTACAGGTTTCTTTGCAGATTCCTGAACCAAGGGTTTCCTACTTGATTTCTTTTCAGCCTCTTCCATCTCTTTATTTTTCTTTTTGGTTATGGCTGCTTTCTGTGCACTTGATTTCCTTGTAAAGCTTTTCTTCTTCTTTGACTCCTCCTCCTCCCTTGCTGCTGCCATATCCTCCTCCTCTTGAAGTTTCTGAGCTAATAGTGCATCAGATTCTATTAGCTTTTGTTCTTGAGGATAAACTAACTCCACTTTCCCATCCACTATCAGTTCAACTGGAGTGGGAATGTGAGCAGTCTTCATAGCATCCCCCATCAGCTTAGGCTGTCCTGGTTGAGTAGATTTTGATTTCTTTGGCTCCTCAACCAAAACACCCTTCCCTTTATCTTTCATTGTTGGGGCTTGTGCAATGGAAGGAGGATATGCTGCTGTTGCTGTTGTTGCTGTTGTTGTTGTTGTTGCTGTTGTTGTTGTTGGTGGTGTTGGAAGTTGTGTTGTAGCTGTTGTAGCTGCTGCAAGATCAGCATGTTTCTTTAAGATCCTGTCCATCATTGTTTGCAATTCTGCATCAAGGACAGGACCAGACTTGTGCTTTTGTACAGGAACATCGGATGGACCACTCTCCCCTTTTTTGCCATCAGCATCTTTGGATTGAGAGGAGGTGGCCAGATTTGGAATTGCCTGCATCAGTAGCTGCTCCATTCTGTCTTGCTTTTGGATCAGGAGTTGGATGTTTGCATCAAGGGCTTGAAGTCGACTGTCAATCTTGGACTTGTCTTTGATAAGTGTATCAATGGCAGTAATTGTCCTCCTTGGAAGGTGTCCTTCATAGCACCTTCTAATCTTTTTAGTCTCCAACTCCATCCTTTCCTCAATTTTCTTCATTGCACCATTGATGCCAGTAACCAAGAAGTGGTGAAACTTTGTGTGTTTCTTATCCACCTTGGTTACTTCTTCCATTATGTCTTGAATTGATGGTGCAGATGTAGTTGACCCTATATTGGTCACATAGTCCTGCCTTAATTGGGCGGCTGCATCCTCCAGAGTGTTGGCATAAGAGGCATAAAGCCATTCATCAACATTATGCTCTGGAGCTTCTTCAGGCACAGGTTCATCTGCAAGCCTTGTTTTTAATGCAGAGATATTATCTTGAGACTGTTGTAGACCATAAAGAGTTTCAAAATCTGCATTTGACATCTCAGAGATAATATGTAATGCTGCATCCCCTGTGCTTGGATTTTTCTCTGATTCTTCTGTTTGGATATTGATGGAGGGAGCAGAAGAAACCGGAGCTTCTTGTGAGCTTGTTTCAACAGGTTGTAAAAATATACCTGTTGAAAATATCTCTCTTTTCTTTTGTTCAAGGATCTCATCCTTGCTCACACCCTCTCCTTTTGCCTAAGGTTGGGCACCCAGCTTCTTTTTCTCTCCTTTTTCCAAGCTATCTAAAGCTTGACTCTCTTGTATTTGTATGGTCTCTCCTTTTTCCAAGTCAGGAGCCTGACTCTCACTAATTATTCTCACAACCTCACTCATATGGATGGTGTCACTCTGTCCTACAGAAGTGGGGGTTTGAGAAGTGCTTGTGACAGTATGGATAGGGGGTTCCCTTTGTTTATCTTGGGCTAGGGATCTATCCATGGAATCTGTTTGAGAGCTTGTCTCGATTATTGGCTCCTCTTGGGAAAAATCAAAAGAATCAATCATATGTATATCAAAAGAATCAAGAGTGGGAGAAAAAGGAGAAGGATGTACAGTTTGGAGTGTTGGCTGTTCCTCAGACATTGAAAATTGAGGAACATCAAAAGATGACTCTGTGTGTGCACTCCTTGTGTCACTCTTTTCTTTTATCTTCTCTCTTTGGGTTACCTCTTGTTGGTGAACAAGAGGTTGTGCAGACTCTGTACAGTGTGTTCCTAGTTGGGAACTTTCTTCAATGTTAACATCCTTTTGGGAGGATGGTGACAGTTCACTGCTTTTCCTTATAACCTCCAATGCTTTTTGAGAAGCACTGGATTGCTGTGGGCTTTTGGTTATAACTCTCTTCTTTCTCTGAAGTGGAACTTCAGCTTCTTGTTCTCCCTCATCCTCACTTGCTCCCTCAATTATTTTTCTTTTAATTGGGAGTTATGTGATTGTCTTTGGTTTTACAACCACAATCTGTTGAGAGACTGTGTAGGGGGCTATAGACAGTTGATGTGAAGTGGTTGGAGGATTAACGAGGTTTTGGCTTTCAATATCCTCGAAAAATTGTAAAGAATAAAGATTTGGAAGCCTGTCAATGAGAATAGATCTCATGACAGGAGGAAAAAATAATGGAACTATTACCTTTGCAGATTTATGCTTCACATCTGTAAATATTCTTTTACTCTGCAAAACAGTTGGTAAAACTTGCATTCCAATAATATCAAGGTTAGGAATTAGATAATTAGCAATCATCATCAAAAAACTAGAATAATAAATTTTATTTTTGCTGGTTTTAAGTTTTATTAAAAGATTTTGCAGAATTAAAAGCCCAATGTTTAGATGTCTATCATACAACACACTAAAAGCAATTTGTTGTGTGAGTGTAGTGATAGCACCATAGCCACTGCATTTTGAAGTAAAAGCTTTAATTATTATGTCAAAGAACAGTGATCACTCTTGCCTTAGATGGGGTCGTGTTATAGACCCCACAAAAGTAATTTCTGCAGAATAATGTAAATTTTTAAACATAGAAACAATTTCTTCATAAGAAGCAAGTGAGTCAAAGTTTTCATAAATTGTCAAGTGTAAAGCATTATTAACTACGGTATGATCTATATTATAAACAGAGTTTGCATACCTGAAACTTACCACAGGGGAGGCAGTTTTCTCACCCTGGATGGTAGCAGTGGACCAGACAACCGTGATAACCTCAATGGCTTGGATGGGGCTTCGTAATTGGCATACGAAAGACTGGAGTGTTGAAGGAAATCCACAAAGGGGTGGTACTGGGCTTCAAAGACATGCTTATCAGCCACCCCTGCATGGTTTGTCTTGATGATATCAAAGTCTCCAAACTTGAACATAACAGCTTTAGCGGCCATTTTCAGAGATCTGTGAACTTTGGAAGAAAACTTGAAAAAGGGCTAAATTGCAGAGTATTTCCAGAGAGAAATTAATTTCAGAGCTTGATTGTTTGTAATTGCAAAGATGTTTGAATTTTGTTTTATCAAATTGTTTGAAACGTTTGCAATTCTTAACTACCATATTACCCTCGATCGGAGATTGCCCTAATCTCTGATAAGTTCACTTGTAAGAGACTAGAAGAAGATTAGTCTCTGATAGTGTTGACTATCGGGGACTAATGTTGTCTCGGATAGTATTAACTATCGGGGACTAGTTAGTCTCTGAGAGTATTGACTATCGAGGACTAAGGTAGTCTCGGATAGTGTTAACTATCGGGGACTAAGGTAGTCTCTGATAGTATTAACTATCGGGGACTAAGGTAGTCTGTGATAGTATTGACTATTGGAGACTAAGGTAGTCTCTGATAGTATTGACTATCGGGGACTAAGGTAGTCTCCGATAGTATTAACTATCGGGGACTAGTTAGTCTCCGATAGTTCAATTTTTAATTTAGTCGGGGACTAATTAAAAACAACTATCAGGAACTAAAATAGTCTCTTACTCACTCTAGCTCATATTATTCAATAATCAATAATTTGATTATTCATTTTATCAAATTTTTCCAGAAATAAAATTCTAGTTCCTAAAATTCTGTTTTAATAAAATAAAACAGCTTCTTTCCAGAAAATTAATTCTAGCTTCACAAATTCTGTTTAATTAAAAACAGCTGCAATCTAGAAAATAAATTCTAGCTGCATACAACTAATCAACTTGTTTTCAAAAATTAATCAATTTTTAGAGGCATAACTCAACATTCCTAATTCAGAAACTAATCTAGAAAAGGTAGATTCATCTAAAGGTTTTGTGAATATGTCTGCAAGTTGTTTATCAGTTGTTACCCAGTGTAATTCGATATTACCTTCACTTACATGTTCTCTTATGAAGTGATATCTAATATCTATGTGTTTTGTTCTTGAATGTTGTACTGGATTTTCTGTTATTGCTATGGCACTAGTATTATCACAATAAATAGGAATTTTGGATAATGACATACCATAGTCTAGGAGTTGATTCTTGATCCATAGGATTTGAGCACAGCAACTCCCAGCTGCGATGTATTTAGCTTCTGTTGTTGAAGTAGAAACTGAATTTTGTTTCTTGCTGAACCAAGAAACAAGTCTGCCTCCAAGAAGTTGGTAGCTTCCACTTGTGCTTTTCTTATCAAGCTTGCAACCTGCATAGTCAGCATCTGAATAACCGATTAGTTTAAAATCAGATTCTTTGGGATACCATAAACCAAGGTTTGGGGTACCCTTTAGATATCTGAGAATTCTTTTTACAGCAATCAAATGTGATTCTCTAGGATCAACTTGAAATCTAGAACATAAACATGTAGCAAACATTATATCTGGTCTACTTGCAGTTAGATACAAAAGAGAGCCTATCATGCCTCTATAGCTAGTAATATCAATTTTTTTTCCTTTTAAATCTTTATCTAGCTTAGTGGCAGTAGGCATGGGTGTTTTTCCAGATGCACAATCAACCAAATCATATTTTCTCAATAAGTCTTTGATATACTTGGACTGACTGACAAATATTCCATCAGTTGATTGTTTTATTTGCAAACCTAAGAAAAATGTTAATGCTCCCATCATACTCATTTCATATCTAGACTGCATAAGTTTTGAAAATTTTTCACAAAGTTTTTCATTTGTAGATCCAAATATAATATCATCTACATATATTTGCACCAATATTATGTCTAAGCCTTGCTTTCTATAAAATAAGGTTTTATCTATAATACCTCTTACAAATTTATTTTCAAGCAAAAATTGAGATAGAGTATCATACCAGGCTCTTGGTGCTTGTTTTAAGCCATAAAGTGCTTTGTCTAACCTGTAGACATGATTTGGAAATTTGGAGTCCACAAAACTTGGGGGTTGGCAGACATAGACTTCCTCTTCCAATTTTCCATTCAAGAAAGCACTTTTGACATCCATCTGGTACACCTTGAAGTTCTTGTAGGCTGCATATGCCAAGAAGATTCTTATAGCTTCAAGTCTTGCTACTGGTGCAAAAGTCTCATCATAGTCTATTCCTTCTTCTTGAGAATATCCTTTTGCAACCAGTCTTGCTTTGTTCCTTGTAATTGTACCAGCTTCATCCAATTTATTTCTAAAGACCTACTTGGCACCAATTATTGATCTATTCCTTGGTTTGGGTACCAGTCTCCAGACTATGTTTCGAGTAAATTGGTTTAACTCCTCTTGCATGGCAATCATCCAGTCAGGATCTTGAAGTGCTTCCTCAATTTTCTTTGGCTCAATTTTTGAAAGAAAACTGAGATATAAACATTCATTTTGAGTTGCACTTCTAGTCTTGACTCCATCCTCTAAACTTCCAATTATCAAATCTGGCGTGTGGTCTCTCAACCATGGAATTGCACGTGGTAGATTTGATCTTGAAGTTGAGGCTTCATTGTCTAGATTGGTGTTATCCATTCTAGCTTCATGATCAGAGACTGCTCCGCCTAAACCATTGACTCTTGCATTATCAGCTCCCCCTGAGCTGTTTATTTCTATTTGCTCCGGTGTCACTGTAGTTTCAGATTGTGCATCAGTGACTCTAGTCTCTGGTGAAACATTAGTCTCCGAAGGATTACTAATGTCACCAGTCTCTTGAGTTTCATCTAATAATCTATTCTTTGATAAATTATTAGATCTTCGCACTTAATGCACAACCGTTAGCTCCCCCTCAACTAAGTAGGGATCATTACTATCTTGGGGTTGTTCAGTAGTCTCTGATGGATATTCCCATGCATCCAATTCATTCTCAAAACTGAGAGGTTCATGCAATCCTTGTCCAATCATTCATGGAATCTTTTTATCATCAAACACGACTTGTATTGATTCCACAATGACTTTTGTTCTTAGATTATATACTATGTATGCTTTACTTGACAGAGAATAACCTAAGAAGATTGCTTCATTAGATTTATTGTCAAACTTTCCTCTTGACTCTGATGAATCTCTCAGTACAAAGCATTTACAACCAAACACATGTAAGAACTTGAGAGTTGGTTTTCTCCCAGTCATTAACTCGTAAGGTGTTTTGTTGTATGCTTTGTTTATCAAGGATCTATTCTGTGTAAAGCAAGCAGTGCTTATAGCTTCCTCCCAAAAATATGGGGGAAGCTTAGCCTCTTGTAACATAGTCCTTGCTGCTTCAATAAGGGTTCTATTTTTTCTCTCAACAACTCCATTTTGTTGACAGGTTCTTGGAGTTGAGAATTGATGTGTTATTCCTTTTTCAGTGCATAATTCAAGTACTTGGGAATTCTTGAATTCTGTTCCTCTATCGCTCCTTATAACCCTTACTGTTTTTCCTGACTCAGTTTCTATCTTCTTGATATGATCAATTATCAACTGAGCAGCTTCATCTTTTGTAAAGAGGTATTTTACCCAAGTATACCTCGTGTGATCATCCACAATAACCAGTGCATATCTATTTCTTAAGATAGACATCACATTCACTTGACCAAATAAATCCATATGTAACAATTGTAGCAGGTCAGTGATTGATGTTGCTAGTTTACTCTTGAATGATACACTTTTTTGTTTCCCTTTCTGGCATGCATCACATAATCCTTCTTGTGTAAATTCTAATTGTGGAATGCCAGCTACCAATCCTTTCCTCACAAGCTTGTTGATGTTCTTGAAATTCAAGTGGGAAAGCTTCTTATGCCAAAGCCAACTTTCATCAGTTGAAGCTTTGCTATACAGACATGTGATTTGATCAGTAAAAGAAATAAGATTTGCAACATACAAATTTCCTTTTCTTTTTCCAGTCAATATCACATTCCCAGATTCCTTGTCACACACCTGGCATAGGTCTTCTTTAAAGATGACATGGAATCCTTTATCACATAGTTGACTCACACTAAGTAAATTATGCTTTAAGCCGTCAACCAATGCTACTTCTGTGAAGATGACATCTCCATGTTCAACACTGCCATATCCCCTTGTATGGCCTTTGCTGTCATCTCCAAAAGTGACTTTTGGGCCACTTTTCTCTTCATACTGTCTTATCTCCGGTCATGTGCCTTGAACAACCACTGTCCAAGTACCATGATTTCTTCTTTTTGCGCTGCACAGTAGAGAGTAACTAGTTTGAGATTTTTGGAACCCAGACTTTCTTGGGTTCTTTCTCACTAGTTGTAGACTCAAGACTTGACTCAGATTGAGTTGATTGTCTTTTAACAGTTTTAACTTTAATAGGACAATCATTAGTCTTGCTAGTTGTTTGTGAGAGACTGTCAAGCTTAGAATTTTCAGTTTTAATGCAAAGATGTTCTAACCTTTTTACTGGTGATTTATCTTTTATTCTCTTTAAAGATGCAGTCTCAATTATAGGAATTTTATTTTTGCTCCTACAGTTTATAGCTATGTGGTTGGGGTTACCACATACATGACATGTCTTTCTAGGAGCATCAGGCATTCTAGCATAGTTTGTATGTTTATTAATGCCTATCTTTCCATTCCTATTTTTCTTCTTTCTGCTTAACTCTACCAATTTTTCATTCTTTTTGTCTGGAAGATTCTCCAGTTTTTTATTTACTTGTGTCTTTGTCATGAACCCAATATTTAATCTTTTTGTTTCACTCTTATCAACAACATTCACTGTCTTTTGATCACTTTCTGTTTTTGCAGTGAATTGTTGATCTTGAGTGTTAATGAATTTAGGTTCAATAACAGGAGAGACAAAATTAATTCTTTTAAAATTTGGCTTACTAATTGAGGAGTTTACAGCTTCGAATAGATCATTTAAATCTGAACTTTTGTTTAGATTTTCATCATAACCTAGTCCAGATTTTTGACCTATTGTTTGACACTCTACCAAGTTAGTTAATTTTTTTGATGAAGTGTTCCATTGTTTAATCTTAGCTTGAGCAATTTCAAGTTGCTCTACTAAGTAATATTCCCTCTTTTTCAAAGCATCAATCATGTGATGAGCTTTGTTTAAATCAAACTTGATAGTGTCAAATTGTGCCAATCTCTCTTCAAGAAACTTGTTTCTTTTCAAGAGATTGTCACGTGATTCTTTTACATTGGTATGTTCAATAGTTAATGATTTAAAACTGACATGTAAATTGGACATATCTTTTTGCATGCTTTCAATGCTAGATGTATCAAGTAAATTAAGCACGTTAAAATTCTGATTTGCATCACATACCTTTGTAAAATCACTTGACTTGTCACTACGAGCCATTAGGGCAAAGTTGACAACTTCTTCATCAGAGTCACTGTCAATCCAATCTTCTCCCTCAGTTATCAAGGCTTTGCTCTTGGATTTAGCTTTCTTGTCAGCAAAGCCTTTCCTTGATTTTTCATCCTTAGATCTATCACTAGATCTAGACTTCCTGTACTCATTGGCAAAGCGCCCTAACCCATCACAATTGTAGCATCTTATCTTTTTTAAGTCGAAGGTGACTTTTTGACCTTCACGTTTTGGGTTAGGCTTCCTTGACAATTTTCTTCCTTTCCTGCTTGCTCTAAATTTCTTGAACTGTTTGACCATAAATGCCATGAATTCCTCCATGTCATCATCAAAATCCAATTCATCTTCCTGATCAGTCGAGCTAGCACTGGAAGATTCATCATCAAGCTTCTCTTGAGACTTGCTTGTCTCAACCATCAACGCAGTTCCTATATCCTTGTCATGCATGCGTTGTCGTTGCTCTACTTCAAGTTCATAAGTCTTTAAGTTCCCGTAGAGCCTGTCCAGTGTGAGTATGTCCAAGTCATGAGCCTCTCTTATAGCTGTTGTTTTTGGATCCCAACTTGGAGGGAGAGATCTCATGAACTTGGTATTGACATCCTCATTGTCATAGGACTTTCCAAGTATTTTCAAATCATTGAGCAAAGTGTTGAACCTGTCATATACTGACGTTATTGGTTCACCAGGCTTTGCTTGAAAGAACTCATATTGTTGTCTCAACAATGATCTTTTGTTCTTTCGGACTTGGTCAGTCCCTTCACACAGGACTTTGATGGTGTCCCAGATTTGCTTCGATGTAGTGCAATTTATGATGCTTGTGAACATATTTTTATCAATTCCATTATAAAGTATGTTCATCACCTTAGCATCCTTTCACACTTGCAACTTGTCTTAGTTTGTATAATCACATTCTGGAGCAAGTTCAAAGTGTTCTGCAACAACAGATCCATCAACAGTTTTAGCAGGAATAAATTTCTTGGGTAGATAGGGACCCTTCTCAATCCTTTCAATATAATCTGGATCTGTTGCTCTCAAGTGCATGTACATCTCTTGCTTCCACATTGGATATTCTTCTCGTTTAAGAATAGGGATTCTAGTACCACCCTCACGACTTCCCGCATACGCCATTATGCTAGAGTTGTTTGCTTCATCATTGGCCATCTCTCGGAACGTATTAATTGACTAAATTCAATTACAGGCTCTGATACCAATTGTTTTCCCAGTGAGATGCCGAGAACTTGTAGAAGGGGGTTTGAATACAAGTTCTTTAAAATCTTTTCAAATTACTTGTTCTTTAAGAAATTAACTTTTCTTGCGAAATATAAAGAACAAGAACACGAATCAATTTATAAACAATTGCTTTATTGATTTACAATTGAATACAAATCCTAACAATTACAATAATGTAATCGTCAGCTTCTTTTCTATTCTGTATAGGAACATATACAAAACTATGAAAAACCTATACAGCTTCTCTAACGACAGAATTACTATTGACTCAGTTCCTATTCTGAACAAAATTCAGCTTCCTTATTCGAATCAAATATAATCTTACCTTTTTGATAGGAACAGATTTCTGGTTAGTTTCCTTACCAGCTATGTCTTCAATAATATTTTGCTTTACGTGGAAGACATTCCTTTTTAATTCGAACTCTGTATCTTTCAGGAAATAAATCACGATTAGTCCCTGATGCTTCATCCTTAGTCTCTGGTGACGTCATTACTAGTCTCCGGTACAATTAGTCCCTGATGACGTCAGCTTGTATAGTCTCCGATAGAATTATTTAGTCTCTGACGCGGTAAGGCTTAGTCTCCAATGACGTCAGCTTAGTCTCTGATGCTTTTAACTTTAGTCTCCGATGACGTAAGCTTTAGTCTCCGACTCCTTTAGACTTAATCTCTGATGACTTAAGTCTTAGTCTCCGATAGGCAAAACTAGTCTCCGACAGATAAAATGTTTTTAGTCCCTGACCAATTTTCCTAGTCTCGAATAAGCCTTTTTGCAAACTCTAACAAATCAAATACACTTCTTGACTTTCTGAGGCTTCGATACACCGTTCCAGCAGTTACTTACAAATAAGAAATATTTATATCTCTTTACAAAAAATGAATGAATTACAAACAAAGAGATATCTGCTAGCTACAAAACTTCAGTGTTACTAATTAACACTTTCTATACATTTGTATTCTAAGTAATCTAAAGACAATCATCATCAAATGTTCTAACACCTTACATCCATCTATAAGTAAGTTGCACACCTTTTTCATTACTGTGCACCTTGTTTGGAATATGGTTTCACGTTGGTCGATTTCGATTACTATTTTGGTATTAAGTAGATATCTTAATACTAGTAGCTCCCCACTATCACACTCCACTTCATGATCTTTACACTCACCATCATGCTCCTCTTCGGATTCAGTCACTTTTAGAGACAGTTTCCATCGCAAACGCCTCTCATACCTCTTGCATAGTGAAGGTTTTCTTGTTAGGGCAATCCATAGCATAATGGCCTAACCCCTTACACTTATAACAAGTAATATTGCTTAAATCCTTCTTGGGCTTGTCTTTCTTGGCCATACTTTCTGCAACCTTTTCTTTGCTCTTGCTCTTGAGTTCACTCGATTCAGACTTCCTATCCTCCGATCTCCAAGAGTTGGTGTTTTTGATAGGTTTTGAGTAAGCACTGCTTGCGTTTGTTTTGCGTTGTCTTTCTACTTTCACAGCAAGTTTGACAACATCTTCAAAAAATACATACGGAATAAGTTCAACCGTATCTGCTATTTCTCTACGCAATCCTTTCAGGAATCGAGCAATAGTTTGCTCTTCCGGCTCGACCAGTTCACATCAATAGTTTGCTCTTCTGGCTCGACCAGTTCACATCAATAGTTTGCTCTTTCGGCTCGACCAGTTCACATCGCAACTTCAATGATTCGAATTCTTTAACGTAATCTTCTACACTCATGCCTCCTTTGCAGATGTAAGTATAACTCCTATTTGTAATAATCAGGAACAAACCTTTTTCTCATCAGGTTTTTCATTATGCGCCAACTAGTAATGGGTTCATCACCATCTCGTCTTCTCTGGGCCATTAGGTTATCCCACCATAGGCTTGCATACTTCGAGAATTCCAAAGCTGCCAATTTACACTTTCTTTCTTCTGTGTGGTTTTGGAATTCAAAGATCTTTTCGACCTTCTGAACCCACTCCAAGAACTCTTCCGGATCACTGCTGCCGGTGAAAGAAGGAACTTTAAGCTTTATGTTTGAATTACTTTCACGAAAATTATGTTGATTGTTACGATCATTATTTTCCAGCTCTTGTTTGGAACCTTCGGCTTCTCGTGCATGACCGTTGTTATGTCCCAACAATCTGGCCATCATCTCTTCCAATCGATCCAGTTGCGTAGTCATCATTGCATATCGATTTTGCAAGCGATGGATCTTTGCGTCTTGTAAAGTAGCTCCACGAGGTAAACCTGTTTCGCCAATATTATTGTGCCCACTTGAATCAGACACTAGTACAAAATTGATCATATGCGTCGGTTAAATTACCTATTTTGCGTCGGTTAACAGGGTGACGCATATGGTGGAGACGCAAAAACTTTACTATTTTGCGTCGGTTAAAGAGACGACGCAAAATATTATCATTTGCGTCGTACCTTTAAGACGACCGACGCAAATGACATGGTCATTTGCGTCGGACTTTTAAAACAACCGACGCAAATGATGTTATAATTTGCGTCGTACCTTTAAGATGACCGACGCAAATGATATGGTTATTTGCGTCGGACTTTTAAAACAACCGTCGCAAATGATGTTATTATTTTTTTAAAAATTAATTTTAAAATATCATATCCAACCGACTTGGGTGAAAAGGTTTGCGCTGATTAATTGCACAAAATGAACCAGGAGAAGGACGATCATCTTGCTGCCTTATTGAGCAAGCGAAAGTCCTTAATGATCAGACCAGTTGGTTTAGGAAGCTAAGCACAAAAATGACACAAATCATGTCGTTGTCCACGGTGACTCAGGATGATAAAGAGATATCAAGTTCGAGTAAGCAAAAGGAAAGAGATCCAAGCAAACCCCTTTGCATCGGAGATTCCTGTACGTGAAAAAGGAGAAAGCAGAACTTCAGAATCGTTTGACCAATATGGAAAAAAAAGATTAAAAACAGCTCAACCACTTGACACCAAGCCATTCAAGAAGTCAAAAACATACCGAATGAAATTAAAGTTCATTGCACTTATTTATTTTTTGTACTTGTGGTTCTCTCACTGCCTTTCCAACATTTTGAGACTGGTCCGTAAAATCCTTAACCTGAAATGTATAAAACACAAATTAATAACACTATTCAAAATTATTCCAGTTTTCAGATTTGACAAGACAAGTATAAATACACTTATGTCGCGCAATGAAAATGAAAATGTATGTCGCGCAATGGAAGTGAAAAGGATTTAAAGAAAATGTGGTTCGTCTTAAAAAAGCGGCAAAATCAAAATGTATACCGCGCAATGAAAATTCAAACGCGATAAAATATAATAATGTTTTTTTTTTGTACGATGGCATATTCGTAATTAATCGTACAACTATTTGCGTCGGTCCTTTAAAAGAACCGACGCAAATAGCGTTGAGTATTTGCGTCGGTTCTTTTAAAGGACCGACGCAAAAACTAGAAAAAAATTTAAAACAACCGAAGTTATAAAAACAACCGAAGTTATAAAAAAAGAACTGACGCAACCGAAGTTATAAAAAAAGAACTGACGCAAAATTAAATGTTACAAAGCTAGTCCTAGAGCGTAAAAAACTGGGTTGATCAGGCCCTTCTACTTACGGTCCGGCATTCGTGTCCGCAGGTCGCGCCATATTTCCCTTCCGAAATCCTTCGATTTTGCACCCCCCCCCTGCGCGCACACGTGGAGGATGAAGCATAATATAGCCAACCAATTTTACTAGTTTGTTTGTTTTCCCATATAAAAAGTAAGCAACACTCCTTTTAAATTTCAATGTGGGACAAAACTTGATCATAGAATGAAAGATATTTGAAGGAACTCAAAAATTACAACAAAGTGAAGCTCTTGTTATTTCACAATTTTTAAGAAATCCCACATCGAAATAGAAATAGAAAAAGGGAGGAGAAAGGTGGTATAAATAGAAACTAAATGAGAAACTAAATTCTCATACATACTAGCAAATGAGTTATTAGTATGTTTTAAATTTTTTTTCTAGTTTTTGCGTCGGTCCTTTAAAAAAACCGACGCAAATACTCAACACTATTTGCGTTGGTTCTTTTAAAGGACCGACGCAAATAAGTTATTTATTTTTTTAAAATTTTTTTCTAGTTTTTGCGTCGGTTCTTTAAAAGAACCGACACAAATACTCAACACTATTTGCGTCGGTTCTTTTAAAGGACCGACGCAAATAAGTTATTTATTTTTTTTAATTTTTTTTTCTAGTTTTTGCGTCGGTCCTTTAAAAGAACCGACGCAAATACTCTTTATTTTATTTACCATAATGCCACCGTTGTACTATATGCGACGGTTCTATTAAAGAACCGACGCAAATAAAGCGACGCATAATGTAATTTTTGTACTAGTGAGACATGGTTAATTTTGAATATCCAAACAGACCTTTCGATAGAATTTTCTAGATTGTAATCTGAACACAATACTCCAGAATAAACTTTACGTAAGAAACTAGAAAAACAAGGATGAGTCACACGTCCTTGATTTCAAACCCCCAACGTTAAGAAGCTCTGATACCAATATGATGTAGGGTGTTTAAGCCTACAGCCTCAGATAATTAAATCAACTTATTGATATATGCACAAAAAGCCAATTTAGGGTTCTTGAACGAATCACACGTTCAAGGCTATTCGAATCACACGAACAGGATCATGTTTATATCACACAAACAATATAGAATTGCAGAATGAATCTAAATTTCATTAATCAAAAGAAAAGTTCGTTCTTTTTTTTTTTTGTACAATAGAAGCAGCTATTTATAAGCTGTTAAAATCCCTAATTCTAATTGGAAATAATTTACAATGGAAAGAATTTTGTTACTAAAAGATATCTAATCTAACAAGGAAAGTAATCAATACAATTTAATCTAGGAAACAAATAAATTATATGAAGTTCATAACCAAAACTAGAAAACCGAGAAAATTGACTATCGGAGACTACAGTCCCTGATGACGGCATCTCTAGTCCCTGACAAGTAAAAAAACACCCGCTGATGACGTCACTAGTCCCTGATGCTTGTTAGTCTCCGATGCGTTATTTCATTCTTCAGATGACGTCATTAGTCCCCGACGCGTAGTCTCTGACGCGTCATTAGTCCCCGACGCGTAGTCTTTGACACGTCATTAGTCCCTGGCGCGTCATGCGTAGTCCATGGCGCGTCATTTCTCGGCAGGCTCGACTAAACTTAAAACAAATTTGTTTCCAATTTTGAAAACAAAATAATGACAAAAACGTAAGAATTCCTTGGTGAATCACAACGCTTATCAACCCATTCCCAAGTTTCAATACCTTCATCATAATTCTCCAAATATAGCCCTAAAGCTTTTAATTCTTCAACCTTCAAACACGTTGCATTTGACAAGCTCACAGCAAACTTCTTAGTTTTTGACCTAGTAGCTGGACCCCGTAACATGAGCTCTTGCCCACCATCTGATTCCTTCCCGTCTATTGCCACATCATGTTGCCTTTGTGATATAGTATTGAAATCATGTTAGGTGTTGAAATCTTGCTTATTGTTGTCCTTGCAGTGGGATTTGAGTTGTTACCTTTCCATGTTATTGATGGTTAGGTGGTGGTTTAGTTTGCGTTGTTTCTATTTAGCTTGCTACTTTCCTGATTGGGATTGTCTCCCTAACTAGCATTCTGTGCTAGTAGGCCAGGGGGTATGCCCCTTGTTAGATCTGTATCTTCTTTTCCTTTTATTGCATTCCAATTTAACAAAAAACAAAAATGAATAGCTAGTCTCCGATAGTTAAATTTGTTCGTCAGAGGAAAATTAGTCTCCGATAGCTTAATTATCCACTGATAGTTTCGGTTAATAATTTTCATGTATTTTATTTATTTCCGTATTTGTTTCGTATTTGCTTGCTAGTTTTAATAGGTTTGTTTCCTTTCCTTATTGGATTAGATTTCTTTCCAATGTATTATTCTTTCCAATTAGGGTTAGGGATCTTAACAGCTTATAAATGGTTGCTCATATTGTAACGAATAATAGATCGTGATTAATAAAATTTAGAGTTATTCTGCAATTTCTTCTTGCGTGTGTGATATAAACAAAATCCTATTTGTGTGATTCGTTCAAGAACCTTAAGTCGACTTCTTATGTGAACATCAACAAGTTGATTTAAGCTATTCGAGGCTGTAGGCTTAAATACCCTACATCATATTGGTATCAGAGCAAGGCTTGGTGTTGGGAGTGAGAAATCAAGGATGTGTGATTCTTTCTTGTTTCTAGTTTGTTAGATAGAGAATACTCTGGTGCTTTGTGTTCGAACTACAATCAAGAAATTTTAATCAAGAAATTTGTTTGATTATTTTCATTGAATTAAATATGTCTGATTCAAGTGGACACGATAATATTGGAGATATGGGATTACCTCGTGGAGCAACCTTACAAGATACAAAGATCCATCGGTTACAAAATCAATATGCAACGATGACCACTCAATTGGATCGACTGGAAGAGATGATGGCCAGATTGTTGGGACATAACAACAATCATGCACGACAAACTGATGGTCTAGAACAAGAGCAGGAATGTGATAGCCCCGATTTCCCAAACCATAGACCAGTGTCATCAACTAATTACCAACTATCGTGACATAGGCTTTTGGAGGAAAACCAGGTTGTCAGCGGGGAAAATCAAGGAACTATTGCACTAAAAACTCTTTTCTTTGTATTAATAATTGAAAGTGAAGCATATAGTAATTATTACGAACATTATTTTTAAAGTTTTCAGCAGCGGAAATAACATATGTTTTTCTTGAAAATAAAATAAGATTCAACCAACCGAAAATCCTATTTATGAACCTTGGACTACCAAATTTACTGACTCTGATATGACTTTTCTTTACCCTTTGAACTGAAAAAGAATCAAGCTAATATGAGCAGAAAATCCCAGCAAATAATATAAGACAAATATAATAAATCTAGTTAAGAGATTAGTTCAAAGATACAATTTTCAAAATATCATAAAAATATTAAAGTCTCATCTGTTGGATTCAGATGGAGAGAGTTCAAATCTTCAAATATAAAAAAATTTGACAATATTATGCCACTGAAATTAAGAAATCAGGAATATCCACATAACTCTGGGATGCCTTTAAGTACTATGACTTACTTGAACATCTCACATCAATGATGTCTTTCAGTACTATGACTTACTTGATCATCAATTATGTTCAGCACAAGGGCCTACTGAGAATATCATCTACAACATGACAATAACGGGCCAATGCTATTTCATTGTGGTCTGCTATGTACATACGTATGACATTTAGTAGACTTAATTACATTTACTTTCTCATGGGGCCGGAAGAATAGTGTATCCTATTCTTATTACCGAGATTGATCCCCCTACTCATATATATATACACAAGGGCCCGGAAGAATAAGGTATCCAAAATCTCATTCTTATTACCCCGGTTGATTCCCTTATAGAGATAGTGGATAGACACCTTAATGAAATTTACCAAGGTGATTATATAGCATCCTTGTAATCTCAGTGAGGGTCGTGACACCTCAAGGGACTGTCCAAGGCGATCACACAGTACCCTTGTAGTCTCAATGAAGGTCACCAGGTATTTATTACTTTTATAAGTTGAATTGATTAACTCAAAATGTCATGTAATGATATAAAGCAAATAAATGCTTATAAACGAGATATTAAAATCAAGTATTTCTCAAAATAATATTAGCTTCAGTTTGAGCAAATTAATTCTCTGTCAGTACGCATACGAAACAATTGTAAGAAGAAAAGTTTAAGCATCACTTATAGCTTAACACATATCGAGTTAATTGATCACGTGTTTAATTTGAAATATACATCATACTTACCTTTATATTCATATAAATAATTGTGTGATATATTGAAAGGATGATAAATATATCACTTGGAAATAATTTATGTATAACTTGAACAAATAAGTTATACGTTGAAAGAATAGGAACACATATATTACTTGCCTTGACCGGGATGATAATTGTATGGTAGGTCTGCAAAATTTATTTTATGAATCATAAATGATTAACAAAAGTTAGAACTACCATAATATGTTTAGGTGATAAAGTTATAATGCTATGTTTATGTCTAGATAAGCCCCCAACCATTAAAGGAAAGGGGGAGGGAGATGCAGCGGGGGAAGGAAAAGGCTTGGGGATGGATTCTGTTTGTCAGGGAATATGTTATTCATCAGTGGGTGTTTATCATCAAGGGATAAATTACCCGTCAGGGAATGCATTGCCCATCAGGGGATGTCTACCCTTCAAGGGATGACTACCTGTCAGGGGATAGTCGCCTACCAGTGGATATTACTTGTCAGGGGATGATTTGGTCATCGCCTAACTTGTTGATATTAGTACTTTAGTACCACCAAACTTGGTTGTCAGTAGATGGTTTGTTTAGCACCAAACTCAATAAGTTAGCGCCAAACTTCTCGGAGACTAGTATGAGGTTACTAATCAGTGACTAATTAGTCTCCGATGGCTTATTTATTCATCAGAGACTATTTTTACTTATCAAGGACTATTTTACTCATCAGAGACTAAGAGACTATTTTTAGTGTCTGACAGTTTATTTTGCTTGTCAGGGACTAGTTAGTTTCTGATAGTGTATTTATTCATCAGAGACTATTTTATTTATCAGAGACAAACATTAACTCATCAGAGACTAAGGTTATCTCGTCAAAGACTAATTTAAACTTCCTTCATCAGAGACTAATCTTATCCCATTAGAGACTAACACTAACTCATTAGAGGCTAACATTAACTCATCAGAGACTAATATTATCTCGTCAGAGACTAACAATATGAAATATATAGAGATTATCCAAGTGATTTATCTCTACAAAGACAATAGAATCTAAGGTTTCATGCAGGTTCTATTTATGTAGAATGACTAAATAATGGAAATGACTAATTAACTTAATAAAAGCTCTTAGTATTTACTTGGCAAGCTTCCGATATTGCATAATAAGCTAGAGGAATTTATCGTAGGTTTAAGGAATTTATGTATTTGAGAGTGTTGTGAAGAAAAATGAGTGATAGGGGTTCTCCTTATATAGGTGCTGGAAATATGAAGATATCTAAGATATTTCTTACGTAGATTAACAACGGACTTGAAAGCTACTAAATTGCTACAATATGCTAACAATTACAGTTACACGTAAGTATGATAAGATAGGTGTCAGACTGTGGTATAACTTACTAATGACTCAGCTTAGTATTATGCTTACTCCTCAAGGATAGCTTGACACCTGCAATACTTGCTCATTAAGGAGCGGTTACTTACCTATTACGGAGTCATTTTTTTGTAATATCAGTTGTAACAATTTATGTTACTTCCCACATAAATTAGTTCCGGTGATACCAAAGTTAAATTCAAAAATAGTAGTAATTTATATAAATTAAAACCACAAATTATTTTTGTTAATAAATAATCTTTCATGCATGCAAATAAATTGACCAAAATTTATTTGGTAACAACTTTAATATTATAATAGTAATTTCCTACATTTGGGGTATTACAAGGAAACTGATGATCGTAACAATCAACATAATGTTCGCAAAAGTCATTCAAATATAAGCTTAAAGTTCTTTCTTTCACCTGCAGTAGTGATCTGGAAGAGTTCTTGGAGTGGGTTCAAAAGGTTGAAAATATCTTTGAATTCCAAAACCACACATAAGAACGAAAGTGCAAATTGGCGGCCCTGGAATTCTCAAAGTATGCTAGCCTTTGGTGGGATAACCTGGTTGCACAAAGAAGATGAGAAGGAGAAGAACCCATTGTTAGCTAGCGTGTGATGAAGAACCTGATGAAGAAGAGGTTTGTTCCTGATTATTAGAAACAGGAGCTATACTTACATCTACAAACACTTAGACAAGGGGGCATGAGTGTAGAGGATTACGTGAAGGAGTTTGAATCCTTAAAGGTTGAACTGGAGGAGCAAACTATTGCTTGTTTCCTGAGAAGGTTGCATCGGGAGATAGCAGATACGATTAAACTTAGGCCATATGTATTCTTTGATGATGTTGTTAAGCTTGATGTGAAGGTGGAGAGGCAGCGCAGGACTCAAAGAATCAGACATGAAAAGCCCAAAAACTAAACTGTTGAATGGAAGAGAAAAGAATCACAGCGTGTTGCTAGTTTCACCCCAAACTTCAACAAGTTCAACTAGGATAGAGAGGAGAAATCTGCGACCTTAACTTTTGGAGGTAGGAAAATTTGTTTCAAGTGCAAGGGCTATGGACACATGTAGCGTAAATGTCCTAGCAATATAGTCATGACCTTGTATGACATTGAAGCAACCTATGCTTCAAGGGAGTTAGAAGAAACTAAAGAAGGGGAGCAAAGCCTGTGCAACATCAGAGATTATGACATCACGGGATGATATTCATCATCAGAGATTATGGCGTCAGGGGATAATAGTCTTCGACGATGTAAATCTATCCATCATGGAATATTAGTCTCCGACAGCCAAATTCATGCGTCAAGAGATAGTCAGTCTCCGACAGTGTAATTTGCTTGTCAGGGAATAGCTAGTCTTCGATAGTTAAATTTGTTTGTCAGAGGATAATTAGTCTCCGATAGCTTAATTATCCACTGATAGTTTCGGTTAATAATTTTCATGTATTTTATTTATTTCCGTATTTGTTTCGTAGTTTTAATAGGTTTGTTTCCTTTCCGTATTGGATTAGATTTCTTTCCAATGTATTATTCTTTCCAATTAGGATTAGGGATCTTAATAGCTTATAAATAGTTGCTCATATTGTACAATAACGAATAATAGATTGTGATTAATAAAATTCAGAATTATTCTGCAATTTCTTCTTGTTTGTGTGATATAAACAAAATCCTATTCATGTGATTCGAGTCGTATTGAATGTGTGATTCGTTCAAGAACCTTAAGTCGACTTCTTGTGTGAACATCAACAAGTTGATTTAAGTTATTCGAGGCTGTAGGTTTAAACACCCTACATCAATTTCTCTCTATTATTTTCTTTAAGGATCTCATCCTTGCTCACACCCTCCCCTTTTGTTTGATTCTTACAAGTCAACTTCTCAACCTCACTTTCTTTCCATTTTTGTTTTAATTTCTTTTTCCTCACCTTTTTCCAGATACAAGGTTTGACTCTCATTTTTAATTCTCTCAGGCTCATTAAATATAAAATCGTCTTGTTGTTGGTGTGAGAACCTGAAAATTTAAGATAGGTTTTGTTGTATGGATAATAAATTCATATTATGATTAATGCATATTATGTATGTGATGTAGGGTGTTTAAGCCTACAACCTCAGATAGCTTAAATCACCTTGTTGATATACGCATAAGAAGTCGACTTAAGGATCTTGAACGAATCATACGTCCAATACTACTCGAATCACTCGAATAGGGTTTTGCTTATATCTCACAAACAAGAAGAAACGTACAGAACACTTTCTGAATTTTATTAATCAAAGTCAATTCTTCTTCTGTTGTACAATACAAACAGCTATTTATAAGCTGATAGAATTCCTAATCCTAATTGGAAAGAATAATATATTAGAAAAAAATCTAACCTATTAAGGAAAGGAAAACAAACCTTTTGTAACTAGGAAACAATTATCAAAACAAATACGAAAAGTAATAAAATACATAAAAATTAATATCCGCAACTGTCAGTGGATAATTTGGCTATCGGAGACTAAGTATTCCCTGACGGTTAAATTTGTCTGTCGGAGTCTAAGCATCCCCTGATGAGTAAATTTTGCCTATCAGAGACTAAATATCCCATGATGGATCGAAGCAGTCAGTTGGAGACTAGTCATTCCCTGACATCCTATTCTCGACAGCCCTTGATGCTTTCTACGGCATCCCCTGACGCCATTTCTCGCATCCCATGATGTTTTCCTCGCCAACCCCTAACACCAGTTTCTCAGCCAAGTCTCGGCTACGCTATAAAACTATAAATAAAACTAAAACTAACTAGAAGCTAATTATCATATCACATCAGTATGAAGGTTTTATTTTTATTCGGTATGAATAATGAATTCATATCTTGAATAAAAGTTTCTATGGCAATGTGATGTCTAAAAGATTTTAAATGTACTTTTGAACTCAAATCTTTAAACGTTTATTTTTATCCAAGTGCTAACAAGAAATAAGTGCCATTTATCATGTGAGGAAGGTAACACATAGGTGAGCTACAGTGTCCATTTTTGAACCAGGGATTGCAGTGAGGCAAGTGATATAATTATATTATATCAGGGTACGTTGCACGTGACTCATCAAATTGTAAATCAACTCCAACAGTGCACTAGATTGTTGGCTATGATAGATGACTAAATGACTTTTAGCAACCGTAACATCAGTCTTTCTAACCAATCACTTCTTTCTAAAAGCTTGTTACTACCTATTACAGCGAACGACTAAAATCTACTGTCAAATAATCCAACTGCTCTTGTTGCTCGACAAGTGATATAAATATATCATTTGGAGTACAACCTTAACCATACTTTCATTAATTTTCTATACAGCCAACCACCCACAAAATCCAGGTTCACTTTCAAGAGCGACTGTCTTTCTCAAAGAACAACCCAAGCTTTTAACTTCTTCTCTACAACCAAAGAGGTAAGAGCACTATATTAAAATCCTACTCTGTTCCTGTACTATTTTATTCTAATATGCATGTCATGTTTGTAAAAATACCTTGTTTATTCACTTCCAAAAGTATGATTTAAAGCGTGCTTTTAACATCAGGAATTAATGTCATTTATTCTAAAAAGGCTATCCAAGGTGAGAGTAAAAAATGTCGAGGACTACCTAGTAAACAAACTATTAATGTAATACCCCATATTTGTATAAATATTTTTATAACAATAAGACTATTAACAAATAAATTTTAATCAAATTTATTTATGAGCATGAGCAATTATTTCCTTATAAATACCAAAAGAAATAAATTTTAATATACAATACTATCTGAATTAATTTATGTAGTAGTAATAGTTTTGTCTTCAGGGGATAATTATCCACCGACATGCCTTTGACCCATCAGGGGATAAGTGCTCGCATCAGGGGATGTCACTTGCCTTACTGTCAAGGAATTAGGACATGCTACTATCAGGGTATGCCCTGTCGGTTTATTGTTTGCTTGTAGCTCATTTCTTGTTCTCCTAGCTAGAGTCTATCTGTTCTAGCAAGTCGAGGGGCATGCCTCTCGTTACTTTTGTATATTTTTTCTTGTTTTAATCTTATACCCAACTTAACAAAAAAAAAATATAAATTACTACTACTATCTTTACGAGAGTAATGGTTGAGTAGTAACCCCGTGTGATGAGTAAACATTTCAAGAGCTGAGACATTAGTAGTGTGATGTACTACCATATGACACCTATTAGTAATTCATACTTATGTGTAAATGTAATGGTCATTTAATTGTTAGCATATTTTAGTGATTTAGTAAATTTCATGTCCGATGTTAATCTAAAGTAAGAAATATCTCACATAAGATATTTTTGATTTCTCTTTCTTGACAAAATCACAAGTAAATTGCCAGAATGTGCATGGAAATAGGGATTGATTCTAGTTGGCATAAGGAACTCCAGGTTTCAATTTGGGATAAACTTACCAACAAGGAAGTTTTAGTTGTAGTCTTAGTTGAATATCAAAACAAACCCCCTTCTTGCCCCAAATGTTCCATTTTTGGTCATTCTCAATTCAAATGTCCGTTCTCCAACTTTCAATGTGTTCCCAAACCTCAACCAAAACCTATTGACAAGGATTGTCCTATTACTCATCCAAATAAGGATGATGACAGCTGGCTTCCAGTACATTCAAAGCCAAGCCTCACTCCCCCTCCTCCTTCCTCTCCTGCAGCCCCTGCGTGTTCTCCTTCTACTCCTCATCCCAACCCTTTCTCCCCTCTTTCCTGTCTTGAGGTTCCCTCACCTGATTCAGATGTTGGCTCTCTAAACCAAGTTCTTATAGGTAAAATCTTGTCAGTTGATGAAAAAGAGCTAAAAGATCAGAAACTGAAAGGAATAGTAGCCTTAGATCCTCCGTCCTCTTCGAAGAGGAAAAAGAAGAAGGGTGGGGGACAGGCTCCCACTTGGCTTACTGTGACGACCCCAAAAATCCCTTACCAGACTCCGGGCGCTGACAATAATTAACAAAAGAATACTAACAACATCCAAACATGCATATCATTAAATAAGAGAAGTAAATTGTATTCTTTATTACATTCATCCAAAAATAATTCTAACAACGAAAGTCCAAGAGGGCCCACCCAGGCCTTACAAACTAAACAATTCAAAAAAAAAAATTGTCTCACGCTTCTTTCTTCCTTAAAAAAAAAATAAACAATCCACAAGAGGGCAATGAGAAAGCGTTCACTATGCCATCCTTTCCTTTCCTTTAGTAGACAACTCAGTCTTCTCGTCATAGCCTGAAAAACATTATATAATAGCAACATGAGCGATTTACGCTCGCAAGTATATAATCAAGTATTGGTGGCTTTGAAATGAAAGAAATTTTCTTGGCTTAAGTGTTTATGAGGATTTGACGGAAAAAATGTCCACACCTTTGAATAGCTTCAAAAAAATACATGTATAGCTTCCAGGGTCCCCAAATGATAATGAGAGATTTGACCCTTTACTTGGAAGAAATCTTGAATTGTTCATCTGCACTCTCTTCATCAAATAGTGCCCCACCTGGCCGGCTTGACCACTATCTGACTTCATCTCTTCATCAAACGACATATCAGCCGACCAGCCTGATCGTTTGACTTCATCATAATGACATACGTAGTTGAAGCAGAATCTTTAGTTTGCGAGGGTTCGGTTACTGATGCCTCAGTTTCTGTTCCGTATCATGCTTAGGCCTAGGGTACCAGGTAGATGCAACCCATTAGCCTTTAGTTACCCACGTGGATATACTTTACAAGTTTGGGGTAAGAAAAATTTAAGTTCCGTTGTATCCGTATAGGATTTGCCTTAGCGCGTTAGCGAAATTTGAATGACTAACGTCCGCCCAAAGAATGCTTGATTCTAGAACAACATTTTCACGTACATCGGATCAAGAGATCGTACGTTACTTAACTTTGAAGAAATTTTTAATCATGAGTATTGTCATAAAAATATCTTGGATACATTACGCATATCGAAGGAATGATCATGCGTATTAATTAAAGAAAATAGAGTGAGTATATATTTGCCTTGGTCCTTAGCTAAAAATATCAAACTCAAATCACTTGTGAGTGGAACATTTTGTAAAACATGCATATAACATGAGAAATCTATATTTTTGGTAAAAATAAGATAAAAAGATGCACATGTCATGTCCGTGAACTTTTAAACGTCTAAGTTGACATTCTGAACCTTTAAGGTTTAATAAATAATTAATAACATCATAAAATAATTTAAGAAAATAATATTTTATACCTTCAAGGCAAACTGCACATCAGTGGATAAACATTGAAACATGAAAAGTGATCATCAAAGGTTGTAGTCTCGTCCCTTAGGGGAAGTGAGATGGTTGTCAAGGGAATAATTTGTCATCAGGGGATAGCCTTCAATCATCAGGGTATAGTCATCAGGGGATGACTTGTTCATCGCCAAACACGTAGGGTGACAACTTGTTCAACGCCGAACTCAGTTGGCTATCGCCAAACTCTTCGGGAACTAACATCCTTAGTCATCAGAGACTAACAACATTTCCTTCATTGGAGACTAAGAAAATTCTTCATCAGGGACTAAGAAATTTTCCTCCATCGGAGACTAAGGCTTACATCATCAGAGACTAAACTTAGCCTGTCGGAGACTAAAGCTGACGTCATTAGAGATTAATGTTAACCCATCAGAGACTAATGTTAACCCATCAGAGACTAATGTTATCTCCTCAGAGACTAACAATACTCATCAGATACTAACATTAACTCATCATAGACTAACTTCACGCTGACAGAAACTAAGCTAAGACTTGTCTCTGGTACAGGGGTGACTTCATTACTCAACAAAGGGTGGTGTTATCACCAGGTGACTAAGACCACGACTAGGGCAACTCTCAACATCTCATCTGCAGTAAGTAATATTCTTATCGTCTACCACAAATCATAGATGCTACTAACCTCAAGGACTCAAGTTAAAGAAAACTCAGGCATGGTGTTTCATTATTGATAAAAAGGAAATGTTTGGTAGTTAAAGGTTGTCTACTAGGTGGTCGTCAACAAATGTTACTCTCCTCATGGATAGCTTTTGAAATAAAAGGCATTAATACTAGATGTTAAAAGCATGCATTAAGTCATACTTTTGAAAGTGAACTAACCTAGTATGGTCACAACATGGCATGCATAACAGAACAAAAGTGTAGGAATAGAATAAAGCTTTAGTATAGTGTTCATACCTTTTTGGCTGCAAAGAAAAAGTTAAAAACTTGGTTTGTTTCTTGAGAAAGACAGTTGTTCTTTGAGAGTGAACTTGTGTTTTGAGGGTTGTTTGCGGTATAGAAATTTATGAAAGTGGAGCTAGGGTTGTAACCAAAAGATATATATATCTCACTTGCAGTGGTTGGATTATTTGGAAAATAGATTTCAGTCATTGACTGTGAAAGGAAATAACAAGCTTTAGAAAGAAGTGATTGGTGAGAAAGGGTGGATGCAACATTTGCTAAAGTCAGTCAATCATCAATCATACCCAACAATCTAGTGTACTATTGTAGTAGATTAGTTGGCTTGACGGTCATGTGCTCTCAATCCTGACATAGTGCAATTAATACTCTTGTCTCACTGTCGTCTTTGGTTCAAAACAGGTACTGTAGCCGTGTGTTGCCTTCCCCATGTGAGAAAAATATATACTTACCCTTGATAAGTGCTTGATTAGAAATAAGGAGAAATATAATAATAATAAAATAATCATTGAGTTCAAAAAAAAAATATATTTAAAAACTTTTCGACATCACATTGCTATAAGATTTTCTTTAAAATATGAATTTATTATTCATACCCAAAATAATAACAAATATAAAATGGGAAAAGAAAATAATTTAAACCTTCATACATGAAATTAATCATCAAATGAAATAAATCATACAACGAAATTCATCTTATTTTTCAAGTTCTCATAGTTACTCCCTTCTCTTCTTATTTTGTTCCATGAATATCTGCTCCTATAATGTTAGAGGCCTCAATAAGTCGACTAAACAAGATGACATTAGATCTTTTCTAACTTCCAATGGCATTACCCTAGCGGGTCTTTCAGAAACTAGAGTCAAGCGGGATAAGGCTCATGCCATTACCTCCAAACTTCAAGCTAACTAGGAGTGGATTTTCACTTATGATAATCATCAGAACGACAGAATTTGGATTGGTTGGAACCCTCGAGTTTGGCAAGTTCTACCTATATTCTCTTTAGATCAGCTTATCCACTGCAAGGTTACTGTTTTGGATCAGAACCTTCATTTTTTGGTTACTTTCATCTATGCTCATAATACTTACAAAAGGCGTCGCAGCCTCTGGAATGAGCTCATCGAGTTTTCATCTCTTACTCAAAGGGTGGACTATTTTAGGAGACCTTAATGAGTTTCTTTCTCTTTCTGAAAACAAGGGGGGGGGGGGGGGGTTGCAATTACAACTCCACAGGAATGGATGAATTTAGGAACTGCATTCTTAATTGTCATCAAGAAGATATAAGATACATGGGTCAGTTCCTCACTTGGAAAAACAAACAAGAATCTTACCCCATTGCTAGAAAGATTGATAGAGTTCTTGGGAACCCTCTATGGATGCAAACCATGGACCTTTCTCAAGTATTTTTTGGTCCTAGCAGTCTTTCAAATCACTCCCCTATGATTCTTCAGTTAGGGCTCAAAATTATTCCTCTCAGGAAGCCCTTTTTATTTCTAAACCATCTCATCAACTTGGAAGGATATCATTCTGCAGTCTCAGATGCCTGGAAAGATCCTGTGGTAGGATCAACTCAATTCTCCCTTGCCTCATAGCTTAGAAGAGTTAAAAAGAACCTTATTACTTTAAATAAGGAACATGGACATCTTCATACTAGAGTTGTTACTGCTACGGAAGCCCTGCTTCAGCAGATTACAATCAGAAAGAGAAGCTGCTTACTTTTTGTTAGGTCCCGAAGGGAAAAATACTAGAAGGGGGGTTGAATAGTGTTTTTCAAAATTTAAGACTTGCTTAGAAAACTTTGCAGTTTTAAGCACTTCTTGCTTATTAAAATAGTTTCTTATATTTTGAAAAAGTTTAGCAGCAGAAATTGTTTAAGCAAAGCACCCCTTAGTATTTGTAGCAAAGGTTAATGGAAAAAAGGAGCAAAGGTAGTAAGTCTTTGCTGATAGAGTTCAGCAGGACTTAAGCAAAACACAGAACAAAGTAAGTAAGCAATATAAAAGATAAGCAGGAATAGAGATGAGAATTTTTATAGTGGTTCGGACTAAGCCTACTCCACTCTTCTTCTCTTTTACTTGAGAAGGCTATCACTAAAACTTGTTCACACTAAACAATCAGCAAGGGGACAGTTAGTCCAATTTACACTAGGTCACTTAGACCAATTTAGTCACACAGACTTAAAGCAGATTTAGAAAATCTAGCTTGCTATCTCTAAGTAGAGTGCTCCTTGTTGAGCAGATTAATAGCACTTGTTCAAGTTTCTGATGTCTTGCTAAAGTCTTTAATGTGTCAGAATGTCAGAGCATTTTTTGGTTGTTCAGTAGTCATAAATGAAATTTATTACTCCTATTTATACTACTCTAGAAAATCTATCCGTTGGGAATTTGAAATAGATCCGTTGAAGTGTACTGTTCTTTATGTGATCTTCACCTTTACAGCTGTCCTTGCTTAGTTCAAAAAGTTAGCCGTTATTTTGTCTTCTAGTGCCTTTCTGAAAAGTCTTCTAGAAGTTGACTAAGCAGGATTACAGTTAGCATTTTCTGACAACTTAACTTGGACCAAGCAAAAGATCTTGCTTACTTAAGTCCTTGCTTATTTCCATTCTAAGCAGGACTATACTTGGAATATTCTTCATGTCTTCAGAATCCTTGTTGACCAATGAGCAGAGTCTTCAATGGTGATCAAACCCTTGCTTAACTAAATGTTATATCCACCTAACAAGTTGGATATTTTTCTAAGTCTTTTTACATTACTTAAGGAAGGACTATATTACATCATCAATTCTTATATAAATAAATAAATAATCTTTTAAGCAATGATTATATAAGTAGGGGTGCAACAACAATCTCCCCCTAATTGATGATGTCAAAACGAGTCATTTTGATCACCACAGGAAGAAACAAGATATATCATTCACAACATATTTGAGTTACATGGATAAATGAAATACATGAAAGATAACTAAGAAAATACTATTCTTGCTTATCTTTACTATCAGCAGATCCTTGTTGTTCTCCTTCTCCGAACTTCAGTAGCTCAAGTCTTCTTCTTTCCTCGGCCTCCTCCTTTTCTCTTCTGATTGCCTCCTTTTCTTGCTTCTTCTGCTCCATCCATTCCTTCTTACGATTGTATTCCCTTTCATTATGCTGGTCCCTGAGTCTTTTCATTTCCAACTCATACTTCTTAATCTTGGATTCTAATTCTTTGATGTTAGCAAACAACTTAAGACTTTCAGCAGACCCTGACTTCTTAGCCATAACATCTGCTTCTTCAAGTGCCTTCTGAAGTCTCATGTATGGAGAATGATGGAGAATTTGAACAGCAAACTCATGGATAATTATTGGAATCCTTTTTCTAGTGACAGCAGAGGGAGTCACAACAAGCATAGGAGCATCAAAAGGTAAGATGTATTGTTGTAGCTATGCTGCTTGATCTTGTTGTGCATCATAATCTCTCTCCCCCTTCTTTATATCATCAACAATTTATAGGGAGAAAGTCGATTAGCTTATCGAGGGTGAGCAAGTTTTGATATTGCTTACGCTCAATCTTGGTAATCATGTCTTCCAGATCAGAGGCAGTAGGAGGTGCCTTCGCGGACTTAGCAGGTTATGAAGTAAGACTTGCTAAAACCTTGTCCAATTTGGAGTTAAGTTCAGCCAGCTTCTTCTTTGTAGTCTTCGAGTGTAAGTGAGCTTGGGAGCTTTAGAGGCAGCTATTGGGTTTCGTAGAATAAAACACAGTGGAAAAAATACGATTTAAAATAACACAAAAACTAAACCCAAACCCGAGGATCTATGCGAAACAATTTAATGCAGATAGTTTAAGATTTTACCGATTAATTGTGCTGGTATGAAGCTTTGGTGAAGGTGTTGATCGTCTCCAAATCTTTAACGCAATCCAACAGAACTACGTCTCTACGGTATTCACACGAACACCCACGTACCGTCTCACGATTCGAACGAGAAGAGTTACAGTACTAGCTGTACGATCTGTATCTCTCTTTTCTCTCTATATCTCTAAACTCCAGTTTCTCTCTTATGAGCAACTAGGGTTCTTAGAATACGTGAAAACGTTGGTTTTGAGAGAATAGCTGATATATCATATATATAGCCTTTCACAGAGTAATTCCAAAACCTAATCTAATTAGGAGACTTAAAATCCGAATTTTATATTTATTAGATATATATATTTAATCAAGTCTCACTTAATTAATATATATATGCACAAATAAATATATATTCGTATTTCCTTCCAAAGGACTCTATTTCATACAGATTACATATATTAATATATATGTATATAATTTAAAGCCATGATTTAATTAAATCAATCTTATTGATATATTAAAATCATTGACATTTAAATTATATCTCCTTGACGAATGTTCTTTGTGTGTGACCCTGTAGGTTATTATTACGTTGGCAATAATTTTAAATCATATTATAAAATTATAAACAGTGAGTGGCATCTAGTAATACATCACTGTTACCCAAGTAATAATAAAGTCATAGATTTGACGTTACCTTTCGTGACCAATGTTTTAATGTAACTTAATCCTTTTAACCATGATATCTAAGATTAAATTCAAGGCATGGATGTGTCATCCTCTTCATAATTTAATCTCAGTTTTCTTGATCAATGAGTAAACTATATGAAACAAATCTCTATTTGAGCATGGCCATGCATTTCATAGTCTCACTCAATCAAAAGGCCTATAGATATCACCCCTAATTTATAGGAGGGTTAAATTTCATCTACATCATTCCCATTTCTCACATAACTCATTATGCATCCAACAATCACCTTTATCGTCCACCCGGTTAAAGGTGACTTTTGATAATGTCAAAATGCATAACTCCTTATGTAGAAATGTCATGACTTCAGGTCGAAGGACCATTACATCATTATCACTATGAGAATTACTTATGACACATAGCATAACTCTCCATGTAGAATTCTCAATGTGGGTCTGTCTAGTACTATGTTCTCTAACATGTACCTATGTATCAACTTAATATATCTCGTATATATTTATGACCAATGAGATATGGCCATCAGTTAATCCACATACTAGTCTCAATGTATTATTGTTGTCTCACTGACAATGATACTTAACTAGAGACATTTAAGAATAATGATACATTACATACTTATATCATCTCATATTCAAGTCACATACTTGAATCCATATAATTACTATCATTCTTCTAAGGACATTTATTATGTTAACATTTATATAACACAGTAAATAAAACATAATAAAAGAAATTATCATTTAACCAAAAACATATCATAAATATAGTGTCACAATCATTACATAATTGGCCACTAGGGCATACACTCTAACAGCAGCAAGAGGTGCCTTGGAAGGAAAGAAGTCTTCGAGTGTTACTAGAATAATGTAGTTTGAGCGGATGTATACTTGGTGATGTACACATGAAGAATTTTCTAAGGATTGATCAACAGGCTGAATATAGTGTGCAACAGGAGTTAGATTAGCAGTGGGGATAGCAGGAAACTTGTGATGACGAATGTCAATGCGAAACCTTTTGGCAAAATTGGTTGTTTTTTGATCACAGCAAGAAGTTGATGTGATCATGTTCCAGGTGGCTCCCCATGGATTTTCAATAAGCGCAAAGAAATTTGGGACCCTTCTGAAGGAATCAGAAATGATGCCATCCCCATTCCACTCCAATAGACATAAAGCATCAGTAGGAAGAGTAGGAAGTCAATAAGGATGATTTCTTCTTGAAATTCCCTTCTAGATCGCAGATGCTCCATAAATGCTGCTCAAATTCCCTCTCTGACTGGCTAATTTTTTGAGGAAATATTCATAGAGCACAAAGGCCTGACAGCAACATGTACCTTGGCCTTCTTTGCATGGATCTTCGTTTCCTCTTGAAGTTGCTCCCCCTTAACAGCAGGCTCCTCTTCAGCAGGAAGTATGTCAACTTCTTCCTCTGAAAGTTCAGCAGCGTCTTCAATTTGCTCCCCCTCGGCAGTTGCCTTTGGTAAAAAATGGTTGGGGCCTTCTTGGATTTGCTTAGCAAGGTATGGCTTTGGATCCAAGCCTGCTTCCTCTACATCTTGAATTAGCAGGGCTTTAAAAAGTTCTTCTGATTGTTGTTCCATTCAGCGTTTAGCAGGAACTTCATCAGAACCACTGTCGGACTCACTGGTGCTTGACATTTAGAGTTTGGCTTTGCCCTTCCCTTTTACAGCAATGTGTTTTCATTTTGAAGGGAGAGCAGGGTCGCGGATAGCAAAGCCTGGGAGGACTAATCTTCTTGCAGCAGTGGGTTTTGTTGGTTTAGTAGGGACCTCTGCTGGGACCTCTGCTGAGACCTCTTAAGGTCTGGCAGAAGAATTTGATTGAGAGTCTTTGCTGGTGCTAAGGTATATCCTGCTTATAGTATACTAGCAGGCAATATGTATCCTGCTTATATAGACAACATGAACTTCTCCAATCCAAGGTATATCCTGCCTATAGATAGCAGGCAATATGTATCCTGCTTATAGACAGCAAGAGCCACTCCATTCTAAGGTATATCCTGCTTATAGACAGCGGGCAATATGTATTATGCTTATAGACAGCAGGAGCCACTCCATTATAAGGTATATCCTGCTTATAGACAGCAAGCAATATGTATTCTGCTTATAGACAGTAAGAGCCACTCCATTCTAAAGTATATCCTACTTATAGATAGCAAACAATATGTATCCTGCTTATAGACAGCATGGACAATGCCCTTGCTGATCTTGTAGATTCAACTTAAGGCCTGACATGAGCAGGGACTTGAACTTGTAAGCAGCAAGAGCATATCCTGCTTATAGTATAAGTAGGGTAGGACTTAGTTTCTGAAACAACACTTTTATAGAGGAGGCTCCCCTTTGGGAAATTTTCAGCAGGATGTGATGAATACTACTCCATGTCAGCATGTAACCTACATCAGCAGTATCTTTAGGGTTTTAGCGGGATCAACCTTTGCTTATGGTATAAGCAAGGTCTAAGATAGTTTCATCGAGGGGTCTCCCCTTTTCTTCTTATTTTCAGCAAGGTTGATGTAGATTGCTACAACAGCATGAATGAATGCTACTCCATGTCAGCAAGTAACCTTTGCTTATTTGAGGTTTCAGTAGCATCTTTGAGGTTTCAACAGGATCATCCTTTGCTTATGGGATAAGCAAGGTCTTGGAGTTAGTCTCTGAAATGGTGCTTTCGTCGGGAGGTCTCTCCTTTTCTTGATATTTTCAGCAGGGTTGATGTAGATTTGCAGTAGCATGTGTGCTATACTTTGTCAGTAGGGGTTCTTCTTTCAGCAGCATCTTTGACGTTTCAGCAACAGATTTACATAGTTTTTGAAACAGCTCTTTTGTCTGGACGTCTCCCCTTTTTTGGAATTTTTCAGCAAGGTCATTGTTGATCAGCATGGACTCTATCAGCAGCATCTTTGTTCATTTCAGCAACATGAAATATGTTTTTCAGCAGTGATGAAGAGCCTGCTTAGACATCAACAGGACCTTTTTCTTCCCCTGAGTTTAAATTGCTAAGAACAAAAGTCCTTGCTTAAGCAAACAAGATGTTAGTAGCAAAAACCTTATTCACAATTTAACATGCCTAATTCACTTATTAGTTTATTAAAATGATTTTCCTCCAAGGGTTTTGTAAAAACATCTGCTAATTGATTTTCAGTAGGAATATAGTTTATCTCTATAGTACCTTGTTGTACATGATCTCTAATGAAATGATGCCTTATATCTATATGTTTAGTTCTAGAGTGCAAAACAGGATTATAAGCAATGGCTACAACACTAGTATTATCACAGAATATAGGGATAGACTTGAAATCAAACCCATAATCAACAAGTTGATTCTTCATCCACAGAATTTGTGCAACACAACTTCCTGCTGATATGTACCCAACTTCAGCAGTGGATGTTGATACAGAGTTTTGCTTCTTGCTAAACCAAGAAACAAGTCTTCCTCTTAGAAATTGGCATGTACCACTAGTGCTTTTTTGATCAATTTTACACCCAACAAAGTCAGCATCCGAGTATCCAGCAAGGTTGAAGTTAGAATCTTTTGGATACCATATTCCTAAGTTAGGAGTTCCTCTGAGATATCTGAAAATTCTCTTAACAGAAGCTAAATGTGATTCCTTGGGGATAGATTGAAAATGTGCACAAATACATGTAGCAAACATAATGTCTGATCTACTAGTAGTTAAGTATAACAAGGATCCGATCATACCTCGATAACTTGTTATATCTATAGATTTACCTTGCTCATCTTTGTCTAACTTTGTTGCTGATGACATGGGAGTCTTCATTGGACTTGCTGTTTCCAATCCAAACTTCTTTAGCAGGTCTTTAGTGTACTTGGATTGGTTGATGAAAATTCCATCACAGCTTTGCTTAATTTGGAGTCCAAGGAAGAAATTCAACTCTCCCATCATGCTAATCTTAAACTTACTCTGCATAAGCTTAGCAAATCACTACAAAAAAAAATGGCCTTCAGTGACGATCGATTTTTGGTCACTAAAAGGACTTTTGGTGAGCAAATTTTGTCATTAAAGACCTTTAGTGACCAGAAAATGGTTGGTCACCTGCTCGTCATTAAAGCTCAGTCACTAAAGGCTTTGGTGACCACGATTTTGAAGGTGGTCACTACGTTGCTCCAAGAAAAGTTGGTCATTAAAAGTATTGGGTCAAATCCGGGTAGGACCGACCCGTCTTCTTCATCACGTTTCTACAGCATGTCGCCGGCGGCCGGCGCCATTTCCGGCCGGCCGCAGCTTCAGCAGTCCGATTCACACACACACACACAATGAAACGAGGTAGAGGCACCGACGTGACAATCACCATAGGTGATTACCCCGTTTCCCCTCACGCCATCGCCTGAAAATCACTGGAACACCCACTCGAAGCTCGCCGCCGGCAAGCTCCCGTCGTAGCCGAGAACGCCATTGACGGCAAGCTCCCAAACCTCGAAAATGCAACCATTTTTTACGAATCAAGTATAGAAATGAATCTGGAGACTTCGAGGAACTCATTCATGCAATCAATTTTAAGTTTTAACAACTAAATCGTAAGAAAAATCAAGAAGAACATTCGGGTTTTAAAAGTTTCGACTGAGTTCCTAAAACGAGCTATAGTTTGCCATTTTTGAAATTGATTGAGGTAAAACGTCAGTTATAAGTGCAGAAACAAGGTCATGTAATCAATTTGAAGAACCATGAATCAATTTGAACCTGAATCGCGAAATTTGTAAGTCGGGTTATAGGGTTCTATGTGTTTTTTCTTGATTTTTTTTTGATTAAACTTTAAAAATCAATAACTCTCAAACCATAAATGCTATAAACATGTGCTATATATGAAAATTATACTAAAAATTATGATCTACACAATGGTATAAACAAAAATGATAATAAATGTAAAAATAAAAGAGGAGTATGTATATCTCTTTAAAGCTTTAATGGAAAAAAAATAGTAAAAATAATATAAAGTAAAAATAATATAAATCAAAAAAATAGTAAAAAAATATTAAGTAAAAAAATAAAATGATAATATAAATTATAAATATAAAGTTAAAACAGAAATGATAATAAATTGCTTAATATGGAGAGTTATAGTAAAAAATAAATAGTACCTTTTTTTTTATAAAAATGTTATCACTAATATTACACAACAAAAAAATAATATATCATAAAGTTATATGTTATTATAAAGTAAACAAAATTGCTATACATTATTATATCATAAAATTATATAGAGTGAAAATGTAATTTTTCACCAAAAAATTTAGTGACCAACATCTCTAGTCACTAAAGAAAAATTTATTGACGATACAAAGATGTGGTCACCAAATTCGGTCACTAAAGGAAATTTATTGACCACTTTCTTGTTTTGGTCACTAAATTATGTGTTCACTAACATTCGGTGACCAAAAAAAAATTAAGTCACAAAAGGCTACTTTTGGTGACCAAAATTTTGTTCGTCACTAAAGCCCATTTTTTTTGTAGTGAATCTTACACAAAGTTTTTCATCAGCAGAACCAAAAATTATATCATCTACATAAATTTGTACCAACAATGTTTTATATTTATGTTTTTTAATGAAAAGTGTAGTGTCTACTTTACCTCTACTAAAACCTTCATCAATTAAAAAGGAAGATAAAGTATCATACCATGCACGTGGAGCTTGTTTAAGACCATATGTGAGAACCCGAAATTGTAAATTTGTTTTATAATATGAGATAATATATTTTGTGGCAAATCTTATTTTATGTTATCTTATTTTTGCATGGAGTTTAATTCTTTTGAGTATAAATGATAAATTTATCTTAATGTGAAATTTTGATGATGATGTGATATCTATGATGATAAGGTTAAGTTCCTTAAAAAGGTATCAAAAGGGGATTAGCAAATCCCATATAAGATTATTTTGATCTACATGGAAAAGAATGAAAGGATTACGTAGTTTTGTAACTACGTGTGTTACTAAGAGATGTTTAGGTGGCGAAGTGTTGTGCATGAAGGACAGCAGCCGCTTATGCGTACTTAGCTGCTAAGGAATCATGATGAGCAGCCGTATTTACCATCCAAATTAACCAATTATCTTATTTCAAGCTTAATCATAGTCAACTATTTTGAACTCTATAAATACACTACCCGGAAGGAAATTCTAACTCTTTACCAAAATTTCTCTCCTAAGAGTTTCATCAAAATTGTTATATTTGAAAACTTCCGAGATTTTCTTTCGGAGAATTTTTCTCAGAAAAGCTTTGATTCCACTCTGAAAACGAGGAGGTAAGAACTTGGTGTTTTACTCAGTTTTCTTTCACGCATAACATCAAAGATTTATGCTAAGATTCATATTTTCTGCATCATAGCCTGTATTGTTCATGATAAGTCTTCCATCGTAGCAGAAGCAAGCTCTAATGTTAATCTCTATTGAGATGTTGTTAATCTCTAAAGAGATGCTGTTAATCTCTGATGAGATATGGTTAGTCCCTGACGAGATATTCGTAGTCTCCGATGAGATATTCTGTTAATCCCCGATGAGTTATTTAATCCCCGATGGGTTATTTAATCCCCGATGGGTTATTTAATCCCCGATGGGTTATTTAATCCCCGATGGGTTAATTAGTCCCCGATGACGTCACCCCTTAATCCCCGATAGAGTTAAAGTGACGTCATCAGTCCCTGAAGAGTTTTTAGTCCCCGACGCGTTTAATCCCTGGCGCGTCCAATACACGTATTAATCCCTGATATCTTTCCGTAGTCCCTGATGGCTATAATTATCAATCCCTGACGAGTTGTTAATAAGAAAACTTATCTCCGATGCATAGTCTGCTACCAAGACTATAAAATATTATTTTCTTAAAACTATTTTATCACATACATGTTTTCTTCCATAAATTTTTGTTAAAGTATTAAAAATTACTTGCATGATTTACAGAATCTCTCTCTTTCAAGTAAATTCATTTGAATTTGTGCAAGGACCGAGGCAAGTATATTTACACTCTTATATTCATTTCAAGCTGAAGTAAGTATACTTTCATTTTTATGCTTGATGATGCAAGTATATTCATACTCTTATGTTTATTTTAATCAAGTGCATGATCAATTGATTCGACATGCGTACAAACTTATGTCCTTTACATTTAAATTTCTTTGAGAAACAAAATGCTATGCTTAATTTCCGCTAGCATGATATGAATGAAATGCATGGATATAAAGGAGCTTTGATTTATCTGATATTATTCAATCTTATATCTGTGCAAATGAATGAGAATGATATGTCCCTTATTTGGGAAATGCCACATGGTTGGCAAGAGGAAAGGAAAGGTGCTGATTTGTTCTTCACCTAACCTAGAGGAATTATATGTGACTACGTACGTTCACACAAAGAGGGATCATGCGGGCACAGTTAGGCCAGCTGTATACCGTATGGTTAGCAGATCCAACGGGTATAGCCCCCGATGGATATTTTCACTTCAAGAAAGTTATGCTTGCCATAAGAAGGGTTATACAATTGTTTATCATCAGTAACCCTAAAGATTCCCTAAGATTTCAAAGGCATTGATATTGTTCCATCAAGCCTTCCAACAGAATTGGATTTTCTTGAAGCACTCAAATCTTGCTTTTCCCTAAATTGTTCATATACTTGCTGGGCGTGAATCGCTCATTTTTGTTGAATTTTAATGTCTTGCAGGGCAAGAAGTAAAGGCTGAACCCTCTGATAAGGGAAAGGCAAAAATGATTGGTTACTGAAGTTGGCTAGCCTTGTAAAGCCAATAAGGAGGGAAGAAAGGAAGATGATTTGGGAAATGATATTTTGTATTACAAAATAGAAACAGAATAGCTTCCGCTGTGAATGTACTATTTTGGGTTGTAATAACTCCTTATTACTGTTTCTTTCAGTAATTAATCTTTGAGTGGATGTATGGTTATCTTTACCCTCTTATGACGAAGCCCTGATCCAGTGAGGGATTGTGGGGTCGTCACACCATATAAAGCTTTATCAAGCCTATATACATGGTGAGGATTAGCATGATCAGCAAAACCTGGGGGTTGCTCCACATAGACTTCCTCCTGAAGTTTTCCATTCAGAAATGCACTCTTGACGTCCATTTGAAACACCTTGAAGTCTTGATAAGCAGCGTAAGCAAGAAAAATCCTTATGGCTTCAAGCCTTACTACTGGAGCAAAAGTTTCATCAAAATCAATTCCTTCCTCCTGAGAATAGCCCTTAGCCATAAGTCTTGCCTTGTTCCTTGTGATGATTCCATCTTCATCCATCTTATTTCGGAATACCCACTTGGTGATAATTACTTCATGATTCCTTGGCCTGGGAACAAGATTCCAAACTTTGTTCCTACTGAATTGGTTTAGCTCTTCTTACATAGCAAAGACCCAGTCAGCATCAGCAAGAGCATCCTCAATTTTCTTAGGTTCTATTTGGGATAGGAAACTTAAAAAACTACTTTCATTTTGAGCAGATCTTCTAGTCTTTACTGAACTTGTATGACTTCCAATTATCAAGTCTTTTGTGTGAGACTTGGTCCATTTCATCCTTCTTGGTAGATCTATTTGAATGTCTTGCTGTCTTAGTTCCTCCAAGTTGGGTTCATCATCTTTTACTTCAGCAGGGGTGCTATCCAATGAATCAGTGCTTTCTGAAGGTACTTCAGCAGGGTCTTCCTTAGTTTCTGCGGCCTATTGATTCTTATTTGGTTCCTGCTTAGCTATAAGAGGGAGTGAACCACTTGGTTCCTCATGGTTAGTTTCATCAAATACTACATGAACTGACTCTTCTACTGTTAGAATTCTCTTATTAAAAATATGAAAAGCTTTGCTGTGGGTAGAATACCCTAAGAAAATACCTTCATCGAATTTTGCTTAAAATTTAGTTTTCTTCCTTACCATTATTGTGAACATAGCAGAGACATCCAAAGAATCTAAAATAGCTTGTGTTCGGTTTTCTTCCTTTCCATAGCTCGTATGGAGTTTTGCTCAGTGTTGGATGAATAAGTGATCGATTTTGAGTATAGCAAGCAGTGTTCACTGCTTCTACCCAGAAGTACTCAGGAAGTCTAGCATCAGTAAGCAATGTTCTTCTAGCTTCTTTTAAGGTTCTATTCTTTCTTTCAACCATTCCGTTTTGCTATGGAGACCTTGGTGCAGAGAAGTTATGAGAAATTCCTTGCTCATCACAAAACTCAGTAAAGCCTCCAAAGTCGAACTCTCTACCATGATCACTTCTTACTTACTTGATTCTGAGTTCTTTCTCATTTTGCACTTGTCTGCTGAATTTCTCAAACTCTGCTAATGCATCATTCTTGTGAGCAAGAAATAATGCCCATGTAAATCTTGTGAAGTCATCCACAATAGTGAATGCATATTTCATTCCACCAAGACTACTTGATATAGGGCATAGAGTTTGATTTTTCAAGTTTGCTTAAGAAAGATTGTTTTGTTTGCTTACCAAATTGACAAGCTCTACATGGTTTTTCTTTTTCAAAGGAAAATTTAGGCAAACCTTTTACAAGATCTTTAGTAGCGAGTTTTGAAATAGCTTTAAAGTTTAAGTGTGAAAGTCTCTTATACCATAACCAACTAGCATCTGCTGAAGCTTTAGCAACAAAACAGGTTGTTTCAGCAGGACTTAGCTTAGCCAAATCTACTACATAAACATTCTCATTTCTTGAGCCAGAAAGCTTAAGAGAATTTGTTTGAAGATCTCTTACCTGACATTTATTGTCTAGGAAGGTGACCTTATGCCCTTTGCCACACAACTGGCTTATGCTAAGCAAGTTATGCTTGAGACCCTCCACATAGGCAACTTTCACTAGTACAAAAACTGTCTTATGCGTCGCCTTATTTGCGTCAGTTTTTTAATAGAACTGTCGCATATAGTAGCATGGTGGCATTGTCATAAAAAAAATAAAAACTATTTGTGTCGGTAATTTAAAAAAATATTCAAGCCCAAAGACAGTGCGTGAATATTTATTTCATCGGGGTTTTAAGAAGGGTTATACGAAGTGGATTTGGCATGGCGAGGGAATAGAGTCTGATATGACTGGTAGCTCAAGGTCGAATTATGCAACCGAGTGCGATAATTTGGTCGATAATGACGAAGATGATGTGGACATTGATAGGGTGGAAGATATGATACAAGATCTCCAAGACCATATGATGCCACAACTGGATATATTTGTGAGTTTGGTCCGCGATTCTAAGAAACTTTTGTATCCCGGGTGCAGTGACGACTTGACGAGGTTGTCAACAACTTTGAAGTTGTGCAAGTTGAAAGTCAAGAATGGATGGAGTGACAAGATTTTTACAAAATTGTTAAAACTTTTACGAGAAATACTTCCGGTGAATAACGAGCTTCCACTTCCACGTATGAGGCAAAGATGTTGTGTCCTATAGGTATGGACGTAAAGAAGATACATGCATGCCCAAATGATTGTGTGTTGTTTCGAAATGAGAATGAACATTTACACACATGTCTTAAGTGTGGAGCATCTCGGTACAAGCGGGAGGGTAATGATTCTGCTAAGGATGATGAAAAAAGGGCTCCTAGCAAGGCAGTTTGGTATTTACCCATAGTGCAACAATTCAAACACCTATTTGCAAATCCAAAATATGCAAAACATTTGAGGTGGCATGCGGAAGGGAGGAAATCAGATGGGATGCTTAGACATCCGAGTGACTCTCCACAATGGAGAACCATTGATTATAAGTTTCCTGAATTTGGTGGAGAAGTTAGGAATCTATGACTTGGACTTTGTACGGATAGGATGAATCCTTAGGGCACTCTAAGCTATCAACATAGCACATGGCCAGTTCTTTTGGTGATTTATAATTTGCCTCCGTGGTTATGTATGAAGCGCAAGTATATTATGTTGTCGTTGTTAATCTCAGGGCCTAAACAATCGGGGAATAACATAGATGTTTATCTTGAGCCGCTTCTTGAAGATTTAAAACTTTTGTGGGATGAAGGTGTTTCGGTGTTTGATGCAAATACTCAAATGAATTTCACATTACGTGTGATGTTATTTTGCACCATAAATGATTTTTTGGCTTATGGAAACTTGTCAGGGTACACTGTCAAAGGAGTTAAAACATGTCCAATTTTTGAAGATGCTACTATTGACTATCGTCTAAATAATTGCAACAAAAATGTCTTTATGAGTCACCGAACATTTCTTCCCCGTGATCACCCTTATCGTAAGATGAAAAAGGCTTTTGATGGGCATATCGAGACTCGAGAAGCCCGTTTGTCTTTAACTGGGAAAGAAGTCTTTGAGCGGGTTAAGGATATTGATGTTGTATTTGGAAAGTTGTATCAATCTCCTAAGCAGAAGAATCTGTGGAAGAAGAGATTCATATTTTGGGATCTCCCATATGGAACACATACAAGTTAGACATTGTCTTGATTTTATGCATATTGAGAAAAATGTCTGTGATAGTATTGTTGGGACATTATTGAATATACCGGGAAAGACAAAGGATGGGATCAAAGTCATAAAAGATATGAAAGAAATGGGTATACGACTAGAGTTAGCACCGCAAGAATCGGAGAAGCGTACATATCTACCTCCAGCTTGTTATACTTTGTGTAAAAAAGAGAAAATTGCATTTTGCGAGTGTTTGTTTGGTGTGAAAATTCCATATGGATATTCTTCAAACATCAAACGGTTTGTGTCGATGAAGAATTTGAAACTCGTGGGTATGAAGTCACAAGATTGTCATGTGTTAATGCAACAACTATTACCAATTGCAATTCGAGGGATATTGCCAAATCACGTGAGACTTGTTGTTATGAAGCTTTGTTTTTTCTTCAATGCCATCTGTAGCAAGGTGATTGAACCCATCACGTTGGATAAATTACAAGCTGATATTGTTGTCACACTATGTCAATTTGAAATGTATTTTCCACCTTCATTTTTTGACATTTTGGTACATTTGGTTAGAGAGGCCCTGTATATTTGCGGTATATGTAATATTTTCAGAGATTCATGGGTATATTGAAAGGATATGTGAGGAACCGATATCGACCGAAAGCTAGTATAGTTGAAGGATATTCAGTTGAGGAGGCTATTGAATTTTGCATAGACTATTTAGCAGCTGTCAATCCTATTGGAATTCCCAAATCTCGTCACGAGGGAAGACTTCATGGGCAGGGTACATTGGAATCCAAATGGATCTCTCCTGGGTGTGAACTGCGCGATAGAGTGCATCTCTTTGTCCTGCAACACATGACTGAAGTTCATCTTTACTTAGATTGTCATGTCAGTTTGATTAGGAGGCAGAATCCTTCAAAAAGTGGCATTTGGGTTACAACTGAACATAATCGCTCATTTGTTGGATGGTTTAAAGATCGTGTAATGTGGCAGTTGTCAGATACGCCAAATGTCGTTTCTAATACGATAAAATGGTTAGCATATGGCCCCAACATGCTTGTTCGAACTTATGAAGGTTATGATGTTAATGGATATACGTTTTACACCCAGGGTCAAGATGGAAAGAGCACTATGCAAAATAGTAGAGTTACCGCGGAAGCTTCATCAACAGAATTTTTTAGAGGCAAATCTTCAGGATCAAAAGATGTGAAAAAGTCATATTATGGGGTGATTGAAGATATTTGGGAGCTTGAGTACAGAGAATTCAAGGTTGGTCTCTTTTGTTGTAATTGGATTGATATACGTTGTGGTGTTTGAAAGGATAACTTAGGATTTACTTTGATAGATTTTAGTCAGTGGGGTCACATGGACGACCCATTTATACTCGCAACGCAAGTGAAACAAGTATTTTATATCCAAGACCCCGTCGATCCTAAGTTTTTATTGTTGTTCAAGGGAAGAGAAATATTCTTGGTATTGATGATGTTGTTGACGAAGACGAGTATAACCAATTTGATGAGAATCCTCCATTCTCTATCGGTCTACCTACCCCATATGGTGACGATAATGGAGAAACAAACTACCTACGTAATGACCATGGTGAAGAGTTATGGATTGATCATGGAAAATAAGTGCAGGACTTGAAGGTTTTAATTTGTTTTATTCCAATTGTTGTAAAATTTTGTATATTGTAAATTTTAATTTGTTTTATATATTCCAATTATTGTAAATATTTGTAAATTATAAATAATTGTTAATTGTATATTTTGATTTGTTTTTATTCCAATAATTATAAATTTTAATTTGTTTTTATTCCAATAGTTGTAGCTGATTGTTTACTGAAGTAAATTTTATATATTTCTGGTTAAATATGGGAAGTCGTTCTTGCCAACAATCATACAACAATTTCATAAGGCGTGGACACACCTTACAGCAGTCCCCTGTTTTTGAGTATTTAAGTCATCCCCCTTTTTTGAAAATTTGCGTCGGTCCTCTTAAACAACCGACGCAAATGTTGGGTTTATGCGTCAGGTTTTTAAAAGAATCGACGCAAATACCCGATTTAAAAAAAAAATTATTAACACATTTATATTTAATAGTTAATTGTAATATAGTATAGTACTTATATAATACAATAATGATTATCATACTATATATGCTCATGTATTTTTTACATTAAAATAGAAACATTTGCCTTTTAATGTATTATATATTGGTTTATGTTTATAGTTTATAGTGTAGCATATATATTAATATATATGATATATTCATATATCTATATATCTATATATCTATATATATATATATATATATATATATATATAACATTTTTGAATTAATCACTATAATATATGGTATTAATGAATTTCAATATGAGTAAAATATTAATTTTCTTTTAGATTATTATGTAATATATTAATATAATTCGTATCTTAAAAAAAAAAATAATAACTCATTTGCGTCGGTCCTCTTAAAGACCCGATGCAAATGTTGAGTTTATGCGTTGGGTTTTTAAAAAACCGATGCAAATACTCGATTTAAAAAATAAATTATTAACACATTTATAATAATTTCGATAATTTCAGACATTAGCCAAGGGAAAAAGGGCATCGGAGACTAGTGACGTCATCAGCGGGTAAATTTGTTCATGCGAGACTAGCGCTCACGTCATCAGCGGGTAAATTTGTTCATGCGAGACTAGCGCTCACGTCATCAGAGACTAACTAGTCTCCAACAGTCATTTTCTTCATCAGAGACTATTAGTCTCCGATAGCTTAATTTCTAGTCAGAGACTAACTAGTCTCCGACAATTTAAATTTCTCTGTTTTGTTTTCCGAGTTTGTTTCGGAGATTATTTTCAGTTTAAATTAGAATGTTTATTTTCCTTGTTAGATTAGATATCTTAATTTCCATTATGGAATTCTTTCCATTCTAAATTCTTTCTAATTAGAATTAGGTTTTCTTGATTAGGTTAATTCCTTTATACTTCACCACTGATTTGTTTTACCTTGTGGGTGATTAAATTCTTTAAGCAAACTAAACAGATTGATCCTTTAGTGTATATATATCACATTTTTGAATTAATCACTATAATATATGGTATTAATGAATTTCAATATGAGTAAAATATTAATTTTCTTTTATATTAGTATGTAATATATTAATATATATCGTATATTAAAAAAAATAATAATAACTCATTTGCGTCAGTCCTCTTAAATAACCGACGCAAATGTTGGGTTTATGCGTCAGGTTTTTAAAAGAATCGACGCAAATACCCGATTTAAAAAATAAATTATTAACACATTTATATTTAATAGTTAATTATAATATAGTATAGTACTTATATAATACAATAATGATTATCATACTACATATGCTCATGTATTTTTTACATTAAAATAGAAACATTTGCTTTTTAATGTATTATATATTGGTTTATGTTTATAGTTTATAGTATAGCATATATATTAATATATATGATATATTCATATATATATATATATATATATATATATATATATATCACATTTTTGAATTAATCACTATAATATATGGTATTAATGAATTTCAATATGAGTAAAATATTAATTTTCTTTTAGATTATTATGTAATATATTAATATAAATCGTATATTAAAAAAATAATAATAACTCATTTGCGTCGGTTCTCTTAAAGCCCCGACGCAAATGTTGGGTTTATGCGTCGGATTCTTAAAAGAACCGACACAAATACCCGATTTAAAAAATAAATTATTAACACATTTATATTTAATAGTTAATTATAATATAGTATAGTACTTATATAATACAATAATGATTATCATACTAAATATATGCTCATGTATTTTTTATATTAAAATAGAAACATTTGCCTTTTATATATATATATAAATATATATATATCACATTTTTGAATTAATCACTATAATATATGGTATTAATGAATTTCAATATGAGTAAAATATTAATTTTCTTTTAGATTATTATGTAATATATTAAATATAAATCGTATTAAAAAAATAATAATAACTCATTCGCGTCGGTCCTCTTAAAGCCCTGATGCAAATGTTGGGTTTATGCGTCGGGTTTTTAAATGAATCGACGTAAATACCCGATTTAAAAAATAAATCATTTGCGTCGGTCCTCTTAAAGATCCGACGCAAATGTTGGGTTTGTGCGTCGGGTTTTTAAAAGAACCGACGCAAATGTGTATAATTTTTTTATTTTATATTATTATTTGATTTCGCAACATATTTTTCATTTTCCCCTCTTTTTACCGCCTATTCATTTTCGTTTGCGCGGCATAACATTTGTTTTGCCCTAAATCTTCAGAAGCTGTATACACTGCATACGAGCTGCATACATTTCCATTTCAAGTTCTTAATCGATAAAGATACATTTCCATTTCAGTTTCTGGCGAATACACTGTAATCGGACTCGGATTTGTTACAAGTGAAAGAGGTACATAATTGTTTTTAAACTGAACTACGCGATTTACATTCTTTTTATGTTTTTTGTTTTAATACAACATTTGTTTAAAGCCCCAAAGTGTGTCTTGTGATATATGTGTTCTATTTGTGTTTCTTTTGAATGGAAGCACTGCGATATACTATGTGTTTTGTTTGTGTTGTTGGAATGCACTGTAATTTTTGGCAATATTTTTGCATTTTTTTATGCCGTGTTACAAATTGGTACCTTCTCATTTTCTTGATGATTGAACAATACATACTGTTAGTTGGGAATTTTTTTTTGCCTAAGTTGCTTGTTGAAGCATTCTGTACTTCATTGTTGGGATTCGCTGTAATTACAATGCACTACGAATGCACTGTAATAAATTTAATCCTAGTAAATATAATCCTTTAAGATTTCCTATTGCACTGTAATTGTAAAGTTAACTCTATAGTTTATTTTTAAATGTGATGTTTTTGACATTTTCTGATGTACTTTGTAGTTTACAATTATCATGGACAACCGAAGTTCGAGTGAGAGACCTACTAAAAAAACTAGAGGTCCAACATCTTGCAAAACATTGAAAGAAAAGTCCGCAAATAAACAAGTGCAAAAAGTGATTGAGTTTGATGATCTTGGTGTTCCCATTGGAACATATTCTGCTGCATTCAAGTCGTACATTGGAGCACTAGTTAGAGTTCAGGTTGACATTAATATTCAGAATTGGCAAGAAGTCAGTGATGGACTAAAGGATACGATTTGGGAAGATATTAAGGTATGAATTGAAAAGAATAATTAGTTGTTTTAACATATATTGTCATTCAAATTTTATTACAAGTTACTTATATGCATGATTTGAGTATTTTAGACTGAGTGGAATATAACGGATGATGCGAGACGGAAGGACGTATTAAAATCTGCAGGGAAAATTTGGAGGGATTTCAAGTCAAAGTTAGTCTGTCGATACTTGCGTGTAGACAAGGACCCTTGCGAGAAATATGACTTCATAACTCAAGAGCAATGGGATAAATTCATTCATGATCATCAAAGTGAAGAATTTTAGGTATATTATTTTGATATTTATATTATTATTGGTTTTCAGATAATATTATGTTGAACAAGGACTGTTTACTCATATTATTGTTTTATTTTGTAACAGACCAAAAGTGAGAAGGCACATGAAAACCAGAAGTTTAATGAGTATCCACATTATCTTGGAAGACTTGGATATGTAGCAAAAAAATCGAAGTGGATGGTTGATGACCCTCTTGATTCTCTACCTTCGTCCGAATCAGTTAATTCAAAAATTGTATCAACCGATCGAACTGATCGTAGTTACGATTGGATTCGGGCGAGAGTTAGGAAGAGGGATGAAGGTGAAGGTTATTATTTTCCCAAGGACGAGACTAGGTATGTTGTTCAAAAAATGGTAAGAGTATTTTGTTAATTTAAAAATATTTATATTTACAGTTATGCTTAAAATATTAATCGTTAATTTGATTTTGAAACAAGTGGAATGGAAAGACAAAGCCTTTGAAGGTTCGTGGACTCCTCACGAGCATGATTACATATTGTCACGTGCACTTGGAAAGAAGGAGCACGGCGGGCGTGTAAGAGGGGTTGGAGGAACCGTGCGCATGAAGGATGTATTCGGGACGGACAGAGGCAAGTCCCGTAAAGGCCTAATATCAATGGATGAGTTATCTACGATAACTCAAGCAATAGAAACAAAAGTGGCCAATAGAATTGCGCAACAGTACCAATCTCAAATGTATGAAATGGACATGAAATACAAAGACCAAATTGATACACTGCAAAGTCAGCTTGCGGGCATCTTCAATCACATGAGGCAGATGGAAATGCCTATTCCCCAACAAACTCCAACAACTCTAACAACTCCAACAACTGACGTGATTCAAAGTAGCTCCCACTCGGTGGATCCATTCTTTGAAATAAAGGTATACTTATTTTTACTTTTTTCTATGTCTGTCAATCATAAGTTATCATATAAGTGCCCTATATGATCCTAACTGAATTTTTTTTATATAATTAACATAGAAGCCTACTCCATGTCGTCTCTTTGTGATTACTGAGACCGGCAAAGTGATTGTGGCTATTGGGACTGTTTTTCCAACAAATGGGTCGGGTAATGTTGTTCACGGTCACCAAATGGAGCTCAACAATGTTAGAGCATCCGTTGATGACGTTTGTCCTGAATTTCAACAAGCTCCGCTTCCCGTGTCTACGCATGAACATACAAGAGTAGGTAACGTAGCGGGTAGCTTTGTTTAGTGGCCTAAACAACTTGTAATGTTGGGGCAGGTAACAAATTTCAAATTAACATTATTAATTATAAATGATTGTTGTTAATTCATTTAACTCATGTAAATGTTATTGTTTAACTTTATATCAAATTAGGATCCCATCTTACAAGATAAGGGTAAAGAGTCTGGGTCTCCCCCCACCAAAAATAACCAAGTTCGTAGTAGCAAAGGGTCGGCTACTGACGTGGATCAACACTTGACTCCAACATGTAAATACTTGCATCAATTGATTATGGCGTTGCCTTCCTCGGACGACAGTGCCATTAGATTATGATTCATGCATTGATGCTCTAAAGGAAGTTGAAGAACTGATATGCGTTGCGAGCGAAGATATAATCTAATTCTGTAAAATGGAATGGTTGAATATAAGTGTCGTACAAATTTTCATGAGGTGAGACTATAATTTTCATACATTCTCATTTATCTTTTTTTTTAATACAAGTTTATATTATAAACTAACTAATTAGTAATTTGTATATTATATTTAAGGTACTTGAAGGAGATGACTAAGGGATCTAATGCCTTTGGATTCCTGTGTCCTCAAAAAGTGGCAAATGCAGTAAATGATCCAGATGGTGCAAGTCGATACATTGCGGATATTTTTCTAGGTTGTCGGGGATCCAAATTCATCTTAGGGTCGTACTTTCAACAGTAAGAACATAAAAATGGTGGGCTTAATTTATTCTAGCTAGCTTGTTAATTGATATAATTTAACATTGTTATTTACTTTGTAAAATGTAGGGAGCATTGGATGTTGTTTCTTATATCATGTGAGAACAATGCAATATATGTGTTCGACTCATTGAAGAAGGAAAGAAATATGCCAATCAAGACAGCATTTGTAGTGTAAGTAAATTATATATTAATTTCTAAGTTATTAATATAAGTTAAATGTGTAAACTCTTTTAACATATTTATTTACATATTTATAATATATATAATTTTGTAGTGCATTTTGTTAGTGCAATATTAGCACAAGTGTTTGTAGAAGGGGGGGTTGAATACAAACACCTGAAACTTTTCGCACTTAAAAACTTATACGGCTTATTGAAAACAGTTGAACAACCAGAAAAACTATATGGAACGAACACACAGATTCAAGTTAAAATAGTTATATTATAACTCGAGGTTTTTCTGGAAATCTGTATAATCACAAACGTGATTTACAGCTACAAATTCTGTGAATAAAGTTCATAGCTTCTCACACTCACTAGCTTCTAATTTTCTTTGAAATATCTCTCTCAAGATTTATTGCAAAGCTTCTCTCTAGTGTTTTGTGCTTCAGTGCTTGTTTGATCTGTTGGATGGATTCAATCAATCGTTATCTGTGTAATGAGAGCTCCATTGCTTATATATCAATCAGTGGGTTGAAATCACGTTCTTGAGACGTGCTTCTCTTCTCAACTTAGCCACAAGTATGTCACATCTAAACTTTATGTGTCAGACTGCTACAAGCTTTGTTGCTACTTTTCTTCCCCTGATCTGTGTGCATTTAATGCGTGAGAGTTCTCATTGGACCACTAACAAACTTCAAGAAATATCTTTCCAGTTAACATTTCTTGCTTCTGTAACACGTTACGTTGATTTCCGTGTAAGAACTGATGACGGGTGTATGCTGTCACAACGATCCACTGACTGCTAGCCCTGACGGACTTTGATCAGTGCTTCTGGATCCCCTGATGCTTATTCACTGGATCAGAGCTTCGTCCTTCACTTGAGTTATACTCAGTGCTTCTTGACCCTGATGGTTATAGCTGACTACATACACTGATGGCTTTCACTGATGTCATGTTGGACATTCTCCCTGACAGGTTGCCCTGATGGGTTTGCCTGACACTAATATGTCCCGAAGTGTGTCACTGAGGAATTGGTCTGTCCTTGTCATCCCCTGACTGGTTCCCCTGACGGGTTCCCCTGATGAGTTCCCCTGACGGGTTTTCCCTTGATGGGTTCCCCTGATGGGTTCCCCTGATGGGTTCCCCTGATGGGTTCCCCTGATGGGTTCCCCCTGATGGGTTCCCCTGATGGGTTTCCCCTGATGGGACTTTAATCAACGTAACTTTGACTTAGAATTTCTGATGTGCGGAATACTTTGTTTGCTTACAAGTAGCATCAGACATTCTCCTTCACTTTGTCAAGTCCTTTGAATGTTCCTGTTTTCTGACTTGTCTTGTGAAGTTATTAACTATCCACTGATGAATAAACTTATCATCAGTGGATGCAAAACTTGTGCTGATCTTAAGGTTTATAAATTACCTCAAGTATTTACAGTTGCACAATTTACATAATCATCATCATCATCATTTATCTCTAACACATTTCGATCATATGTTGCTCAAGGTGGCAAGAAGAGAAATAATAAGTTGCATTGGTATACGAAAGAGGTTAAGGTAAAAAATACTTGCTAACTTATCCAAACAAAGTTGAGTTTGTTGGTTCTTATAATATAATTTATTATTAAAATTTTAATCAACTTGACTATTTATATAGTGTCCTCAACAATAAGGAAGTGTTGAATGCGGCTACTATGTCATGAGGTACATGTATGATATCGTCATGTTACATCAACGGGCTCCATATACAAAATGGACTTAGGTATATTGTTTTTAATTATATGTATGCAATTAACTATTTCAATCTAATAACAAAGTACCTTGTATATTGGTTTTAATTATATGCTTAATTGTTTATTTTTTATAATATTCTACAGAGTTTGAGTGCAAAATAGTCATATACTCAGTTTGATATAGATGAAATTAGAGACCTGTTTGCAGAATTTTTTATGAGTCATTGTATGTGACCGTTGCATATTTGAACAGTTTGTACATTTGGATAGTTTGTAAATATTCCTGTTTTGAACAGTTTGTAAATTTGGATTTGTATATATTCCTGTTTTGCAAATATTGAAGTGGTTGAATTTTGTACTATTTTGGCTGGTTGTGGCATTTGAATGTATCCTTTTTAATGTACAGGTTGGATATTTTATTTTTAAAATGAAAATTTGAAAAAAAAAAATTCCAATCATTTGCATCAGTTTTTTTAAAAACACGACGCAAATAGATTAAATTATTTTTAAAATTAATTTTTATAAACCAATCATTTGCGTTGGTTATGGTGAAGAACCGACGCAAATGACACTATAATTGCATCGGTTCTTTTACAAGTGCCACACATATTTATTAATTTATTTTTAAAATGAATTTTTATAAACCAATTAGTTGCGTTGGTTCCAGTGAATAACCGACGCAAATGACACCACAATTGCGTCGGTTCTTTTAAAAGTACGACGCATATTTATTAATTTATTTTTAAAATCCATTGGTTCTTAAGAAGGGGAGTATGATGTGATAGGATAATCAGCTTATAGTTGGTTTTAGTTTGGTTTATAGTTTTGTAGCTTAGCTGAGACTTGGCCGAGAAAGTATCAGGGTTGCCAAGGAAAGGTGTTAGGGGATGCTTAATAACATCAGAGACTACGAATGATGTCACATCAGAGACTACGAATGATGTCACATCAGAGACTAATTTCTACATCGGAGACTACGGATGACGTCACATCAGAGATTAATTTCTGCATCGGAGACTACGGATGACGTCATCAGAGACTACTTAGTCTTCGACAGTTCAAGTCATCAGAGACTAACTAGTCTCCGATAGCTAAATTTACTCATCAGAGACTAATTAGTCTCCAAAAGCCAAATTTACTTGTCAGAGACTAATTAGTCTCCGATAGCCAAATTTGCTCGTCAGAGGATAATTAGGCTCCGACAGCTTAATTATCCACTAACAGATTTAGTTATTATTTTTCATGTATTTTAATTATTTCTGTATTTGTTTCATATTTGTTTCCTTTCCTTATTGGATTAGATTTCTTTCCAATGTATTATTTTTTCCAATTAGGATTAGGGATCTTAACAGCTTATAAATTGCTACTCATCTTGTACAATAAATATATAGTTGATTGATTAATAAAATTCAGAGTTGTTCTGCAATTCCTTTTTGTTTGTGTGATATAAACAAAACCCTATTCGTGTGATTCGAATAGCTGTGAACGTATGATTCATTCAAGACCCTTAAATCATCTTCTTGTGCGAACATCAACAAGTTTATTTATGTTATCTAAGGCTGTAGGCTTAAACACCCTACATCATATTGGTATCAGAGCTATTTGGCGTTGGGAGTGAGAAATCAAGGACGTGTGATTCATTCTTGTTTTCTGGTTTCTTACGTAAAATATATTCTCGTGTGTTGTGTTCGAACTACAATCTAGAAATTCCATCGGAAGTCTGTTTGATTATTCAGCCAAATTGAAGATGTCTGATTCAAGTGGACACGATAATATTGGAGAAATGGGTTTACCTCGTGGAGGAACTTTACAAGATGCAAAGATCAATCGAATGCAAAATCAATTGGATCGGTTGGAAGAGATGATGGCCAGATTGTTGGGGCATAACAATGGTCATGCTCAAGAAACTGAAGGTCCAGAACAAGAGCTGGAAAATAATGTTCGTAACAACCCACCTAATGTTCGTGAAGAACATTCAAATATAAAACTAAAAGTTCCTTCTTTCACTGGAAGCAGTGACCCTGAAGAGTTATTGGAATGGGTGCAAAAGGTCGAAAAAATCTTTGAATTTCAAAACCACACAGAAGAAAGAAAGTGTAAACTGGCAGCATTGGAGTTCTCGAAGTATGCTAGCCTATGGTGGGACAACTTAGTGGCTCAAAGAAGACGAGACGGTGACGAACTTATTACTAGTTGGCGCATGATGAAGAATCTAATGAGGAAAAGGTTCGTTTCTGATTACTACAAACAGGAGTTATACTTGCATCTACAAACGCTTCGACAAGGAGGTATATGTGTTGAAGATTATGTGAAGGAGTTTGAATATTTAAAACTGCGATATGAACTAGTCGAGCCAGAGGAGCAAACTATTGCTCGTTTCCTGAGAGGATTGTGTAGAGAAATAGCAGAAACAATTGAACTTAGGCTGTATGTATTCTTTGAAGATGTTGTTAAACTTGTTGTGAAAGTGGAGAGACAACAGAAGATTCAAAGAAATAGACATAAAAGGCCCAACAACTGGGCAGTTGAATGGGAGAGACCTGAGGAGAGAACAGAGTCACAATTTGTTACTGGTTTCACTCCAAGCTTCCACAAGTTCATTGAGAATAAAAAGGAGAAATCTGCAACCTTAACTTTTGAAGATAGGAAGATTTGCTTCAAGTGCAAGGGCTATGGGCACATGCAAAGGGAATGTCCTAGCAATATAGTTATGACTGTGCATGACATTAAAGAAATTGAAGCAGCCTACGTTTCCAAGGGGATAAAAACATCTAAAGAAGGGGAGCAAAAGGCCTACAAGGAAAAGAGTGAAGAGTTTGAGGTTGAGTCAGAGGAAGAACCTGAGACACGTGGTTTACAACTGCTTACTAGAAGAATTTTGCATGTGAATTTAGTTCCTTTAGAAGTTGAATTAAGTGATGGTGAACCTACTGAGATCTTAAATCAGGTGTGTACTAAATTCAAGAATGTTCAATCTGAGGAGTTTCTACTTGATGTACCAGTTTCTTCATTGAACACTTTGAGCAAATCCTTTGAAAGCTCTAAGTCAGATGAAACAGAGAAGACTATGGTGGTTACTGTTGCAATGTTTCGGGAATATACTTTGTATGGACCTGAATTAAGTCGAGAAAATTACACGGGAAAAGTTGTTTTGCCACAGTGTCAAGTTTGGAAAGCAACTACAAAGTCTTATGTTGCCGGAGATTATGGCAGGTAAGATTATATATTGACCATTGTAGAGATATCTTCACGGTTAGTTGGTATCCAATTCAATATGCGATACATATTCCATTTGATCAGGGCAAGGGATTGGTGGAGTTTCTCTTGTTTTTCAATATAATTAGTTTTGTTGTAGAAGTTAGGTAATGGCTAGAGTTGAGATTTTATTTCTTGTGTTTTTCGTGAAGATGCTGCATAATTGAGGACAATTGTTTCTTATGAAGGGGAGTATGATGTGATAGGATAATCAGCTTATAGTTGGTTTTAGTTTGGTTTATAGTTTTGAAGCTTAGCCGAGACTTGGCCGAGAAAGTATCAGGGGTTGCCAAGGAAAGGCATCAGGGGATGCTTAATAACATCAAAGACTACGGATGACGTCACATCAGAGACTAATTTCTGCATCGGAGACTACGGATGACGTCACATCAGAGACTAATTTCTACATCGGAGACTACAGATGACGTCATTAGAGACTACTTAGTCTCCGACAGTTCAAGTCATCAGAGACTAACTAGTCTCCGATAGCTAAATTTACTCGTCAAAGACTAATTAACCTCCGAAAGCCAAATTTACTCGTCAGAGACGAATTAGTCTCCAAAAGCCAAATTTACTCGTCAGAGACTAATTAGTCTCCGATAGCCAAAATTGCTCGTCAGAGACTAATTAGTCTCCGATAGCCAAATTTGCTCGTCAGAGGATAATTAGTCTCCGACAGCTTAATTATCCACTGACAGTTTTAGTTATTATTTTTCATGTATTTTAATTATTTCTGTATTTGTTTCGTATTTGTTTCCTAGTTCTAATAGGTTTGTTTCATTTCCTTATTGGATTATGTGAAGACCCCGATTTGTAAATAAATTTCGTGATGAAATCTAATTATTTTTTTTTGCTTATTATTATTTTTTTTATTATTATGAAAATTATTTTCTTATAAGTTGTGAATATTGAAATTATTTTCTTATTATGAAAAATTTATCTGCAATGTGATGTCCAAAAGATTTATTTTCTAAATGATTTTGTAAAGCTTATGAGGATTATAAGTTGTTCTACCTTTAAAGGAGTGTTTTGGCATGAATGCTTCGGGTAGCTACAGTACCCGTTTTTTTTAAAATACTCCACTGATGGGGGGAGGGAACAGCAGCATTAAATGCTCATCATCCCTACCATTACCCTAGAGTCAGCTATGAAAGATGACCGAAGGACACAGCAGCCATTTCAATCACTCTCTCCTTCTTCAGTCATTTCCTTTCTTTTCATAACCAACAGCTGAGATCAAGTTGATCCTACGGTTCTTGTTGTTCAACCAAGTGATATATATATACACATCACGCTGTTGTAACCCTGATTCTACCTTTCTAAACTTCCATCAAACTTAAATATAATTTTCGAGACAGCAGTTCTTCTTGAAGGATAAACCGAAGCATTTATTTTCTTCCTACAGTAAGGAGGTAAGAGCATCTTATTTAAGTCTTGCTAAATTTCTTGCGTCTCTGCTCTACCTACCACCTTTAATACCATGTTCATTTATTCTCAAAAGTATGACTTAATGCATATTCTAACGATCGGAGTAAATGTCATTTATTTCAAGTTGTCTAGTTGGGTGTAGTGTTGTTGACAACCACCTGATGGACAAACCTTTAACTACCAAACATTCTGTTGACAGTAGTCGCAACCCCATGCTTGAATATTCTTTAACCTGATTTTCTTTACCCTAAACCGTGTTTAGGATGGCATGCAGACCAAAAGAAATGTTATGTATCACTGAGAGAATGATGAGTTTTGACCTAAGTGTGGATATGGTTGAGGGCACCACACATGGAGGAATAAGGAAGACGACCCTGTATCTGAGGCAGACTTTAACTTAGTCTCTGACGAGTATGAGTTAATCCCTGATGAGTTAATCCCCGATTAATCCCTGATGAGTTAATCCCTGATGAGTTAATCCCTGATGAGTTAATCCCTGATGAGTTAATCCCCGATGAGTTAATCCCCGATGAGTTAATCCCTGATGAGTTAATCCCCGATGGGTTAATAATCCCCGATGGGTTAATAATCCCCGAAGGACTGATAATCCCCGATGGGTTACTAGTCTCCAGTGAGTTAAAGCATAGTACTTCCCTGATGCGCAGTTTGTTTTAAAAACTATAAAATGCTATTTTCTTAAATTATTTTAAGATGTTTGAATTGATTTCTTAACCTCAATAGTTTTATATCAGATTGAGACGTTAAAAGTTAAGGACATCACATGTGCATTTCTCCCTCATATTTTAAACCCAGATAATAAATTCATTTTTGTGATATGTATATTCTTACAGAATTTTCCACTCGCGAGTAAATTAAATTTGGTAGTGAGCAAAGGACTGAGGCAAGTATATTCACAATCTCATATTTATTTCAGTTTAACGCATTATCATTTGTTCCGATATGCGTAGAAGGTTAGATTTATACTTTAATTGTTCTGATGCATGAGCATGCTATGCTTTTGATTCTGCTAGCATGATTTGAATGATGATGCATGGATATAAATGAGCTTTGAATTTCAGCTATGTTTTCAATCTTATATCTGTGCAATGAGAATGTGAATGATGCCCCTTATGGGGGTTATGCCACATGGTTGGCAAAAGGAAAGGAAAGGTGCTGATGTGTTCTTCACCTGACCAAGAAGAAATGTTATTTGACTACGTAGTCACTCAGAGGGATCATGCGGTCCAGCCTGGCCAGCTGTGTACTGTATGGTTAGCAGATCCACGGGTGTAGCCCCCGTTGGATATTTGAGAATGTTATGATCAGGTGTATACCTGACTTTCTTCAAGGGGGGGATCACAAGTTGTATATCATCAGTGAATCCTCAAAGATTTTGAAGGTTTCCAAGGACTTGGTATTGCTTCACCAAGCCTCACAAACAGAATTTGAATTTCTCTCCTTTGATTCCAGATGAAATTCGTTGAATTATTCATATTTGCCTCTACGTGTATATACTTGCTGGGCGTAAAACGCTCACCCATGTTGAATGTTAATGATTTGCAGGACAGAAAGCTAAAGCTGAACCCTCTGACAAGGGGAAAGCAAAGATGATAAGCTGCTAAGTGTTTATCTTTTTGATAGAACTGATGAAGGAAAGAAAGGAATGAATGAAGGAAAGAAGGAAGACGTTTGAAGAGTCGATGAGATTTATTTTGTTATTAGGAAATGATGTAATAGCTTCCGCTGTAATTACTAAATTCTTGGGTTGTAATAACTCTTAAATGCTGTTTTTATTCAGTATTTATTTGGGATTGGATGAATGGTTATCTTTACCTTCTTATGATGATGCCCTAGTCCGGTATGGGATTATGGGGTCGTCACAGTTGGTATCAGAGCCATTTACGGCCAGAAGTGTTTCGTAGGAAACACTGCCCGTAAATCTGCATCCAGTAATAAGGAATACTGAGGTAGTCCCAAGAATTTCCTTAAAAAAAAAAAAAAAAAAAAATGGGATGAAGGAGTTCGAGTTTGAGGATATTTATTTTAGAATGGAGTGATTTAAAATCCTTAAGGATAGGATTGCTTAGTAATATTGAGCAAGTGAAGGCACCGTTCTTTTGATTTATATGTTTGTTTTATTGGGAAGTTGAAATTGCTAACGTGGATTGTTTCATGTAGATGGCTAGAGATCGCTCTAGATCCCCCGTGCCCGTCCGTAGACTGAATAGCCCAGCTTTTGATGTATCGTCCGATGAGGAAGAGGAGCCTAGTGTAGAGTCTCCGTTGCTTATCCCTGCACCACCAAGCAAGCACCAGTTACCACCAACACAAGAGGGGCCTAGTCTTGCCCCAAAGCCTGTTCATGAAGTCGGGCCCTCCACCACTCGTCGGGGACTGCGCATTCGCCGCACAGCACGAAAGAGTGTACGATGCCCTCCATTCGACCGTAACCAAGACTTGGCTCAGAATGCCCCTACAGTAGGACAGGATATTCCGAGACTCACCCCACCCTCAACTTGGTTATCTCACGACAGAATAGTACGTAAATACGAGACGGACGTGCACCATCGTTTAGCAGATTGCGCTACAACAGTTCGAAGGCAGGCTGCCACCATTGCCAGGTTTCGCACAGCAGCATCAGCTTGGCGGTCTTCTTTCTGGTTGACCCAAAGTCTGTACCATCGGCTAGCATTGGAAATGCATGCACAGATGGTAGCAGCGGCAGCAGCTAACCCTACAGTGGCGTGCTTGGAGCAGATGAGCAACCACTGTTCACGCCGCATTGAGGAGACACGTGTTCAGTCTCAACAGTGGGAAAGAGAGGCTGAACGTGAAGGACCCCTGGACACGGATGATGAGGAGGTTTAGCTGTAGAAGCTAGTGTAAAAAAAAAAAAAAAAAAAAAAAAAAAAATTTTTAGGTGGAAGATATTTTGTACTTGTTTTGAACTTGGCTGGGTAGTAGCATTTATCGCAAAAGTATGATGCCCAGATGATGTATTTTGGCTTAAGACAAGCATAAGAAATGTTTGAGGACAATGCTTATGGCAGCCTCCTATGTACATGAATGATAATGTTTTGAGCTATCCAAATGATTATGTGATGTTTATGCTCTTCATTTTGTCAAGTTTTAAATTGTTAAACCTTATGAGGAATGGAATGTTTTGAGGAGGATGTTTAACTCTTTATGTATATTTTTAGATTATGGCCAGAGGAAGGAGACCAGGAAGGGCTGGGAGAAGGAATCTACATAACAACGTGTCAAGGTCTGAAAATGTGGCGCGTTTAGAAAGAGAAAACCAAGCTGAAAATCTTGATGATGTTGTCATTGAAGACGACAGTTCGGAGGAAGTGATGGGGATGAACCGCAATCCCCCACGTGTTTCACCACCCACCCCGGTTAATGACAATATTTCCGCTAACAACAATGCTGCGGGAAATGCGAATGATAACCCCTTGGCTCAATTTCTTCAGATTATTCGTGAGGCCGTGACCGCAAACCAACCACCCCCACCTCAACCACCAAAACCTACTGCTCGTGGTTCGTGTATCCGAGAGTTCATTGGCATCAACCCTCCGACCTTCGATGGAAAGGGAGGACCTACAGCAGCGCAATACTGGTTGGAAGAGATTGAGAAAGCCTTTGATTTAGTAGATGTGCCAGAAGATTGTAAGACAAAGTATGCCGCTTTCATGTTGAAAGAGGAAGCCAACCACTGGTGGAAAGGTGCAAAGAGAATGGAGCTTACAAAAAGGGAAACTGCAAGGAACCCTGACGCAGTGATAACCTGGGAACTGTTTACCCAGAAGTTCAGGGAGAAATTTTACCCTCCTAGTGTCTCTAATGCTATGGAACTAAGATTCCTAAATTTGAAGCAAGGGACCATGACGGTGGACGAATATGAAGCAAAGTTTACTGAACTGATGAGATATGCTCCTCATCAGGTAAGCGATGAAGGAAGGAAAGCTCGAAGGTTCGAGCAAGGATTGAATCCCTGGATTCTGAGACAGGTGGCAATTTTCCAGCTGGAAACTTTTGATGCGGTTGTAGAAAAAGCAAGAATAGCAGAATGGAGTAATAAGGCAGTACATGAGTACAGCCGAGAAAATAAGAAGGAAGAGAAGAGAAGAAGAAACGATAAGGGAGTCCACCAAAACCTTGGTGGTGTTATTGTGAAGAAGGAAGAAGGGAGCGACGATATTAGCGGTCTGACTGCTAGTAGGAAGAGGAAGTGGAAGGAGCAACCATCTAGTATCATTGCAAGGACGGTTGTATGTACAAGGTGTGGGAAGAATCATGGCTCAACTCCATGTTTGAAGGGAAGGGACGTTTGCTTCAGATGTCACCAACCAGGACACTTCTCCTCAAACTGCCCAACATCGAATTCAGTTGCGGCTCCGCATCAGAGAAGATCACAACAACAGCCTCAACAAATTAACAAACCACTTGCTATGGTACGGACGTGTTTTACATGTGGAGCAGAAGGGCATATTTCTCCTAATTGCCCCCAGAAGAATGGTGGCAGGCCAGTGCTAACAGGAGCCAACACCGTGCCCATCCGACCACAAGCAAGGACTTACAATATGACGGTGCAAGATGCTATGGCTTCTGATGATGTTGTGTCAGGTACACTTCTAGTAAATTCCATACCTGCACATGTGTTAGTTGATTCGGGTGCTACCCGTAGTTTTGTTTCTGAGCGGTTAGCTAAAAGCATGCCAGTCTTGCCTGAGCTTTTACCTAATCCTTTAGAGGTAGTCGTTGCTAATCGCGAAATAGTAAATATTTCTCATGTCTACCGTAACTGTACCTTAAAGATAGATCAACAAGAATTCCTTGCTGACCTTATTCCCTTTCCTTTGGGAGAATTTGACGTAATTTTGGGAATGGACTGGTTGTTTAAGTATCAAGCCAACATTGATTGTAAGAAAAAGAGAGTAGCCTTACGCTCTCCCCAGAAGGCAAAGGTTTGGTTTCATGGCACTAAGATGGTGAAGTCATCGCCATTCTTGACTATGATGCAAGCGCAGAAGCTGGTTCGCAAAGGTTGCGAAGCTTTCTTGGTTTATGTGCATGATACCGATGGAAATGAATCTAAGCTTGAGGATGTCCCTGTTGTAAGGGAGTTTGCGGATGTATTTCCAGAAGAGTTGCCGGGGTTACCTCCAGATAGAGAAATGGATTTTGAAATCAACCTAATCCCCGGTACCGTACCAATTTCCAAGGCTCCTTACCGCATGGCACCCTCTGAACTAAAAGAACTAATGAAACAGTTGCAAGAACTTTTGGACCGGGGGTTGATCAGACCGAGTGTTTCGCCATGGGGAGCACCAGTGCTATTTGTTCGTAAGAAAGATGGGTCGATGAGACTCTGCATTGATTACCGGGAACTGAATAAGGTCACTATTAAGAATAGATATCCTTTGCCAAGGATAGATGACCTTTTTGATCAGCTCAGAGGAGGGAGGTACTTCTCAAAGATTGATCTTCGTTCAGGATACCACCAATTAAAGATCAAAGAGGAAGATATACCAAAGACGGCATTTCGGACTCGTTATGGTCACTATGAATTTCTAGTGATGTCTTTTGGATTAACAAATGCGCCAGCAGCTTTCATGGATTTAATGAATCGTATCTTCAAGCCATTTCTAGATGAATTTATCATTGTTTTCATCGATGACATTCTTATCTATTCGAAGACAGCAAAGGAGCACGAGGAGCATTTGAGGATGGCACTGGGAATTCTAAGAAGAGAGCAATTATACGCCAAGTTCTCTAAGTGTGAATTTTGGCTAAGGGAAGTGAAGTTTCTTGGTCATGTAATCAATGAGTCTGGTGTTGCAGTGGACCCCAGTAAGATTGAGGCAATCACGAAGTGGCCTCGGCCGACAAACCCATCAGAGGTCAGGAGTTTCCTAGGTTTGGCCGGCTACTACCGGAGGTTTGTGAAGGATTTTTCAAAAGTAGCTGTGCCTTTGACAACCTTGACAAGAAAAGTTGTGAAGTTTGATTGGAATTCTGATTGCGAAAAGAGCTTCCAAGAATTGAAGACAAGATTAACTACAGCCCCTACCCTGACGCTACCAGATGATAAGGGAGAGTTTGTCATTTTCAGTGATGCGTCAAAACAAGGGCTGGGAGCAGTTTTAATGCAGCATGGTAAAGTAATTGCTTATGCCTCAAGGCAACTGAAGGATTGTGAAAAACGATATCCTACACATGACTTGGAGCTAGCAGCAATCGTTTTTGCCTTAAAGATTTGGAGGCACTACCTCTATGGTGAGAAGTGCGAAATATATACTGACCACAAAAGTTTAAAGTACATATTTACGCAAAAAGAACTCAACATGCGACAAAGGCGTTGGTTGGAGTTGATTCAGGATTATGATTGCTCCATCAACTATCACCCTGGAAAGGCAAATGTAGTTGCTGATGCGCTCAGCCGTCGCGAAAGACTGAATGTGATTACCACTCAGGAAGAGGTTATAAAGGAATTTGAGCGCCTACAGCTACATGCACTTACCAAGACTCAAAGGATGGAAGTAGAGCAAGAAATTCGAGCTCGGCCCCAGTTGCATGACCTCATTAAGGTCGCACAAGAAGAGCATGATGAAGAAAAGACCAAATTGATTAAAGGAGAGAAAGGCAAATGCCTCATGCACAATGATGGACTTTTACGATTTGAAGGTCGAATTTGGATTCCTACAAAAATGGAATTGAGATAAGAGCTTCTTCACGAAGCCCACAACTCAAAATTCTCTTTTCATCCCGGAGGCACGAAAATGTACCAAGATTTGAAGCAAAATTTTTGGTGGCCCAACATGAAAAGGGAGATAGCTGAATGGGTAAGCAAATGCTTAACATGCCAACAAGTTAAAGCAGAGCATCAGAAACCAAGTGGGTTGTTACAACCACTGGAAATTCCTGAGTGGAAGTGGGAATTTATCACGATGGATTTTGTTATTGGTTTACCAACCACGCCGGGTGGAATGAATGCTATTTGGGTTATAGTCGACAGATTGACCAAGTCAGCCCATTTCTTGGCTATAAAGTATACCTACAAGATGGATCAAATGGTAAAGTTATATGTCAAGGAAATTGTAAGTCGACATGGAGTGCCAGTCTCCATCGTCTCTGATCGAGATCCGAGGTTTACCTCAAGGTTTTGGAAAAGTTTCCAGGAATATCTGGGGACAAGGTTAGACATGAGTACAGCTTATCATCCCCAGACAGATGGTCAATCTGAACGCACGATCCAAACCCTAGAAGATATGCTTCGAGCTTGCGTTCTCGATTTTAAAGGGCATTGGGACAACTATCTACCACTGGTTGAATTTGCCTACAATAATAGCTATCATGCCAGCATTGGCATGGCGCCATTTGAGGCCTTGTATGGTCGAAAGTGTAGAACTCCACTTTACTGGAATGAAGTGGGAGAGCGAAGATTATTGGGACCGGAGATAGCCCAACAAACTGAGGAAGCAATTAAAGTGATCAGAACTAGAATGAAGGCGGCTCAAGACCGACAAAAGCAATATGCTGATCAACACAGAAAGAACCAAACACTGGAAGTTGGAAGTTATGTGTTGTTAAAGGTGTCACCCTGGAAGGGCATAATGCGTTTTGGCAAGAAGGGAAAGTTAAGTCCCCGTTTTGTGGGACCATTTGAGGTATTGAAGAAAGTTGGTGAAGTGGCCTATCAAATAGCTTTACCACCAGCTTTAGGTCACGTGCATGATGTATTTCACATCTCAGTTTTGCGTCCTTTTAAGGGCAACTATGAAGGAATATTAGACTATCAATCGATAGATTTGCGGACTGATTTAAGTTATGAAGAGATCCCTGTCCAGATAGTAGATCGGCAGGTTAAAATCCTCAGGAATAAAGAAATTCCTTCTGTAAAGGTGTTATGGAAGAATCATGGTATGGAGGAAGCTACTTGGGAGCTTGAAAGCGTTATGCTTAATAAGTATCCCCATTTGTTTGAGAGTTAAGTTTCGAGGACGAAACTTCTGTAAGGGGGGGAGGATGTGAAGACCCCGATTTGTAAATAAATTTCGTGATGAAATCTAATT
>CM025786.1:42587513-42601791 GCA_014636745.2 Centella asiatica | reverse complement strand
TTTTCCTATTCTAAATCAATATTGATTCAGCTTCCTTATTCGAATCAAATACAATCTTTCCTTTTTGATAGGAACAGATTTCTGGCTTGTTTCCTTAGCAGCTACGTCTTCAATAATATTTTGATTTACGTGGAAGACAATCCTTATTCAATTCGAACTCTGTATCTTATCAGGAAATAAATCACGATTAGTCTCTGGTGACGTCATCAATTAGTCTCTGGTCTTTTAGTTCCTGATGACATCAGATTGTGTAGTCTCCGATAGAGTTATTTAGTCTCCGATGCTTTAAGGCTCAGTCTCTGATGACATTAGCTTAGTCTCTGATGCTTTTAAACTTACTCTCCGATGACGTAAGCTTTAGTCTCTGACTCTTTTAGACTTAGTCACTGATGTCGTAAGCTTTAGTCTCCGATAGGCAAAACTAGTCTCTGATAGATAAAATCCTTAGTCTCTGACAAGTTTTCCTAGTCTCCGATAAGCCTTTTTGTAAACTCCAACGGACCAAATACACAATTTAACTTACTGAAACTTTGATACTCCATTCCAGTAGTTACTTACAAATAAAGAATAATTGTATCTCTTTACAAAGAATGAATGAATTACAAACAAAGAGATAACTACTGGCTACAAAACTTCAGTGTTACTAATTAACACTTTCTATACATTTGTACTCAAAGTAATCTAAAGACAATCATCATCAAATGTTATAAAACCTAACAATCTCCCCCTAATTATGAATATCAGAATGATAAGCATAATTTCAAGGTTGATGATGATGTCAAAACTCAACATTACAATTACTTAGAAAAAGAATAAAGAATTGCTAACTACAAATGTATTCTGAACTAAGATCTTTGATCTGTTGTTCAGCTTCCACCAAGACTCAGGTTTAAGTCCTATAAGTCTGGCTCCAAAAATAAAAATTACAGCTTATTTCAACAAGCAACATACCTTCCAACACAGCAATTTACCTTCTCTTTTTTCTTAGCAACTCCAGCCTGTCTTTTAACAACTTTTTCAGAACCAATTCAATTTCTTCTTCAGCATCCTTGAGTAGACTGATAAAACCTTCAATATGTCTCTCACTGACACTGTTGATATCTCTGTTGTAGTTGAAGAAGACGTTCTCTCCATGAAAATTCTCATACCATAATCCAAGAGGCTTAGGATTAGCTTCTAGCACTGTATCCACCTTATACTTCACCTTCATCACCTTCTGAATCTGGCTTCAAAAATCCATGTTGAGATCAGAACTCTCAAGCACGACAGTTAGCAACCACTCCAGATTTTCTTTGGCTTGTCCCTCCAAGGCTGGCTTCTCGAATTTCAAAGACTTTTCATTTTTCAAAAAGACATGGAGAAGTTCTTTGTTATTTTTACCCTTGATCAAATCAATCTTCTTTGTACTTTTCTTCAGGGCCTTGATAATCTCTTCAGTACTAGCCATTTCAACCTTATAAGACTTCCTTGATGGAACTGTTTATGGCTTTGTTGGTCCACTCACAGCCACTAAAGCAGTCTCGGTTGACCTTGGAGGATTTTGAGAGGTAGGCTTCTTGATAAGTGCTTTGATCACAGGTTTCTTTGCAGATTCCTGGACCAAAGGTTTTCTTCTTGATTTCTTCTCAGCCTCTTCCATCTCTTTATTTTTCTTGGTTATGGCTGCTTTATGTGCACCTGATCTCCTTGTATAGATTTTTTTCTTCTTTGCCTCCTCTTCCTCCCTTGCTGCTGCCATGTCCTCCTCCTCTTGAAGTTTCTGAGCTAATAGTGCATTAGCTTCTATCAATTTTTGCTTTTGAGGATAGATCAACTCCACTTTCCCATCCACTATCAGTTCAACTGGAGTGGGAAAGTGAGTTGTCTTCATGGCATCCCCCAATAGCTTGGGCTATCCTGGTTGAGTTGAGATTTACTTCTTTGGTTCCTCAATCATGACCCCCTTGCCTTTGTCTTTTGATGTTGGGGCTTCTTGTTGTTGTTGTTGGAAGTTGTGTTGTTGTTGTTGCTACTGCAAGATCAGAATGTTTCTTTACGATCCTTTCCATCATTGCTTGTAATTCAGCATCAAGGACAGGACCAGACTTTGATGTTTGTACAGGAACATATTGTTTGAATTGACCACTCTCCCCCTTTTTGACATCAGCATCTTTAGGGTGGGAGGAGGTGGCCAAATGTGAAATTGTCTGCATCAATAGTTGCTTCATTCTGTCTTGTTTTTTGATTAGGAGTTGGATATTGGCTTCTAGGGCTTGAAGTCGACTATCAGTCTTGGACTTGTCTTTGATAAGAGTATCAATTGTAGTAATAGTCCTCCTTGGCAAGTGTCCTTCATAGCACCTTCTGATTTTGTTTGTCTCCAATTCCATCCTTTCCTCTATTTTCTTCACTGCACCATTTATGCCAGTAACCAAGAAGTGATGAAACTTAGTATGTTTCTTATCCAACTTGGTTACTTCTTCAAGAATTTCTTTAATTGATGGTGCAGCTGTAGTTGACCCCACATTGGTCACATAATCCTGCCTTAAATGGGCGGCTGCTTCCTCTAGAGTGTTGGAATATGTTGCATCAAGCCATTCATCAACATTTTCCTCTGTAGGTGGTTCAGACACAGGTTCATCTATAAGCCTTGTCTTCAATGCAGAAATGTGGTCTTGGCTTTGTTGTAGACCATATAACATTTCAAAGTCTGCATTGGACATCTCAGATATAACATTTAATGTTGCATCCCCTGTGCTTGAACTGTTCCTAGTTTCTTCTGTTTGGATATTTGTGGAGGGAGCAGAAGAAACGTGAGCTTCTTGTGAGCTGGTTTCAACAGGTTGGAAAAATGCTCCTGCTGAAAATTTCTCTCTTTTATTTTGTTCAAGGATCTCATCCTTGCTCACACCCTCTCCTTTTGCTTGGGGTTGGGCACCCAGCTTCTCTTGCTCTCCTTTTTCCAAACTTTCTAAAGCTTGACTCTCTTGTTTGTGTATATCCTCTCCTTTTTCCAGGTCAGGAGCCTGACTCTCACTCTTTATTCTCACATCCTCACTTATATGGATAGGTGCACTCTGTCCTATAGAAGTGGGGGTTGGAGAATTACTTGTGACTGCATGGATAGGAGGTTCCCTTTGTGTATTTGGGGCTAGGGATCTATCCATGGAATGTCTTTGAGAGCTTGTCTTGAGTATTGGCTCCTTGTGGCAAAAATTAATAGGATTTATATGTGTTATATCAAAAGAATCAAGTATGGGAGAAAAAGGAGAAGAATGTACAATATGGAGTGTTGGTTGTTCCTCAGACATTGAAAATTGAGGAACATTAATTGATGACTTTGTGTGTGCACTCCTTGTGTCACTCTTTTCTTTTATTATCTCTCTTTAGGGTTCCTCTTGTTGGTGAACAAGAGGTTGTGCAGACTCTGTACAGGGTGTTCCTGGTTGGGAACTTTCTTCAATGTCAACATCCTTTTGGGAGGATGGTGACAATTCACTGTTTTTCCTTATAACCACCATTGCCTTTTGGGAAGCAATGGATTGCTTTTGGCTAAGGGTTATAACTCTCTTCTTTCTCTGAAGTGGTACTTCAGCTTCTTGTTCTCCCTCATCCTCACTTACTCCCTCAATTATTTTTCTCTTTATTGGGAGTTTTGTGATGGCTGTTTGAGTCTTTACAACCACAGTCTTTTGGGAAACTGTGGAGGGGGCTATGGATTGTTGTTGTGAAGTGGTTGGAGAATTCACAGGGTTTTGGCTTTCAATATCCTCAAAGAATTGCAAAGAATAAAGGTTTGGGAGCCTGTCAATGAGTATAGATCTCATGACAGGAGGGAAAAATAAGGGAACCTTTACCTTTGCAGATTTATGCTTCACATCAGTAAATATTCTTTTACTCTGCAAAGCAGGTGGTACAACTTGCATGTCAGTAATATTAAGGTTAGGAATTAGATAATAAGCAATCATCATCAAAAACGTAGCATAATTAATTTTATTTTTATTACCGGATTTAAGTTTTACCAAAAGATTTTGCCGAATTAAAAACCCAATGTTTAGATGTCTATCATACAACACACTAAAAGCAATTTGTTGTGTGAGTGTAGTGATAGTGATCTGTTGGAGTCATTAGATGCCAAACAAGCTGATGCAGTTTTGGATGAAAGAATAAATCTTGCTTGGAAGGAAATATCCTTCGATTTATTTTCCGTTAATACATAGGTAAGATGTTGGTTAGGATGTGCTTATCAACCTGTTGTTACTTTACTTGTTAATGTTGAGTTAAGCAACTTCGGGACTTAGCCGAGAGTTAGGCATCGGAAAGTAGCGTCAGGGGATGTGTCTGGTGTCAAGGGATGTTTAACGAATCAGGGACTAAAGATGATGTCAGCAGTGAATCTTTTTATTACATTAGAGACTACGACTGACGTCACCATCAGGGGATGTATTGTGCATCGGAGACTAGTCTATTCATCAGAGACTAATTTAACCTGTCAGGGGCTAATTAGTCTCTGATATTTTATTTCATCCATCAAGGAATGATTTAGTCTCCGATAGTGTATTTGGTCCGTCAGGGGATAATTAGTCTTCGACAGGTAATTATCCACTACGGGTACAGTTATGTTAATTTTTCTATTTTATTATTTTTCGTTTTTGTTTCAGAAATAGTTTCCTATTTAAAATAGGTTTGTTATGTTTTCCTTATTAGATTAGATTTCTTTCCTTTGTAGAATTCTTTCCAAAGTAGAATTAGGGTTTTATAACAGCTTATAAATAGCTACTTATGTTGGACGAAAAAAACAGACTTTGATTAATAAACTAGTGTGAGTTTTTACTTACGTTTAATCGAAAGTTGGTGGTTAATTCCTTTATACTTTCACAACAAATTTGTGTTAGTTTTGCGGGTGATTAATTTCTTTAAGCAAACTAAACAAATTGATCCTTTAGTGTTGATTTCTGGTGATTAATTTCTTTATGAAATCCTCCTAAAGTTATTTTCCACAACCTGTGTTTGATCCTAACAGATCAAATACAACATCTTGGTATCAGAGCCAGGTTAGATCGAAGAAACCCTTCTACGAGTCCAAACCAAAGTACAATATCTGCTCGCACTTCAGATTTAGAAGAAGAAGAAGTGGCCAGACCAGTACCTAAGAGGCAGAGAGAAAACGTGGATGATGATAAGGGTTTGCGCCTTGATATTCTAGATTTCGATGGCAGCATGAAGCCCAAGAAATTCTTGGAATGGCTACAATGAGTGGAGAGAGTCTTTGAATATAAAGACTATGATGACTACAAAAGATTTAAAGTGGCAGTGTTGAAGATCACGGGTTATGCTAAGCTGTGGTATGAAAATTTAGATAATAAAAGAAGAAGAGAAGGCAAGGCACGTATAGGGTCTTAGGAAGCTTTGAAAAGTAGGATGAAGAAACGTTTCCTACCTACGGATTACATGTAAGACGTGTTTCTAAAACTGCAAAGTTTCAAACAAGGGGCACTGTCGGTGGAAGAATACACAGTGGAGTTTGAGAAACTCACCATGTTGTGTGATCTGGAAGAAAGGCCAGAACATAAGAAGGCTTGATTCATAAATCGACTAAATAACAATATCTCCGAAAGGGTGGAATTACAACCCCACTGGTCCTTTGAAGAAGTATGCAAGGTGGCCGTGAGAGCTGAAAAACATGCTAAGGCCAAGGTCAATAATTATATACGACCAGTAAACAAAATGGTGGGAAGAGGAAAAAGTGAAAGGAGAAACAAGGCACCACTCGTGCCAAAATTCACGCCTACCTTTCACAAGTTCAAGAAGGACAAGGGTAAAGCTTCTACGTCCTTGGCGATAAAAGATAGATGAATTTGCTTCTAGTGTAAAGGCTACGAACACATGCAGTGTGATTGTCCTAGCAACAGAGTAATGACTATCCATGATGTTGAAGAGATTGAGGCATCCTATGCTTCAAGGGAAAGAGAAACACTTGAAGAAGAGGAGTCAACTAGTTGTAGAGAAACGGAAGATGATTTCGAGGCTGATTCTGAAGAGGAGCCTGAAATTCGTGGTTCGCAGTTGATAGTTCAGAGATTATTACAAGCTAAACTAGTCCCCTTAGAAGCTGACCAAAGGGACAAGATCTTCATGACTAGAATGTTGGTAAAAGACAAACTGTGCAATTTGATAATTGATACAGGTAGTTGCACCAATGTGGTCTATACTACATTGATTGATAAATTAAATTGGCCAATGTCACCCGATCCCAAACCATACAAGTTACATTGGCTGAGTGATGGAGGAGAAATTAAGGTGACAAAGCAAGCACTGATTTCCTTCGAGATCGGCAAATTCAAGGATCAGGTGTTATGTGATGTTTGTGTCATGGATGCCTGCCACATACTGTTGGGAAGACCATGGCAGTATGACAGGTTTGTTAAGTATGACGGCAGAACAAATGTATACATTGCCAAGGTAGGCAATAAGAAGACTACTCTAAAACCTTTATCCTCTCTTGGTGCACGTAAGGAGAGTTTAATGTTGAGTGAGAAGCAATTCTAGTCTGAACTGGAACAGGAGGGTCAGGGCTACTTGCTGATTACTGTCGGCTTTCAATCTGAGCAGAAGCCAGAAGGACTAAACAAGGACGTGGAGAAATTGTTGGAAGAATTTCAGGATGTGTTTCCTGAAGACTTACCACCAGGTTTACCACCTATTAGAGGAATTGAACATCAAATTGATTTAATCCTTGGGGCATCCTTACCTAGCAAAGCGGCTTACCGATGTAACCCTCAAGAGGCACAGGAAATACAAAGGCAGATTGAGGAATTAATGGAGCGAGGTTACGTAAGAGAAAGCATAAGTCCTTGTGCTTTTCCAACGTTGGTGGTACCAAAGAAAGATGGAACATTGAGAATGTGCATTGATAGTAGAGCAGTGAACAACATTACTATCAAGTACAGATTTCCAATTCCAAGATTGGATGATTTGCTGGATGAGCTGCATGGTTCAGTGATATTTTCAAAGATTGATCTACGGAGTGGCTACCATCAAATTAGAATGAGGGAAGGCGATGAATGGAAGACAACGTTCAAGACAAAGGTGGGTTTGTATGAATGGCTGGTCATGCCTTTTGGACTAACTAATGCACCAAGTACCTTCATGAGGTTGATGAATGAGGTACTAAAACCTTTCTTGGGTAAATTCGTGGTAGTATACTTAGATTATATACTTGTTTATAGTAAAAATGTGGAAGATCATCTTAGACACTTGAGATTGGTGTTTAAAATGTTGAGGAAACAAAAGCTATACGCCATGTTGGAGAAGTGTTACTTCCTGGTGTCTAGCGTAACCTTTCTAGGTTATATAGTGTCAAGAGATGGAGTTTCGGTTGACCCATCGAAAGTAGAGGCGATCAAATCTTGGCCAGCACCAACAACAGTAACGGAAGTGAGATCGTTCCATGGACTTGCTTCCTTCTACAAAAGATTTGTTAGAAATTTCAGTAGTGTGGTTGCACCTATCACTGAGAGCATATAGAAGGGAAAGTTTGAATGGACGGAGGCTGCTCAAAGAGCATTCGAGAAGGTGAAGGAATTGTTGTGTGACACGCCAGTCTTAGCTCTACCAGATTTTTCATGTCCTTTTGAAGTAGAGTGTGATGCAAGTGGAGTTGGCATAGGAGCTTTCCTAGTACAAAAGAAAAGGCCCATTGCTTATTTTAGTGAAAAATTCAATGGTGCAAGGCTGAACTACTCGACTTATGATAAAGAGTTCTACGCAATAGTAAGAGCTCTTGACCATTGGAGTCACTATTTGCGGCCAAGTCACTTTATATTGCATTCGGACCATGAGGCTTTAAAGTACATTTACGGACAGCAGAAACTGAATCCTCGTCATGCTAAGTGGGTTGAATTCTTGCAATCCTTTAACTTCTCTTCAAAGCATAAGCAGGGCAAGGATAATGTTGTGGCTAATGCTTTATCAAGAATATATACTTTGTTGGGGGTACTAAGTTCAAAATTGCTTGGTTTTGAATTGATCAAGGAGTACTACAAGCTAGACGTGGATTGCCAACCCATTATTGTATCGTGCTCACTAGGAACTGTTGGTAGTTACTTGTTCCAAGATGGATTTCTGTTCAAAGGAAATTGTTTGTGCATCCCATCTTGCTCAATCCGAGAGTTGTTAGTAAGGGAGGCTCATGAAGGAGGATTGGCAGGGCATTTTGGCATTACCAAGACTTTGGCGATATTGCAAGAGCATTTTTATTGGCCAAAAATGAAGGGGGATGTAACCGGTATAATTGCAAGGTGTGCTACTTGTCAAAAGTCAAAAAGTACATTTCATCAGGGTCTTTATACTCCACTGACAATACCAGATTCTCCTTGGGAAGATGTATCGATGGATTTTATCGTGGGATAACCTCAAACACAACGGGGTAATGATTCAATCATGGTGGTTGTGGATAGGTTTTCCAAAATGGCACACTTCATGGCTTGTCACAAAACTGATGACGCGTCTCGAGTAGCTAATTTGTACCTGAAGGAAGTAGTTAGATTGCATGGTATGCCACGAACCATAGTCAGTGATCGAGACACAAAGTTTATAAGCTACTTTTGGAAGACGTTGTGGAAGCTATTGGGCACTAAACTGTGTTTCAATACTTCACATCATCCTCAAACGGATGGGCAAACTGAAGTGACCAACAGAACTCTGGGGGTCTTGTTGCGTGGGTTAGTGAGTAAAACTACAAAAGATTGGGATGTCAAGCTTGCACATGCCGAGTTTGCATACAATAGATCTCCTACCTACGCCATAAAACATTCACCCTTTGAAGTGGTATACGGTGAGAATCCAAGAATTCCAGTGGATTTGATTCCCTTGCCGAAGGGTGAGTATGTTCATTCTGATGCAAAAACAAAGTCTCAGGCTATGTTAAAGTTGCATGCACAAGTACATTCCAGAATTGAAAAGGTTAATGCAAGATACCAAGCTTTAACCAACAAACATCAGAAACAACCTGCATTTCAGGTAGGTAATCTTGTTTGGTTGCATTTGCGGAAGGAAAGGTTCCCTAATTTACGTAAGCATAAGTTAATGCCTCGGTCCTTTCAAGGTTGTGGGAAAAGTTAACAACAATTCTTTCAAGTTGGAGTTTCCAGGTGATTATGGCGTAAGTGCAACATTCAACATCGGTGATTTAGCTCCTTATATTCATGATGATGATGTCGCTCAATTGAGGACAATTATTTCTGAAGAAGAGGAGGATGATCCGTTGGAGTCATTGGATGCCAAACAAGCTGATGCGGTTTCGGATGAAAGAATAAATCTCGCTTGGAAGGAAATATCCTTAGATTTATTTTCTGTTAATACATTGGCAAGATGTTGTTTAGGAAGTTCTTATCAACCTGTTGTTACTTTACTTGTTAATGTTGAGTTAAGCAACTTCGGGACTTAGCCGAGAGTTAGGCATCGAAAAGTAGTGTCAGGGGATGCGTCTGGTGTCAGGGGATGTTTAACGAATCAGGGACTAAAGATGATGTTAGCAGTGAATCTTTTTATTACATTAGAGACTACGACTGACGTCACCATCAGGGGATGTATTGTGCATCGGAGACTAGTCTATTCATCAGAGACTAATTTAACCTGTCAAGGGATAATTAGTCTCTGATATTTTATTTCATCCATCAAGGAATGATTTAGTCTCCGATAGTGTATTTGGTCCGTCAGGGGATAATTAGTCTTCGATAGGTAATTATCCACTAACGGGTACAGTTATGTTAATTTTTCTATTTTATTATTTTTCGTGTTTGTTTCAGAAATAGTTTCCTATTTAAAATAGGTTTGTTATGTTTTCCTTATTAGATTAGATTTCTTTCCTTTGTAGAATTCTTTCCAAAGTAGAATTAGGGTTTTATAACAGCTTCTAAATAGCTACTTATATCGGACGAAAAAAACAGACTTTGATTAATAAACTAGTGTGAGTTTTTACTTACGTTTATCCAAAAGTTGGTGGTTAATTCTTTTATACTTTCACAACTAATTTGTGTTAGTTTTGCGGGTGATTAATTTCTTTAAGCAAACTAAACAAATTGATCCTTTAGTGTTGATTTCTGGTGATTAATTTCTTTACGAATCCTCCTAAAGTTATTTTTTGCAACCTGTGTTTGATCCTACCAGATCAAATATATCATATAGCATCATAGCCACTGCATTTTGAAGTAAATGCTTTAGTTATTATATCAAAGAACAGCGACCACTCTTACCTGAGATGAGGTCGTGTAATAGACCCAACAGAACTAATTTTAGCAGAATAATGTAAGTTTTTAAACATAGAAAAAATTTCTTCATCAAAGGCAAGAGAGTCAAAATTTTCATATATTGGCAAGTGTAAAGCATTAGTAACTACAGTATGATCTATAGTATAAACAGAGTTAGCATACCTAAAACTTACCACAGGAGAGTCAATTTTCTCATCCTAGACAGTAGTTGTTGACCACATAGCCGTGATGACTTCAACGGCTTAGACGGGAGCTTCATAAAAGGCGTAGGATAAAGTGGAGTTTTGAAGAAAATCCACGAAGGGGTGGTATTGGGCTTCAAAATCATGCTTGTTAGCCACCCCTGCATGGTTAGTCTTGATAATATCAAAGTCTCCAAACTTGAAAACAACTGTTTTAGCGGCCATTTGAAGAGAGCTATGAACTTTGAAGAAACTTTGAAATAGGGTTAAATCGCAGAGAATTTGCAGAGAGAAAATAATTTCAAAGGTTTGAGAAATTGTGATTGCAAATGTGTTTGATTTTACTTTTAGCAAAGTATTAGAAACATTTGCAATTCTAGAAATAGTGAACCGTTTTCGATTATGGGTATGAGTAACTACCAGATTACCCTCGATCGGAGATTGCCCTAATCTCTGATATGTTCACTTATAAGAAACTAGACTCGTTTAATCCCCAATAGTTCAATTTTTGATTAAGTCAAAGACTAATCAAAAACACTGTCAGGGACTGAGGTAGTCTCCGATAGTTCAATGTGGTCTCTGATTGTGCATCAGTGACTTTAGTCTCTAGTGAACCATTAGTCTCTGATGGTTCACTAAAGTTACTAGTTTCTTGTGTTTCAACTAATACTCTAGTCTCTGATAAAGTATTAGTCCTTGGTACTTCATGCACAACAGTTAACTGCCCCTCAATTATGTAGGGATTATTGCTATCTTGGGGTTCTTCAGTAGTCTCTGATGGATATTCCCATGCATCCAATTCATTCTCAAAACTGAGAGGTTCATGCAATCCTTGTCCAATCATTCCTAGAATCTTTTTATCATCAAATACAACTTGAATTGATTCCACAATGACTTTTGTTCTTAGATTATAGACTCTGTATGCCTTGCTTGACAGAGAATAACCTAAGAAGATTGCCTCATCAGACTTGTTGTCAAATTTTCCTCTTGTCTCTGATGAATCTCGCAGTACAAAGCATTTACAACCAAACACATGTAAAAACTTGAGAGTTGGTTTTCTCCTAGTCATTAATTCATAAGGTGTTTTGTTGTATGCTTTGTTTATCAAGGATCTATTCTGTGTAAAGCAAGCAGTGCTTATAGCTTCATCCCAAAAATATGTGGGAAGCTTAGCCTCTTGTAACATAGTCCTTGCTACTTCAATAAGGGTTCTGTTTTTCCTTTCAACAACTCCATTTTGGTGAGAGGTTCTTGGAGCAGAGAATTGGTGATTTATTCCTTTATCAGTGTAGAATTCAGTAACTTGGGAATTCTTGAATTCTGTTCCTCTATCACTCCTTATCACCCTTACTGTTTTTCCTGACTCAGTTACTATCTTCTTGACATCATCAATTATCAATTGAGCAGCTTCATCTTTTGTGTAGAGGTATTTTACCCAAGTATACCTCATGTGATCATCCACAATAACCAGTGCATATCTATTCCTTAAGATAGACATCACATTCACTTGACCAAATAAATCCATGTGTAACAACTGTAAAGGATCAGTGATTGATGTTGCTGGTTTGCTTTTGAATGATACACTCTTTTGTTTCCTTTTCTGGCATGAATCACACAATCCATCTTGTGAAAACTCCAATTGTGGAATGCCAACTACCAGTCCTTTCCTCACAAGCTTGTTGATGTTCTTGAAATTCAAGTAGGAAAGCTTCTTATGCCAAAGCCAACTTTCATCAGTTGAAGCTTTGCTATAGAGACATGTGATTTGATCAGTGAAAGAAATAAGGTTTGCAACATACAAATTTCCTTTTCTTTTCCCTGTCAATATCACATTATCAGATTTTTTGTCACATACCAAACATTGATCTTCTTTGAAGGTGTCATTGAATCCCTTATCACATAGTTGACTTACACTCAGTAAATTGTGCTTTAAGCCATCAACTAGTGCTACTTCAGTGAAGATGACATCTCCATGTTCAACACTGCCATATCCCCTCAGATGGCCTTTGTTGTCATCTCCAAAAGTGCCTTTTGGGCCACTTTTCTCTTCATACTGTTTTAGCAGGGACTTATCTCCAGTCATGTGCCTTGAACAGCCACTGTACCATGTTTTCTTCTTTTTTCCCTGCACAATAGAGAGTAACTAGTTTGAGATTTTTGGAACCCAGACTTTCTTGGGTCCTTTCTCACTAGTTGTAGACTCAAGACTTGACTCAGATTGAGTTGATTGTCTTTTTAGCAGACTTTATTTGGACAATCATTAGTCTTGCTACTTGTTTGTGAGAGACTACCAAGCTTAGGTTTTTCATTGTTAATGCAAAGATTAATTAACCTTTTTACAGGTTATTTATCTTTTATTCTCTTTGAAGGTGCAGTCTTAGTTATAGGAATTTTATTTTTGCTCCTACAATTAACAGCTATGTGGTTGGGGTTACCACATTCATGACATGTCTTTCTAGGAGCATCAGGTTTCCATTCCTATTTTTCTTATTTCTGCTTAATTCCACTGACTTTTCAGCCATTTTATCTGGAAGATTTTCCAATTTTTTACTTAACTGTGTCTTTGTCATGAACTCAATATTTAATCTTTTATTTTTACTCTTATTAACAATATTCGCTGACTTTTGATCAATTTCTGTTTTTGCAGTGATTTGTTGATTTTGAGTGATGATGAATTTGGGTTCATAAACAGGAGAGACAAAATTAATTCCTTTTATTACATTTGGCTTACTAGTCGAGGAGTTCGCAGCTTCAACTAGATCATCTAAATCTGAACTCTTGTCTAAATTTTCATCATAACCTAGTCCAGATTTTTGACCTATTGTTTGACACTCTACCATGTCTGTCAACTTTTTAGAGGAAGTATTCCATTGTTTAATCTTAGCTTGAGCATTTTCAAGTTGCTCTACTAAGTAATATTCCCTCTTTTTCAAAGCATCAATCATATGATGGGCTTTATTTAAGTCAGATTTGATGGTGTCAAACTGTGCCAATCTCTCTTCAAAAAACTTATTTCTTTTCAAGAGACTGTCACGTGATTCTTTCACATTGGTATATTCGATAGTTAAAGATCTAAAACTAACATGCAAATCAGACATATCTTTTTGTATGCTTTCAATGCTATATGTGTCAAGTACAAACACATTAAAATTCTGATTTGCATCACATACCTTTGTAGAATCACTTGACTCATCACTTCAAACCATCAGGGCAAAGTTGACAACTTCTTCATCAGAGTCGCTGTCAATCCAATCTTTACCCTCAGTAATCAAGGCTTTGCTCTTTGATTTGGCTTTCTTGTCATCAAAGTCATTCTCTTTCCTTGATTTTTCATCCTTAGATCTATCACTAGATCTCGGCTTCCTACACTCATTGGCAAAGTGCCCTAACCCGTTACAATTGTAACATCATATCTTTTTTAAGTCGAAGGTGACTTTTTGACCTTCTCGTTTAGGGTTAGGTTTCCTTGACGATTTTCTTCCTTTCCTGCTGGCCCTAAATTTCTTAAACTGTTTGACCATGAATGCCATGAATTCCTCCATGTCATCATCAGTGTCCAATTCATCTTCCTGATTAGTCGAGCTAGCATTGGAAGATTCCTCATCAAGCTTCTCTTGAGACTTGCTTGTCTCAACCATCAACGCAGCTCCTTTGTCCCTGCCATACATGCGTTCTCGTTGCTCTACTTCGAGTTCGTATATCTTTAAATTATCGTAGAGTCTGTCCAGCGTGAGCATGTCCAAGTCATGAGCCTCTCTTATAGCTTTTGTTTTTGAATCCCAACTTGGAGGGAGAGATGTCATGAACTTGGTGTTGACATCCTCATTATCATAGGACTTCCTAAGT
>CM025786.1:42565947-42586682 GCA_014636745.2 Centella asiatica | reverse complement strand
AATCCCCGATGAGTTATTAATCCCCGATGAGTTATTAATCCCCGATGGGTGATAATCCCCGATGGGTTGATAATCCCCGATGGGTTGATAGTCCCCGATAGGTTATTAATCCCCGATGGGTTGATAGTCCCCGATGGGTTATTAATCCCCGATGGGTTGATAGTCCCTGATGGGTTATTAATCCCCGATGGGTTGATAATCCCCGATGGGTTATTAGTCTCCGATGAATTTAAGCGTAGTAATTCCCTGATGCGCAGTTTGTTTTAAAACTATAAAATGTTATTTTCTTAAATTATTTTAAGATGTTTAAATTGATTTCTTAAACTCAATAGTCTTTATATCAGATTGAGACGTTAAAAGTTAAGGACATCACATGTGCATTTTCCCTCATATTTTAACCTAGATATTAAATTCATCTTGTGATATGTATATTCTTACAGAATTTTCCACTCACGAGTAAATTAAATTTTGGTCGTGAGTAAAGGACTGAGGCAAGTATATTCACAATCTCATGCTTATTTCAGTTTAACGCATTATCATTTGTTCCGATATGCGTAGAAGGTTGGATTTATACTTTGATTCTTCTGATGAATGAGCATACTATGCTTTTGATTCTGCTAGCATGATATGAATGATGATGCATGGATATAAATGAGCTTTGAATTTCAGCTATGTTTTCAATCTTATATCTGTGCAATGAGAATGTGAATGATGCCCCTTATGGGGGTTATGCCACATGGTTGGCAAGAGGAAAGGAAAGGTGCTGATGTGTTCTTCACCTGACCAAGAGGAAATGTTATTTGACTACGTAGTCACTCAGAGGGATCATGCGGTCCAGCCTGGCCAGCTGTGTACTGTATGGTTAGCAGATCCACGGGTGTAGCCCATGTTGGGTATTTGAGAAAGTTATGATCAGGTGTATACCTGAATTTATTCAAGGGAGGATCACAAGTTGTATATCATCAGTGAATCCTCAAAGATTTTTTTGAAGGTTTCCGAGGTCTTGGCATTGCTTCATCAAGCCTCACAAACAGAATTTGAATTTTTCTCCTTTGATTCCAGATGAAATTCGTTGAATTATTCATATTTTCCTCAATGTGTATATACTTGCTGGGCGTAAAACGCTCACCCATGTTGAATGTTAATGTCTTGCAGGACATAAAGCTAAAGCTGAACCCTCTGATAAGGGGAAAGCAAAGATGATAAGCTACTAAGTGTTTATCCTTTTTATAGAACTGATGAAGGAAAGAAAGGAATGAAGGAAGGAAAGAATGAAGACGTTTGAAGAGTTAATGAGATTTATTTTGTTATTAAGAAATGATGTAATAGCTTCCGCTATAATTACTTAATTCTTGGGTTGTAATAACTCTTAATGCTGTTTTTATTCAGTATTTATTTATGAATGGATGAATGGTTATCTTTACCTTCTTATGATGATGCCCTAGTCCGGTATGGGATTATGGGGTCGTCACAGCCCTCGTCATACCCTGACAGGTTTCCCTAACAGGTTCCCCTGATGGGTTCCCCCTGATGGGTTTCCCCTGATGGGTTCCCCCTGATGGGTTCCCCCTGATGGGTTCCCCCTGATGGGTTCCCCTGATGGGTTTTAATCAACGCAACTTTGTTTAGCATTTCTGATGTGCGAAATACTATGACTGTTTACAAATAGCATCAGACATTCTTCTTCACTTTGTCAAGTCCTTTGAATGTTTTTGTTTTCTGACTTGCCTCATGAAGTTATTGACCATCCACTGATGAATAAGTTTATCATCAGCGGATGCAAAACTTGTGCTGATCTTAAGGTTTATAAAATACCTCAAGTATTTACAGTTTGCACAATTAATACATAATCATCATTTATCTCTAACAATCTCCCCCTATTTATGTTTATCAATTTGATAACCATAAATCCCTAGATGCACTGATGATGATGTCAAAACCAATACTAAATACATGAAAGAATTTTGAATGAATTAATAAAAGAATTTCTGTGCAAGTATTTTCCTATATCTATTACAAAAAGAATGTTGTATTAGACATCAGGATCCTTTTTCCTTTTTGCTGAGACAAAGGGCAATGGATGACTTGATTCAATCGGTTGAGAGTCACTTCCAAGGCCTTGTCTTCTTTGATCTAGGTTTTGATCAGGAATCCTTAGTTTATTGTCTTCTCCACTTGTTTCCAGTTGCTCCAGCTCCTTTTGAAGAAGTTTTTTGAAGTTGACTATGTTGACATTTCTGCTGGATTCCAAAGCTTCAAGGACAGATTTTATTTCTTGAACATTGGCTGCAGCAAGTTGTGCCAGTAGAAGGTAATGATCTCCCCCTTTTTATTTTTGAATTGAACACCCATGGGGCTAGTGATCATTTTTGGATATTCTTTAAATCTCTTCATTGGTGGCACATTCCTTACTGCAGTGTTCCCATCATCAGCTTTGGTTTCTTCAATCTCCTTCAATACTCTCTGAATCAGCAGGATTCTAAACTTGATGACATGTTCATTTTTGTGATTGGCTATTTGACTTAGAACATGCATCGCTTCCTCCAGGTTTAGGCCATCAACTTCTTTGATCCTTATACTTTTTGCCTACCCATCAGTGGATCTATAGAATAATTTCAGTGGACTTTCCAATGCTGTGGGTAGGCTCCTTTCATTGTTGATGGCTCTCCTCAGCCTGTCCATTATCCCCCATAAGTCTTTGTTAGCCTGCGAGGATCTTGGAATCAGATTTAGGACCAGTCCTAATTGCTCAGCATCCGTTCTCCTGAACCAATCCATTGCCACCCACTCTTCAGTTGAACTGTTATTAGCTGATCCCTTCTATTGTTGAACATGACATCTATGCTTTTTATGGAGAACATAAATGTCAGGTTTTTACGCCTTTCTTCTTTGAGAAATTCAGTTATAGTGGGTGGACCATATTCTTTGGTAACATGAGAAGGTGCTTTGTCCTTAGCTTCAAATGACTTCTTTGTAGTGACATCAGGGTCTTCAGTTTTATCTTGATTTTTATCCCCTTATGCACTTTTAGGGTTCTGTAATCTTCTTGGCTGAGGTTTCTTGGAGGTCCTGGGCCTGACACTCTTCTTCTTCTTCTTTGCTTCTTCCTCCTGTTCCTTTGCCATTTCCCTCTCTTTTTCTTCTTGAAGTTGCTGTGCAAAGATTGCATCAGCTTCTACTAACTTTTTATCTTGAGGGTAGACCAGCTCCATTTTTCCATCTATTACAACTTCAACGGGTGTTGGAAAATGGGTTGTCTTCATGGCATCTCCAAGTAGCTTAGGCCCTGATTGAATGTTGGATTTCTTGTTGGGTTCTTCAATCAGGATACCCTTGCCTTTATCCTTGGATTTTGGAGCAGGAATAGGAGCCGTCACATCCTCTGATTGTTGATTTGAATTCTCAGCAACATCCCCTGACGACTGCTTGGTTGATTTCTCCCCCTTTTTGACAGCATCATCAGTGGGAGTTGAGAGTCGGGAGATGACTTGAAGAACTTGTTGCAGACTGCCAGCCATGGAATGTTGCAGAGTTTCCATGCTGGTCAGTTGGGAAGTGAGATCAGCTAGCTTCTTGTCAACAGTGTCAGCGTGTTTCTTCATTCTGTGGAGAGTCTGGCTGGTGACTAGGGAGTCGACAACTTGCTATACACTTTGTATCTTTGAAGAAAAATGTGTATACAATTTTTGATTTTCTATATCTATTGACTGACCAATCAGGATCTGCGACTTTAACACTTTGATCAAGATTGGATCAGTAGTTCTAGCTAATTCTTTCTTTAGTAACTGTACAGTGTCAGACATCTGGTTCTATCGAAAGTATAAATCAACTCCGATGAACTGGGAAAAATCATCTTGTGGAGCATCATCTTCATCACTTTCAGAGGTAGAAGTAATATTTACAGTATCTGTGTTTTCTCTATGTTCTTTATTTACAAGGTTCTCATCCTTATCTCTCTCATCCTCTCCTTTTTCTTTGCCGTCTAAGGCATCACTCGTATTCTCTCCTTTTTCTTTGCCTACTAAGGCAGTACACTCTTGCTCTCCTTTTGCCAAAGTCCTCTCAAGGGTTTGACTTTGCCTCTCTACACTAAGTATTTTCTCAGTCTCACTCAAAATTGTCCTAGAGGGGCTCCTGTGGGCGTGAAAATCATCAACTGTAGTTCAAGTGATGTATGTACAGATTCTGGTTCCACAATTGTGATAGGAGTAGGAGAAGAAGTAAAGTGTGTATGTATAATTGGAGAAGTGTATGTTTCTATAGAGGAAGTATATACAATTGGGGATACATAAAGAGTTATAGCTGTAGTATGTACAGTAGAGTCTATGTCCCCTGTTTGATCATCAGTGTTTGTATCAAGGAAAAATGAGTCAACCATGCAAGAGTGGTGACTATCAAACAATGTGTCCGAGAGTGTTGGTTCCTCCACGAATTGAGAATGTGGAGAATCTGATTGTATGACACTTAATGTTTGTGTCATTATATCTGAAAAAATTTGAGGAACAGAGAAAGAAGGAAGTGGTGTAGATGGGAGTGTTGGCTAAATCACTGAACGAGGAGGTGATTCATCAAAAGAAGCTGTAGAAGAATGCTTATGACTCATGTCGATCTTATTGAGAAGCTTCTGAGCTACAACATCTTGAGTGGTGTGCGCACTCACTGTGGAGGATATCTGCAAGTGGCTCTCAGAGACCCTGATGGTAGGTTCATCAGTGTCTATGGTCAGTGTATGTGCCTCACTCAGTTGTGTCCCTGGTTGGGGACTATTTTTAATAACTAATTCCTTTTGTGAGGAACTAGTTAGAAATATGTTTAATTTCTTATCAAAAGCAGCATCCTTTTGAGAGGATACTGTCTGGTCAGGCTGTTGGGTAACACTCGTGGCTCCCTTCTTCTTCTTACACCTGTAGCCAATCACTCTCTCTCCTTGCTCCCCCTCAGTTGTTGTGGTAACTTCACTGGGTTTTCTTTTAATCCCAACAGTCTTTTGGGAGACTGTGGGTTGGGTTGTTGAGAGTGGTTGTGAAGAAATTGGTTGTTCTGCTTTGGTAGGTAGAGAGGTGGTTGATTTCTCTGCCATAGTAGATGAAGGTGAAGAATGTACAGTTTGAGAAGTAGAAGGTGTAGAATTTACTACCTGTACCATATGCGATGGAAGTGCAAACGGTTCGGCTGAAAAAGATTTCTTTATTATTTCTACAAACAGTTTCTTTGTTTGCTTGTATGTCTGTACAGGTATATCATTCTCAAAGAAAAATTAGTAATCTGATCTTTAATAATCATGTACAAAAATCTAGCATAATATATTTCAGATTTCCTATTATTAAAATTACCTAATTTATTTACAAGATCATCAAAAATTATTTTACCTATATTTATATTTACATTTCTAATTATTGCAAATGCTATTTTTAAAGTTAAAGAGGTAATAACCTCAAAGTTAGAACATTTACCTGAAAACACCTTGGTGATGGTGTCGAAGAGATAAGAAATCTCCCTCTTCACGTTCACCCTCTTGAGATCCTTGAACTTTAACACTGCGTTGGGAGCAACGTTATAGCCCAGTTCCCACAAGAAATCCAGCAGATCTGCATCACTGGGTACATCCACCAGATCTTGAGTCGGTAGCCCCAAAACAGAGTTAGGTCTGGAAGGAGTTATTTTCCCTTTCTCAGTCGAAACTTTGAATGAGATACCCTTGACCACATCAGGCTTGGAGGTGGAGTACATGAACTTGCACTAGTCCAAAGTTGTGACAGCGCCTCCCCCGACATTTCTTCGTCGGTAAAGATGGCTTTACTATACTCAGAGATGAGCAGATAGTTCATTATAGGTTTAAAGCATTCACTTAGCTCATCAATGTCAGAGAAGCCCACGTAGTTTGTGGGTGGGACTGTCAAGTTCCTCTGAATATGTTGTCGTGCCATGGATGCTTTGAAGATTTGAAGTTCTAGGGTTTCTGTAAAGATGAGAGAGAAAAAAAACTCGAGCAAATATCAGGTAGAGATTAAATGTTTTGGGGAGTTTCAAAAAGTAGGAGAGATAGAGCATTAATACCCGCCTATTGACGTTTGAAAACTTCTCCTGAAAATACGCTATCAGGGAGTCAGTTCAGTTTCTGTGATGACACGTCATCAGTGAGAGAAGAACTTAATGATGAGCTGTTATCACTTAACTGACCTTGAAACCCGATGCAAAATTTTTTTTTTTTTTTTTTTTTGTAAACTTACCCTGATGATTCACTGTATGTACATACCCTGACCCTAATGCATAAGACGGACACCCTGACCCTGACGCACAGGTCGGATACCCTGACCCTGACGAACAATATCAACACCCTGACCCTGATGCGTCTTTAAGGAAGCCCTGACCCTGATGCATCAGTTAAAACACAAACAAAACAACAAAATGCAGAATATACAAGTATATACATATTTACAATTTGAACATATATAACCACATATCAATTTATTTTATCCAGAACTTATTAAATGAGTTAGGAATACCAAATGTTAGGAGTTTGACTCTGACCCTGACGCATAATTCACCATTCCCAGCTCTCCCACAAGATTTGAAAAAGTGGCTTCATCAAGAGCTTTGGTGAATATGTCTGCCAGCTGCTAATTTGAAGGTACAAACTGTAATTCAATATTCTCATTCATAACATGTTCCCTGATAAAATGATATCTAATTTCTCTATGCTTAGTTCTGGAATGTTGTACTGGATTTTCAGCAATGGCAATGCCACTAGTGTTATCACACCTTATTGGAATCTTGGAATAGTTCAGACCATAATCCATTAGCTGATTTTTCATCCATAGAATTTGTGCACAACAACTTCCAGCTGCAATATATTCAGCTTTAGTAGTAGATGTAGAGATTGAGTGCTGCTTTTTGCTGAACCAAGATACAAGCCTTCCTCCTAGAAATTGACAGCTTCCTGTTGTACTTTTTTTGTCAATCCTGCATCCTCTAAAGTCAGCATCAGAATATCCTAGCAATTCAAACCCAGACTCCTTTGGATACCAAAGTCCCAACTCTGTAGTGCCCTTGATATATCTCAAGATCCTTTTCACTGCAATGAGATGAGATTCCTTTGGGTCAGCTTGATATCTTGCACAAAGACATGTTGCAAACATTATGTCTGGCATGCTTGCTGTCAAATATAGCAATGATCCAATCATTCCCCTGTAAGTCTTCAAATCAACTTTCTTTCCATTCTTATCAGGGTCAATCTTGGTTGCAGTGGCCATTGGTGTCTTTGCTACTTTTGAGTCCTCCATATCAAATTTCTTGAGAAGTTCTTTGGCATATTTTGTCTGATGAATGTAGATTCCATCAGAGATTTGTTTAACTTGCAATCCCAAGAAGTAAGATAACTCACCCATCAAGCTCATTTCATACTTGCTTTGCATGAGTTTGGAGAATTTTTCACACAGTCTTGTGTCAGTGGTGTGAGGACCCCGGAATCCCTCACTGGATTAGGGCTTTGTCAAAAGAAGGAAAAGATAACCACACATCCGTTCATATAATAATTACTGAAAGAAATCATATAAAGAGTTATTACAACCTAAAATATTAGATTGTTAGCGGAAGCTATACTGTTTCTATACTATAATACAAAACATCACTTCTTAGATCATCTTCCTTTCTTCCCTCCTTATTGGCATTACAAAGGCTAGCCAGCCTCAGTAACCAATCATTTTTGCCTTTCCCTTGTCTAAGGGCTCAACCTTTATATTCTGTCCTGCAAAACATTAAAATTCTACTAAAATGAGCGGTTCACGCCCAGCAAGTATATAAACAATTTAGGAAAAACAATTCTGGAATGTTTCAAAAAAATTCAATTCTGCTAAGAGGCTTAGTGAATCAATACTAATGCCTCAGAAATCTTTAAGGAATCTTTAGGACTACTGAAGATAAACAATTGTGTAATCCTTCTTAAAACAAAGCATAACTTCCTTGAAGTAAAAATATCCATCGGGGGCTAAAACTGCTGGATCTGCTAACCATACGGTATACAGTTGGCCTAACTGTGCCCGTATGATCCCTCCTTGTGTGAACGTACGTAGTCACATAAAATTCCTCTTGATCAGGTGAAGAACAAATCAGCACATTTCCTTTCCTCTAACCATCCATGTGGCATCATCATTCAAGGAACATAGCATTCTCATTTATTGCACAGATATAACATTGAAAAATAGCTGAAAGAGCAAAGCTTCTTTATATCCATGCACTTTTATTCATATCATGCTAGCGGAAAATTTAAAGCATAGCATTCTGTTTCACAAGGAAATTTAAATATAAATATCATAATTTTGTACGCATGTCGAATCAATTGATCATGCGCTTAACTGAAATAAGCATAAGAGTAAGAATATACTTGCCTCAGTGCTTTGCACAAAATTCAAATCAATTTACTTGTGAGAGAGAGATTCTGTACATTATGCAAGTAATATTTTAATACCTTAATAAGAATTTATGAAAGAAAATATGTATGTGATGTCCTTAAACTTTTACTGTTTTAAAGAATAACATCATAAAATAATTTTAAGAAAATAATGTTTTATAGTCTTGATAACAGACTATGCATCGGAGAATAATTTTCTCATTAACAAACTCGTCAGGGACTGATATCCTTAGCCATCAGAGACTAGGAATTTCCTCTATCGGAGACTAAAAAATCTCCTTCATCAGAGACTGCAGAATTTCCTTTATCAGAGATTACGGAATTTCCTTCATCAGAGACTATGAATGACATCATCAAGGACTGAACTTAGCCCATCGGAGACTAAGGAATGACGTCATCAGGGACTAACAACTCATCAAGGACTGATGATGTCATCTTATTCTATCGGAGACTAAGAGTGACGTCATCGGAGACTAACTTCTCATCAGAGACTGATGACATCATCAGGGACTAAACTTTAGCCTATCGGGGACTAAAGCTGATGTCATCCGAGAGTAAATAACCCGTCGGAGACTAATGAGGTCATCGGGGACTAAACTTTAGCCTGTCGGAGACTACGGCTGACGTCATCAGAGACTAAATAATTCATCAGAGACTGATGACGTCATCTTAACTCATCGGGGACTAAGGGTGACGTCATCATCAGAGACTAACAACATCTCATCAGAGACTAAGAATATCTCATCAGAGACTAAAAATATCTCATCAGAGACTAAGAATATCTCATCAGAGATTAACAACATCTCTTGATTCTGCTACGATGGAAGACCTATCATGCTCAAACCTAGCTTATGATGTCTTATGAAGATGCAAAAGAATAAGAACTTAGCATAAATCTTGATGCTATGCACGAAAGAAACTAAGTAGGGTTGCAGGTTCTTACCTCTTTGTTCTCAAGGGTGAAATCAAAGCTGGTCTGAAAATAATTTTTCGAAAGAAGAACTTGGAAATTTATGGAGATAATAAGTTTAAACGAAACTCTGAAAAGAGAAATTTTGGTAAAGGAATTAAAATTTCATCTCGAATGAGGTATTTATAGAGTTCAAGAGCAGTAAACTAAGGTTACGCATTGGAATAAAACGATTGGTTAATTTGGACTGTAAAACGGTTGTTCATCATGACTTCTTGACAGCAAACAGCTGTTGTCGTACATGCATGAAAACTTAGCCACCTAAACAGTTCCTAATCAAACACGTAATCACAAATGCTACGTAACCCTCTCCTCTTCCTCCATGCTTTTCAATATAATCTTATATGGGGTTTGCTAATCCCCTTTTTGATACCTTTTTAAGAAACTTAACCTCATCATCATGGATATCACATCATCATCAAAATTTTCATTGTAGATATGAATTTATCATTCATATTTAAAAAAGGCTAACTCCATAAAAAAAAATATAGTAACACAAAATAAAATTATTTCTTACCATAAAATACATTTAAAATTTTCGGGTTCTCACAAGTGGATCCAAAAATAATATCATCAACATAAATTTGAACAAAATCAGATGACCTTGGTGTTGTCTGAAGAACAATGTTTTGTCAATGATACCTCTAGAAAATTTGTTTTCTATCAGAAACTTTGACAGTGTATCATACCAAGCTCTAGGTGCTTGCTTCAGTCCATAAAGTGCCTTTTCCAGTTTGTAGACATGATTTGGAAATTTTGAGCATTCAAATCCTGGAGGTTGTTGGACATACACCTCCTGTTCCAATTTCCCATTTAGAAAAGCACTTTTCACATCCATTTGATATACTTTAAAATTTGAATGTGCTGCATAGGCTAAGAAAATTCTTATAGCCTCAAGTCTGGCTACTGGTGCAAAGGTCTCATCAAAGTCAATCCCTTCTTCGTGAAGATATCCTTTTGCAACCAGTCTTGCTTTGTTTCTTATAATAATGCCAGCTTCATCCATCTTATTTCTGAATACCCACTTAGTACCTATTATGATCCTATCTTTGGGCTTAGGTACAAGCTTCCATACTTGATTCCTTTCAAATTGATTTAGCTCTTCCTGCATTGCCAAGATCCAGTCTGCATCTTGAACAGCTTCTTCAAACTTCTTTGGCTCAATTTGAGAAAGAAAACAAGCATATAGGCATTCATTAGATGTTGCTTTCTTGGTCTGCACTCTTTTTCTTAGGTCACCAATAATCAGATCTGTTGTGTGACTTCTGGCCCATTTGGGATTAGAGATGTGTCTTGATGAGCTTGCTTGACTATCATCTCTTCCCCCTAAGCCTGTGCTTCCAGCTTCTGAAAACTCTCCCCCTGAATTAGTGGATAATTCAAGGTTCAAGTTATCCCCTAATGGTGCATGTCCTGATGAATGATCCCCTAATCTGTTGTCCAGGAAATTAACTCTATCTGCTGAAGGGGGTTCTACATTGTTTGGATTGACATCAGGAATGGATAAATTCTCCATTTGTCTGCACTCATCGGCTTCATTCTCTTGATAATCAATATCATCTTCATTTTCAAACCTGAGTTCTTCATGAAAACCAGGGTCTTCAAGTCCAGAAATTTCTTGATCATCAAAAGCTACATTTATAGACTCCATCACCACTTGAAGTCTTTTTTTGTAAACCCTGAAGGCCTTGGATGACAGAGAATAACCTAGGAAAATTGTTTCATCAGGTTTTGGATCAAATTTTCCTAAGTTCTCACCAAAATTCCTTAGAATAAAACATTTGCATCCAAAGACATGGAGGAACTTGATGCTTGGTTTTCTCCCTGTCATTAGCTCATATGGTGTCTTGTTGTGAGCCTTGTTGATTAGAGATCTATTCTGAGTAAAGCAAGCAGTGGAAATTGCTTCAGCCCAAAAATAGCTGGGAATCTTTGCCTCTGCTAGCATTGACCTAGCAGCTTCTATCAGGGTTCTATTTTTGCTTTCCACTACACCATTCTGTTGAGGAATCCTTGGAGCAGAAAATGTATGATTTATGCCTTTCTCCACACAAAAGCCCTCAACAGCTGCATTCTTGAATTTAGTTCCATTATTTGTTCTCAACATTCTAACCACTGACCCTGATTCTATTTCCACCTTCTTGATATGGTCAATAATTTGTTGAGATACTTCTGATTTAGCATGTTGAAACCTTACCCAAGTGTATCTGGTGTAGTCATCCACAATGACCGTTGCAAATCTTTTCTTTGACATTGACATAATGTTGACAGGGCCAAAGAGATCCATATGTAACAATTGAATTGGATCTTTGATCAAGGTGGCTTCCTTGCTGACAAAGGATGATTTCCTTTGCTTCCTTTGTTGACATGCTGAACATAATCCTTCTTGGATAAACTCCATTTGGGGTAGTCCAGTCACCAACTCTCTCTTTACTAGATCATTAATTGACTTGAAGTTCAGGTGAGAGAGCTTCTTGTGCCATAGCCTACTTTCATCAGGAGATGCCTTGCTATAGAAACATGATTCTCCATTTACTAAATTAAAATCAGCAACATAGAGATCTCCTTTTCTTATCCCTGACAAAACTAGCTTCCCATCACTTTCATTTGAGATAAGGCATTGATCTCCTTTGAAGGAAGTGATGAATCCTTTGTCACTTAGTTGACTTATGCTTAGCAAATTGTGCTTGAGCCCATCAACCAGTGCTACATTTTCAAATGAGACATTCTCATTTGCTGCTTTGTCATAACCAAGCGTTAGTCCTTTGCTGTTATCACCAAATAAAATTACTGGACCAGCCTTTTCTTGGAATTCTGTGAGTAGGGCTTTGTTTCCTGTCATGTGCCTTGAGCAGCCACTATCTAAAAACCAGATTTGACTGCTTTTGACCTGTGAGCTGCTACTGTCAGTGGATGAGGCCATCAGGGCTAGGTTGACATATTCTTCATTTTCTTCTTCATCAGAGTCAGCCCAGTCCTTTCCCTCTGCAATATATGCTTTTCCCTTCTTGTTTACATTAAGAAGGTCAAAGTATTTCTTCTTGTAGTCCACAACAGCTTCTTTGTCTCTGGATTCACCATCTTTTGTGGCCTTGCGGCACTCATTTGCAAAGTGACCCATCTCATTGCATTTGTAGCACTTTATTCTTAATTTGTCGATAAAGTTTTTCGTGCTACTGGGTTTCCTTGCTGAAAATCTTTTAGATCCCGAAGGCTTTTGGAATTTCAGCTTGGAAAACATTTTTGCAAGAAAGGCCATGGTTTATCCAGCTCCTCTAACTCTTCCGGAGTATATTCTTCCTCCTTGAAGTCAGCTTCTTTGTCCCCTTCTATGTCAGCATCTTCTAGTTGCTGCTTCATCTAGACACTTGGCCTTGCTTCTTGTTTATCCTTCGTGGTAGCCATCAGGGCTACAGATTTAAGCTTTCTAGCATCCCCTGACATTTCAGATCTTTGTTGAACCTCAAGTTCATGAGTATTTAGGGTGCCATAAAGCCTATCCAAGTCTGTCATTGGATTCCCTGATGGCTGTTGTCTTAGGATCCCATGATATGGGAAAGGCTCTCATGAACTTTCTGTTCACGTCCTTGTTAGCATAAGCCTTCCCATATAATCTCAGGTCATTTACCAACCTGTTAAATCTGTCGAACATTTCAGTGAGTGTTTCACCATTCTTCATTGTGAACCACTCATACTTGTTAGAGTGTATGCCCTAGTGGCCAATAATGTAATGATTGTGACACCATGTTTATGTTATGTTTTTTGGTTAAATGATAATTACTTTTATTATGTTTTATTTACTGCGTAATATAAATGTTAACATAATAAATGTCCTTAGAAGAATGATACTAATTATATGGATTTAAGTATGTGACTTGAATATGAGATCATATAAGTATGTAAAGTATCATTATTCTTAAATGTCCCTAGTCGAGTATCATTGTCAGTGGGACAACAATAATACATTGAGACTAGTATGTGGATTAACTGATGGCTATATCTCATTGGTCATAAATATATACGAGATATATTAAGTTGATACATAGGTACATGTTAGAGAACATAGTACTGGATAGACCCATCATGAGAATTCTACATGGAGCGTTATGCTATGTGTCATAAGTAATTCTCATAGTGACAATGATGTAATGGTCCTTCGACCTGAAGTCATGACATTTCTACATAAGGAGTTATGCGTTTTGACATTATCAAAAGTCACCTTTAACCGGGTGGACGATAAAGGTGATTGTTGGATGCATAATGAGTTATGTGAGAAATGGGAATGATGTAGATGGAATTTAACCCTCCTATAAATTAGGGGTGATATCTATAGGCCTCTTGATTGAGTGAAACTATGAAATGCATGGCCATGCTCAAATAGAGATTTTTTTCATATAGTTTACTCATTGATCAAGAAAACTGAGATTAAATTATGAAAAGGATGACACATCCATGCCTTGAATTTAATCTTAGATATCATGGTTAAAAGGATTAAATTACATTGAAACATTGGTCACAAAAGATAACGTCGAATCTATGACTTTATTATTACTTGGGTAACAGTGATGTATTACTAGATACCGTAGAGACGCTGTCCAGTTGGGTTGCGTTAAAGATTTGGAGACGATCAACACCTTCACCAAAGTTTCAGATTCGCACTTTTAATGGGTAAAATCTTGAACTATCTGTATTAAACTGTTTCGCATAGATCCTCGGGTTTGGGTTTCGTTTTGTTTTATTTTAAACCGTATTTTTCCGCTGCGTTTGCTGGTAAGAAACCCAACAATATTGTTGTGTCAACAGTTGCAGTTTATTTTCCCTCACTTCCTCAGTACCATCACAAAGGGTTTGTATGGTATCCCATATAGATTTAGACGTGATAAGATTCATGATACTATTTAGCATATCATCGTCTAAACCATTGTATAAGATCCCAATGACTTTAAGATCCTTTTTCACCTTTTCTCTTTCCTCTATCGTCATTTCGTCAGTTGTCTTTGGGACAAGCTTTTCAGGAATACTGACTCCATTAACGACTTCGATAGGAATGAGCTTCTTGGGAACGTGAGGTCCTTCTTCTAGAATCTACAAATATTCATCATCAATAGCTCTAAGATGAACTATCATTCTTTGTCTCATGAAAAAGTATTTGCCCCTTTCCAACATAGGGACTTTACTGTTTCCAGCTTTGTTGGCCATAGATAATGATTGATTTTAACAAGTGAAATCTGCTAAGAAGCTCTGATACCAATTGTTAGTGCAATATAAACACAAGTGTTTGTAGAAGGGGGGGGGGGGATGAATACAAACACCTGAAACTTTTCGCTCTTTAAAACTTAAAAGTGCTTACTGGAAAACAGTTGTAACAAACAGAAAAACTAAAGAAATGAACACACAGACTCAAGTTAAAATAGTTATATTAAAAACTTGGGGTTTTTCTGGAAATCTGTATAATCACAAATGTGATTTACAACTACAAATTTCTGCAAATAAAATTCACAGCTTCTCACACTCACTAGCTACTAAAACTTTCTCTGAAAAATAAATCTCTCACAAAATATATTTCTGAGCTTCCTATTGTTGTGTGCTTCTTTGTTTGTTTGATCTGTTGGATAGATTCAATCTCTCTCTATATGTCTCTCTTTTGTAATGAGAACTCCTTTGCTTATATGTTGATCAGTTGATGAAATCACATGCTAGAGACGTGCTGTTTTTCTCAACTTAGCCGCAAGTATGTCACATCGTAGCCCTATGTGTCAGACTACTGCATGCTTTGTTGCTTCTTTTTTTCTTCCCCTAATCTGTGAGCATTTAATGCGAGAGATTTCTCATTGGATCAAAAACAAACTTCAAGAAATATCTTTCCAGTTGATATTTCTTGCTTCTTAAACACGTTACGTTGATTTCCGTGTCAGAACTGATGACGGATGCATGCTGTCATAACGATCCACTGACTGCCAGCCCTGATGGACTTTGATCAATGCTTCTGGATCACCTGATGCTTATTGACTGGATCAGGGCTTCAACCTTCACTTGAGTTTCACTCAGTGCTTCTTGATCCTGATGGTTATGACTGACGGCATACACTGATGTCATGTTGGTCATTCCCCCTGACGGGTTACCCTGATGGGTTTGCCTGACACTGACATGTCCTGAAGTGTTTCCCTGACGGATTGGTCTACCCTCATCATACCCTGACAGGTTCCCCTGATGGGTTCCCCCTGATGGGTTCCCCTAATGGGTTCCCCCTGATAGGTTCCCCTGATGGGTTTCCCTTGATGGGTTCCCCCTGATGGGTTTCAATCAACGCAACTTTGTTTAGAATTTCTGATGTGCGAAATACTTTGACTGTTTACTAATAGCATCAGACATTCTTCTTCACTTTGTCAAGTCCTTTGAATGTTTTTGTTTTCTGACTTGCCTCATGAAGTTATTGACCATCCACTGATGAATAAGTTTATCATCAGCGGATGCAAAACTTGTGCTGATCTTAAGGTTTATAAAATACCTCAAGTATTTACAGGTTGCACAATTTATTACATAATCATCATCATCATCATCATCATTTATCTCTAACAGACAGTAAATCTTTCGTACATAGCAGTGAGATTCTCCCCATGCTGGATACTAAACATTTCATACTGTTGAATAAGTAGGGATTGCTTATTCTCTCTGACTTCTACCGTTCCTTCATTGAGAACCAGCAAGGCATCCCAAACCTCTTTAGCAGAGGTGCAGTTAGACACACTTTCGAATATTTCCTCTTCAAGAGCCATGAAGAGAATGTTCATTGCCTTCTTGTTGTAGCCTACCAATTTCTTCTCTTCATCAATGCATTCCTTCCTTTGCTTAGGAATGAGCTTATTTGGATCATCAGCAGATAGTTTCTCTGGTATGTAGGGTCCAACTTTTATTGCTTCAAATAGTTCCTCATCAATGGCATCCATGTATACCTGTATTCAAAATTTCCAGTTAGTGAATCTATCTCTTGTACACATTGGGGGCTTGCCACCAAAATCACTTCTTAAAGCCATTAGAAAATTTTAAGTTAGGATCCTCTCAAGCTTTAGGGCTTAGCAAAGAGTGTTAAGCTCTGATACCACTTGTTAGGTCCCGAAGGGAAAAATACTAGAAGGGGGGTTGAATAGTGTTTTTCAAAATTTAAGACTTGCTTAGAAAACTTTGCAGTTTTAAGCACTTCTTGCTTATTAAAAGAGTTTCTTATATTTTGAAAAAGTTTAGCAGCGGAAATTGTTTAAGCAAAGCACCCCTTAGTTTTTGTAGCAAAGGTTAATGGCAAAAAGGAGCAAAGATAGTAAGTCTTTGCTGATAGAGTTCAGCAGGACTTAAGCAAAGCACAGAACAAAGCAAGTAAGCAATATGAAACATAAGCAGGAATAGAGACGAGAATTTTTATAGTGGTTCGAACTATGCCTACTCCACTCTTCTTCTCATTTACTTGAGAAGGCTATCACTAAAACTTGTTCACATAGAACAATCAGCAAGGGGACACTTAGTCCAATTTACACTAGGTTACTTTGACCAATTTAGTCACACAGACTTAAAGCAGATTTAGAAAATCTAGCTTGCTATCTCTAAGTAGAGTGCTCCTTGTTGAGCAGATTGATAGCACTTGTTCAAGTTTCTGATGTCTTGCTGAAGTCTTTAATGTGTCAGAATGTTAGAGCATTTTTTGGTTGTTCAGTAGTCATAAATGAAATTTATGACTCCTATTTATACAACTCCAGAAAATCTATCCGTTGGGAATTTGAAATAGATCCGTTGGAGTGTACTGTTCTTGATATGATCTTCACCTTTACAGCTGTCCTTGCTTAGTTCAAAACGTTAGCCGTTATTTTGTCTTCTAGTACTTTTCTGAAAAGTCTTCTAGAAGTTGACTAAGCAGGATTACAGTTAGCTTTTTAGGACAAATTAACTTGGACCAAGCAAAGGATCTTGCTTACTTAAGTTCTTGCTTATTTCCATTCTAAGCAGGACTATACTTGGAATATTCTTCATGTCTTCATAATCTGATGTATTTGATCTGAGAGATCAAACACAAGTTTCGGAAAAAAAACTTTAGGAAGACGTTAATCACCAAAAATCAACACTAAAGGATCAATTTGTTTAGTTTACTTAAAGGAATTAATCACCCACAAGCTAAAACAAATCATTTGTGAAAGTATAAAGGAATTAACCACCAACTTTCGGATAAACTTAAGTAAAAACTCACACAAGTTTATTAATCAATCAACTATCTCTTTATTGTACAACATGAGCAGCTATTTATAAGCTGTTAAGATCCTTAATCCTAATTGGAAAGAATAATACATTGGAAAGAAATCTAATCCAATAAGGAAAGGAAACAAACCTATTAAAACTAGGAAACAAATACAAAATAAATAAAAATCAAGAAAATTAATAACCGAAACTATCAGTGGTTAATTTAGCTGTCGGAGACTAATTAGTCTCTGACGAGTTTTGGCTTTCTGACGAGTAAATTTAGCTTTAGGAGACTAATTAGTCTCTGACAAGTAAATTTAGCTATCGGAGACTAGTTAGTCTCTGATGACTTGAACTGTCGGAGACTAAGTAGTCTCTGATGACGTCATCTGTAGTCTCCGATATAGAAATTAGTCTTTGATGAAGTATTAGTCTCCGATAACTATTACCTTAGTCCCCGATGACCATTTAGCCTAGTCTTCGATGACTATTTTCTTAGTCCCCAATGACCATTTCCTTAGTCCCCGATGACCATTTTCTTAGTCTCCTATGCTACTTAACTTTGAATTTGAGTTTACAAGTAAAGTAACAACAGGTTGATAACACTACTACAAAAACTATCTTATTTGCGTCGGTTTTTTAATAGAACTGTCGCATATAGTAGTGCGGTGGCATTGTCGAAAAAAAATAAAAACTATTTGCGTCAGTTTTTTTACATAACCGACGCAAATTCTCTGAAAATATTTAAAAAATAAATTAGTTCACCATTTGCGTCGCTTAGTATAAAACACCGATGCAAATAGTGTTGATTATTTGCGTCGGTTTTTTTAAATAATCGACGCAAAAAATGTTTAAATAAATTAAAAAGAATTTGCGATGGTTTTTTTAAATAATTGACGCAAATGATTTATGACATTTGCATCGGATTTTTAGTACAACCGACGCCAAAGATGAGAAATAATTAAAAAAGATAAACAAATTTGCGTCACGTTGGTCAAAGAACCGACACAAATGCTTTAAAATTTTAAAAAATTATGCAAAACAGTGGAGTTACCGTGGAAGCTTCATGAACAGAATTTTTCAGAGGCAAATCTTCAGGATCGAAAGATGTGAAAAAGTCATATTATGGGGTGATTGAAGATATTTGAGAGCTTGAGTATAGAGAATTCAAGGTTGGTCTCTTTCGTTGTAAGTGGATTGATATACGTCGTGGTGTTCGAAAGGATGACTTAGGATTTACTTTGGTAGATTTTAGTCAGTGGGGTCACATGGACGACCCATTTATACTCGCAACGCAAGTGAAACAAGTATTTTATATCGAAGACCCCGCCGATCCTAAGTTTTCAATTGTTGTTCAAGGCAAGTGAAATATTCTTGGCATTGATGATGTTGTTGACGAAGAGGAGTATAACCAATTTGATGAGAATCCTCCTTTCTCTATGGGTCTACCTACCCAATATGGTGATGATAATGGAGAAATAAACTACCTACGTAATGACCATGGTGAAGGGTTATGGTTTGATCATGGAAAATAAGTACAGGACTTGAAGGTTTTAATTTGTTTTATTCCAATTGTTGTAAAATTTTAATTTATTTGTAAATTGTAAATAATTGTTAATTGTATATTTTAATTTTTTTTTATTCCGATAATTGTAAATTTTAATTTATTTTTATTCCAATAGTTGTAACTGATTGTTTACTGAAGTCCTTTTTATATATATATTTCTGGTTAAGTATGGGAAGTAGTTGTTGGCAACAATACAACAATTAAAGTGGTCTATAAATAAAACCACATGTCAGCTTATAATATTTCATAAGGCATGGGCACACCTTACGGCAGTCCCCTGTTTTGGAGTACTTAAGTCATCCCCTGTTTTTGTGTATTTAAGTCATGAGAATTTGCGTCGGTCCTCTTAAAGAAACGACGCAAATATAAGTTTATGCGTCGACTTTTGAAAAAAATCGACGCAAATACCTGATTTAAAAAATAAATTATTAACACTTTTATAATAAGTTGGGTAATTTCGGACATTAGCCGAGGGAAAAAGGGCATCGGAGACTAGTGACGTCATCAGCGGGTAAATTTGTTCATGCGAGACGAGTGCTGACGTCATCAAAGTCTAACTAGTCTCCGACAGTTATTTTGTTCATCAGAGACTAACTAATTTGCCTTTTAATGTATTGTAGTTCTATTATAGTTTATAGCATATATAATATATATATATATATATATATATATATATATTATATATCATTTCTATATATATAAGATATATATAGCATTTTTGAAGTAATCACTATAACCTTTGGTACTAATGAACTTCAATATGAGTAAAATATTAATTTCTCTTTTAGATTATTAGGTAATATATTAATGTAAATACTATATTTAAAAAAAATAATGAGTTAAAAAAATAATTGGGTATTTGCGTCGATTCTATTAAAGCACCGACGCAAATACCCGACTAAAAAAATTAATTATTAACATAATATTTATATTTAATAGTTAATAATAATATAGTACTTATAAAATACAATAATTTCAGGTATCTCATCACGTATGATCATGTATTTTTTACATTAACATAGAAACATTAATTTACCTTTTAATGTATTGTATATTGTTCTATTATAGTTTATAGCATATAATATATATATATATATATATATATGATATTATATATCATTTCTATATATATAAGGTATATATAGCATTTTTGAATTAATCACTATAACCTTTGGTACTAATGAACTTCAATATGAGTAAAATATTAATTTTCCTTTTAGATTATTAGGTAATATATTAATGTAAATAGTTTATTTAAAAAAAGTAATCGGATATTTGCGTCGGTTCTATTAAAGCATCGACGCATATGTTGGGTTTATGCGTCGGTGCTTTAAAAGCACCGACGCAAATACCCGACTAAATATATTAATTATTAACACAATATTTATATTTAATAGTTAATAATAATATAGTACTTATAAAATACAATAATTTCAGGTATCTCATCACGTATGATCATGTATTTTTTACATTAACATAGAAACATTAATTTACCTTTTAATGTATTGTATATTGTTCTATTATAGTTTATAGCATATATAATATATATATATATATATATATAT
>CM025786.1:42550785-42565847 GCA_014636745.2 Centella asiatica | reverse complement strand
ATATTATTCATTTCTATATATAAGGTATATTAGATATATGTATATATCACATTTTTGAATTAATCACTATAACCTTTGGTACTAATGAACTTCAATATGAGTAAAATATTAATTTTCCTTTTAGATTATTAGGTAATATATTAATGTAAATAGTATATTTAAAAAAAATAATGACTTAAAAAAAATAATCGGGTATTTGCGTCGGTTCTATTAAAGCACCGACGCATATGTTGGGTTTATGCGTCGGTGTTTTAAAAGCACCGACGCAAATACCCGACTAAAAAAATTAATTATTTGCATCGGTTCTATAAAGATCCGACGTAAATGTGAGGTTTATGCATCGGTGTTTTAAAATAACCGACGCAAATGGTAATAATTTTTTTATTTTTATATTATTTTCATTTCACGGCACATTTTTCATTACCGCCTATTCATATCCTTTTGCGCGGCATAACATTTGTTTTGCCCTAAATCTTCAGAAGCTGCATACGAGCTACATAAATTTCTATTTCAAGTTCTTAATCTATACAAATACATTTCCATTTCAGTTTCTGGCGAATACACTGTAATCGATCGGCTTCGGATTTGTTACAAGTGAAAGAGGTACATAATTTTTTTTCGCCTAAGTTGCTTGTTGCCTAACTCTAACTCTGTAGTTTATTTTTAAATGTGATTTTTTCGACATTTTCTGATGTACTTTGTAGTTTACAATTATCATGGACCACCGAAGTTCGAGTGACAGACCTACTAAAAAAACATCTTGTGATATATGTGTTCTATTTGTGTTTTTATATGTTTTTTTTGTGTTTCTTTTGAATGGAAGCACTGCGATATACTATGTGTTTTGTTTGTGTGTCCTTTGTTTTTATTATTGGGATGCACTGTAATTTTTAGCAATATTTTTGCATTTTTTTATGTTGTGTTACAAATTGGTACCTTCTCATTTTCTTGATGATTGAATTATATACTTGTAACGATCCGAAAAATTTGTTTATCTATAATTAATTTATTTATTCATATTTTATTTATTTATTTATTATTAATATTTTCTTTTTATATATTAACGTGTATAGTTAATATATGATGTTTTTGAACGTCTAAATATTTTTGGACCCATTAAAGGGGTTATTGTTGTTTGATTGTTGGATGCAAGGATAAGCAATGATGCTTATGTTTGGTGACATCCGTAATTGTTTGAAGAAGCTTTGCGTCCAGACTGGTTAAATCTCATGAAGGACTTAAGAGCCTAAGTATGATGACATCATTGTGTACGTATGTTATTTTGATTAATAAGCTGCTTATGTGTCATCAATTTGATTAAATGTATGTGCATGTAAGACAGCAGGCTTATTGCGATGCCTAGCTGCTAAGAATCATGATGAGCAGCCGTTTTTACCGTCCAGTTTAACCAATCATTTTATTTCAAAGCTTAATCTCAGCCTACTATAAATACCTCATTCGGAGGAACATTTCAGTCTCTTTTCAAAAGATTTCCTTTTCCAAAGTTCTTCTTTAAACTTACCATCTCCGTTTAATCCAAAGTTCTTCTTTAAACTTACCATCTCCGTTTAATTTCAAGTTCTTTCTTTTGGACAATCACTTTCAAACAAGCTTTGATTTCTTTCATCAACCTAGGAGGTAAGAATTTTAAGTTCTCTTTTGCCTTTCTTTTTGCTTGGTATCCGAGAAATTTAGCTGTAGGAGCAAATCTTTAAGAAAGAAAAAGAAAGGATTATATTCTTTTGTGTCTAGAAGTGTTGCTCATAGCTTAAAGCTTGTTGAGAGTTGATTTATGCAGTTGTAGTTGAGATCATCACCTTTGGAGAGGTGAGGAAGACGACACTGTAACTGAGACAGCTTCTAAAGTTAGTCTTCGACTGCGTTGATGTTAGTCTCTGATGACGTCAGCATTAGTCCCCGACTGTGTCGATGTTAGTCTCCGATGACGTCAGCATTAGTCCCCGACTGTGTCGATGTTAGTCTCCGATGACGTCAGCATTAGTCCCCGACTGTGTTGATGTTATTCTCTGATGACGTCAGCATTAGTCCCCGACTGTGTTGATGTTGTGTTCCGATGACGTCATCCTTAGTCTCCGACAGGCTAAAGTTTAGTCCCCGATGACGTCATCCGTAGTCTCTGATGAAGGAATTGTTAGTCTCTGATGATGACGTCATCCTTAGTCTCCTATGGGGTTAAGATGACATCATCAGTCCCTGATGAGTTAAATAGTTTCCGATGACGTCATCCTTAGTCTTCGACAAGCTAAGTTTAGTCCCTGATGACGTCATCCATAGTCTCTGATGAGATATATGTTAGTCTCTGTTGATGACGTCAGTCTTAGTCCCTGATGAGGTAAGATGACGTCATAAATCTCCTATGAGTTAATTAGTCTCCGATGACGTCGCCCTTAGTCTCCCATGAGTTAAGATGACGTCATTAGTCTCTTATGGGTTTAATAGTCTCTGACAAGTGAAATCTTTCCCCGATGGGCAACCTCATGCCCTGATAACCATTTTCTATATGAATAGCCATCTATTAAGTTTGGATTTCTCATGATATACCCACAATGATGTTATGTAGAAACCTTTTTCAACTGATATAGTGAATTTTAGCAAAGGACCAAGGCAAGTATATATTCATTCCACTTCTTTCTTACAGATTACGTATAATCATTAATTCGATTTACGTAAATGAATGATGTTAATGCTTATGTATGATGATGATTTCTTTTATGATTAAGTAACGTACGATCATTGAATCCGATGTACGTGAAAAGATGTTGATGATTGAACTATGTGTTATTGGGTGGTTGCTGGCTATTTAAATTTCCTAGCACACCAAATGATGATGTTTGGGTGTTGCAAGTAATGAACTTGTATGCACACCTAAGTAACTTCTATATGGATATATAGTTCCTTTGATGATCACTGTCTTTTAATTGTTGAGCACGCCAATATGTGTTGTTGGCAGTCGCTGTTGTTAATTGATTAGCACGTCTGGGCTATTCAAAATTTAGAAAAAATGTTTACAAGAAGATATATCCATATGGAAAGTTAAGGGGCTGTTGAATACTGTCGCCTGGTATTCTGGCCAATGATGATAAAGAATGATAGACCGAGGCAAGGCATCGGTAATCAGATGTTTTTCCGCAGACCATATGCTTTCTGCGAAGGACTACGTATGTCAAATGATGAATCAAAGGTCCAGGCTGACCAGCTGGGATGAAATTTGATTATGTATGGTAGTCAGATAATGATCAGTGTGGTCACGTGATGCATTATCTGATGAATAAAGGGCGAATCATGATTTATTGAAAGAGGGTTAACCCTTAATATCACTCGGGCACCCTAGATGATATATGTTTATTGTTTTATCAAGAAGATTTGGCATTGCTTCGTCCAACCTCAATGAATATTAAAGCTTTTATCTGATTCTTTTTGCTTATGATTATATACTTGCTGAGCGTAAACGCTCATGTGGAATGCTATGAATGTTTTTCAAGTTATGTCGTGATGGCTGAGTACCCTAAGAGAGGGAAGGAGAGAATTGCTTAAGTGTGTTTAAGTTGTAAGGCCATATGAGCCATCTAAAGTTTTGTTTTCAAGCTTTGAGGTTTTGTAAGATGATATGGACCTTAAGATTTTTAATGTTGTATTTGGGAATATATTTACCACAGGTATGTTGTTAAGGCTTGGCTGTGTTTTTTTTGTTTTGCTGTTGTGATGTTGTGTTGTAGTTTTCTGGTGCAGCCCGGGGTTCCTGCCTGGGGATCTCAGGGACTGTCACCCAAATCGCTGACAGTGTCCGGGGCCTGGCTTGGGGGATTTTCGGGGGCGCCACAGTTGGAATCAGAGCAGCAGCCGTCAAGCACTAGCTATGAGACCTGTTCTCTGCTGGAAAATAGAAATTGGGATTTAGTAAAGTGAGGAAATGACTGAAAGGATATGGAAAGTTGAATAAGAAATAGATGTCTAAGTTGAGTCTCGATCTTTTATGGGTTATTAGATAAGATATAAGGTTATAAGATAGATCAATTCATGCTGAATTTATTGTATTTTCTGTTGCAGTAATATTATGTACGTTAGATCTTTATTATAAATGTTAAGTGGACATTGATTTAAGCTATGTTTCCTTTATAGATGAATCCACCTACTCCCGGACATGTAGATAAGGGCAAGGCACCTATGATTAAAAGTTCAGAGTAGGAGTATATCCCTAGTAGTAATGCTGCTCGACCTTTCAAACCTAGTAAACACCATCTGTTGGATGCCAATCGAGGGAGGGTAGGTGCATGTTGGCAAGTGACTCCTCGCAAAAGAGCGAATAAACCAACTCAGGTTTTTCATTTTAAAATACGTAGAGGTTCTAATAAACATGGTTTAATTTAGAATTCTTTCTTTCCTTTTTGGTATATATGTTATTCTTTGAAGAGAAAGAAAGAACTTTTGATAGTAAGTTTATATTTTCCTTAATTTATAGGAAAATGGCCCCAAGAGGAAGACCTCGAACTCGTCAAGCTACCAACCAAGCTGACCAAGAGAACCCCAATCTGAACAACAATCTAGAAAATAATGATCAGGAGAATCCTATTGCCTTATTGGTAAACATGATTGAGGAAGCCTCCCAAAATAACAATAACCAAGTATTTTCACCCCAACCTAGAAGGGTGAAATTTAAGGATTTTACCAGTAGTTGTCCACCTACTTTTAATGGTGATGGAGGTCCCACTGCTGCTCAAATTTGGATTAAGGAGATAGAAAAAGTTTTTCGTATAGCGAGAGTAACTGATGATCTTAAGACGGAATATGCTACATATCTATTGAAAGAAGAAGCTAGTTATTGGTGGGAGAATACTGAACGATTAGAAATGACTAGGAGACTGACAGTTAGGAATGATCAAGCAGATCCTGAAATTGAACAAATTGTCAGTTGGTTCCAGTTTAAAGAATTTTTCTATAATCAGTATTTTCCAACCAGTGCTGCGGATGAGCTACAAAAACAATTCTTAGAATTGAGACAAGGGAACATGACTGTGGAAGAATATGAGAAGAAGTTTAATGAACTTCAAAGATATGCTCCACATTTGGTAGATACGGAGAGAAGAAAATCTAGAAGGTTTGAGCATGGATTAAATCCATGGTTGCATGATAAGATTGCTATTCTATGTCTAAACAACTATGCTGAAGTTGTTCAAAGGTCAAAGGTAACAGAGAAAAGTGGCAAGTTACTGCGGGAATTCAATTGGGAGAAACGCAGGGAAGGATAGAAAAAAGGAAGTTATTTTAGTCACAATCTTATTCAAAGGATGGGAGGACAAGGAAAACCACAAACTAGTTCGGTCGTGATGAAACAAGGGGGAAGGAAGTAGGTATAATGATAATAATAGGAAAAGAAATTTCAGTACGGATTTAAGTGAGAATAAAAGGAGGATTGTTATTTGTGACAAATGTGGAAGGAACCATGAAACTTCCCAGTGTTTAATAGGAACCAATTTGTGTTTTAAATGCCATCGATCTGGGCATACTACCAGTAATTGTCCAAACCAAGCACCGATTGCTTCCCAACCGAGATTTCCTCGGCAGCAATATCAACCACAAAATGCTAGTCATATACTTGGAACTACAAGGAGATGTTTTAGTTGTGGTCAGGAAGGCCATATCTCCACTTCTTGTCCTCAGAGAAAGAATCAAGGTAAACCCCCTTTAACAGGATCTAATATGGTAGCTAGCCAACCTCAAGCTAGGACTTATAATATGACTGCTCAGGACGCCCTAATGTCTGACAACGTGGTTTCAGGTACGATATTGGTTAATTCAATTGAAGTACATGCTTTATTTGATTCTGATGCAACTAGATCTTTCATATCTGAAAGTCTTCTTAAGAATAGAAATTTTACTTCTGAATGTTTAGAAACACCTCTAGAAGTTATAATAGCTAATCAAGAGGTGTACGTTGTCAAGAGTATACTACCTGATTGTAGTATAAGAATCGGAAAGCATGACTTCCCTGCAAATCTAATACCTTTTCCATTGGGAGAGTTTAATCTAATACTAGGCATGGATTGGCTACATAAATTCCAAGCTAGTATAGATTGCAGGAAAAAGAAGGTTTTCCTAAGAACACCCTCAAATAGCAAAGTGACATTTTATGGGAATAAGTCTACTAAACCCTCTCATCTTCTTACAATATTACAAGCTAATAAAATGTTACGCAAGGGATGCGAAGCATTTTTAGTTCATGTTTATGACAAAAAGGTAGAAAAATTAAATATTTCAGATATCCCGGTAGTAAAGGAATTTGGGGATGTATTTCCTGAAAAATTACCAGGTATACCCCCAGATAGACAAGTTGAATTTGGAATTGAGCTAGTACCAGGAACTGCTCCAATTTCTAAAGCTCCTTATAGGATGGCCCCTTCAGAATTAAAAGAGCTCATGATACAACTACAAGAGTTGTTGGATCAAGGATTCATTAGGCCAAGTGTTACACCCTGGGGAGCACCTGTTTTATTTGTAAAGAAGAAAGATGGATCACTGAGGTTATGTATTGATTACCGAGAATTGAATAAAGTGACGGTGAAGAATCAGTATCCTTTACCTAGGATTGATGATTTGTTCGACCAACTCAAGGGAGCAAAGTACTTCTCGAAAATTGACTTGAGATCAGGATATCATCAATTAAAGGTTAAGACTAAAGATGTCCCTAAGTCAGCTTTCAGAACCCGTTATGGTCATTATGAATTTGTGGTAATGCCTTTTGGACTCACCAATGCCCCAGCTGTTTTCATGGATTTGATGAACCGAGTTTTCAAACCATATTTGGATAAGTTCATTATTGTCTTCATAGATGACATTCTCATATATTCAAAGACGAGAAAAGAACATGATGAACATTTAAGAATTACATTGGAGACGAGAAACACTATATGCCAAATTTTCAAAGTGTGAATTTTGGTAAGAGAGGTAAAATTTTTAGGACATATGATCAACGAATCTAGAATTTTGGCAGATCCCATCAAAATTGAAGCCATTATAAATTGGCCACAACCAAAGACACCTACTGAAGTGCGAAGTTTTCTAGGATTAGCGGGATACTATCGTCGATTCGTTCAAGATTTTTCTAAGATAGCAGTTCCATTAACGAATCTGACAAGGAAAACAGAAGAGTATGTTTGGACCCCAACTTGTGAGAAGAGTTTTCAAGAATTAAAGAAAAGGTTAACCACCGCCCTTGTACTAAGTTTACTTGATAACAAAGGAGATTTTGTGATCTATAGTGATGCCTCGATGAATGGATTAGGAGCTGTACTAATGCAGCATCGAAAAGTTATTGCCTATGCATCTCGGCAACTTAAGGATTGCGAAAAACGATACCCAACTCATGACTTGGAATTGGCTGCGATCGTTTTCGCATTAAAGATCTGGAGGCATTATTTTTATGGAGAGAAGTGTGAAATTTACACAGACCATAAGAGTTTAAAGTATATATTCACCCAAAAGGAACTGAACATGAGGCAAAGACGGTGGTTGGAGCTAATTAAAGACTACGATTGCTCGATCAACTATCATCCTGGCAAAGCAAATGTTGTGGCCGATGCTTTAAGTAGATGTGAAAGGTTGAATGTGATAACAATCCAAGAAGAAGTTAGGATGGATTTGGAGAGGTTACAATTAAATGTTATCACAACACAACAAAAGAAAGAGTTAGAACAAGAAGTTGGTGTAAAACCAAACTTACTAACTATTATCAAGGAAACTCAAGAAGAGTATGTGGAAGATAGGGAAAAGTTGTTAAGGAGAGAAAATAGAAAATGTCAGATCCACGATGACGGATTGATGAGATTCGAGAATAGAATCTGGATTCCGACAAAATTGGAATTAAAAAGAAATCTACTACAAGAAGCCCATAACTCTAAGTTTTCAATACATCCAGGTGGAACCAAGATGTATCAGGATTTGAAACAAAATTTTTGGTGGCCTATTATGAAGAAGGAAATAGCTGAATGGGTAAACACATGTTTTACCTGTCAACAAGTTAAAGCAGAAAATCAAAAGCCTAGTGGTTTGTTGCAATCTTTGGACATCCCAGAATGGATGTGGGAATATATCACAATGGATTTTGTGATTGGGTTGCCAGTAACTCAAAAGGGATTAAATACAATCTGGGTAGTAGTGGATAGATTGACTAAATCTGCGCATTTCCTACCTATTAAGGATACTTATAAGATGGACCAATTGGTCAGATTGTATGTGAAGGAAATCCTTAGCCGTCATGGAGTGTCAATTTCAATTGTATCTGATCGTGATCCTCATTTTACGTCTAGGTTCTGGCGGAGTTTTCAAGAGTATTTAGGAACAAGATTAGACATGAGTACTGCTTTCCACCCGCAAACTGACGGGCAATCTGAAAGAGCAATCCAAACCTTAGAAGATATGCTGAGAGCATGTTCTTTGGATTTTGGAGGACGATGGGATGAACATCTACCCCTCGTCGAGTTTGCTTATAATAATAGTTATCAGGCCAGCATAGGAATGGCTCCATTTGAAGCTTTGTATGGGAGAAAGTGCAGAACACCATTATATTGGAATGAAGTTGGAGAAAGGAAGTTAGGAGGACCTGAAATAGTTCAACAAACTGAGAACGCAATCCGGACAATCCGAGCTAAAATAAGAGCAGCTCAAGATCGACAAAAGCAATACGCAAACCAACACCGAAAAGATCAAGTACTAGAAGTAGGAGGTTATTCGCTGCTTAAGATCTCACCTTGGAAAGGTATATTGCGCTTTGGACGAAAAGGGAAATTAAGTCCTCGCTTTATTGGACCTTTTGAGGTACTTCGTCGTATTGGTGAAGTAGCTTATCAACTAGCATTACCTCCAGCTCTAGGTCATGTTCATGATGTTTTCCATGTCTCGATGTTACGACGTTATAGAGGAAATCATTCTGGCATTATTGACTACCAACCCATTGAGCTACAACCAAATTTGCATTATGAAAAGATACCCATACAAATTTTGGATCGTCAAGTAAAGGTCTTGAGAAATAAAGAAATTGCATCTGTAAAAGTTTTATGGCGAAATCACAATATTGAAGAAGCAACATGGGAACTAGAAGAAATGATGATGCAAAAGTACCCTCAACTACTGCAGAATCTGCAGTGATGCAGATTCCTGCAGAATCTGCAGTGATGCAGATTCCTGCAGAATCTGCAGTGATGGAAAGTTTCTGTTGAAGGTTCTGCTGCTGCTTGCTTCTGAATTTCTGCCTCTGCTGTAGCTGCTCCAACAGATCTGCTTCTGCAAATGCTGCTTTGTTGTGTCTTTTGTTGTCTGTTGTTCCTGCAGTATTGCTTTAGCTGCTGTTGAAATGCAGTGTTTAATATTTGTTCTGCTATAGCCTCCTAGTTGCTTTGATGTTTGTTTTCTGGATCTGCAATGATGAAAATTTTCTCTGTTGATGTTTCTGCCACTGCTGCTCCTACAGAAAATGCTTCTGCTCCTGCTGCTCCTGCAGATCTTGTTTTTGCTGCTGATGCTCTGATGTGTTTTGTTGCCGCTGCTCCTGCAGAAATTGCAAATGCTGCGGTTATTTTGCAGGAAAAATTTTCTGCTGATTCCTCCTTGTTGCTTTGATGTTTGATTTTATGGGTTTGCTGCAGTAGTATTGCCCCCTGCTTCTTGTTTCTGGTTTTCTTCTGCTGCTGCAAGGGTCTATTTCTGTGTTCATTTGCTGCTACATTGGTGGTGCCTCTGTGTTTTTTGATGGTTTCTTTATAGTGGTTGCTGCAGTGGAGTAGTCTATTCTGCACAGTTTCCTGCTCCATTTTGGTTGCTGCAGTGTTGTCTTTTCAGCTACTACAATGGGGTTGTTTCTGCTACTTTTGTGTTGGTGTTGTTTTTTCCCTGCTGCTTCAGAGCGGGATTTGGGCGGTTGCCTTTCCTAGTTTTTTGTTGGTGTAGGTTTTTTGCTTTGTTTCTGTTAGGTTGCAGCTTTCTTTTTTGGGTTTGTCTCCTTTTCTAGCGTTCTGTGCTAGTAGGCCCGGGGGTATGCCCCTCGTTAGTTCTGTATCTTTTTTTCCTTTATTGCATTTCCAATTTACTAAAAAAAAAAAAAAAAGTACCCTCAACTATTTCACCAGTAAAGTTTCGAGGATGAAACTTATTGTAAGGAGGGGAGAATGAAACGACCCGGAAAATTTGTTTATCTATAAATAATTTATTTATTCATATTTTTATTTATTTATTTTTTTTTTCTTTTTATATATTAACGTGTATAGTTAATATATGATGTTTTTGAACGTCTAAATATTTTCGGACCCATTAAAGGGGTTATTGTTGTTTGATTGTTGGTTGCAAGGATAAGCAATTATGTTTATGTTTGGTGACATCCGTAATTGTTTGAAGAAACTTTGCGTCCAGACTGGTTAAATCTCATGAAGGACTTAAGAGCCTAAGTATGATGACATCATTGTGTACGTATGTTATTTTGATTAATAAGCTGCTTATGTGTCATCAATTGGATTAAAATGTATTTGCATGTAGGACAGCAGGCTTATTGCGATGCTTAGTTGCTAAGAATCATAATGAGCAGCCGTTTTTACCGTCCAGTTTAACCAATCATTTTATTTCAAAGCTTAATCTCAGCCTACTATAAATACCTCATTCGGAGGAACATTTCAGTCTCTTTTCAAAAGATTTCCTTTTCCAAAGTTCTTCTTTAAACTTACCATCTCCGTTTAATCCAAAGTTCTTCTTTAAACTTACCATCTCCGTTTAATTTCAAGTTCTTTCTTTTGGACAATCACTTTCAAACAAGCTTTGATTTCTTTCATCAACCCAGGAGGTAAGAATTTTAAGTTCTCTTTTGCCTTTTTTTTGCTTGGTATCCGAGAAATTTAGCTGTAGGAGCAAGTCTTTAAGAAAGAAAAAGAAAGGATTATATTCTTTTGTGTCTAGAAGTGTTGCTCATAGCTTAAAGCTTGTTGAGAGTTGATTTATGCAGTTGTAGTTGAGATCATCACCTTTGGAGAAGTGAGGAAGACGACCCTGTATCTGAGACAACTTCTAATGTTAGTCTTCGACTGTGTTGATGTTAGTCTCTGATGACGTCAGCATTAGTCCAAGACTGTGTCGATGTTAGTCTCCGATGACGTCAGCATTAGTCCTCGACTGTGTCGATGTTAGTCTCTGATGACGTCAGCATTAGTCCCCGACTGTGTTGATGTTGTGTTACGATGACGTCATCCTTAGTCTTCGACAGGCTAAAGTTTAGTCCCCGATGACGTCATCCGTATTCTCTGATGAAGGAATTGTTAGTCTCTGATGATGACGTCATTCTTAGTCTCCGATGGGGTTAAGATGACATCATCAGTCCCTGATGAGTTAAATAGTCTCCGATGATGTCATCCTTAGTCTCTGACAAGCTAAGTTTAGTCCCTGATGACGTCATCCATAGTCTCTGATGAGATATATGTTAGTCTCTGATGATGACGTCAGTCTTAGTCCCCGATGAGTTAAGATGACGTCATCAATTAATTAGTCTCCAATGACGTCACCCTTAGTCTCCGATGAGTTAAGATGACGTCATTAGTCTCTTATGGGTTTAATAGTCTCTGACAAGTGAAATCTTTCCCCGATGGGCAACCTCATGCCCTGATAACCATTTTCTATATGAATAGCCATCTATTAAGTTTGGATTTCTCATGATATACCCACAATGATGTTATGCAGAAACCTTTTTCAACCGAAATAGTGAATTTTAGCTAAGGACCAAGGCAAGTACATATTCATTCCACTTCTTTCTTACAGATTACGTATAATCATTAATTCAATTTACGTAAATGAATGATGTTAATGCTTATGTATGATGATGATTTCTTTTATGATTAAGTAACGTACGATCATTGAATCTGATGTACGTGAAAAGATGTTGATGATTGAACTATGTGTTATTGGGTGGTTGCTGGCTATTTAAATTTCCTAGCACACTAAATGATGATGTTTGGGTGTTGCAAGTCATGAACTTGTATGCACACCCAAGTAACTTCTATATGGATATATAGTTCCTTTGATGATCACTGTCTTTTAATTGTTGAGCACGCCAATATATGTTGTTGGCAGTCGTTGTTGTTAATTGATTAGCACGTCTGGGCTATTCAAAATTTAGAAAAAATGTTTACAAGAAGATATATCCATATGGAAAGTTAAGGGGCTGTTGAATACTGTCGCCTGGTATTCTGGCCAATGATGATAAAGAATGATAGACCGAGGCAAGGCATCGGTAATCAGATGTTTTTCCGCAGACCATATGCTTTCTGCGAAGGACTACGTATGTCAAATGATGAATCAAAGGACCAGGCTGACCAGCTGGGATGAAATTTGATTATGTATGGTAGTCAGATAATGATCAGTCTGGTTAGGTGATGCATTATCTGATGAATAAAGGGCGAATCATGATTTATTGAAAGAGGGTTAACCCTTGATATCACTCGGGCACCCTAGATGATATATGTTTATTGTTTTATCAAGAGGTTTTGGCATTGCTTCGTCCAACCTCAATGAATATTAAAGCTTTTATCTGATTCATTTTGCTTATGATTATATTCTTGCTGAGCATAAACGCTCATGTGGAATGCTATGAATGTTTTTCAGGTTATCTCGTGAAGGCTGAGTCCTGTAAGAGAGGGAAGGAGAGAATTGCTTAAGTGTTTTTAAGTTGTAAGGCCATATGAGCCATCTAAAGTTTTGTTTCCGCTGCAGCTTGTTTATTTTCAAGCTTTGAGGTTTTGTAAGTTGATATGGACCTTAAGATTTTTAATGTTGTATTTGGGAATATATTTCCCTTAGGTATGTTGTTAAGGCTTGGCTGTGTTTTTTTTGCTTTGCTGTTGTGATGTTGTGTTGTAGTTTTCTGGTTCAGCCCGGGGTTCCAGCCTGGGATCTTAGGGACTGTCACCCAAATCGCTGACCGTGTCCAGGGCCTGGCTTGGGGGATTTTTGAGGGCGCCACAATACTGTTAGTTGGGAATTTTTTTCGCCTAAGTTGCTTGTTGCCTAACTCTAACTCTGTAATTTTTTTTTAAATGTGATGTTTTTGACATTTTCTGATGTACTTTATAGTTTACAATTATCATGGTCCACCGAAGTTCGAGTGAGAGACCTACTAAAAAAACTAAAGGTCCAACATCTTGCAAAACATTGAAAGAAAAGTCCGCAAATAAACAATTGCAGAAAGTGATTGAGTTTGATGATCTCTGTGTTCCCATTGGAACATATGCTGCTGCATTCAAGTCGTACATTGGAGTACTAGTTAGAGTTCAGGTTGACATAAATATTCCGAGTTGGCAAGAAGTTAGTGATGGACTAAAGGATACGATTTGGGAAGATATTAAGGTATGAATTGAAAAGAATAATTAGTTGTTTTAACATATATTGCCGTTCAACTTTTATTACAAGTTAGTGATATGCATGATTTGAGTATTTTAGACTGAATGGAATATAACGGATGATGCGAGACGGAAGGACGTATTAAAATTTGCAGGGAAAATTTGGAGGGATTTCAAGTCAAGGTTAGTTTGCCGATACTTGCGTGTAGACAAGGACCCTTGCGAGAAATATGACTTCATAAGTCGAGAGCAATGGGATAAATTCACTCATGAACATCAAAGTGAAGAATTTCAGGTATATTCTTTTCATTATTTATATTATTATTTGTTTTCAGATAATATTATGTTGAACAGGGACTGTTTACTCATATTATTGTTTTATTTTCTAACAGACTAAAAGTGACAAGGCACGTCAAAACTAGAAGTTTAATGAGTATCCACATTATCTGGGAAGACATGGATATGCAGCAAAAAAATCGAAGCGGATGGTTGATGACCCTCTTCATTATCTGCCTTCGTCCGAATCAGTTAATTCAGAAATTGTATCAACCGATCGAGCTGATTGTAGTTACGATTGGATTCGGGCGAGAGTCAGGAAGAGGGATGAAGGTGAAGGTTATTATTTTCTGAAGGACGAGACTAGGGATGTCTTTCATAAAATGGTAAGAGTATTTTGTTAATTTAAAATTATTTATATTTACGGTTATGCTTAAAATATTAATCGTTAAATTGATTTTGAAACAATTGGAATGGAAAGACAAAGCCTCTGAAGGTTCGTGGACTCCTCAAGGGCATGATGACAAATTGTCACGTGCACTTGGAAAGAAGTAGCACGGGGGGCGTGTCAGAGGGGTTGGAGGAACAGTTCGCATGAAGGATGTATCTGGGACGGACAGAGGCAAGTCCCGTAAAGCCGTAATATCAATGGATGAGTTGTCTATGATAACTCAAGAAATTGAAACAAATGTGGCCAATCGACTTGCGCAGCAGTACCAATCTCAAATGAATGAAATGGATATGAAATACAAAGACCAGATTGGTACACTGCAAAGTCAGCTTGCGAACGTATTAAATGTAATGAGCCAGATGGGAATGCCTATTCCCCAACAAACTCCAACAACTCCAACAACTGACGTGATTCACAGTAGCTCTCACTCGGTGGATCCATTCTTAGAAATAAAGGTATACTTATTTTTACTCTTTTCTATGTCTAGCATATATCATAAGTTATCATATAAGTGCCCTATATGATCCTAACTGATTTTTTTTTATATAATTAACATAGAATCCGACTCCATGCCATCTCTGTGTCATCCTTCCTGAGATCGGCAAAACTATTGTGGCTTTTGGGACCGTTTTTGCATTGAATGCATCGGGTGTCGTTGTTCATGGTACTCAAATGGAGGTCAACAATGTAAGAGTATCCGTCAATGACGTTCGCCCTGAATTTCAACAAGCTCCTCTTTCCGTCCCTACGTATGAACATACAAGAGTAGGTGACGCATTAGGTAGCTTTGTTCAGTGGCCTAAACAACTTGTACTGTTGGGGCAGGTAACAAATTTGAAAATAACATTATTAATTATAAATGATTGTTGTTAATTCATTAAATTCATGTAAATGTTATTGTTTAACACTTTATATCTAATTAGGATCGCATCTTACCGGGTAAGGGTAAA
>CM025786.1:42507995-42529339 GCA_014636745.2 Centella asiatica | reverse complement strand
AACTTGGTGTTGACATCCTCATTATCATAGGACTTCCTAAGTATTTTCAAATCATTGAGCAAAGTGTTGAACCTATCATAAATTGACATTATTGGTTCACCAGGTTTTGCTTGAAAGAACTCGTATTGTTGTGTCAACAATGACCTTTTGTTCTTTCGGACTTGGTCAGTTCCCTCACATAGGACTTTGATGGTGTCCTATATTTGCTTAGATGTCGTGCAATTTATGATACTTGTGAACATATTTTTATCAATTCCATTATAGAGTATGTTCATCACCTTAGCATCCTTCAACACTTGCAACTTGTCTTCGTTTGTATAATCACATTCTAGAGCAAGTTCAAAGTGTTCCGCCACAACAGATCCATCGACAGTTTTAGCAGGAATAAATTTTCTGGGTAGATATGGACCCTTCTCAATCCTATCAATATAATTTGGAACTGTTGCTCTTAAGTGCATGTACATCTTTTGCTTCCACATCGGATATTCTTCTCGTTTAAGAATAGGAATTCTAGTACCACCATCACGACTTCCCGCATGCGCCATTATACTAGAGCTGCTTGCTTCATCGTTGGCCATCTCTTGGAACGTGTTAATTGAGTAAATTCAATTAAAGGCTCTGATACCAATTGTTTTCCCAGTGAGATAGCTGAGAACTTGTAGAAAGGGGGTTGAATACAAGTTCTTTGAATTCTTTTTGATTACTTGTTCTTTAAGAAAAACTTGCAGAAATAAAGAACAAGAACACGAATCAATTTATAAACAGTTGCTTCTATTGATTTTAACAATTGAATACAAATTCTAACAATCACAATAATATGATCGTCAGCTTCTTTTCTATTATGTATAGTAAATATACAAAACTATGAATTCTATACAGCTTCGAATTACAATTTCTGTAAAACTAATTATAGCTTCTCTAAAAACTGAATTCTCAATTTTCCTATTCTAAATCAATATTGATTCAGCTTCCTTATTCGAATCAAATACAATCTTTCCTTTTTGATAGGAATAGATTTCTGGCTTGTTTCCTTACCAGCTACGTCTTCAATAATATCTTGATTTACGTGGAAGACAATCCTTATTCAATTTGAACTCTGTATCTTATCAGGAAATAAATCACGATTAGTCCCTGATGCTCCATCTTTAGTCTCTGGTGACGTCATCAATTAGTCTCTGGTCTTTTAGTCCCTGATGACGTCAGATTGTGTAGTCTCCGATAGAGTTATTTAGTCTCCGATGCTTTAAGGCTCAGTCTCTGATGACGTCAGCTTAGTCTCTGATACTTTTAAACTTAGTCTCCGATGACGTAAGCTTTAGTCTCCAACTCTTTTAGACTTAGTCTCTGATGACGTAAGCTTTAGTCTCCGATAGGCAAAACTAGTCTCTGATAGATAAAATCCTTAGTCTCTGACAAGTTTTTCTAGTCTCCGACAAGCCTTTTTGTAAACTCCAACGGACCAAATACACACTTTGACTTGCTGAAGCTTTGATACTCCATTCCAGTAGTTACTTACAAATAAAGAATAATTGTATCTCTTTACAAAGAATGAATGAATTACAAACAAAGAGATAACTACTGGATACAAAACTTCAGTGTTCTCAGCCATGCTGGGACCATGACATGATTCTCTGGCAAGGAGAAAACATTTCAAAGATCACTTTAAGCAAAATTTGGAACTCAATCAGAAGGAAGCTCCCCTATTCTCCCTGGTGCAACCTGTTATGGAATTCTCTTTCTATTCCTCGAATGTCTTTTTTTGGTTGGCTAGAAGTCCAAGACAAAATTCTTCCAAAAATAGTCACTCCTTTCCAATTCTGTGATGATCCAGAAGAAACTACAGCTCACCTTTTCTTTAACTGTAGGTTCAGCTCCTCTATCTTCACTCATGTTATGGGCATGGCGGGTTGGATTGGCCCTTGGATCTCTTTTAGTCATTATCTTGCTCATTTGACGACAATCAACCAAATTGCAGGGGCAAAACTCATTAGTCATTTATGTATAATCACAGTGATATAAAAAATCTGGCTTGAAAGAAAGTTAAGGAGACATGGAGGTCAAGGTCACAATAAATTGCAGGTGGCTCAGGATTGTATCTATACAGTAAAGTCAAGGCTTCACAGTTGGAAAGGTTTTCCCAAAGATTTGCAATTACAACCCAGTTTAGCTCATTGGAAAATGTCTTAATTCTCATTTTAAATGCAAAAATTAATATTGTGAAATTGAGATAGCTGCCCAACATTGAATCCTCAGCTACACTGCTAAAGTGTTTATGCGCAGATCCTGCATCTCTTTGTTTCTGCACAATTTTCTGCTGCTGATCTGATATGTTTTCTGCTTCAAAATTGTTGTGTTTTCTGCTGTTGGTTAGTTGCTTTTTTGCTGATGCAATTCTTGCAGAATCAACAGTGATGAAAAGTTCTGCTGCTCCCGAAATTCTGCTGAAGTTTCTGCTTGCCTCTGAAATTCTGCATCTGCTGCTGCTGCTCCAACAGATCTGTTTCTACTTTTCTTGTTAGTGGTGTTGATGTGTTGCTACAGTGGTCTTACTGCATGCTCTGCGTAGCTTCTGCTTCATTTTGTTTGCTGCAGTGGTGTTGCTTTCGTGCCTTTTTTGCTACTGGAGTGCATTGTGTTTGAAGTGGAAATTGCTGCTTCTGCTGATCTGCTGCTGCTGTGTATTGCTGCTAGTTTTTTCTATTGCAGTTTGCTGCTCAAACGTGTTGCATAGTGTTGCTGTATTTTCTATTGCAGTTTGTTGCTGTAGTATTGTAGTGTAGCTGGTTTTTCTATTGCAGTTCTGTGCTTTTTACTTGTAGTGTGCTGATTGTTACGCAGATTGCAGATTGTTTCGCAGTTTCTGCACTTTTGCTTTCTGCACAGTTTCTGCACATTTCTGCGCAGTTTGGTGCAGTTTCTACTACTGCTGCTCCATTTTGCTTGCTGCAGTGATGGTTGCTACTGCTGCTGCTGCTGCCCTCCAATTGTTGTTACTGCTGGAGTTTCTGCTGCAGTGTGCTGCTGATGACCCTACTTTCTTAGTCTCCTGCTGCTGCAATGCAGTGTCATCTCTGCTGCTGCAAAGCTGCAGTATTTATGCGCAGTTTCCTGCTTCTCTTTGTTTGCTGCTGAAGCTGCTTCTGCTGCTGTTATGAGTGGTGTCCCCCTGGTTATAGTATTGTAATCTTGATATGTGATGTTTTCTTGCTTAATGTTGGTTTCCTGTAGTGAGGTTTTGGCTGATGCCTTTCCTTGTGTGTTTGCTCTGTTTAGCTTACTGTTTTCCCAGTGTTGGTTTGTCTCCCTAGCTAGCAACCTGTGCTAGTAGGCCGGGGGTATGCCCCTCGTTATTTCTGTTTCTTCCTTTTCCTTTTATTTCATTCCCAATTTAACAAAAAAAAAAAATACAAAACTTCATTGTTAATAATTAACACTTTCTATACATTTGTACTCTAAGTAAACTAAAGACAATCATCATCAAATGTTCTAAAACCTAACATATTCTTTCTTTTTTGTTAAATTAGTAATGAAATAGAAAGAAAAGGAAGAAACAGAAAAAACGAGGGGCGTGCCCCCCGGCCTACTAGCACATGTCGTTAGCTAGGGAGACAAACCAACATTGGGAAACGCAAGCAAAACAAAGCAAACAGACAAGGAAAGGCATCAGCCAAAACCCCACTACAGGATATCAACACTAAGTAGATTACATCACTTATCAAGAATACAACACTAAAACCATGGGGACATCAATACTCATTACAGCAACAGAAGCAACTTCAGCAGCAATCAAAAAGATGCAGGAAACTGCGCAACACCACTGCAGCAGTGCAGCAGCAGAGAAGACACTGCATTGCAGCAGTAGGAGAATAAGTAAGCAGAAACACCAGCAGCAAACTGCAGCAGAAAAACCAGCAGCATACTGCAAACGGCAGCAGAAACATTGCTACAACACAGCAGCAGCAGATCAGTAGAAGCAGCAATTACCACTTCAAACACAATGCACTACAGTAGCATAAAAGGCACGAATGCAACACCACTGCAGAAAACAAAAGGAAGCAGAAACTGCGCAGAGCATGCAGTAAGACCACTGCAGCAACACATCAACACCACTATCAATAAATCAAGAATAAAACACAGAGGCATTTTCGATGAAACAGCAACAGAGCATAGAACAACTATTGAACACTGCATTTCAACAGCAGCTGAAGCAAATCTGCAGGAACAACAGACTACATAAATAACACAACAAAGCAGCATTAGTAGAAACAGATCTGTTGGAGCAGCAGCAGCAGATGCAGAATTTTAGGAGCAAGCAGAAACTACAGCAGAATTTCAGGAGAAGCAGAAACTTCAGCAGAACTTTTCGTCACTGTTGATTCTGTAGGAATTGTATCAGCAAAAAAGCAACTAACCAGCAGCAGAAAACACAACAATTTTGAAGCAGAAAACACATCAGATCAGCATCAGAAAATTGTGCAGAAACAAAGAGATGCAGGATATGCGCATAAACACTTCAGCAGTGTAGCTGAGGATTCAATGCTGGGCAGCTATCTCAATTTCACAATATTAATTTTTGCATTTAAAATGAGAATTAAGACATTTTCCAATGAGCTAAACTGGGTTGTAATTGCAAAGTTTTGGGAAAACCTTTCCAACTGTGAAGCCTTGACTTTACTGTATAGATACAATCTTGAGCCACCTGCAATTCATTGTGACCTTGACCTCCATGTCTCCTTAAGTTTCTTTCAAGCCAGATTTTGCATATCACTGTGATTATAAATAAATGACTGATGAGTTTTGCCCCTGCAATTTGCTTGATGGTCGTCAAATGAGCAAGATAATGACTAAAAGAGATCCAAGGGCCAATCCAACCCGCCATGCCCATTACACGAGCAAAGATAGAAGAGCTGAACCTGCAGTTAAAGAAAAGGTGAGTTGTAGTTTCTTCTGGATCATCACAGAATTGATAAGGAGTGACTATTTTTGGAAGAATTTTGTCTTGGACTGCTAGCCAACAGAAAAAAGACATTCGAGGAATAGAAAGAGAATTCTATAACAGGTTGCACCAGGGAGAATAGGGGAGCTTCCTTCTGATTGCGTTCCAAATTTTACTTAAAGTGATCTTTGAAATGTCTTCTCCTTGCCAGAGAATTATGTCATGGTCCCTGCTTGGCTTTGGTAGCTGAGCAATAGATGATCTCAGATCAATTAGCATAGTGTAATTTGATGTAGGTAAGCACCAAGAGTTTTCAGATATAAAGGAGTTGAGTTTAGAGCAGAAACTACTATTTGCATTAGAGATAATGGGCATATCTGGCCTGCTGGCCAGGGGCTGAGATGAGATCCAAGGGTCTTGCCATGTAAGAATATTACATCCATTTTCAACTTTATAAGAGATAAACCCCTGGGCTAGGTCTCGAAGTTGGAGAATTTTCTTCCAGATCCACGAGGAGTCTTGAGATGCAGGAACAGTCCAAAAACCATAGCGAGAAAGTTTATAGTTTCGGATCTAGGTGACCCAAGGGGAATTGCAGTTCCAGTTTATAATCTGTAGTAACCTGTGCAGGATTTGAGCTTTATTCTAATCTTCCACTTGCTTAATGCCAAGGCCACCTTCCCTTCTAGGAAGGGCTACATGCTTCGAAGCAACTTTGCATCCGTAATTGGAAAGAGAAGAACCTTTCCATAGGATATGAGTAAAAATTTGAGTTATCTTTTTAGAAACTGCAGTAGGCAAAATGAAGTGAGCAGTCCAAAAAGCTTGTATAGCAAAAAGGATAGATTTAATAAGCTGAATTCTGCCTGCATAGGATAAATAAGGGGCACCCCTAGGAACCTCACTGGTAGCGTGCCTAAAGGAAAACCACATCTATCCAAGATTTGGGATTTAATGTCCTCCTTGACATTTGAAAGGAAACAAAGGCTTTTCTAAACATTTATGGACAGCCCCGACAAATTTGAAAAAATCGTAAACCCGTCAAGCAGCATATTTACAGATGAAAGGTCCCGATGAGAGAAAATCATTAGATCATCTGCAAAAATTAAGTGTGTGAGGCCACCTTTTTCTGTTTTCCTATGGAACTTGAAACTGAGATTTTGGCTCACAGAATCCAGAATGGTGCTGAGAACTTCCATAGCAATAATGAACAGATAAGGTGAGAGAGGATCCCCTTGTCGAAGACCCTTCTTGCCCTCAAAATAGCCACAAAGCTCTCCATTAACTTTTACCAAGTATTTGGCCGTAGTAACACATTCTTTGATCCATCCGATGAATTGCTCAGGGAAATCCATTTTATTCAACACTGCAAAGATAAGCTCCCAATTTACTGAGTCAAAAGCTTTGCTTATGTCAATCTTAAGAGCGCATCTGGGGGTGCCTCCTACACGATGATAGTTATGTATAAGTTCTTGAGCAAGAAGGATATTATCACCAATGCTCCTGCCTTGAATAAAAGCAGATTGATGATTTGAAATAATAAAGGGGATAGTCTTCTTTAGTCCATTGGCAAGAATCTTTGAGATGCATTGATAGATAGTAGAGCAGCATGAGATAGGGAAAAAATACCCCATCCTCAAAGGATTTTTAATTTTTGGTATAAGAGTGATGACTGCATGGTTTAGGTCTTTCAGCAGTTTTCCAGAGCGGAAGAAGGCTTGAATAACTTTATTGAAATCTGCTCCCACAATATCCCAAGAAGATATGAAAAAATTTGCATTGAAACCATCAGGGCCAAGAGATTTGTTTTTGGGGATTGACTTGAGAGTGGTCAGAATCTCAAGATTTGAGATAGGAGCCGAAAGAAGGAGCAAGAGATTAGGAGGAACATTATTGAGGTTAAGGCTTTGGAGAGCTGAAAGGTGCCTTTCGGGGGAGCGAAAATCAGCACCAAGAGTATTCTTGAAGTAGGAGATAGCAATGGATTTAATCTGAGTTTGATCATAAGTAATAACCCCCTGATCATCTTCAAGAGCCATGATTTTGTTTGAGTTCCATCTACCTTTAGCTTTAGCGAAGAAGAACTTGTTGTTTTTATCCCCAACCTTTAGCCAATGAACCCGAGCTTTTTGGTTTAGAATTTTTTCCTCTTCCTCTAAAGCATTTAAGAGATCAAAAGTAAGCAACTTCTCTTTCTGAATGTAATCTGCTGAAGGAGTATCTTGAGAATCTGATTGAAAAGTTAGCAGGGCTTCCCTTGCTGTAGCAACTCTAGTATGAAGATGTCCATGATCCTTATTTAGAATGCTAAGGTTCTTTTTAACTCTTCTTAGCTTTGAGGCTAGGGAGAATTGAGCTGATCCTGCCACAGGATCTTTCCAGGCATCTGAGACTACAGAATGATATCCTTCCAATTCTTTCACCCAAAACTACATCAGTTTGTTTGGCATCTAGCAACTCCAACGGATCATCCTCCTCTTCTTCAGAAACAATTGTCCTCAATTGAGCCACGTCGTCATCATGAACATATGGAACTAAATCACCGATATTGAAAGTTGTACTTACACCATAATCCCCTGGCAACTCCAACTTGAAAGCATTGTCATTAGCTTTTCCAACTATCTTGAAAGGACCCTCTGACCGAGGCATTAACTTATGCTTGCGCAAGTTAGGAAACCTTTCCTTCCTCAGATGTAACCAAACAAGATCACCCACCTGAAATGCAGGTTTTTTCTGATGTTTGTTGGTTAGAGCTTTGTACCTTGCATTAACCTTTTTAATTCTGGTCTGTACTTGTGCGTGCAGTTTCATCATAGCCTGAGCCTTTGCTTTCGCATCATCATGGACATACTCACCCTTTGGCAAAGGAATTAAGTTTATTGGAATTTTTGGATTTTCACCGTATATTACTTCAAAGAGTGAATGTTTTGTGGCGTAGGTAGGAGATCTATTGTAGGCGAACTTGGCATGTGCCAGCTTGACATCCCAATCTTTCATAGTCTTGCTCACCAATCCGCACAACAAGACTCCCAATGTTCTGTTGGTCACTTCAGTTTGCCCATCCGTTTGAGGATGATGTGAAGTGTGGAAACACAACTTAGTGCCCAACAGCTTCCATAGCGTCTTCCAAAAATAACTCATAAACTTTGTATCTCGATCACTGACTATGGTTCTCGGAATCCCATGCAGTCGAATTACTTCCTTCAGATACAAATCAGCCACTCGAGATGCATCATCAATCTTGTGACAAGCTATAAAATGCCCCATTTTAGAAAACCTATCCACAACAACCATTATCGAATCTTAACCCTTTGAGTACGAGGCAACCCCACAATAGAGTCCATAGCTACATCCTCCCATGGGGAATTCGAAACTGGCAAAGGAGTATATAACCCCTGATGAAACGTGCTCTTTTCCTTTTGACATGTTGCACACTACTAAAATTTCTAACAAATCTTCTGTAGAATGAAGAAAGTCCATGGAAAGATCTCACTTCCGTTACTGTCGTTGGTACCGGCCAAGACTTGATAGCCTCCACTTTTGATGGGTCAACCGAAACTCCATCTCCAGAAACTATATAACCCAGAAAGATTAATCTAGGCACCAAGAAGTAACACTTCTCCAACTTGGCATATAGCTTTTGCTTCCTCAACATTTCAAACACCGACCTTAGGTGTTTAAGATGATCTTCTACGCCTTTGCCATATACAAGTATATCATCCAAATATACCGCAACAAATTTTCCCAAGAAAGACTTTAGTACCTCATTCATCAACCTCATGGAGGTACTTGGTGCTTTACTAAGACCGAAAGCCATGACTAGCCATTTATACAAACCCACTTTTGTTTTGAAGGCTGTCTTCCACTCGTCGCCTTCTCTCATCCGAATCTGATGATAACCATTGTGAAAATCTATCTTGGAAAACACCGTTGAACCATGCAGGTCATCCAGCAGGTCATCTAGTCTCGGAATTGGAAATCTGTACTTGATAGTAATGTTATTCACTGCTCTACTATCAATGCACCATGTTCCATCCTTCTTTGGTACCATTAAAGTTGAAACAACACAAGGGCTCATACTTTCCGTCACGTAGCCCCTCTTCATTAATTCCTCAATCTGTCTTTATATCTCTTGTGCCTCTTGAGTATTGCACTGGTATGCCACCTTGTTAGGTAAGGATGCACCTAGGATTAGATCAATCTGGTGTTCAATCCCTCTGGTAGGTGGTAAGCCTGGTGGCAAATCTTTAGGGAACACGTCCTGAAATTCCAACAATAAGTTCTCCAAGGCTCCACTTGGCTTTCCTGGAGTTTGCCCAGATTGAAAACCGACAGCAATCAACAAGTAGCCTTGACCCTCTTGTTCTAATTCAGCCTTGAGTTGTTTTACAGTCACCACTAAACTCTCCTTGCGTGCACCAAGAGAGGATAAAGGTTTTAGAGCCGTCTTCTTATTGTTTAACTTGGCAATGTATACATTTGTTCTGCCATCATATTTGACAAATCTGTTATACTGCCATGGTCTACCCAACAATATGTGGCATGCGTCCATAACACAGACGTCACACAACACCTGATCTTTAAATTTGCCAATCTCAAAAGAAATCAGTGCTTGCTTCGTCATCTTAACTTCTCCTCCATCACTCAGCCAATGTAACTTATATGGTCTAGGATGAGGTGTTGTTGGCCAATTCAGTTTATCAATCAACGTAGTAGAAGCCACGTTGGTGCAACTACCCGTATCAATTATTAAGTTACACAGTTTGTCCTTTACTCGCACTTTGGTCATGAATATCTTGTCCCTTTGATCAACTTCCAAGGGAATCGGTTTGGCTTGCAACAATCTTCGGACGATTAATTGCGACCCATGAGTCTTAGGCTCTTTTCAGAGTCAGCCTCAAATTCGTCTTCAACTTCCCTACAACTATTTGACTCCTCTTCTTCAAGTGTTTCTCTCTCCCTTGAAGCATATGATGCCTCAATTTCCTCCACATCATGGAGAATCATTATTCTGTTGCTAGGACAATCATGCTGCATGTGTCCGTAGCCTTTGCACTTGAAGCAAATTTATCTATCTTCTGTTGCTAATGGAGTGGACGCCTTACCTTTGTCCTTCTTGAACTTGTCAAAGGTAGGAGTGAATTTCGGCACAGATGGGGCCTCGTTCCTTCTTTCTATCCTGTCTCTTTCCACCGCCTTGTTTACTGGTCGTACATAATTATTTACTTTGGCCTTGGTATGTTTCTCGACTCTCATGGCCACCTTGCATACTTCTTCGAAGGACCAGTAGGGTTGTAATTCCACCCTTTTGGCAATATTATTGTTCAGCCCTGTTAGGAACCGAGCAATCTTGTGTTCTGCCCTTTCTTCAAGATCGCACAACATGGTGAATTTTTCAAACTCCACCATGTATTCTTCTACCGACAGTGCCTTTTGTCTGAAACCTTGTAACTTTAAGAACATATCTTGCATGTAGTCCGTGGGTAGGAAACGTTTCTTCATCCAACTTTTTAAAGCTTCCTAAGACTCGATGCATGTTTTTCCTTCCCTTCTTCTTTTGTTCTTCAAATTTTCATACCACAGGTTGGCATAACCCATGAATCTTAACACAACCACTTTAAATCTTTTGTGATCATCATAGTCTTTATATTCAAAGACTCTCTCAATACGTTGTAGCCATTCCAGAAAATTTTCAGGTTTCATGCTGCCATCAAAATCTGGAATATCAAGGCGTAAACCCTTATCATCGTCCATGTTTTCTCTCAGCCTCCGCGGTGCTAGTCTAGCCACTTCTTCTCCCTCTGAATCTGAAGTGCGAGCAGACCTCGTATTTCTATTTGGGCTTGTCGATGGGTTTCTTCGGTCCAATCGAGCTAGGATCTCATTCAACTTTTCTGTTAGGTCATTAATTTGTCTATCACGGCGCAAGTTTTGTGCTTGCTCCATGGTAAGTCCCCGTGGAATAATTTGTTCTTCTTCTCCGGACATTATACTGTAGGTTGTAAGTTAAATCAAGAACAATTCGTCCACCAAGGCTCTGATACCAAGATGATGTATTTGATCTGAGAGATCAAACACAGGTTTCGAAAAATAACTTTAGGAAGATTTCGTAAAGATGTTAATCACCAAAAATCAACACTAAAGGATCAATTTGTTTAGTTTACTTAAAGGAATTAATCACCCACAAGCTAAAACAAATCATTTGTGAAAGTATAAAGGAATTAACCACCAACTTTCGGATAAACGTAAGTAAAAACTCACACAAGTTTATTAATCAATCAACTATCTCTTTATTGTACAACATGAGTAGCTATTTATAAGCTGTTAAGATCCCTAATCCTAATTGGAAAGAATAATACATTGGAAAGAAATCTAATCCAATACGGAAAGGAAACAAACCTATTAAAACTAGGAAACAAATACAAAATAAATACGGAAATAAATAAAATACAAGAAAATTAATAACCGAAACTATCAGTGGTTAATTTAGCTGTCGGAGACTAATTAGTCTTTGACGAGCAATTTTGGCTATCGGAGACTAATTAGTCTTTAACGAGTAAATTTGGCTTTCGGAGACTAATTAGTCTCTAACGAGTAAATTTAGCTATCGGAGACTAGTTAGTCTCTGATGACTTCAACTGTCGGAGACTAAGTAGTCTCTGATGACGTCATCCATAGTCTCCGATGCAGAAATTAGTCTCTGACGAAGTATTAGTCTCCTATGACTATTTCCTTAGTCCCTGATGACCATTTAGCCTAGTCTCCGATGACTATTTTCTTAGTCCCTAATGACCATTTCCTTAGTCCCCGATGACCATTTTCTTAGTCTCCGATGCTACTTAACTTTGAATTTGAGTTTACAAGTAAAGTAACAACAGGTTGAAAAGCACTTCCCCCTAACCAACAATTCGTTTGTGTATTAATAGAAAATAAATCTAATGATATATCTTTCCAAGAAATATTTATTCTTTCACCCAAAACTACATCAGTTTGTTTGGCATCTAGCAACTCCAATGGATCAGAATCCTTCTTGACCAATGAGCAGAGTCTTCAATGGTGATCAAACCCTTGCTTAACTAAATGTTATATCCACCTAACAAGTTGGATATTTTTCTAAGTCCTTTTACATTACTTAAGCAAGGACTATATTACATCATCAATTCTTATATAAATAAATAAATAATCTTTTATGCAATGATTATATAAGCAGGGGTGCAACAACACTTTTGATTTCTTAAACCCTTTAGAGGAAGAGGAAAAAATTCTTAACCAAAAAGCTCGGGTTCATTGGCTCAAGGTTGGGGATAAAAACAAAAAGTTCTTCTTTGCTAAAGCCAAAGGCAGATGGAACTCAAACAAAATCAATACTTTTGAAGATGATCAGGGGGTTATTACAAATGATCAGAATCAGATTAAATCCATTGCTATCTCCTACTTCACGAATTCTCTTGGTGCTAATCTTTGTCCCCCCGAAAGGCACCTTTCAGCTCTCCAAAGCCTTAACCTTAAAAAAGTCCCTCCTAATCTTTTGCTCTATTTTTCTGCTCCAATTTCAAATCTAGAGATTCTGGCCACTCTCAAGTCTATCCCCAAAAACAAATCTCCTAGCCTTGATGGCTTCAATGCAAATTTCTTCATATCTTTTTGGGATCTTGTGGGAGCAGATTTCACTAAAGTTATTCAAGCATTCTTCCAATCTGGAAAACTGCTTAAAGAGCTAAACCACGCAGCCATCATTTATATAACAAAAATTAAAAATCATTCGAGGATAGGGGATTTTCGCCCTATTTCATGTTGCTCTACTATTTTTAAATGCATTTCAAAGATTCTTTCCAACAGACTTAAAAAGACTCTCCCCTCCATTATTTCAAATCGCCAATCAGCTTTCATTCAAGGCAGGAGCATTGGTGATAATATTCTTCTTACCCAAGAGCTTTTGCATAACTATCATCGTATAGGAGGCACTCCCAGATGCGCTCTTAAGATTGACAAAAGCAAAGCATTTGATTCTGTAAATTGGGAGTTTATTTTTGCAGTTTTGAATAAAATGGAATTCCCTGAGTAATATATCGGATGGATTAAAGAATGTGTTACTACGACGAAATACTCGGTTAAAGTTAATGGAGAGTTTTGCGGCTACTTTGTTGGTAAGAAGGGTCTACGACAAAGTGATCCTCTCTCACCTTATCTGTTCATTATTGCTATGGAAGTTCTTAGTACCATTCTGGATTCTGTTAGCCAAAATCCCAGTTTCAAGTTCCACAGGAAAACGGAAATAGGTGCCTTCACTCACATAATTTTTGCAGATGACCTGATGATTTTCTCTCATGGGGACCTTTCCTCTGTTACTATGCTTCTTGAAGGGCTTACGAAATTTTCAAATTTGTCGGGGTTGTCCATTAATTTTCAGAAAAGCCTTTGTTTCATTTCAAATGTCATGGAGGACATTAAATCTCAAATCTTAGATAGATGTGGTTTTCCTCTAGGCACGCTGCTAGTGAGGTTCCTGGGGGTGTCCCTCATTTCAACTAGGCTTACTTCCCTCGTTTCTAAACCTCTGATTGATAAAATCACTTCTAGAATCAGATCTTGGACTAACTGTTATCTATCATATGCAGGCAGAATTCAGCTTATTAAATCTATCCTCTTTGCCATTCAAGCTTTTTGGACTGCACACTTCATTTTGCCTACTGCAGTTTCTAAAAATCACTCAAATTTTTACTCACTCCTTATGGAAAGGCTCTTCTCTTTCCAATTACGGATGCAAAGTTGCTTGGAAACATATAGCCCTTCTTAAAAGGGAAGGTGGTCTTGGCATAAAGCAAGTGGAAGATTGGAACAAAGCTCAAATCCTACACAAGTTGCTGCAAATTATTGACTGGAACTGCAATTCCCCTTGGGTCACCTAGATCCAAAACTATAAACTCACTCGTTATGGTTTCTGGACAGTTCCTACATCTCAAGACTCCTCGTGGATCTGGAGGAAAATTATCCAACTTCGAGACCTAGCCCGGGGGTTTATCTCTTATAAAGTTGGCAATGAATGTAATATTCTTACTTGGCAAGACCCATGGATCTCTTCATAGTCCCTGGCCAACAGGCCCGATATGCCCATTATCTCTAATGCAAATAGTAGTTTCTGCTCTAAACTAAAATCTTTTATATCAGGTAACTCTTGGTGCTTGCCTCCATCAAATTACACACTGCTAATTGATCTGAGAACATCTATTGCTCAGCTTCCTAAGCCAAACAGGGACCATGACATGATTCTTTAGCAAGGTGAAGACATTTCCAAGATCTCGTTAAGTAAAATATGGAACTCGATCCGAAGGAAATTTCCTCATTTTCCCTAGTGTAACCTATTATGGAATTCACTTTCTGTCCCTCGAATGTCCTTTTATAGTTGGTTAGCAGTCTAAAACAAAATTCTTCCAAAAATAGTCACACCTTGCCAATTCTGTGATGAACCTAAAGAAACTTCAACTCATCTTTTCTTTAACTGCAGGTTTAGCTCCTCTATTATCGTACGAGTAATGGCCATGGCAGGTTGGATTGGCCTTTGGGTCTCTTTTAGTCATTATCTTGCTCAATTGATGTCCATCAAGTATACTGCAGGGGCCAAGCTCATCAGTCATTTATGCATAACTATTGTGATTTATAAAATCTGGCTCGAAAGAAACTTTAGAAGACATGGAGGTCAAGGCCACAACGACTTACAGGTGGCTCATGATTGTATTTGTACAGTGAAGCTAAGGCTTCACATTTGGAGAGGTTTTCCCAAAGCGCTACGCTTACAACCTAGTTTAGCTACATGGAAATTGCCTTAATTCTCTAGAGTAAAATGAAAAAATTTTATATTGTGCAATTGAGCTAGATGACCAAAGGGATGTTTCAGTCCTGAATTCTATTCCATTGACATTGTACATTTTGTTCTAAATTATCCTTAGGGATGGTATCCAAATAATTGATCTGTGATAGAAGGCCGGGAGGAATGATCCTCGTAATTCCTGGGTTTCCAGATTCTGTGTTTCTGCAGTGGTTATCTCTACTGCTGAAATGATGTAGATTTTGTGATTCTGATATTGCTCCTTTGTCTCCTGTTGTTGCAATGTAGTGACTTCTCTGTTGCTGCAATGCTACAGTGATTATGCGCAACTTCCTACATCACCTTGTTTGCTGCTGAAACTGCTTCTGCTGCTGTAATGATGTGAATTATGCCATTCTGCAGTGACTGCTTCTGTTGTTGCAGTGATGAAGATTTTGTTATGCTGATGCTTCCTTGTTGCATTGGTGTTTGATACTCTGATGCTTACTCTATCTTTTATTGCAGCAGTGGTTTCACTCTGGTTATAGTATTGTAATCTTGATTAGTTTGACATCCTGTAGTGGGGTTTTGGCTATTGCCTTTCCATGTTTGTTTGCTCTATCTAGCTTGCTGTTTTCCTAGTGTTGGTTTGTCTCCCTAGCTAGAGACCTGTGCTAGTAGTCCGGGGCGTATGCCCCTCGTTATTTCTGTTTCTTCCTTTTCTTATATTACATTCCCAATTTAACAAAAAAAAAAAAAAAAAAAGAACCCAACTGCAAGTTATCGGAGGATAAATATCCACAAATAAGTTGTTTTTAACTATCAGAGGATAATTTAGACACTGATGAATAAATTCTGTTAATCTCTGATGGGTAAAATTATGTTAGTCTCCGATAGGAAAAATATCTTAGTCTCCGAGAAGCAGAATGCTAATCCCCAACAATTTTTGCGCTAGCTTATAAGTTTGATGACGAGTTCGGTGATGACTTGTGAGTTTGGCACTGAACAACTTATCCACCGATGAATTTGGCACTGAACAATTTATTCCTCGATGAGTTTGGTGATAGCCAACTTATCCACCGATGAGTTCGGTGATAGCCAACTCATCCCCTAATGATCGAGAGTCATCCCCTGATGACCGAGAGTCATCCCCTAACGACTTAGAGTCATCCCCTAACGACCGAGAGTCATCCCCTAATGAGTAGATATCCACTGATGAGTAAATTATCTCCCGATGGATAACTATCCCCTGACAAGTATAATTCACCCTGATCCATTAGAGTCATTGGGTGCCAAACGAACGGATGCAGTTTCGGACGGAGGTAGAATAAATCTTCTTGCTTGGAAGGAAATATCCTTAGATTTATTTTCTATTAATGCATTGGCGAGATGTTGGTTAGGAAGTGTTTGTCAACCTGTTGTTAGTTTACTTGTTAATATTGAGTTAAGCAACTTCGGGCCTTAGCCGAGAGTTAGTCAGCAGAGACTGGCGTCAGGGGATGCTTCTACATTAGGGGATGTTTAGGCATCAGGGACTAAGGATGATGTCATCAACGGATCTTTTATCACATCAGCGAATATGGCTAACGTCATCATAAGCGGATAAGTATACATCGGAGACTAGTCTAGTCATCAGAGACTAATTTAACCCGTCAGGGGATAATTAGTCTTCGACAGCCTATTTCATCCGTCAGGGGATGATTTAGTCTCTGATAGTGTATTTAATCTGTCACGGATAATTAGTCTCTGACACTCAATTATCCACTGACGAGTACAACTGTTTTATTTCTTATACTTTATTATTTTTCGTGTTTATTTCAGTAATTGTTTCCTATTTAAAATAGGTTTGTTATTTTTCCTTATTAGATTAGATTTCTTTCCTTTGTAATATTCTTTCCAATTAGGATTAGGGTTTTCTTGATTATTCAGCTTATAAATAGTTGTTCATAATGTATGGAAGATTCAGACTTTGATTAATAAAATTGTGTGTGTTTTTATTTACGTTTATCCTGAAAGTTGGTGGTTAATTCCTTTATACTTTCACAGCTGATTTATTTTAGCTTGCGGGTGATTAAATTCTTTAAGCAACTAAAACATAATGATCCTTTAGTGTTGATTTCCCGGTGATTGATTTCTTTACGGAGTCTTCCTAAAGTTGTTTTCCACAACCTGTGTTTGATCCTACCAGATCAAATACATCACACCTCCTGATGCAGACTTAACATAATTTAAATAGCATGAACCCTTTTACCTAAACATATCTATTCTCCTTTAATCAGGTTTCGCAGGAACACATAAACCTGTCATACATTGTAACTCCGACCAAGGCAAGTAATATATTTGTTATTCTTCTAACGTATAACTTAGTTGTTTCGTTATACGTGTTTTTCTTGCAAATGATATGCTTACTATTCTTCAGCATATAAGAGTTTCTTATGCAAGCATACATGTGCTATGAAGATTATTGCAATTTAACGTTTGATCCATTTACTCGATCAGCGTTAAGACATGTTATGTATATACTTGAACCTTTTTCTTATGTATACATAGTTGTTTTGTATATGTACTGATTGAGAATAATTGTTACTTGTTCAACTTGAGCTAAATCTTATTATTAAATTCTTGACATGCATCCTATCTATTTCCTTGTCAACACAAGCGTATTGAACTATTCAATTCAACTTAATTTATCTAATACTTTCTACAAGGTTAACTGTGTGAATACCTTGTGACCCTCATTGGAAATTAAAAGGTCAGCTATGTGAGTACCTTGGTAATCTTCACTGAGGTGTCAAAATTCATCCACTTTACAAGATTTAAGTTTCCTACAAGGTTAGTTGTGTGAATAGCTTGTGACTCTCATTGGAAATTACAAGGTCAGTTGTGTGAGTACCTTGGTAATCTTCACTGAGGCATCAAGATCCATCCACTTTATAAGCATGAGAAGGGAATCAACCCGGATGTGAGAATGGGTTACTCTATTCTGCCGAGCGCTAGAGATTGTAGATGTAATTAAATCTATGAAATGTCATACGTATATACATAGCAAACCACATTAAGACAACACCACCCATTAAAAGAATGAAGAAATCACCACTGTATCAGAGACAAGTCCTAAATTAGTCCCCGAGAGATTACAACTTAGTCTCCAACAGTGTAGAAAATTAGTCTCTAAGGAACAAATTTTGTTAGTCTCCGATGGAAAAATTTTGTTAGCCTCCGATGAGTTTGGCGCTGACATATTGAGTTTGCCGTTGAACAAATTACCCACCGATGAGTTTGGTGACAGCCAAGAGACTTTGGTGGTAGTCAAATGGATTACCAACGAGTTTGGCGATGAACAAGATCATCCCCTGATGATCGAAGGTCATCCCCTAATGACCGAAGACCATCCCCTGATGGTCGAAGATCAACCCCTGATGGCCGAAGTCCATCCCTTGATGGTTGAGGATCATTCCCTGATGACTGAAGACCATCCCCTGATGGTCGAAGATCAACCCCTGATGGCCGAAGACCATCCCCTGATGGTTGAGGATCATCCCCTGATGGCCAAGTCAACCCCCTAACGGGTAATTTATCCACTGATGACCAGTCATCCCCTAACGAGTAAATTATCCACTAATGACTAGTCATCCCCTAACAAGTAAATTATCCACTGATGGTTAATTTATCCCTTGATGGTCATTCTTAGCCCCTGATGACCACTTTTATGCTTCAACAACTACCCACTGATGCACAGTTTATCTTCAAGGGTATAAAATATTATTTTCTTTAATAATTAAGATAATTTTTATTAATTATTAAACCTCAACAGTTCAAATGTTAAATTAAGACAATAAATGTTTAAGGACATCACATGTGCACATTTTCTCATATCTTTATCAAAGGTATAAATTTCTCATGATTGTCAATATGCATGTTTTTATAGACTGTCTCACTTACAAGTGAGTTGAATTAGATTTTTGCTAAGGACCAAGGCAAGTATACTCACTCTACTTTCTTTCAATCTGGTGTAGTCATCCACAATGACTATTGCAAATCTTTTCTTTGACACTGACATAATGTTGACAGGGCCAAAGAGATCCATAAGTAACAATTGAATTGGATCTTTGATCATTGTGGCTTCCTTGCTGACAAAGGATGATTTCCTTTGCTTCCCTTGTTGACATGCTGAACATAATCCTTCTTGAATATACTCCATTTGGGGTGGTCCAGTTACCAACTCTCTCTTCACCAGATCATTTATTGACTTAAAGTTCAGGTGAGAAAGCTTCTTGTGCCATAGTCTGCTTTCATCAGGGGTTGCCTTACTGTAGAAACATGATTCTCCACTTACTGAATTAAAATTAGCAACATAGAGATCTCCTTTTCTTATCCCTGACAAAACCAGCTTCTCATCACTTTCATTTGAGATTAGGCACTGATCTCCTTTAAAGGAAGTGATGAATCCTTTGTCACTTAGTTGACTTATGCTTAGCAAATTGTGCTTGAGCCCATCAACTAGTCCTACATTTTCAAATAAGACATTCCCATTTGCTGCTTTGCCATAACCAAGAGTTAGTCCTTTGTTGTTATCACCAAATGAAATTACTAGACCATCATTTTCTTGAAATTCTATAAGCAGGGCTTTGTTTCCTGTCATATGTCTTGAGCAGCCACTATCTAGAAACCAGATTTGACTGCTTTTGACCTTTCCCTGCACACAAGAAAACATTTAAATTGTTTTTGGTACCCAATTGGCTTTGGGTCCTCTAGGTTTAGTTACATTAATAGGTAAAACAGCTTTATCTTTATTGGTGGCTTTGGTTTTGGCAAATTAAAAACTTTCTCCTTTTTAGGAGCTTCAAAATATACTTTTGATTTCTCAATAGAAGTCTTGCCTTTATCCTTGGAGGAGTAAGCTTTAGCTGTTGGTAAATCATCAGCATATAAAATTGTGTCAGTCAAAATTTGTGGTTTTTCTTTGCATTAAAAAGATAAATGATTATAATTTCCTCAATTCCAGCACACTTTTCTAGGGGCTACATGAATGGAAGAGTAATTTCTAGCTTTATTAAAACCTAGCTTACCATTTCTATTCTTTTTGCTTTCCCCTAACAGGCCTTTTTCCCTTGACGGGCTACAACGGCTTGATGCACTCTTTCCCCCTGACGATTGTGTATCCACTGATGCACAGTCTAGTTCTTTCCTAACCGGAGGATTGAGAGCTTTGGCAAGAATAGGTTTCTTGCCTCTCCCACCACTAGTGGAAGCTTCACACACTGGGAAAACATTCCCTGATTCTAGCTTTGTGTCTGCCTTAACAAACTTGATAGGTTGTATTGGCCTTTTTCCAAAGATAGCTGTCATTTCAACCTCAATGGGAGGTTGCTGCACAAAAGTGTCTTCATAGCCTAAACTAGATTTTAGATCAGATTTCTGACTTTTTAATCGATCCTCCAGTCTCTCGCTAGACTCACTCCATCTCTTAATGACTTCCCTTTCTTAACTAAGAAGATTTGAGGTCCATTCCTCTCTTTTGATAGCACAGTCAAGGAGATTTTTAGTCCTTGAGAGTTCTTTTTCAAGACTATCAAGTCTGGAGTTTTCTGATTCTAAAAGAGTGTTCCTAGCAGTTAACTGTTCATTTATTTTCTGCACTCTCTCAGTTTCAACTACAACACTCCTTAGGGTGTCATAGAGATCATTTATGTCACAAGCCATTTCCTTAACAGTTTTAACACAATCAGTTTTAGACATGTTAGAGGAAATTTTGAGGCTTACCTGCGAGCTGCTACTGTCAGTGGATGAGGCCATCAGGGCTAGGTTGACATACTATTCATTTTTTTCTTCATCAGAGTCAACCCAGTCCTTTCCCTCTGTAATGTATGCTTGTCCCTTCTTGTTGGCATTGAGAAGGTCAAAGTATTTCTTTTTGTAGTCCACAACAGCTTCTTTATTTCTCGATTCACCATCTTTTGTGGCCTTGCGACACTCATTTGCAAAGTGGCCCAGCTCATTGCATTTGTAGCACTTTATTCTTGATTTGTCAATAAAGTTAATCGTGCTATTAGGTTTCCTTGCTAAAAATCTTTTAGATCCCGCAGGCTTTTGGAATTTCAGCTTGGAAAACCTTTTTGCAAGAAAGTCCATGGTTTCATCCAGCTCCTCTAACTCTTCCGGAGTATATTCTTCCTCCTTGAAGTTAGCTTCTTTGTCCCCTTCTATATCAACATCTTCTAGTTGCTACTTCATCAAGACACTTGGTCTTGCTTCTTGTTTATCCTTCGTGGCAGCCATCAGGGCTACAGATTTAAGCTTTTTGGCATCCCCTGACATTTTAGATCTTTGTTGAACCTCTAGTTCATATTGTTGGGTTTTCGTATCATCATACGCAGCGGAAAAATACGGATTTAAAATAAAACAAAACGAAACCCAAACCCGAGGATCTATGCGAAACAGTTTAATACAGATAGTTCAAGATTTTACCGATTAAAAGTGCGAATCTGAAACTTTGGTGAAGGTGTTGATCGTCTCCAAATCTTTAACGCAACCCAACTGGACAGCGTCTCTACGATATCCACACGAACACCCGCGAACCGTCTTACGATTCGAGCAAAGAGG
>CM025786.1:42481382-42493426 GCA_014636745.2 Centella asiatica | reverse complement strand
TTAAGCTGTCGGAGACTAATTATCCTTTGACGAGCAAATTTGGCTATCGGAGACTAATTAGTCTCTGATGAGCAATTTTGGCTATCGGAGACTAATTAGTCTCTGGCGAGTAAATTTTGCTTTCGGAGACTAATTAGTCTCTGACGAGTAAATTTAGCTATCGGAGACTAGTTAGTCTCTGATGACTTGAATTGTCAGAGACTAAGTAGTCTCTAATGACGTCATCCGTAGTCTCCAATGCAGAAATTAGTCTCTGATGTGACGTCATCCGTAGTCTTCAATGCAGAAATTAGTCTCTGATGTGCTATTTCCAAATAATATCTCGCCAAGTCTCGACTAAGCTTCAAACGCATCAGAATCTTGTTTTGAAAGCAACGTAAGCACATAATTATAAGTACCCTTCAATGGATCATACTGCATATTAAGCCAAGTCCAAGTTTCTATCCCTTCCCCATAATTCTCCAAACATAATCCCAAGGCTTTACACTCTTCAAGTGACAAACCCGCTGCCTTTGACAAACTAATGTCACACTTCTTAGCTTTAGATCGGGTAACTGGACCCCCAAGCCTTAACTCACCATCATCATGCGACCCATTACTGTTCATGTCCACATCACATTCAATACTGCTCTAATCACACGAATAGGATTTTGTTTATATCATAGAAACAAGAAGAAATTGCAGAATAACTCTGAACTTTTATTAATCAATCAACTAACTCTTCATGTACATTACAGGCAGCTATTTATAAGCTGATATTAAAACCTAATCCTACTATGGAAAGAAAATTATAATGGAAGGAAATCTAATTCAATAAGGAAAAATAACAAACCTATTAAAACTAGGAAACAAATACAAAAAAAAATACGAAAATAAATAAAATACATGAAAATTAATAATCGAAACTGTTAGTGGATAATTAAGCTTTCGGAGACTAATTAGCCCCTAACGCTCGTAGTCTCTGATGTTGAATTCTATTCCCTAATGTCGTAGTCTCCGATGTTATAATTATTTCCTGATGCTTGCTTCGGCATCCCCTGATGCCCGTTCTCGGCCAAGTCTCGGCTAGTCTAGTCCCTGATGCACACTTAATCACACCAATCTTACCTAATAAGCTATAAACTATAAATCAACTAAAACTAACTATAAGCTGATTATCCTATCACATAAACACTCTACCTCAAAAGGACTTGAAAAATCCGGTAGAGCTAAGACCGGCGTATCACACAGCAGTTCCTTCACCTTCTCAAACGCCCTCTGTGCAGCTTCTGTCCACTCAAATTTCCCTTTCTTTATGCATTTAGTAATGGGTGCAACCACACTACTAAAGTTCCTGAAAAATCTTCTATAGAACGAAGCAACTCCATGGAAAGACCTTACCTCCGTTATTGTAGTTGGTACTGGCCAAGATTTGATAGCTTCTACTTTTGATGGATCAACAGAAATTCCATCGCCATAAACTATGTAACCTAGGAAGGTCACGCTAGGCACCAAAAAGTAACACTTTTCTAACTTGGCGTATAGCTTTTGCTTCCTCAACACGTTAAAGACCAATCTTAAGTGTTTAAGATGATCTTCAATGCTTTTGTTGTATACAAGTATATCATCTAAATACACAACAACAAATTTTCCCAAGAAAGGCTTTAGTACCTCATTCATCAGCCTCATGAAGGTACTTGGTGCGTTGATAAGACCGAATGGCATGACCAGCCATTCATACAAACCTACCTTTGTTTTGAATGTTTACTTCCATTCGTCGCCTTCTCTCATCCTGATTTAATGATAACCGCTTCGCAAATCAATCTTGGAAAATATCACGGATTCATGCAACTCATCCAACAGATCATCTAGTCTCGGAATTGGAAACCTGTACTTGATAGTAATGTTATTTACTACTCTACTATCAATGCACATCCTCTATGACCCATCCTTCTTTGGTACCACTAAAATTGGTACAACACAAGGGCTCATACTTTCCCTCACATAGCCCCTCTCCATCAATTCCTCAATCAGCCTCTGAATTTCTTGAGTCTCTTAAGGGTTACATATGTAAGCTGCCTTGTTGGGTAAAGACGCTCCAGGAATTAAATCAATTTGATGTTCAATTTGTCTGATGGGTGGTAAATCTTTAGGAAACACGTCCTAAAATTTTGGCAATATCTCTGTTAAGGCTCCATTTGGTTTTCCTGGCACCTGCTCAGCTTGAAATCTAATAGTAATCAACAAGTAACCCTAGCCCTCTTATTCCAATTCAACTTTGAATTTTTTTCACTCACCATTAAACTTTCATTGCGTGCACTAAGAGATGATAAAGTTTTTAAGGTTGTCCTCTTATTGCCCACTTTGGCAATGTATATGTTTGTCCTACCATCGTATTTGACAAACCTATCATACTGCCATAGTCTTCCCAACAATATGTGGCATGCATCCAAGACACACACGTCACACAACACATGATCCTTGAATTTGCCAATTACAAAAGAAATTAGTGTCTGCTTTGTTACCTTAACTTCCCCTCCATCACTCAGCCAATGTAACTTGGACGGTTTAGGATGGGGTGTTGTAGGCCAATTCAATTTATCTATTAACGTAGTAGAAACCACGTTCGTGCAACTTATATATTTGATTTGAGAGGATCAAACACAGGTTGCGGAAAATAACTTTAGGAAGAATCCATAAACAAATTAATCACCAGGAAATCAACACTAAAGGATCAATCAGTTTTAGTTGCTTAAAGAATTTAATCACCCACAAGTTAAAACAAACCAGTTGTGAAAGTATAAAGAAATTAACCACCAATTTTCAGGATAATCGTAAGTAAGAACTCACATAATTTTTTTAATCAAAGTCTGAATCTTCCATACATTATGAACAACTATTTATAAGCTAAATAATCAAGAAAACCTAATCCTAATTGGAAAGAATATTACAAAGGAAAGAAATCTAATCTAATAAGGAAAACATAACAAACCTAATTTAAATAGGAAACAATTGTTGAAATAATCCGAGTGCAACACGAAATGGTTAGGACGCAAGTAGTGACTTCAGTGATCTTATGCCCTCACTATGGCATAAAACTCTTTATCATAAGTAGAATAGTTGAGCTTCGCTCCATTTAATTTCTAGCTAAAGTAAGCTATCGGTCGCTTATTTTGCATAAGAATAACACCTATACCAACCCCACTAGCATCACATTCCAACTCAAAAGGACTTGAGAAATCTGGAAGGGCTAGGACAGGGGTGTCACACAACAGTCTCTTCACCTCTTTAAAAGATCGTTGAGCAGCTGTAGTCCACTCAATCTTCCCTTTCTTGATGCATTCAGTTATAGGGGCCACAATACTGCTGAAGTTTCTGACGAATTTTCGGGAAAATGATGCAAGATCGTGGAAAGATCTCAGTTCTATCACCGTGGTAGGAACTGGCCAGGATTTGATGGCCTCTACCTTCGAGGAATCCACTGATATGCCCTCCCCTGACACTATGTATCCTAGAAAAGTTACACTAGGTACAAGGAAGTAACATTTTTCCAACTTCGCGTACAATTTTTGTTTCCTCAATACCTCAAAAACTGATCTTAAATGTTTAAGATGATCTTCCACACTTTTGTTATAGACAAGTATATCATCTAAGTAAACCATGACAAATTTACCCAGTAAAGGTTTCAATACCTCGTTCATAAGCCTCACGAAAGTGCTAGGCGCATAACTAAGACCAAACGGCATGACCAGCCATTCATATAGTCCCACCTTAGTTTTGAAAGTTGTTTTCCACTCATCACCTTTCCTCATTCTGATTTGGTGATAACTACTTCGCAAATCAATCTTGGAAAACACTATAGAACATGCAATTCATCCAATAAATCATTCAATCTTGGGATCGAAAATCTGTACTTGATAGTAATGTTGTTCACTACTCTACTATCAATGCACATTCTCCATGTTCCATCCTTCTTTGGTACCACTAAAGTTGGTACAGCACAAGGGCTCATACTTTTTCTCACGTAACCCCTTTTCATCAACTCCTCAATTTGTCTCTATATTTCTTTAGTTTCTTGAGGATTACATCTATAAAAAGCTTTGTTTGGCAATGGGGCTCCAAGAATTAAATCGATCTGATGTTCAATTCCTCTGATTGGTGGTAAACCTGGTAGTAGATCTTCAGGAAAAATATCCTTGAATTCATCAAGTACTCCTTGCACTACTTCTGGTGATTTTCCCTGTGGTTGTTCCGAATGGAAACCCACAGCTATCAACAACAAACCTTGACCTTCTTGTTCTAGGTCTTGTTGGAATTGCTTTCCTGACACAATCAGGTTCTCCTTCCGAGTGCTGAGTGAAGACAACGGTTTTAAGGTTGTCCTCTTATTTCCTATCTTAGAAATATAGACGTTTGTCCTCCAATCAAACTTGACAAATCTATCATATTTCCATGGTCTTCCCAACAAGATGTGACACGCGTCTATTGCACACACATTGCACAACACTTGATCTTTAAACTTTCCAATTTCGAATGAGATCAGTGCTTACTTGGTTACTTTGACTTCCCCTCCATCACTTAGCCAATGCAACTTGTATAGCTTAGGATGAGTCATTGTAGGCCAACTAAGTTTGTCAATTAATGTGTTGGAGACCACATTAATGCAGCTTCCCATGTCAATGATTAAGTCACACAGTTTGTTCTTCACCAGAACTCTTGTCATGAAGATTTTGTCCCTTTGGTTAGCTTCTAAAGGAACTGGCTTTGCCTGTAATAGTCTTCTCACAATTAACTGTGAGCCGTGAATCTCAAGCTCCTCCTCCGAATTAGCTTCGAAGTCTTCTTCGGTTCCTCTACAATCAGCCTGCTCCTCTTCTTCAAGTGTTTTCCTCTCCTTCAAGGCATACGATGCCTCGATTTCCTCAACGTCACGAAGGGTCATGACCCGGTTACTTGGACAATCTCGTTGCATATGCCCATAACCTTTACACTTGAAGCAGATTCGTCTATCTTCTGTCGCCAATGGTGTAGACGCCTTACCCTTGTCCTTCTTCAACTTCTCAAAGGTAGGAGTGAATATCGGTGTAGATGGTGCCTCGTTCCTCCTTTCGCTTTTGCGTCTTTCCACCGTTTTGTTTACTGGCTGTATATAATTATTGACCTTAGCCTTAATATGCTTCTCAGCTCTCATGGCCACTTTGCATACTTCTTCAAAGGACCAGTAGGGTTGTAATTCCACCTTCTCAGCAACATTATTGTTCAGTCCTGTTAAGAACCAAGCAATCTTGTGTTCTGCCCTTTCTTCAAGATCACATAACATGGTGAGTTTCTTAAACTCCACCATGTAGTCTTCCACCGACAATGTCCTTTGTTTGAAACTTTGTAATTTTAAGAATACATCATGTACGTAGTCTGTGGGTAGGAAACGTTTCTTCATCCTACTCTTTAAGGCTTCCCAAGACCTAATTCACACCTTTACCTTCTCTTCTTCTCTTATTCTTCAAATTTTCATACCATAGATTAGCGTAACTTGTGAATTTTAATACTGCCACTTTGAATCTCTTGTGGTCATCATAGTCCTTATATTCAAAGACCCTCTCAATTCGTTGCAACCACTCCAAGAAATTTTCAGGCTTCATGCTGCCATCGAAGTCTGGGATATCTATCCTCAAACCCTTATCATCGTCAGCATTGTCTCTCTGCCTTCTAGGTACTGGTCTGGCCACTTCTCCTCCTTCTGAATCTGAAGTGCGAGCAGATCTTGTACTTCGGTTTGGACTTGTTCGATCTAGTCGTGCAAGGATCTCATTCATTCTTTATGTCAGATCGTTGATCTGTCTATCACGTCGCAAGTTCTGGGCTTGCTCCAAGGTAAGTCCCCGTGGAATTTGTTCTTCTTCTCTAACCATTGATGTTGCAGGTTATAGATTAAATCAAAACAACTCGTCCACCAAAGCTCCGATACCAAGATGATGTATTTGTTAGAGTGTATGCCCTAGTGGCCAATTATGTAATGATTGTGACACCATGTTTATGTTATGTTTTTTTTTGGTTAAATGATAATTACTTTTATTATGTTTTATTTACTGCGTAATATAAATGTTAACATAATAAATGTCCTTAGAAGAATGATACTAATTATATGGATTCAAGTATGTGACTTGAATATGAGATCATATAAGTATGTAAAGTATCATTATTCTTAAATGTCCCTAGTCGAGTATCATTGTCAGTGGGACAACAATAATACATTGAGACTAGTATGTGGATTAACTGATGGCTATATCTCATTGGTCATAAATATATACGAGATATATTAAGTTGATACATAGGTACATGTTAGAGAACATAGTACTGGATAGACCCACCATGAGAATTCTACATGGAGCGTTATGCTATGTGTCATAAGTAATTCTCATAGTGACAATGATGTAATGGTCCTTCGACCTGAAGTCATGACATTTCTACATAAGGAGTTATGCGTTTTGACATTATCAAAAGTCACCTTTAACTGGGTGGATGATAAAGGTGATTGTTGGATGCATAATGAGTTATGTGAGAAATGGGAATGATGTAGATGGAATTTAACCCTCCTATAAATTAGGGGTGATATCTATAGGCCTCTTGATTGAGTGAAACTATGAAATGCATGGCCATGCTCAAATAGAGATTTGTTTCATATAGTTTACTCATTGATCAAGAAAACTGAGATTAAATTATGAAGAGGATGACACATCCATGCCTTGAATTTAATCTTAGATATCATGGTTAAAAGGATTAAATTACATTGAAACATTGGTCACAAAAGGTAACGTCGAATCTATGACTTTATTATTACTTGGGTAACAGTGATGTATTACTAGATGCCGCTCACTGTTTATAATTTTATAATATGATTTAAAATTATTGCCAACGTAATAATAACCTACAGGGTCACACACATAGAACATTCGTCAAGGAGATATAATTTAAATGTCAATGATTTTAATATATCAATAAGATTGATTTAATTAAATCATGACTTTAAATATATATATGTAATCTGTATGAAGAAGAGTCATTTGGAAGGAAATACGAATATATATTTATTTGTACATATATTAATTAAGTGAGACTTGATTAAATATATATCTAATGAATATAGGATTCGGATTCTAATCTCCTAATTAGATTAGGTTTTGGAATCTACTCTATAGAAGGCTATATATATATGATATATCAGCTATTCTATGATATAGAGAGATAGATATAGAATTTTTCTCTTAAAAACCAACGTTTTGACGTAGCCGCTCATAAGAGAGGTTAAGAGAGATAAAAGAGATACAGATTATTTACAGCTAGTACTGTTATCCTCTTTGCTCGAATCGTAAGACGGTTCGCGGGTGTTCGTGTGGATACCGTAGAGACGCTGTCCAGTTGGGTTGCGTTAAAGATTTGGAGACGATCAACACCTTCACCAAAGTTTCAGATTCGCACTTTTAATCGGTAAAATCTTGAACTATCTGTATTAAACTGTTTCGCATAGATCCTCGGGTTTGGGTTTCGTTTTGTTTTATTTTAAACCGTATTTTTCCACTGCGTCTGATGATACGAAACCCAACAGTATTTCATCTGGGAGGATCAAACACAGGTTGTGAAAAATAACTTTAGCACGATTTCGTAAAGAAATTAATCACTGGGAATCAACACTAAAGGGTCGATTTGATTAGTTTCCTTAAAGAATTTAATCACCCGCAAGCTAAAACAAATCAGTGGTGAAACTATAAAGGAATTAATCACAAACTTTCGGATAAACATAAGTAAAAACTCACACAATTTTTATTAATCAAAGTCTGAATCTTAACATACATTATGAACAACTATTTATAAGCTGAATAAAAGTCCTAATCCCAATTGGAAAGAAGAATTTATAATGGAAAGAATTCCATTATGGAAAGATATCTAATCTAGTAAGGAAAAATAAACATTCTAATTCAAACTGTAAACAATTTCCAAAACAAACACGAAAAATAATAAAATATGAAAAATAACATATCTGTACCCGTCAGTGGATAATTGCCTGTCGGACACTAATTATCCCCTGACGGGTTAAAATAAACTGTCGGGGATTAAGTAGTCTCTAATGAGTTAAATTAGTCCCTGATGCTCTAATTCCCCGTAGATGACGTTAGTCGTAGTCTCCGATGCTTTTAGACTATCTGCTGATGACGTCAACAACCCCTGACACTAGCTTAAGGTATCCCCTGACGCCACTCTTCGCATCCCCTGACGCCAGTCTTCGACCCTCTCCGCGACTAAGCCCTAACATGGCTTAATCCCATGTTCACCAATAAAGTAACATCAAAATAAACAGTGATGCCCAGCCAATGTCCCGCACAAGCATTAACTAAAAACAAATCTAGAGATGGTAAATCTAGTTTCGCAAGATTTACTCTTTGATCTCAAATTGCATCCGACTGTTCCAACGGGTCATTTTAGCAGCTTCAATAAGAGTTCTATTTTTCCTCTCAACTACTCCATTTTGTTGAGGGTTTCTTGGAGCAGAAAATGTGTGAGATATTCCTTTGTCCACACAGAAACATTCAACTTAGGAGTTTTTGAATTCTGTTCCATTATCAGTTCTTAGAACTCTGAGACTCAGCCTAATTTCAGTTTCCAATTTCTTGATGTGATCAATCACCAACTGAGCTGCTTCATTTTTGATATGCTAAAATTTTACCCTAGTGTATTTGGTGAAATCATCAACTATCACCAGAGCATATCTTTTCTTTGAGATAGACATAATGTGTACAGGTCCAAATAAATCCATGTGAATTAGTTGTATTGGACTTGTAATTTATGAAATATCCTTGCTTCTAAAGGAAGTCTTCTTTTGCTTCCCTTTTTGACAAGCTCCACATAAGCCATCTTGAGTGAAATCCAATTTTGGAAATCCTGTCACTAATTCTTTCTTCACCAAAGTGTTGATTGTCTTGATATTCAGATGAGAAAGCTTCTTATGCCACAACCAACTATCATCCACTTATGCTTTACTGTAAAAGCATGTGAACTTATATTTATTCGATGAACCAAAGTCAGCTATGTAGAGGTTACCTTTCCTAACTCCAGATATAACTATTTTTCCATCTCTACTTATCAAGCAATGTTCATCCTTAAAAGCAACATTGTAACCTCTGTCAACAGTGTAAAACCATTAACTAGTGCTACATTGTCCAAGATGACATTTTCATTTGTGACTTTTCCATATCCAAGGTATATCCTTTGTTGTCATCTCCAAAAGAAACACTTGGGCCAATTTTCTCCTCAAATTGTGCTAGCAGAGTCTTGTCTCCAGTTTTGTGTCTTGAACACCACTATCTAAGAACCAAATCTATTTCTTTATACCTTGCACACAGTAAACAACTAAGTTAATTTAGGAACCCAGACTTGCTTGGGTCCATCGACATTTTTAAAGTTTAATTTAGTAGTTGTTAAGAGTTTTCCAGTTTTATCTTTCTTTATCACTCATTGCTTAGAAGAAATAACTTTCTTCTTAGCCTTAAGCGTATCAGATTTGCCTTATCTTTAGAAGAGATTTTAGATAACAATATTTAGCCTTTTGAACATTTGAGTGGTTCTTAATAGTTAACTCTTTCCTTTTATCAGAAGGTAAGTTTCTAGCATGCATGTTCCTAGGGATATTTTTACACTTATAAGCAAGGTGGTTGGGACTTCCACACTTCCAGCAATGTTTCCTAGGTGCATTAATAACAGGAGTATAATTAGTATATTTGTTAATTCCCTCCTTACCATTCCTATTATTTTTCAACTTAACCTCTAATGAGTGAGTGGGCTTTGGATTAGAGCTTTTGGCTCTAAAATCATTTAATTTCTTTTCCAGCTCACTAACTCTTTGTTCTAGCATAGTCTCCTTAGATTTTTCTTCAGTAGCTCCTGCCTTAACAAATTTTTATCTTTTTAAAGGTAGGAGCAGTAGTTACTAGAGTACTTTCATTTGTGCTAGTTTCACTAGTTCCAGTGATTAGCAATTCCTCAATCATTGGCTGCTTACCCTGGACCTTATTATTATAGCCTAACCCTTCATTTTGACTGGTGCTATATTTTTGTATTGTCTGCTTAACTATTTTAAAGGAATTGGTCCATTCTTTTATGATGTCCTACTCTTTCTTAAGTTGTACTCTTAGCCATTCTTCTATTTGTTTAGCACAAGCAAGATTATCTAGTGCCTTTTTACACTCTTTCCTTCCTTGTTCAAGAACACCTAGCTCAGACTCTAAGAAAGAATTTCTATTCTTTAACAGTTCAATGGTTTCAATGAATCTAACATTTTCTTTTACAGAGCATCTAAGTGTTCCTTTTAAATGGTACATTTCTTTACACATGGTAGTTAAGCTTTCTTGGCAATTAGATAATGACATAGTAGAAAAAATAGTCAAGACAGTTATCTGGGAGTTCTTGGAATTTGGACTTCCAAAAGTGTTACTACTATCAGAGGAGTTGGCCATCAGTGCCATATTGACATATTCTTCATCCTCTGATTCTGAATCAGCCCAATCCTTGCCTTCTGTGATCAGTGCCTTTCCCTTGCCCTTGTCCTCCAAGCTTCCACAGTGAGTTACCTCCAAAAATATCTCTGATATTCTTTGGTAATTGCAGCTCTATCACATAACTTCGTCTTTTTGCATGACCTTCCTTGCACGCCAACCTTTTATGCTATTTGTTACCAGTCCTCCCAAGGGGAAAGTACCAAAGAAGTTGCTTTTTGTTCTCTGGTGTATCAACACACCAGCTCCCTTATTTTCCTTTTGGAGTTCCCATGAGAAGTTATCTCTGTAGTAAATAACTTATCAATATAAGCTTCCTGGTTTTTGATTGGACTAGCTTCCAAATTTTCCTCCTTCAAGTTTCTATAAGTTATCTCCGCAGTTTTCACACCAACAATGTATAACTTATCTCCTTGAAACTTCTTTGATAGCCAGTCTTTCCTTATTGGACCACCATCTATATTTTAATTCCACCTCCTTTAATCTTGAGTTAGTGAATTTGTGAACTCTGCCACGTGTCATCCCAGATGTCATTTTTAGTCTCTGATTATTTTATCCCCTGATGGACAGTTTCTGTTCATCGGTGGATATTTATCCCCTGATGAGCTATTTTGTTCTTCAATGGATATTTATACCCTAATGAGTTGTTTTGTTCATCAGTGGATATTCATCCCCTGATGCTTGAGCACTTGTCTTTAGCTATAGAAATTTTCCTGATGAGTTTGGTGATGTTGTTGATTTGTCTGACGACTTTGGCGATAGTCATTTTGAGTTTGGCATTGTTGTTTGATTTGCCTGAAGACTTTGGCAATAGGTAAATGACTTTGGCGACGGTCAAAATGACTTTGGCATTGATTAATGTTGAGTTTGGCATTAGCCAAATAACTTTGGCGACAGTCAAATCTTCCCAAGGCTACTTTAATGCATTGAAGTGTCTTTGCCTTAGTCTCTAGTAGCTTCAACATTACTCTCCAATGAACAAACACTTAGTCTCTGAAAGACTTAGTCTCCAACGAACAAAAACTTAGTCTCTGATGAACAAATTTTGCTTGACCAATTTTGACTTTTGTTGAACTCTCCAAATCCAGTCTTTGTAGTCTCTGATGCATGTCTGCTGTGAAGACCCGGATTTGTAAATAAATTCCGTTATGAAATTTAATTATTTTAGCTTATTTGTTTTTTTTCATGAAAATTATTTTCTTATAAGTTGTGAATATTGAAATTATATTTTCTTATGAAAAATTTATCTGCAATGTGATGTCCAAAAGATTTTTAAATGATTTTGTAAAGCTCATAAGGTTATGAGTTGTTCTACCCTTAAAGGAGTGTTACGCGGGAATGCCTCGGGTAGCTACAGTACCCGTCTTCTTTTTAAAAACTCCACTGCTGGGGGGGAACAGCAGCATTAAATGCTCATCATCCCTATCATTACCCTAGAGTCAGCTATGAAAGATGACCGATGGACACAGCAGCCGTTTCAACCACTCTTTCCTTCTTCAATCATTTCCTTTCATAGCCAAC
>CM025786.1:42432939-42472403 GCA_014636745.2 Centella asiatica | reverse complement strand
AATCCAAAAATTCCAGTGGATTTAATTTCTTTGTCAAGGGGTGAATATGTTCATGCTGATGCTATAGCAAAAGCTCAAGCTATGGTAAGGTTGCATGCGCAAGTATGAGCCAGAATTGAAAAGGTTAATACAAGGTACAAGGCTCTAACCAATAAACATCACAAACAACCTGATTTCTAGGTGGGTGATCTTGTCTGGTTGCATCTGAGAAAATAAAGGTTCCCTAACTTGTGTAAACATAAGTTAATGCCTCGGTTGGAGGGTCCTTTCAAGATTGTTGAAAAGATTAACAACAACGCCTTCAAGTTGGAGTTGCCAGGGCATTATGGTGTAAGTGCAACCTTCAACATCGGTGATTTGGCTCCTTATCTTCATGATGACGATGTGCCTCAATTGAGGAAAATTGTTTCTGAAGAAGAGGAGGATGATCTGTTGGAGTCATTAAGTGCTGAACAAACGGATGCAACTTTGGGTGGGAGAATAAATCTTGCCTAGAAGGAAATATCCTTGGATTTATTTTCTATTAATGCTTTTGCGGGACGTTGGTTAGGAAGTACTTGTCAACTTGTTGTTACTTTGTTTGTAAATAAGGAGTTAAGTAATTTCAGGCCTTAGCCAAAAATGGGTCGAGAACTGGCGTCAGGGGTTGTTCCTACGTGCATCAGGGAATAAAGGGGCATCAAAGACTACACGCGTCAGGGGATAAATGGTCATCGGGGACTAAGCAAATAGTTATCAAATATTAAGACTTATTCAGGGGAAATTTATACTGTCAGAGACTAAGACTTGTTAGGGAATAAATTATACTATCAGAGACGAAGCTCGTCAGGGGATAATTTGTACTATCGAGGACTAAGTTCAAATTAAGCCTGTTGGAGACTAATTCCATTTAACCCGTCAGAGACTATTTTTCTTGGTTGAAGTATATTAAATTATTTTTGTTAGATTTCGAATTGTAATAGGTTTTTTTTCTTTCTTACCTTAGTGAATTAGATTTCTTACCAATGCGATATTGATCCTTTAGTGTTGATTCTTGGTGATTAGTTTCTTTACGGAGTCTTCCTAAAGTTATTTTCCGCAACCTGTGTTTTATTTAATGTCTATCAAATTGTGTTGAGTTTATAACTATTACTTCTTGAATGCATATGATGGTATTGCATAAACTTGAAATGGTTGCACTGGTTACTGTGCATAAGGGGAAAATTTCTTAATTGTCAGGGGATAATTTTACTCATCAGTGAATAAATCTACCCATCAGGGGATAATTTACTCAGTCATCAGGGGATAAATTATACTTGTCAGGGGATAAGGTCTCGACCATCAAGGGATAGCTTTCGGCCATCAGGGGATAGCTTTTGTGACGGCCCCAAAAATCATAAAATAGATTTCGGGCACCATCAATAATTGACAAAAGATAATTAATACATCCAAGCACGCATAACATTAATTAAGAGATAAATAACGAATCTTTATTACATTATCCATTAAAGAGTATTTAATACAACGGAAGTCTTAAAATAGGGCCCACACAGGCCTTAAAGTCTAAACATTTCTATAATTTTCTCCCTCTTCACCCTACCCTTGAAAACCATCCATAAGAGGGATATCAGGAAGCTCTCAGAATTCCATCTTTTCTTTTCCCTTATGAGACGCATCGGTCGTCTCGCCATAACCTGCAAAAATTATAATCATAGCAACATGAGCGATTTACGCTCAGCAAGTATATATTCGATAGTATTTGGGTAAGCTTGAACGATGGAAAATAATGGTTTAAGTGTTTATGAGGTTGGACGAAAACAATGTCCAACACCTCCGAATAATAAAGAAGAAAAATAGTTTCTAGGGTCCCAGAGTGATAGCGAGGGATTTGACCCTTTTCTTGGAGGAATCTTGAATAAACCACATGCGCCTTATAACACTGTCTGTTTGGCGCACGTGCCCTTAAGAACTCTTAATACCGTCTGTTTGGCGCAGGTGCCCTTAAGAACTATCTTAGATCAAACGTTATATCAGATGGCCAACCTGATCATCTGACTTAACCATAATGACATACGTAGTCAATGCAGAAAAATTTGTCTGCAAGGGTTCGGTTACCGATGCCTCGGTTGCCGTTCCCTATCCATAATAGGCACGGGATGCCAGGCATATGCATCCACGTGACCGTTAGTTTACCCACACGGATATACTTTTCAAGTAAGGGGTAAAGAACAAGGCTTCTATATCCGTATGGGGTTTACTTTGACGTATTAGCGAACTTAAACAGCTAATAACCGCCCAAGAAGTACTTGTATCTAGTACAATATTTTTCACGTACATCGGATCGAATGATCATACGTTACTTAACTTTGAATAAATATCAACATAATATCAATATCATGTACGTATATCGAAGAATTGATTATACGCATTAGTTTGAAATATAAATCATTTGGAAACATATTTGTCATGAATATAAAAGAGATATGTACATGCATATCATTTCATAACATATCATACGCATATCGAAACAAGTGATCATGCGTTATCTTGAAATAAACATAAGATTGAATGTATACTTGCCTTTGGTCCTTAGAATTCTCACGTTTAACAACTCGTGAAAGCAGAAAATTCTGTAAAACATGTACAGATAATAATATGAGAAATCTCCACTTAAATACACATGATAAATGTTCATGTGAAGTGTTAATGAAATTCTCAAGTCTATACTTAACTACTTATGTCGTCACTCGTAAGTCCTCGATAATTTAAATTAATTATAGGAGGCCTTAGATTATTTAATAACTATTAACTAATCAACTTCAGCTTTAAATGATTATTATTAATCATTTAGAAATTATTCATTAATTATTATTTAATTGCTTTAATTAAATAATAATTGATTTTTAATTAATTAAGAATTACTTCTTAATTAATCTACACTTAAATAATTTATTTAGTTATTTAAAAACCATTCATTAATTATTATTTAATCACTTTAATTAAATAATAATTAATCTTTAATCATTTAAAAAAAACGTTTATTAATTATTATTTAATTACTCAAATTAAATAATAATTAATATTTAATTATTTAAAAATCATTTATTAATATTATTTTTTTTTTAAAAAATAAAAAAAAATGTAAGTGTTTATTTTATTTTTGAAAACTTGGATTGTGTCAAAAATAAATTTTTTTTTTTTTAAAGTGGGTTGAAATTTTAAAACTAAGTGGGTAAAATTTATTGGATCAAAGTCCAAAATTTTATTTTGAAATCCGGGTCAAAATTCGGGTCAAAACAATGGGTCGAACCGGGTCGAAATAGTGGGTCGGATCTGGGTCAACCGGGTCAAACCGGGTCAACCCATCACCTTCAACAAACTGCAGAATCCGGCCAGCAGCTAGCGCCGGCCGGCAAAAATTTGCAGAAACCGGCGAGTCCTACACTCACTGCCCGCGACCCACGCACACACACACACACTGATTCGAGGAAAGGCCATTACCGTGACTTTTAGCATAGGTAAATACCCCCCTACGCTTGATGCCACCGCCTGAAACTTACTGAAACAGAGATCGAAGCTCGCCGGAAAGCTCTCGCCATTAACGTCGGCGAGAAGCTTCGGCCGAGCTTCCAAATCTCATTCCTTCACCATTTTTGACGAATAAAACATGGAAATGATTCTAGAGATCACAAGAAACTCGTACATGCAATCAATTTCAATTTTCATCAACTACATCGCATGCTAGATCGATTTAAAGTTTCGGACATAAATGAAAATTTCATATGAACACGAAATCATAAATACTTAACTATTTCTCAAATTGTTTAAGGCAAAATGATCCTTACAAGTGCAGAAACATATTGATATAAATTATTTGAATTACCACGAACTACATCGGCCAAAATCTCGATTCAAAGTTTCGGGTTCTAGGGTTCTAAGTATTATGAATAAACCGTGGCTAAAGATTTAACAGCCGTCGCTAAAGGGTTTTTTTTTTTTTATTTAGATTTTGATTATACTTCAAAAATTAATATCTCTCAATATATAGATGATATGAACAAGTGCAATATATGAAAATCATACTGAAAAATATCATCTACAACATGGTATAATTAGAAAAAATCTTTAGCGTAAAAATAAAAGTGCAGAAATTTTTTTTTTACCTTTAAAAGCTTCAAATGAAAATTCCAAAACCTTGCTAGAGAGGAAGAATAATGCTCCGAATTTGAGAGAGAGTTTGTGAAATATGTTTAGTGAAAATGCTGTAATGAGATTACTAATCATGCAAGGAAGGAAATTAAGGAGTAATTTACTACCTAATAAATGCACCATTTAAATTTTGAATTTCAAATTTAAATCCCTAATTAATTGCATCCTAATTGCATGGTAATTATTATTGTAACTGATGTAAATTAATCATTTACCATGGGAGTACTTAGTAAAAAAAATTTATTTACACACAATTTACATTTTTAATGGTTATGCATTTATTTATTGCATTAACCGAAAAAAATTTTAATCGGCCTCGGCGAAATAATAATAAATAAAAAAAAATGCGTTTATAAAATTATTATCAAAATTAACATCTAGTAGTTTAAAATAAATATCTTGTCACAATTTATCGTCTCGCAATAATAAAAAAATATAGCATTCGTTATAAATATTAATGAACGTGTGCGTAATGAATTACGTAATCGTTACGTACACGTAACCGTAAAAAAAAAAAAAAAAATAAAAAAAATAATAATTACTGGATGATAAATTCATAAATAATCCTCAAAATTTTACTTTTGAATTATTGGGTTCTCACAGCTTTCATCCTCAGGGAATAGCTTTCGACCATCAGGGGATAGGTCTTGACCATCAGGGTATAGACTTTGTTCATCGCCAAACTCAACATGTCAGCACCAAACTTGTTCGTAATGTTTTTAATGCCTAACTATGAAAATAGTATTGCCAAACTCATCGCCAAACTATATAGTTAGCGTTAAACTCATTGCCAAACTATATAGTCAACACCAAACTCGTCGGTGGATAAATTTTATCCGTCAGGGGATAACTTACCCTCAAGAGATAATTTACCCATCAGTTGATAATTTTACTTATCAGTGGATAATTTATCCGCCGATGACTAAGTTAACCCATTGGTGGATAATTATCCTCCGATAGCTAAATCAACCCATTGGCGAATAATTATCTTCGGATGGCTTGCAGTCAAGTCTTTGTGTATTTGTTCCATAACTGAAATATGTTTGTTTTAACTTAAATAGTCGTTTATGTTGAACGTGGACATCAAAAGGAAAAATCATTATCTTTTTAGAGACTAATATAAAATTATTCTTTCTAATATCATGAGAAGTCTTGATTTTTTTTTGCTAAATTGAAAAAATATATAAAAGGAAAAAAGATACAAAATTAACGAGAGGCATCCCCCTTGACCTACTAGCACATCTCGCTAGCTAGGGAAGACAAGCCAATACTATGAGCATAAACAAAGCATTAAGAGACAAGGCAACTGATACATAAAGTAATAAAGCCTCTGACAGCATAACCTCCGCTGGCCAAAACCAAAAATTGGATATTTTAATAACAGTATTACGAATCCATCTATGGATCACTTGTTCTTTTCCTGCAGATATTCTCACGAGATCTTGGGTGAGCTTTTGCACCTTCTGGGCCTTAACCTGCAATGGATAAACTGGGATCAAGCTTTGGAAAACTGTCTCTTGGACTCAAACCACAAGTTTTGGTCTTACATCAAATGTCTTATCTTTTCTGTCTATGTCTACAAGATCTGGTGCGAGCGAAATTCTAGGATGCATTATGGAACTCCTACTCCTGAAAATTGTCTGTTATCTGCTTATATTAATATTGTACAAAGTAAATTGCATAGTTCTCAGAAATTCCACAAGCTTAGCAATCTTTTTCCTTGTTATCGGAATTGGTTACTTTAAGGAACTGCTCATTTATAATATGGTAAATGAAGCTCAGCTTGGATGCTTATGCTCAGAGGGTGTGGGTTGCTATAGGGGATGTCATATTGCTTCGGGAGTTGGTCAGAAGACAATTCACTGGCTGTTGGGAGAAAATTTGACATGTCAGGGGATGTTGTGCCTGCAACAGGGGATAACAAATGACATACATGCGTCAGGGGATACCTTGACATCTCTACCTTGGCTGTCAGGGGTTATTTTTGTTAGAGTGTATGCCCTAGTGGCCAATTATGTAATGATTGTGAAACTATATTTATGATATGTTTTTGGTTAAATGATAATTTCTTTTATTATGTTTTATTTACTGCATTATATAAATGTTAACGTAATAAATGTCCTTAGAAGAATGATAGTAATTATATGGATTCAAGTATGTGACTTGAATATGAGATGATATAAGTATGTAATGTATCATTATTCTTAAATGTCCCTAGTTAAGTATCATTGTCAGTGGGACAACAATAATACATTAAGACTAGTATGTGGATTAACTGATGGCCATATCTCATTGGTCATAAATATATACGAGATATATTAAGTTGATACATAGGTACATGTTAGAGAACATAGTACTGGACAGACCCACCATGAGAATTCTACATGGAGCGTTATGTTATGTGTCATAAGTAATTCTCATAGTGACAATGATGTAATGGTCCTTCGACTTGAAGTCATGACATTTCTACATAAGGAGTTATGCGTTTTGACATTATCAAAAATCACCTTTAACCGGGTGGACGATAAAGGTAATTGTTGGATGCATAATGAGTTATGTGAGAAATGGGAATGATGTAGATGGAATTTAACCCTTCTATAAATTAGGGGTGATATCTATAGGCCTCTTGATTGAGTGAAACTATGAAATGCATGGCCATGCTCAAATAGAGATTAGTTTCATAAAGTTTACTCATTGATCAAGAAAACTAAGATTAAATTATCAAGAGGATGACACATCCATGCCTTGAATTTAATCTTAGATATCATGGTTAAAAGGATTAAGTTACATCGAAACATTGGTCACGAAAGGTAACGTCGAATCTATGACTTTATTATTACTTGGGTAACAGTGATGTATTACTAGATGCCGCTCACTGTTTATAATTTTATAATATGATTTAAAATTATTGCCAACGTAATAATAACCTACAGGGTCACACACAAAGAACATTCGTCAAGGAGATGTAATTTAAATGTCAATGATTTTAATATATCAATAAGATTGATTTAATTAAATCATGGCTTTAAATTATATACATATATATTAATATATGTAATCTATATGAAATAGAGTCCTTTGGAAGGAAATACGAATATATATTTATTTGTGCATATATATATTAATTAAGTGAGACTTGATTAAATATATATATCTAATAAATATAAAATTCGGATTTTAAGTCTCCTAATTAGATTAGGTTTTGGAATTATTCTATGAATATGATATATCAGCTATTCTCTCAAAACCAACGTTTTCACGTATTCTAAGAACCCTAGTTGCTCATAAGAGAGAAACTGGAGTTCAGAGATATAGAGAGAAAAGAGAGATACAGATCGTACAGCTAGTATTGTAACTCTTCTCATTCGAATCGTGAGACGGTTCGTGGGTGTTCGTGTGGATACGGTAGAGACGTAGTTCTGTTGGATTGCGTTAAAGATTTGGAGACGATCAACACCTTCACCAAAGCTTCAGATTTGCACAATTAATCGGTAAAATCTTAAACTATCTGTATTAAAGTGTTTCGCATATATCCTCAGGTTTGGGTTTCGTTTTGTTTTATTTTAAATCATTTTTTTTCCGCTGCGTTTTATTCTATGAAACCCAACAATTTTGCCATGTCAGGGGATATTACTCATGCTACAGGGGATAAACAATGACCATCAGGGGATATCACTATTCATATCAGGGGATGATTCCTGTCAACATAGGGTTCGTAGCTTGGTCGTCAGGGGATACGCTGATCACGTCAGGGGTTATGCTGCCAAGAGTCGGGGGATACATAATATAGCTGAGAACAGGCACAAAACCAGCGTTAGGGGATGCAAGCTAGAATCTGCTTGCATCAGGGGTTGGTTTGTTCGCGTCAGGGTAAGTCTCGAATGCATTAGGGGATGCTCTGTTTCATTAGGGGATACTTACCTGCGTTAGGGGATGCTATCTGCCTGTTAGGGAATGGCTTCCTGGCCATCAAGGGATGATCTACCGACTCTATTCCTATTTATCTAGGCCATGCTAGCATCAGGGGATGCCCTGTCTGTTCTATTGTTTGATCTTTTGGTTTTTTCTTGATATCCTAGCTAGAGTCTGTTTGTTCTAGTAGATCGGGGGGTATGCCCCTCGTTTCTTCTGTATTTTTTCCTCTTTTGATATTACACTTAATTTAACAAAAAAAAAATTTTGGCAAGAGGGCAACTCTTATTAAAGAAAGCCAAAACAATAGCACTAATGTCCTTACTAATGATATCCCAAGTGAAGGTTAGGAATTCAGCATTAAAGCCATCTAGTCCTGGGCTCTTGTTCTTTTTTAAGGATTTGAAGGCCAAAAAAATTTCATCCTTATTGACACAAACATTTAGATAGTTGAAATAATCATGGCATATGGTTTTGTGGACAGGCAGAGTACTGAGGTCCAAAAAATGATAATTAGTGATAGGACTAAGGATATTTCTGAAATGGTTGATAGGAACATTTTGAACTCCATCATGGCCATGGATAGAGTGACCAGAGTCATCCTGAATCAAAAAAAAAAATTTACATTCCAGTTTGATTTAAGTTTGTAGACGAAGAACTTAGTATTCCTGTCCCTTTCACTAAGCCATTTAACCCGTGACTTCTACTTGAGTAAGCTTTCTTCTCTAACAAGAGAAAAAGACAAAGCGAGGGAGAGGGTATACTGCTTCTCTAGAAGGGAGGGATCCACAGGAAGAGACAACATATGAGATTGCACTTGTTGGAGATCAAAGGTTAATTGTTTGACATAGGTGTGAACATTGCCATTGGATTTGTTGAGGTCTACCAAGAGCTACTATAAAGGGTTACCATGAGTGATATAAGCTAAAAATAACAAGCCCTAAGAATAATAAATACAATGTAATTAATAATAAGGCCCGAAAGGCCCACTGTGGTTGATTCGTCTACATTCAATGAACCCAAGATAGGGCAAAAATAAATAAAGGATTGAGATCCCCTTTGAAAATAGAATCCCGATAGGATTTGAAAGGGCAATCTTGATAGGATTTGGAAACCATCCTGATAAGGACTTGGAAGACTAATCCATGCAGGACTCTGATAATCTGGGTGTTTATAAATAGAGGCCAAACAATAGCATATGAGGTAACTAATTCTTTTCATACAACTTTTACTTCTTCTTTTGAGCCCTTACTAACACACAAACCTGAGGGTCTTCCAAAAGGGCTGAAGCCCCACCATTCTTGGAAGATTTTCTTTGCAGGTAAGAAAGGCGTTAAATTTGCGGTCAAACGGAGTCAACAATTAGGATGTTTTGTAACCCTAACCCTAGGTACGTAAATTTGACGTATCAGATTGGCGCCGTCTGTGGGAATTTTTACAAAAAGTCATGGTGAACACTCGTGCGATTGCTCGCAACAGAGAAAAGGGATCCATTCCCAAAAGGCAATTGGGTATGCCTCCCCACCCTGAACAAGAAATACAACAGAATGAAAGAGGAGCGGGGATTAGCTCCCAGCCGGCTCATGAAGAGGTCGGACGCAGACCTATAAGAAGAACGCAGAGTGCACAGAGGACTCATAGTGTTACCTATGATGCCGATTCAGAGGCTGAAGATAACGAGCGTAGAAATCCGCGGGATCTACGCAACGTTTTGGCAAGGAGAAGGTCAGCCGCTCGAGACCCCACTCCTCTGGAAAATCTGAGGGGCCGGCACCAGCCACCCCCGCAGGGTTATGAGGATCTCCGCGCAAGTCTTATACAGCTGCAAAATAGACTGGAGGAGTTCAAAAGGGGGCATGGAAGGGAACTATCATGGACGAGCCGCTCCCGAACAGTTTTAAGATGCCCACGGTAGAAAAATATGATGGCATGGGTGATCCCACTAGTCATGTACAACAGTTTGAGGCAACGCTCTTACTTCTGAATCCATCGGATGCCATCAAGTGTAAGTCCTTTCCCCAAACCATAAAGGGACCAGCTCAAGAATGGTATAGGCAATTTACCCCGGCATCAATTGGGTCTTTCGCACAAATTGCCCAATTGTTTGTCAACCAATTCATAGGGGGAAAGATGCACGGAAAGAGCTCAGCCTCTTTAATGAATGTACGACAGAGAGAAGGCGAAAGCGTTAGGGAATATGTGTCTCGATTCACTAAGGAAGCCTTAAAGGTCCCTAGCCTGGATCAATCAGTTGTTATTGTGGCACTGACAAATGGGATGACCAACGAGCACTTAAAGATTAGTCTAGCCAATTAGCCTCCAACATCAATGAACGAGCTGCAGGGCCGAGCTGGAAAATATATGATTGTAGAGGAGTCCCTTGTCAGAGATGTTGAAAAGAAAGATGATAAGAAGCGAAGAGGAGAAGAGGTGAAAGCTCCGGAGCCTATGAAAAGGCCTAGAGGGGAGACCTCTTTCTCCAAGAAAATCGTAAGTCAGAAATTCAATGAGTACGCTCCATTAACCCAATCCAGGAGTCAAATTTTGATGGAGATTGCGTCAGAGCCATATGTCCGATGGCCTAAACCATTGAGAGGTGATCCATCAAAGAGAACTTCCTCTCAGTACTGCTAGTTTCACAAAGATCATGGTCATGACACCAATGATTGCAAAAACCTAAAAGATGAGATCGAGTTCCTCATAAGGAAGGGGCAGTTAACACGGTACGTGCAAAAAGATCGCTCTGAGCCTCGTAAAGAAAGAGAAAGAGATAGGCGAGAACGCCTAGAAAATCAAGGGCATGACAACCAGCCCCGAAGAGGAGTAATTAATGTAATATCTGGGGGACCAACCGTAGGTGGGTGTTCAAACTCCTCGAAAAAAGCATATGTCCGAGAAGTCATGGCTATCGAAGCTCCCCCTAAGAAAGTTAAGATGGATATGACCATCACATTCAGCGATGAAGATCTCGAAGGAGTAAAATTCCCGCATGATGATCCGTTGGTGATTGAGGTGGCCATTGGGAATTTCCTAGTAAAGAGGGTGCTTGTGGACAATGGTAGTGGTGTCAATGTCCTGTATCACCAAGCCTTCAAAGACATGGGGTATGACGACGCTCAACTCACTCCATGTCCAGCCCCATTATACGACTTCACTAGAGTAGAGACAAAGATAGAGGGTTCTGTCTTACTTCCCGTTACTATGGGAGAAGGATCTAAACATGTGACAAAGATGGTTCACTTCCTTGTGGTCAAAGCGCCATCCTCATACAATGTTATCCTCAGAAGTATGTCGCTGAACCAATTTAAGGCCATTCCTTCTACTCTCCATCTAAAGATGTAATTCCTAACCCCAAACGGAGTAGCGGTGATCAAGGCTGATCAAAAGCAACCCCGCACTTGCTATTTGATGGCATTAAAGATGGGCGAAGAAGGAAAGCAGGTAATGCCCATAGAAACCCTTGACTCAAGGGACGAGGCATGGGAGCAAAGGGCAGAGCCTGTGGAAGAATTGGAGGAAGTATCCCTTAGTGATATTGATCTAGAGAAGGTGGCTTATATCGGCTCTCAATTAGATTCAGGCATACAAAATAAGCTTACTTCGTTTCTAAGAGAGAACGTAGATGTCTTTTTTTTTTTGTGGTAAATTGGAAAAGCAAAAAAGGAAAAAAAGATACAGAACTAACGAGGGGCATACCCCCCGGCCTACTAGCACAGAACGCTAGAAAAGGAGACAAACCCAAAAAAGAAAGCTGCAACCTAACAGAAACAAAGCAAACAACCTACACCAACAAAAAACATGGAAAGGCAACCGCCCAAATCCCGCTCTGAAGCAGCAGAGAAAAAACAACACCAACACAAAAGTAGCAGAAACAACCCCATTGTAGTAGCTGAAGAGACAACACTGCAGCAACCAAAATGGAGCAGGAAACTGTGCAGAATAGACTACTCCACTGCAGCAACCACTATAAAGAAACCATCAAAAAACACAGAGGCACCACCAATGTAGCAGCAAATGAACACAGAAATAGACCCTTGCAGCAGCAGAAGAAAACCAGAAACAAGAACCTGGGGGCAATACTACTGCAGCAAACCCATAAAATCAAACATCAAAGCAACAAGGAGGAATCAGCAGAAAATTTTTCCTGCAATACAACCGCAGCATTTGCAAACACATCAGAGCATCAGCAGCAAAAACAAGATCTGCAGGAGCAGCAGGAGCAGAAGCATTTTCTGCAGGAGCAGCAGTGGCAGAAACATCAACAGAGAAAATTTTCGTCATTGCAGATCCAGAAAACAAACATCAAAGCAACTAGGAGGCTATAGCAGAACAAATATTAAACACTGCATTTCAACAGCAGCTAAAGCAATACTGCAGGAACAACAGACAACAAAAGACACAACAAAGCAGCATTTGCAGAAGCAGATCTGTTGGAGCAGCTACAGCAGAGGCAGAAATTCAGAAGCAAGCAGCAGCAGAACCTTCAACAGAAACTTTCCATCACTGCAGAATCTGCAGGAATTGCAGCAACATAAAAGCGACTAACCAGTAGCAGAAAACACATCAATTTAGATGCAGAAAACACATCAGAACAGTAGCAGAAATTTGTGCAGAAAACAATGATGTGCAGAAAGCCAAATATGCACGATCTGCGCATAAACACTTCAGCAGTGTAGCAGAGAATTTAATTTTGGGCAGCTATCTCAATTTCACAATATAAAATTTTGCAATTAAAGAGAATTAAAACATTTTCCAATGAGCTAAACTGGGTTGTAAGCGCAGAGCTTTGGGAAAACCTTTCCAACTGTGAAGCCTTGTCTTCACTGTATGGATACAATCCTGAGATACCTGAATATCATTGTGGCCTTGACCTCCATGTCTCCTTAAGTTTCTTTCAAGCCAGATTTTGGACATTGGACATGCCTGGGATAGACCCAAAGGTCATCACCCATAGGCTTAACGTGGATCCTCACAGGAAGCCTATCAAACAGAAGAAAAGGTCTTTTGCTCCAGAAAGACAAGAAGTGATCAGAAACGAGGTAGAAAAATTGTTGGAAGCAAAGTTCATAGAAGAAATTTTGTATCCGGAATGGCTAGCTAACCCGGTAATGGTCAAGAAGTCCAATGGAAAATGGAGAATCTGCATTGATTTTACTGATCTCAATGATGCATGCCCTAACGATTGTTATCCCCTACCCAGAATCGACCTATTGATAGATGCTACTGCTGGGCATGAGCTTTTAAGCTTCATGGACGCATTCAGGGGGTATAACCAAATACGCATGGATCCAGATGACATCCCGAAGGTATCATTCATCACGGATCAAGGGTTGTACTGTTATTTTGTAATGCCCTTCGGTCTGAAAAATGCCGGTGCAACCTATCAAAGGTTGGTTAACAAAATCTTTAAGCCCCTTATAGGGAAAAACATGGAAGTCTATGTAGATGACATGTTAGTCAAAAGTCTGAAAGGGGAAGGACATGTGGATGATTTGGCTATGTCCTTCAACATCCTTAAAAAATATGGAATGAAGTTGAATCCCTCCAAGTGTGCTTTTGGCGTTGCCTCTGGCAAATTCTTGGGCTTAATGGTCTCGCAGAGAGGAATCGAGGCCAACCCAGACAAACTTAGAGCAGTCTTGGACATGAGCCCCCCAAAGACAGTAAAGGATGTTCAAAGATTGACGGGAAGAATAGCCGGGCTAGGGAGATTTATGTCAAGGTCAGGGGACCGGTACCATCCTTTCTTCAACGCTCTCAAAAAGGCTAAGGACTTCCAGTGGACGCCAGATTGTCAAGAGTCATTTGAAAAGCTTAAGATATACTTAATCTCTCCTCCACTTTTAACTAAACCAATCGAAGGGGATGTTTTGTGTATATATCTGGCTGTCTTAGAGGTGGCAGTCAGCGTTGTGCTGATTAGTGAAAGAGATGATGCTCAAAGACCTGTATACTATGTGAGTAAGGTCTTGCATGGTGTTGAAGTTAGGTATGAAAGGCTGGAGAAGTTTGTGTTGGCCCTAATAACGGCCGCCCGCAAATTGAGACCTTATTTTCAGTCTCATGCGGTAGTTGTGCTGACAGACCAACCCCTGAGGAAAGTGATACACAGCCCTCGAGCAAGCGGCCGAATGATTAACTGGGTTGTCGAATTGGGAGAGTTTGACATCACTTATAAGCCGCAACCAGCCATAAAAGTCAAAGCTCTGGCAGACTTCATTGTGGAATGCACCCTTCCAAAAGATAAGGAAGAAGATGATGTAAAAGAAGTAGTGAGGCAGTCAGAAGAATGACGATTGTTTATAGATGGAGCATCTAACTCAAAAGGAAGTGGTGTAGGCTTGATCCTTATTAGCCCTGAAGGCTTTGAGGTAAAGTACGCCTTCTCCATTAAGTTTTATGCTACAAATAATGAAGCGGAATACGAAGCCCAGATGGCCGGACTGAACCTAGCGAAAGCTTTGGGGGTACAAGTTATGCAAGTGTATACTGACTCTCAGTTAGTGGTCAAACATGTGAAAGGAGAATACGAAACCAAAGACGTAAAAATGGCTAAGTACTTGACCCTAGCAAAAGCTATGATAACCACATTTGAAAGGTTTGATATCCATCATGTTCCGAGAGAACTGAATGAAAGGGCTGACGCCCTATCTAAATTGGCAAGTGGAAACCTTGGTGAATACGAAAGCGGAATATATGCGGAAGAGGTTGAGGCGCCAGTTATAGATGCAAAGCTAGTTGCACCCATAGAGCACGAGGCCTGCTGGATGACTCCTATCATCCAATATCTTGAAGAAGGTCTCTTCCCTGAAGACCCGAATGAGGCTAGGAAAGTTCGTATAAGGTCAGCCCGTTATACTCTTATTAATAATGCCTTGTATAAATGGTCATTTGTCCTACCCTATTTGAGGTGCCTCACCCCACAAGAAGCTTTGTCGGCTCTTCAAGAAGTCCACCTTGGGATATGTGGACAACACTTGGGTGGAAGAGCCTTAGCCTATAAAATAATGAGGCAAGGTTACTATTGGCCGGGAATGTAGCAAGAAGCTGTCGACTTTGTGAAAAGTTGTGACAGGTGTCAGAAGTTTGCACCAGTAGTAAGGCAACCTGCGGAGCTCCTTTCTTCAATCAGTGCTCCCGTCCCCTTCGCCTTGTGGGGGATTGATTTGGTCGGACCACTCCCCGTTGGGACAGGTCAACGGAAATACTTAATTGTGGCCATAGACTACTTCTCTAAATGGGTTGAGGCGGAGGCCTTAGCCACGCAAACGGCACAAAAAGCGGAGAAGTTTTTATGGGAGTCAATCATATGCCGGTTTGGCCTACCACAGGTCATTATCACAGATAATGGGAGACAATTTGAAGAAAGAAGGTTCAAAACCTTCTGCCAAAACCTTAACATTAACCAAAGGTTTACCTCAGTAGGCCATCCTCAAGCTAATGGTCAAGTGGAGGTAACTAATTGAATTATTGTCTATGGAATAAAGAAAAGGTTGGAAGAAGCTAAAGGAGCCTGGGTGGAAGAGTTGCATGTAGTTTTATGGGCATATCGGACCACATGTAAAGTTGCGACAAGGGAAACGCCATTCAACCTAGTATATGGGACAGAAGCGTTTATCCCCTTAGAAATGGGCCTACCTTCAGTAAGAATAGTAGGCTTTGATGAACAAGAAAACTGTGAAGGTATAAGAGCTGGTATGGATCTGATCGAGCATGTCAGAGATAAGGCCCAGCAAAGGATTGAAAAACACAAGAAAGTGGTGGCCAAGTTTTATAACTTAAGGGTGAAAGGTAGAGCCTTCAAGCAAGGAGACTTAGTACTTCGAAGGATGGAGGTGTCAAACCCAAAAGTTGCTGCTGGAAAGTTAACTCCTAACTGGGAAGGACCATATCAGGTCACGAAAGTCTTAAAGCCCGGATCACACCAGCTTCAAACCTTAGAAGGCCAAGAAATACCAAGATCATGGCATAGAGGAGATTGTTTCAAATTCCTTGGCAATTATAAACAAGGTAAAGAGAAATGCGAAATATTATAAAAAGGCTCGATGGCCAACAGAGTTTTACACATGATTGAAAGTTGTAAATAAAAAAAAAAACTATGGGGCCTGCTGCCCCTAATCTTCCCGATCATCTTGAGGGATGTTCTCCCCTTCCTCCTCCTCCTCCTCCTCGTCCTCACTATCCGTAACCTTTAAAGGGATTTGCTCGAGAGGGACCCCCTGCCTCTCAACATGGTGGCGTCGGACAATCAGCATCTTTTTTTCTCCTTCCTCTATTATAGCCTCGCGGTCCACATTCGGATAGAGGGAAAGCACCTTCTCGGTGCAAAGGTGATAGCTGCCAAGCATGATCTTGTACTCTGAGTCCAAGCAGGCATCCTCAGCGTCCTTCTGAAATTTTGTAGAAGCCTTGTACTTCTCCACAGCAACAGCAGGGGCCTTCTCCAGCTCATTCTTTAACCCACGATTCTCAGAGTCAAGAGAAAGATTCTTGGTCTTCAAAGTGTCATTAAGAGCATAGAGAGTCTCAGTGAGTAACTTGGAATTCTCTATCTCTTTCTCCAGACCCTCCTTTGCAGAGCAGTAAGAGCACACTTTGTCTCGAGCAATTTGAAGTTGGCTATCCTTCTCGGCGAGGTCATTCTCGAGCTTGTTAACCCTTTCCCAGTTCTTTTCAGTGCGAGCAGTAAGCTCGGCCACGTACACATGATGCTACAATTCAAAAGAAAGTTAGCAATAACCTTACTAAGGAATCGACAAGTTATAAAAGAAATGCTTACCATAGCATATGTGTGAGCAAAGTTAGAGACAACGGTTGGAAAAGAAGATTCTTTAGAGATATCCTTGTCAACAGGGGGCACCGCCCCCAGCAAAAATTCCTTTGCAGGGCCATGCTCCCCAAGAATGGTATCACTTCGAGTAAGGGGCCACCCTGGAATGAAAGGATCCTGAGGATTAGTGAAAATGGGAGTTTCTCTCCTAGGACCAGAGCTGGTTCCCTTATGTTTTTTTGGGAAAAGGAGGAAGATTGTCATCGGCATCAGAGGCTTTAGGAGCAGTCTCGGTCTCAATTTCAACATTGATTAGTTTAAACGGAGGGATGGTGCTCTCTTGCTGATCAGAAGAGGGGCCCTCCTCACCCCTATGTCTTTTTTGTGCCGCCCTCCTACTTTTTGACTTCCTCAAAGAAACAACCTTTGCACGCTCCAAACCTGAGGAAAAATAAGACAAACAGTTAAATATCCCTGATACAGTAAGGATGTAACCTAATATTGAGATAGGAATAAGAAAAATACTTTGGCCTTTAGCAGCGTTGAGACCCCATCTAATAAGGCTCTTCTCTAAAAGGAGGTCCAGCACATTGTCTTCGTCAGCCCCATCAGCTGCTAGTTTCTTGGCCATCTCCTTTTCAACCTCCAGAACCTCCCAGGTTATTTTATCCTTATGCAAAATATTCCACTTTGGGGGAAGAATGTCACCCCATTTTCCCCCTTCCCAGTGTAGATAATAGAATTTAGTCTTCCAAATACCCGATGAGTCTTTTAAAGTCGTGGTATTATATATTTTGGAAACTAAAGAGCGGTGTTGGAAATACACCCACCCAATGTTGTTAGACCCAGTATGTCTCAGCTGGAACATGTATCTAAAGACACGCATGGAAGGGGTAACATTTCTTTGGACACACCTAAGCAGGAAGGCATAGATCACTCGCCATCCATTGGGTGTGACCTGACTTAGGTGGACTAGGTAACTACTGAGCAAACGGGGAATAAATTCATGAAGAGGAAATCGGAGCCCAGCCTCCATACAATCATAAAATATGCACAAGTCTGTGCGTACATTGCAAGCCCTGTCGACCTCAATGGGTAACCTAAGAGAGTAGGGGGCATATATACAATGACGAATGGCAAATTTTTGGAGATAATTGAGGAAACATATTTATAAGCGTCAAAATTATAATTACTTAGGATTTCATCCCTAGCCACGTCAGCCACATCTTGGGCAGACCCGTGTCGCTGGGCATCGATGACATGGTCAATGCCCGGCCCACTGGGCCTGGAAGGGGTGGATTCGGTCGTCCCCCCATCTTGGGTCAAATGTGGCCCCTCTAAAGCACGAATAGCTTCAATTGTGTCTAAGGGATCAATGAAAGGAATTGAAGTAGAAACTGGAGAATAAACAGACTCGGTAGAGGTACCTAAATCCATGTCGATTGAAACAACCTAGGGATGATGAAGTCGATGAATGAGCTGAAGAACACTTGATTGAATGTGGTAGCAAAGGCTTGCCGGAAATCGCCTTATGGTGGTTTCGATGCCGGAAATCACCTTACGACGGTTTTAAGGTAGTTGGAAATCGCCTCACGGTGGTGACAATGTCGGAAATCGCCTAAGTAGAGAAGAGCAATTTATGAGTTTCTCAGAGTAATTTTTGAGGAGAGTAAAAGTGAAAACTCACTTACCTCGGGGATGAAATATATAGCTGCCTAACAAAAAAATGTTACCGTTGAGATCAAAGTTGATTCAACGGATGAGATCACTCGACCGTTGGCATTCAAACAACTCGATATGGGCCGAAAGCCCATTAGATGAACACACTGTTCAAAAACGTGGGGACCGATTTGAAAAGCCCACAAGTCCACAACTTATTACACCTCGATATTGACGGGGTATTTTCTAGCGACGCAATCGCCAATTTGACCCGTTAACTCTTAGGTTGACGGGGTATTTCCTAGCGACGCAATCGCCAATTTGACCCGTTAACTCAAAAGTTGACGGGGTATTTCCTAGCGACGTAATCGCCAATTTGACCCGTTAACTCTAAAGTTGACGGGGTATTTCCTAGCGACGTATTCACCAATTTGACCCATTACCTCTTAAGTTGACGGGGTATTTCCTAGTAACGCAATCGCCAATTTGACCCGTTAACTCTTAATTTGATGGGGTATTTCCTAGCGACGCAATCGCCAATTTGACCCGTTAACTCTAAAGTTGACGGGGTATTTCCTAGCGACGCATTTGCCAATTTGACCCGTTACCTCTTAAGTTGATGGGGTATTTCTTAGCGACGCAATCGCCAATTTGACCCATTAGCTCCTGAAGTTGACGGGGTATTTTCTAGCGACGCAATCGCCAATTTGATCCATCAACTTTGAAAGTTAACGGGGTAAATTCTAGCAGGCCACGAGCTGTTTTGGCCCGTCAACTTTGGAGGTACCCCGAAGTTGACGGGGAAAGGCACTTCCCGCCAAACAAAAAAAAAATGAGAGAGAAATTTTAATTTTTGATTTCAATAACTGTAACCAAAAATTAGGGGGCAAGTGATATGAGCTAAAAATAACAAGCCCTAAGAATAATAAATACAATGTAATTAATAGTAAGGCCCGAAAGGCCCACTGTGGTTGATTCGTCTACATTCAATGAACCCAAGATAGGGCAGAAATAAATAAAGGATTGAGATCTCCTTTGAAAACAGAATCCTGATAGGATTTGAAAGAGCAATCTTGATAGGATTTGGAAACCATCCTGATAAGGACTTGGAAGACTAATCCATTCAGGACTCTGATAATCTGGGTGTTTATAAATAGAGGCCAAACAACAGCATATAAGGTAACTAATTCTTTTCATACAACTTTTGCTTATTCTTTTGAGCCCTTACTAACACACACACTCGAGGGTCTTCCAAAAGGGCTGAAGCCTCACCATTCTTGAAAGTTTTTTCTTTGTAGGTAAGAAAGGCGTTAAATTTGCGGTCAAACGGAGTCAACAATTAAGGGTGTTTTGTAACCCTAACCCTAGGTACGTAAATTTGACGTATGAATGAGTATCCACCTTCCACGCATTTTGAATAGCATCTTTAAACCCCTCTAAACCAGCCATGAAATTGAAGAACTAGAAAGGCTTATTGATTTGCTGAGCATGTATGTCCAGATATACAATCATAGTGGTGTGATCAGAAAGTCCCCTTATATGGAAAAAAGCTTGAGAGTGTGGGAGATGAGACAGCCAAACGAGGTTAATTAAGGTCTTATCCAGCATTTTATAGATAGGGTTAGCAAGCGTCGAGTTCCACCAAGACAGGTGAGTGCTAGTTGCATAAACATCAGACAGAGAGCATCCCCTAGGCAAGCTTTAAAGTCAAGCATCCCACCTATTAAATAACAGTTCCCACCTAAAACTTCCAAAGGGGAAATGACCTCATTGAAATGTTCAATAACGCACCAAGGAACACCATCATGAAGAGGAGCTAAATTTTGCAGATTAGCCCATAACAACCTTCTATTTGAAGGAGTATAAAGGCCATAGGCAAAGGTAACCAAAATGTTACAATTAAGGAAAATAGACTTAAACTTTCCCGCCTTTCTCCACCTTCTACTGTTCATCATCTTCTTCCTCCTATTCTTTAACTCGTTTTAGTTAATATTCTCTTCTTTTCATGGACCCAGGATCATGGGCGGGATGAATATTGCCCCTATTGCTCGCTCTGGTCCTCTTGAAATACTATTGATGGTAGAGTCTGACCCCTCTAAAACTCCCATTAACTTAGTTTCTGTTACTGATGACGATTCTAGCTCTGAAGGCGGAGAATTTGTGCCTAACTGCTTTTTTGATAACTTTAGAGATATCTTTGTTGTTGTTGCTTCTCTCTCCAAGAATAATAAAGACTCTGCTATCTACGAGCGCTGGAAGAATGAAGCCCTAACCAGATTTCTCAACTTGATTGGCTGGTCTTTATCTGATGTTCAACAATTCTCTCTTTCAGGTATATTTCCTGATAAGCCCTCGTCCATTAAGCCCTTTTTAGCTAGCTCTTCTGCAGGCTGCTCTGGGAATCCTAGCCCTCTCTCTTGCTCTGAGGTTGGTATACTTGCTGCTCCCACTTTTCTTTCTGTACCCATTCCTCCTCCCCAACCCTCACCTGCTAGCCCCGATCCCGATTTGGGGCTTTTGCAACATGATAAGCCTAAATCTAGGAGTAATATTGTGGGTAATGAGTTTTCTAAACCTGTAACCCTCCAATTTTTCCCCCCTAGCTAGAAAATGGAACAGTGCTTGTTAAGGCACCTGTAGATGTTTTAAACAAAGGGATTAGACAGTTTGAAACCTGCTTGGTGGGCCATTTTCTCCAATCTAGAATTCCTTATAATGTTGTTGCTCCTATTGCCATGAAACTTTGGGGTAATCTTGGTTTAAAGCGAGTTTTCACTCACAAAAACTTTTATATGTTTCATTTCAATATGGTGGCTGATAAGGACAATGTTTTAGCATTGGGGCCATACTATATCCATAACAAATTGCTCGTTCTCAGGCCTTGGAAGGAGGGGTTTTCTACCAACACTGAATGTTGTACCAAGGCCCCCGTTTGGGTAAAATTCCATAATGTTCCACTATCCAACTGGACAGCTGAAGGTTTAAGCTATGTTGTGAGTGGAATTGGTAAACCTCTCTTCCTAGACAAAACCACACAGAACTTGGATCCTATGCCCTTTGCGAGAGTTTGTGTTGAGTTAGATGTTGCATTTACTTAACCAAAATAGATCTTAGTTTTTACCATTGATGAAGATAATAGTGTTGGCATTCCTGTTACTGTAATGGTTAAGTATCAAAATCGACCCCCTTCCTTCCCCACCTGCAAAGTCTTTACGCATTTTTTTCTTAAATGTTCGAAAGCTCGCTTTGTCTGGGTTCCGAAGACTCTTGATAAATCCGCTGTTGTTCTTCCTACAGCTAGATTACCTCTCATTCCTATAGATCCTCTTGTGAACAAATTATCTTCTTCTGATCCTCTCTTAGTTGGTAAGCCTGCGGTCCAATCTAATACCAATGAAGGTTAGACTTTAGTCTCTAAAAAGAAAAGCATAGACTTGGGGAATGCTCGGGACCCGGGTCAAGGTTCCTCTGATGGCAGTTCTTTTCCTCCTCCTGACAACAAACTCCTTGGTAAACTTAAAGGGGTAGATGAAAAGGAGCTCAAAGATCTTAAAGATCACGAAATTAATTCCATCAGTCTTGTGGACAGCCCTTCTTTACCCCACCACTCCCAAACTTCTTCTTCCAAGAAGAAAAAGGGTAGGGGAAAAAATAACTTTCCCCCTCTCTATTTTTTTGATGAAGATCAGTTCCTACAATGTTTGGTGCATCAATAAATCTTCTAGGCAAGAGGATATTAGAATATTCCTTGCGAATAATGGCATCTCCTTTGTGGGTCTTTTGGAGACTAGAGTTAAATCTCACAAAGCAGATGCTATTGCCTCCAAGCTTAATAGATATTGGCACTGGCTTCATAACTATAGCCACCATCGGAATGGCAGAATTTGGGTGGGCTGTGACCCTCATACTATACAAGTGTCAATTTTGCATAGCACTAGCCAACTTATCCATTGTCGCCTCCAGCATCTTGAATCGAAGGCTGTGTTTTTGGTCATTGTTGTTTATGCTTTCAACCTAGCCTCACAAAGGAAATCCTTTTGGGCACATCTATGCACTATCAATGACAACACGCGGGGCAGTTGGCTTGTGCTTGGAGACTTCAATGTCATCCTCAATTTGGAAGATGCTTGGGGAGAATGGGGGGTCTATGATGCAGGGATGTATGAATTCAAAGACTGCTTAATTAACTATAATCTCACTGATATTAGAGCAGTTGTTCCACATCATACTGGTGGAATGGTCAAGCGAATTTCTCGATTTCTAGGAAGATTGATAGAGCCTTGGGGAATGACTGCTGGCTTACTAACTTGCCACACTCCTTCGCCACCTTTGAGGCTAGGGGCTTGTCTGATCATGCTCCTATCATCCTTGATACAGGTATTAAATTTAAGCCATCTTTTAAACTCTTTCAATTCTTCAACTATATGTTGGATCTGGATGGTTTTAGTATTGTGGTATCTAAGGCCTGGAATACTCGAGTCCAAGGGTCCCCTATGTTTGTTCTTGCGGAAAAATTGAGGATCACCAAGAAAGGTTTAATCAAGCTAAACTCCAACCATCGTAAGAACTTGGTTTCTTCTGTAAGGGCTAAAAAGGACCTCCATGAGTTTCAGCTGCGACTACAATAGTCTCCTGCTGATATCAACCAGTCTAATATTGATACTGAAAAGGCTCTTCTTACAACTCTTGAGGCCGCAATGGCTAATAAGGAACGCATCTTAAGGCAAAAATCAACAGTTCAATGGCTTGACTGTGGGGACAAGTACTCTAAGTTTTTCTTTGCTCAGTTGTAGAATAGATGGAACCAGACCAAAATCCTTATGCTTAATGATAATCTAGGTAACCCTCTTCTCGACCAAGGTGAAATTAAGAGGGAAGCAGTGGATTACTATAAAAAGCTCCTTGGTACTTCTCTATGCCTCTACCAGGGGAAAAAGACTCTTCAAAAGTTCATTGATAAATCTCTACCTCCGGATTTGGCCCATCAGTTAGTTAATCCCATTTCTATTGATGAAGTCTTTAATACTCTGAAAAGTATGAAAAGAAACAAAGCTCCTGGGCCCGATGGTTATAATGTTAATTTTTTCCTCCACTCTTAGGACATTGTCGGGGATGACTTTACAAAAGTTGTACTTCATTTCTTCAATAATGGTACGATGATTAGAGAGGTTAATGCTATTGCTATTGCTCTGGTTCCTAAAGTTCAAAACCCAACAGTTATGGTTGTCTTCAGACCTATATCTTGTTGTAGCACTCTCTATAAGTGTATCTCTAAGATTCTGACTAATAGAATAGAACGAGTCCTACCAAGCTTAATGTCTCCAGAACAAGCCGCTTTTGTTAAGCGTAGGAAAATTGGGGACAATATTCTTATTGCTCAAGAATTATTAAGAGGTTATCACAGGGAAGCGGGGCCACCTAGATGTGCATTAAAAATTGACCTTCGTAAAGCTTTTGACTCAGTCAATTGGAATTTTCTCTTTGATACTTTGTAGCTGATGAATTTTACTTTTCAATTTGTTGGCTAGATAAAATCGTGTATTACCACAGCCATGTTCTCAGTTAAAGTCAATGGCTCCCTGTGCGGCTACTTCCAAGGTAAACGAGGGATTCATCAAGGTGACCCTTTATCTCCCTACTTATTTGTTATTGTCATGGAGGTTCTTAGTATGATCTTGGCCAAGGAAACCATGGATCCGCTTTTCTCTCATCACTGGAAAGTTGGGAAAATCTCCCACCTCATTTTTGCAGATGATCTAATGCGTTTTTGCAGAGGTGAAGTAGCATCAATCAAAATCCTTCTCCATGCTCTGGACATGTTATCCTCTCTCTCGAGTCTTCGAAGGAATGTAGCAAAGAGCCAAATGCTTTGTTGCAATGTAAAATCTGAATATCTACAAGAGATTTTGGCCCTATCCCAAATGCAAGTCACTAATGAGCATGCCAAGTTCTTCGGTGTCCCGCTTATATCAAAAAAACTTTCTACTTCTGACTGCGAGCCCCTCATCTAGCTGATTACCAGGAAAATAAATTCCTGGACTAACAAGTTTTTGTCTTTTGTAGGTTGAAGACAACTTATTTGCTCGGTCCTCTTTGTTATTCAATCATACTAGAGTAGAATGTTTCTCTTTCCCAAGTATGTTTCTAAGAAAATTGATAAACTTCTATTGTTATTTCTCTTGAGGGGTTCCAGTTCTTCACGGATAGCCTGGTTTACCATCTCTCTACCTTTTGAGGAGGGAGGGCTTGGAATTAAAAAGGTGGAGGGATGGAATAAAGCTCAGCAGATTCATCTTTTTCTCTCCCTTATTAATCCTCGATCCACGAATCTCTAGGTGGAGTGGGTGCGACGTACACTCCTACAGAAATGCAAGCTTTGGACCACTAGCTACATTTAATGTTTCAGACTTGATTCCTTTTGTTGGCGATGACTATGTGATGTATTTGATCTGGTAGGATTAAACACAGGTTGCCGAAAATAACTTTAGCACGATTTCGTAAAGTAATTAATCACCAGGTAATCAACACTAAAGGATCAATCTGTTTTAGTTTCTTAAAGAATTTAATCACCCGCAAGCTAAAACAAATCAGTTGTGAAAGTATAAAGGAATTAACCACCAACTTTCAGGATAATCGTAAGTAAAAGCTCACACAATTTTATTAATCAAAGTCTGTCTCTTCCATACATTATGAACAACTATTTATAAGCTGAAAAATCAAGAAAACCTAATCCTAATTGGAAAGAATTTACAATTGAAAGAATTCCATTATAAAAAGAAATCTAATTAAACAAGGAAAGAATAGAAACAAACCTATTACAATTAGAAAACTAATAAAAATAATTTAATAAACTGCAACCGAGGAAATAGTCCCTGACGGGTTAAATGGAATTAGTCTCCAATAGGCTTAATTTGCACGTAGTCTCCAACAGTACAAATTATCCCCTGAGAAGCTTAGTCTTCGACAGTATAATTTATACCCTGACGAGCTTAGTCTCCGAAAGCATAAATTATCCCCTGACGAAACCATAATCCTCGATGACCATTTTATCCTCTGACGCGCGTAGTCTCTGATGACCAGTTATTCCCTGGCTCATGCAAGAACATCCCCTGATGCGAGGTTCGACATGTTCATGAATATCCCCTGACTCGGCCACAACAGCTTTACTTCAACAAACTTATGTTACTAAAAATACAAAACTAGAAGCTAACTAAAAACTAATTACAAGTTAAATAACCCACAATTAATCCAATGGATCACTATGAAGAAGATTTGAGGACAAATCTTTTCCCACAAGGAGGGGATGCCATGGGCATGAACAGGAAGGAAACAGATGGTGATGGTGAGCTTAGACTTAGGGGTCCAATTACTAGATCCAAGTCTAAGAAGTGTGAAGCAAACTTGTCAATTGTAGAAGGTTTGACACTTGAAGAGTTTCGGACATTGGGGCTATGTTTGGAGAACTATGGAGAAGAAAAAGAAACCTGGACTTGGGCAAATTTGTGTTATGATCCTTTGCAAGGTGCTTATAATTCTGTTATGTTAGGTTTTATAACATTTGATGATCATTGTATCTAGAATACTTAGATATAAAAATGTACAGTTAGTGCTAATTTATAGCATTTGGATTTTTGTAGCTGGTAGTTTACTCTCTGATTCATGTGATTTATTTTTATATGGGAGTAAGTTGATGTGTATTATAAGAGACTATCAGAACTGCATTAGAGAGTTCAACAAGTCAGAGATTATGTTTAGTCTATTGGAGACTAAGGAAAAAGCTTATCAGAGACTATAGCTTAAAGCGTCAGAGACTAATCTTAAGTCATCAGAGACTAAGATTAAACCATCGGAGACTAAGATTAAAGCATCAGAGACTAAGCTTAAGCTATCGGAGACTAAATAGTTGATCAGAGACTAAAGTAAAATTACTCTCATTGATCAGAGACATGGAAATTGAAGAGTCATTGAAGATGAAGCTGGTTAGAAATATACCAGAATAGTAATTAAGAAATATATAGCTATTCGAATTTTATATAGAAAACATATGTTGAATAGGATTAGAAGTTGAATTACAATTCAGATTTGGAAGCTGTAATTAATTTTACAGAGTTATGTTAGAAGTTGTATGATTATATAGATTTGTATATGTACAGTACAGAAATCAAAGCTGACAATCAATTTTTGATTGTTAGAATTTGTAATCAATTGTTAATCAATAAAAGTAATTGTTTATAAATTTATTCTTGTTCTTTAATTTTCGCAAGTTGTAATACTTTGAAGAATAGGAATTTGAAAAGATTTCAAGAACTTGTATTCAAGCCCCCCCCCCCCTACAAGTTCAAGGCTATTTCACTGGGACAACATGTTATTACTTTGCTTTCAAAAATGGAGTCAACCACGTTCAAGATTTAGTCAAGACTTGACTGAGAATATGCATCAGGGGATGACGAAGGAAGTATCAGGGGATACTTTATAACAACGGAGACTACGGGCGTCAGGGAATAAATTACAACATCAGAGACTATGGGCGACAGGGGATCTTTAGTCTCTGACAATGTAAATTTACCAGTCAGGGGATGTTAGTCTCCGACAGCTAACTTTACCCATCAGGGGATATCTAGTCTCCGACAATATAATTTGCTTGTCAGGGGATAGCTAGTCTTCAACAGTGTAATTTGCTCGTCAGAGGATAATTAGTCTCTGATAGTTTAATTATCCATTGAAGGTTTCGGTTATTAATTTTCATGTATTTTATTTATTTTCGCATCTGTTTTATATTTGTTTCCTACTTTTAATAGGTTTGTTATCTTTCCTTATTGGATTAGATTTCTTTCCAATGTATTATTCTTTCCAATTAGGATTAGGGATCCTAACAGCTTATACATAGTTGCTCATATTGTACAATGAAAGTTAGTTGATTGATTAATTAAATTTAGAGTTATTCTGCAATTTTTTTCTTGTTTGTGTGATATAAACAGAACCCTATTCGTGTGATTCAAGTAGTATTGAACGTGTGATTCATTCAAGAACCTTAAGTCAAATTCTTGTGCGTACATCAATAAGTTGATTTAAGCTATCCGAGGCTGTAGGCTTAAACACCCTACATCAAAGACTCGTAAGAATTAGTTCCTTGAAAGGTTCTAATTCGTGTTGCTCAACCTTGAGTATCGTGGTCAATGCATGGGTTTCTTTCTTTTGTGTTTTGGTAGGGATAAGTTGCTGGGGAACAATGGGGGTAAGAGTGATTTTCTTGTTGTTTAGGACAAAGGAGTATGTGTTTTTGTAACCATCATGGTTAACACTCCTATCAAACAACCAAGGTCTCCCTAACAACACATGGCATGCATCCATAGGGATAATATCACACCACAACTTTTCTTTATATGTTCTACCAATGCTGAAAGCTAGTAAAACCCGAGAGGTAATTTGAAAACCTAATCCATTGGAGTTATGGGGTGTTAAACAATCGAATGTAACTTTGTATAAAGGGGTGAATCTTGCTTTGAAGGGTGTGTCCTTAGATTTATTCTCTATTGATGCTTATGCAGGACATTGGTTAGGAAGCACTTATAATTCTGCAGCTACTTTACTTGTAAATTTGGAATTGTGCAACTTGAGGACTTAGCCGAGAACTGGTCGAGGACTGGCGTCAGGGCGTGCCGAGGATAGCATCAGGGTGTGCCGAGCCTCGCGTCAGGGGATGTCTTTATGTGCGTCAGGGGATGCGAGTCTCGTCAGGGGATAAGTTATACATCGGAGACTAATTTAGTCATCAAGGACTAAGTCATCGGAGACTAATCTAACCCATCAAGGGATAATTAGTCTCCGACAGCCTATTTAACTCGTCAAGGGATAATTATCCACTGACGGGTGCAGATATGTTGTTTTTTTTTATTTATTATTATTTTTTGTGTTTGTTTTATATTTGTTTCCTATTCAGAATAGGTTTGTAGTCTTTCATTGTTAGTTAAGACTTCTTTCCAATGTAATATCATTTCCAATTAGGATTAGGTTTTTATCTCAGCTTATAAATAGCTGCTCATAATGTATATTGAGGCAGACTTTGATATATACAGAATTCGTGAGTTTTAAACTTGTAATTATCCTGAAAGTTGGTGGTTACTTCCTTTATACTTTCACAACCAGATTTGTTTAGTTTGTGGGTGATTAAATTCTTTAAACAAACTAATATAATCGATCCTTTAGTGTTGATTCTTGGTGATTAATTTCTTTACGGAGTCTTCCTAAAGTTAATTTCTACGTTGTGTTTGATCCTTCCAGATCAAATACATCAATACCATTACCTTGATTGACACTAGTACAAAACTGATCATATGCGTCGGTTAATTAACACATTTTGCGTCGGTTATGAGGAGACGCATATGCAGGAAACACAAAAACTTACATATTTTGCGTCGGTTAAAGACACGACGCAAAAAAGAAGAATATGCGTCGGACCTTTATAAACCCGACGCAAATAATAGTGTAATTTGCATCGGTTATTATAAAATAACCGACGCAAATGATTGTTTAATAAAAATTATATTTAAAAATAATTTCATCTATTTGCGTCGGGTATTTTAAAATAACCGACGCAAATGATTGTTTAATAAAAAAATTTTAAAAATAATTTCATCTATTTGCATCGGTTGTTTTAAAATAACCGACGCAAATGATTGTTTAATAAAAATTCATTTTAAAAATAATTTAATATATTTGCGTCAGTTATTTTAAAATAAATGACGCAAATTATTGTTTTATAAAAATTCATATTTTAAATAATTCAATCTATTTGCGTCGGTTCTTTTAGAATAACTGACGCAAATTATTGTTTTTTTTTTAAATTTTCTTTTTAAAAAATAAAATATCCTACCTGTACATAAAAAAGGATACTCGATATGCCACAACAAGCCAAAATAGTAGAAAATCCAACCATTTCAATATTTGCAAAACAGGAATATATACAAATCCAAATTTACTAATAGTTCAAAACAAGCATATTTACAAACTGTTCAAATTACATGTCCAAATGTACAAACTATCCAAATATATTAGGTCACATACAATAACTCATAAAAAAATTTGCACAGAGCTCTCTAATTTCATCAAGATCAGACTGAGTATACGACTCTTGTGCACTCAAACCCTGAAGAATAAAAAAGAAACAATTTTGCATATAATTAAAAGCAATATACAAGGTAATTAATTTGTTAATAGATTTAAATAGTTAATTGCATGCATATAATTAAAAACAATATACCTCAGTCCATTTTGTAAAGGGAGCCTGTTGATGCAATTTGACGATGTCATACATGTACCTCATGACATAGTAGCCGCATTCAACACTTCCTTTTTGTTGAGGACACTATATAAATAGTCAAGTTGATTAAAATTTTAATAAGAAATTATATTAAGAACCAACAAAATCAACTTTGTTTGGATAAGTTAGCAAGTATTTTATACCTTAATCTCTTTCGTACACCATTGCAACTTGTTCTTTTTGTGCTTGCCACCTTGAGCAACATATGATTTAAATGCCCTACAAAATTATATATATTATAATATGAGTAAATAAATATGTTAAAAGAGTTTTACACGTTTAACTTATATTAAAAACTTAGGAACTAAAATATTATTTACTTACACTGCCATTACGTTCTTTATCGGCATATTCCTTTCCTTCTTCAATGAGTCGTACACATATACTGTGCTTTGCTCACAAGATATGAGAAACAACAGCCAATGCTCACTACATTTTTACAAATTAAATAACAATGTTAAATTATATCAATGAACAAGCTAGCTACAATAAGTTAATCCCACCATTTTTATGTTCTTACCTTTGGAAGTACGACGCAATGATGAATTTGGCTCCCCGGCAACCTAGAAAAATTGACGCAATGTATCAAGTAGACACATCTGGATCATTTTTTGCATTTGCCAGTGCTTGAGGACACAGGAATCCAAATGCATTAGATCCCTTAGTCATCTCGTTCAAGTACCTTAAATATAATATACAAATTACTCATTAGTTACTTTATAAAATAAACCTGTATATCAGCTAAAAAAAAAAAGATCAATGAGAATGTATGAAAATTATAGTCTCACCTCATTCAAATTTGTACGACACTTATATTCAACCATTCCATTCTACAGAATTGGATGATATCTTCGCACGCGATGTATATAAGTTGTTCATCTTCCTTCTCAATGTAGTTGTCATAATCCAATGGCACTGAAATTAAGTCCGAGGAAGGCAATCCCATAATCATTTTTGCTAAATATTTACATTTTTCACTCAAGCTCGAATCAACATGAGTAGTTGACCCTTTGCTACGAACTTCATTATTTTTGGTGGGGGGGGGGGGATGCAGACTCTTTACCCTTACCCGGTAAGATGCGATCCTAATTAGATATAAAGTGTTAAAAAATAACATTTACATGAATATAATGAATTAACAACAATCATTTATAATTAATAATGTTATTTTGAAATTTGTTACCTGCCCCAACAGTACAAGTTGTTTAGGCCACTGAACAAAGCTACCTAATTTGTCACCTCCTCTTGTATGTTCATACGTAGGGACGGGAAGAGGAGCTTGCTAAAATTCAGGGCGAATGTCATCGATGGATACACTTACATTGTTGACCTCCATTTGATGCATTCAATGCAAAAACGGTCCCAAAAGCCACAATAGTTTTGCCGATCTCAGGAAGGATGACACAGAGATGGCATGGAGTCGGCTTCTATGTTAATTATATAAAAAAAATCAGTTAGGATCATATAGGGCACTTATATAATAACTTATGATTGAAAGACATAGAAAAGAGTAAAAATAAGTATACCTTTATTTCTAAGAATGGATCCACCGAGTGAGAGCTACTGTGAATCACGTCGGTTGTTGGGGAATAGGAGTTCCCATCTGGCTCATTACATTTAATACGTTCGCAAGTTGACTTTGCAGTGTACCAATCTGGTCTTTGTATTTCTTATTCATTTCATTCATTTGAGATTGGTACTGCTGCGCAAGTTGATTGGCCACATTTGTTTCAATTTCTTGAGTTATCGTAGACAACTCATCCATTGATATTACGACTTTATGGGACTTGCCTCTGTCTGTCCCAAATACATCCTTCATGCGAACTGTTCCTCCAACCCCTCTGACACGCTCCCCCGTGCTCCTTCTTTCCAAGTGAACGTGACAATATGTCATCATGCCCTTGAGGAATCCACGAACCTTCAGAGGCTTTGTCTTTCCATTCCAACTGTTTCAAAATCAATTTAACGATTAATATTTTAAGCATAACTGTAAATATAAATAATTTTAAATTAACAAAATACTCTTACCATTTTTTGAAAGACATCCCTAGTCTCATCCTTCGGAAAATAATAACCTTCACCTTCATCCCTCTTCCTGACTCTCGCCCGAATCCAATCGTAACTACGATCAGCTCGATCGGTTGATACAATTTCTAAATTAACTGATTCGGACGAAGGCAGAGAATGAAGAGGGTCATCAACCATCCACTTCGATTTTTTTGCTGCATATCCATGTCTACCCAAATAATGTGGATACTCATTAAACTTCTGGTTTTGACGTGCCTTGTCACTTTTAGTCTGTTAGAAAATAAAACAATAATATGAGTAAACAGTCCCTGTTCAACATAATATTATCTGAAAACCAATAATAATATAAATAATGAAAAGAATATACCTGAAATTCTTCACTTTGATGATCATGAGTGAATTTATCCCATTGCTCTCGACTTATGAAGTCATATTTCTCGCAAGGATCCTTGTCTACACGCAAGTATCGGCAGACTAACCTTGACTTGAAATCCCTCCAAATTTTCCCTGCAGATTTTAATATGTCCTTCCGTCTCGCATCATCCGTTATATTCCATTCAGTCTGAAATACTCAAATCATGCAAATCACTAACTTGTAATAAAAGTTCAATGACAATATATGTTAAAACAACTAATTATTCTTTTCAATTCATACCTTAATATCTTCCCAAATCGTATCCTTTAGTCCATCACTGACTTTTTGCCAACTCTGAATATTTATGTCAACCTGAACTCTAACTAGTACTCCAATGTATGACTTGAATGCAGCAACATATGTTCCAATGGGAACACCGAGATTGTGACGACCCCAAAAATCCCTTAATGGATCAGGGCTTCGTCAAAAGAAGGAAAAGATAACCATACATCCATCATAGCATAAATACTGGGTAAGGGAAATATTAGAGAGTTATTACAACCCAAGAATTGTTGGGTTTCATTGGGTCTAAACGCAGCGGAAAAATACGATTTAAAATACCACAAGACGAAATCCAAACCCGAGGATCTATGCGAAACAATTTAATACAGATAGTTTAAGATTTTACCGATTAATTGTGCGAATCTAAAGCTTTGGTGAAGGTGTTGATCGTCTCCAAATCTTTAACGCAATCCAACAGAACTACGTCTCTACGGTATCCAAACGAACCCTCACGAACCGTCTCACGATTCGAACAAGAAGAGTTACAGTACTAGCTGTACGATCTGTATCTGTGACGACCTGGAAAAAAAAAATTTGTGTATCTATAAATAATTTATTCACTCATTTTATTTTATTTTATGTTATTTTATTTTCTTATTAATATGAATATGGTTATTATATGACGCTTTTGGTTGTATGAATATTTTTGGACCCATTAAAAAGGTATAGTTGTTTGATGTTGGTTGCAAGAATAAACAAATGATGTTTATATATATATGCAATAACGTATTCTAAGCTCTTAAAAGAAGCTTGTGTTTGTTGGTTAAGTCCTCTGAAGGACTCAAGAAGATGACATCAGTGCTTACGTATGTTAATTTGATTAATAAGCTGCTTGTGTGTCATCAAGTGGATTAAACGTATATGCATGAAGGACAGCAGGCTTATTACGATGCTTAGCTGCTAAGAATCATGATGAGCAGTCATTTTACCGTCCAGATTAACCAATCATTTTATTTCAAAGCTTAATCTCAGCCTACTATAAATACCTCATTCGGAGGAATATTTCAGTCTCTTTTCTAAAGATTTCCTTTTCCAAAGTTCTTCTTTAAACTTACCATCTCCGTTTAATTTCAAGTTCTTTCTTTTGGACAATCACTTTCAAACAAGCTTTGATTTCTTTCGTCAACCCAGGAGGTAAGAATTTTAAGTTCTCTTTTGCCTTTCTTTTTGCTTGGTATCCGAGAAATTTAGCTGTAGGAGCAAGTCTTTAAGAAAGAAAAAGAAAGGATTATATTCTTTTGTGTCTAGAAGTGTTGCTCATAGCTTAAAGCTTGTTGAGAGTTGATTTATGCAGTTGTAGTTGAGATCATCACCTTTGGAGAAGTGAGGAAGACGACCCTGTATCTGAGACAACTTCTAAAGTTAGTCTTCGACTGTGTTGATGTTAGTCTCTGATGACGTCAGCATTAATCTCCGACTGTGTTGATGTTAGTCTCTGATGACGTCAGCATTAGTCTCCGACTGTGTTAATGTTAGTCTCTGATGACGTCAGCATTAGTCCCAGACTGTGTACATATTAGTCTCTGATGATGTCATCCTTAGTCTTCGACAGGCTAAGTTTAGTCCCTGATGACGTCATCCATAGTCTCTGATGAGAGATACGTTAGTCTCTGATGATGACGTCACCCTTAGTCTCCGTTGAGTTAAGATGACGTCATCAGTCCCTGACGAGTTAATTAGTCTCCGATGACGTCATCCTTAGTCTCCGATGAGTAAAGATGACGTCAGCAGTCTCTGATGAGTTTAATTGTCTCTGACGAGTGAAAATTTTTCCCGAAGGGCAATCTCATGCCATGACAACCATTTTTTATATGAATAGCCATCTTTTAAGTATGGATTTCTCATGTTATACCAACAATGATATTTTACAGAACCCTTTCTCAACCAGTATAGTGAATCTATCTAAGGACCAAGGCAAGTATATATTCATTCCACTTCTTTCTTATGGATTACGTATAATCATCGATTCGATTTACGTAAATGAATGATGTTAATGCCTATGCATGATGATGAATTCTTTTATGATTAAGTAATGTACGATCATTGAATCCGATGTACGTGAAAAGATGTTGATAATTGAAATATGTGTTATTGGGTGGTTGCTAGCTGTTTAAATTTCCTAGCATACCAAATGATGATAAAAATGATGTTTGGGTGTTGCAAGTCATGGACTTGTATGCACACCCAAGTAACTTCTGTATGGATATATATAATTTCGCCTGTGATGATCACTGTCTTTTAATTGTTGAGCACGCCAATATGTGTTGTTGGCAGTCGCTGCTTTTAAATGATTAGCATGTCAAGGCTATTCAAAATCAAGAAAATGTTTACAAGAAGATATATTCATATGGAAAGTTAAGGGGCTGTTGAATACTTTCGCCTGGTATTCTGGCCAATGATGATAAAGAATGATAGACCAAGGCAAGGCATCGGTAATGTGATTCTTTCCGCAGACCATGCGCTTTCTGCGAAGGACTACGTATGTCAAATGATGAATCAAACGACCAGGCTGACCAGCTGGGATGAAATTTGATTATGTATGGTAGTCAGATAATGATCAGTCTGGTCAGGTGATGCATTATCCGATGAATGAAGGGAGAATCATGATTTATTGAAAGAGGGTTAACCCTTGATATCACTCGGGCACCCTAGATGATATATGTTTATTGTTTTTTCAAGAGGTTTTGGCATTGCTTCGTCCAACCTTAGTGAATATTAAAGCTTTTATCTGATTCTTTTTGCTTATGGTTATATACTTGCTGAGCGTAAACGCTCATGTGGAACGCTATGAATGTTTTTTAGGTTATGTCATAAAGGCTGAGTCCCCTAAGAAAGGGAAGGAGAGAATGGCTTAAGGGTGTTATAGTTGTAAGGCCATATGAACCATCTAGAGTTTTGTTTCCGCTGCAGCTTGTTTATTTTCAAGCTATGAGGTTTTGTAAGATGATGTGGACCTTAAGATTTTGTAATGATGTATTTAGGGAATATATTTTCCACAGGTATGTTGTTAAGGCTTGGTTGTGTTATTTGTTTTGTTGTTATGATGTTGTGTTGTAGTTTTCTGGTGCAGCCCGGAGTTCCAGCCTGGGGATCTCGGGGACTGTCACCCAAATCGCTGACAGTGTCCGAGGCCCGGCTCGAGATTTTTTCTGGGGGTGCCACAGTATCTCTCTTTTCTCTCTATATCTTTGAACTCTAATTTCTCTGTTATGAGCAACTGGGGTTCTTAGAATACGTCCAACGTCGTTTTTGAGAGAATAGTTGATATATCATATATATCGCCTTTTATAGAGTAATTCCAAAACCTAATCTAATTAGGAGAATTATAATGCGAATTTTATATTTATTAGATATATATATTTAATCAAGTCTCACTTAATTAATATATATGTACAAATAAATATATATTCGTATTTCCTTCCAATGGACTCTATTTCATACAGATTACTAATATATAATTTAAAGTCATGATTTAATTAAATCAATCTTATTGACATATTAAAATCATTGACATTTAAATTATATCTCCTTAATGAATGTTCTTTGTATGTGACCCTGTAGGTTATTATTACGTTGGCAATAATTTTAAATCATATTATAAAATTATAAACAGTGAGCGGCATCTAGTAATACATCATTGTTACCCAAGTAATAATAAAGTCGTAGATTAAATTCAATCCTTTTAACCATGATATCTAAGATTAAATTCAAGGCATGGATGTGTCATCCTCTTCATAATTTAATCTCAGTTTTCTTGATCAATGAGTAGACTATATGAAACAAATCACTATTTGAGCATGGTCATGCATTTCATAGTCTCACTCAATCAAGAGGCCTATAGATATCACCCCTAATTTATAGGAGGGTTAAATTCCATCTACATCATTCTCATTTCTCACATAGCTCATTATGCATCCAACAATCACCTTTATCGTCCACCCGGTTAAAGGTGACTTTTGATAATGTCAAAACGCATAACTCCTTATGTAGAAATGTCATGACTTCAAGTCGAAGGATCATTACATCATTGTCACTATGAGAATTACTTATGACACATAGCATAACGCTCTATGTAGAATTCTCATGGTGGGTCTGTCCAGTACTATGTTCTCTAACATGTACCTATGTATCAACTTAATATATCTCGTATATATTTATGACCAATGAGATATGGCCATCAGTTAATCCACATACTAGTCTCAATGTATTATTGTTGTCCCACTGACAATGATATTCGACTAAGGACATTTAAGAATAATGATACATGACCTACTTATATGATCTCATATTCAAGTCACATACTTGAATCAATATAATTAGTATCATTCTTCTAAGGACATTTATAATATTAACATTTATATAACGCAGTAAATAAAACATAATAAATTATCATTTAACCAAAACATAACATAAATATAGTGTCACAATCATTACATAATTGGCCACTAGGGCATACACACTAATAAGAATAATACAATTATAGCGGAAGCTATTACATCATCTTTAATTACAAACCAACATCAACACTACTTCTACATCTTCCTTTCTCCCTTCATGTCTTCCTTCCTCCCTCAGTCTCATCAAAAGAATAAATAACTTAGTAGTTTATCAACTTTTCTTTCCCCTTATTAGAGGGTTCAGCCTTAGCGTTCTGTCCTGCAAGACATTAAAATTCAACATAGGTGAGCGATTTACGCCCAGCAAGTATATACACATCGAAGAAGTATATAAGCAATTTAAAAAGAATGTATCTGGAACATCGAAGGGTGTCAAGTCTATTTATGAGGCTTGGTGAAACAATGCCAAGGCCTCGGAAACCTTCAAAGATCATTGAGGATTCACTGATGATACACAACGTGTGATCCTCCTTGAAGAAAGACAGGTATACACCTGAGCATAACTTTCTCAAAATATCCATCGGGGGTTAAACCCGTGGATCTACTAACCATACAGTACACAGCTGGCCAAACTGGACTGCATGATCCCTCTTTTGTGGACTACGTAGTCACTTAGCATTCCTCTAGGTCAGGTGAAGAACACATCAACACCTTTCCTTTCCTCTTGCCAGCCATGTGGCATAACCCATTTAAGGGACATCATTCTCATTCATTTGCAAAGATATAAGATTGTAACATAGCTGATATTCAAAGCTCATTTATATCCATGCATCATCATTCATATCATGCTAGCGGAATTTAAAGCATAGCATGTTCTTTCATAAAAGAAAAACAATTGAAACATAATTCAAGCCTTGCACGCATATCGAATCAAATGATAATGCGTTAAACTGAAATAAACATCAGATTAAATGTATATACTTGCATCAACTTGCAATTAAACATAAAATTGTGAATATACTTGCCTCGGTCCTTTGCACTCAACCAAATTTAATTTACTCGAGAGTGGAAAATTCTGTAAGAATATACATATCACAAGATGAATTTAATATCTTGGTTAAAGTATGAGAGAAAATGCACATGTGATGTCCTTAACTTTTAACATCTCAATTTGGTATAAAATATCTCATCAGAGACTAACAGCATCTCATCAGAGACTAACAACATCTCATCAGAGACTGAAAAAATATCTCATCAGAGACTAAAAATATCTCATCAGAGACTAAGTTGGACCTCGTCTCAGATACAGGGTCGTCCTCCTCACTCCTCCAAGGGTGGTGTTCGTAACCATAACCATACTTAGGTCAAAACTCATCATTCTATTAGTGATACATAACGTTTTCTATGGTCAGCATGCCATCCTAGACACGGTTTAGGGTTCAAACTCAGGTTGAAGAATACTCAAGCATGGGGTTGTAACTACTGACAAAAGAATGATTGGTAGTTAAAGGTTTGTCTACCAGGTGGTTGTCAACAATATTACACCCATCTTAGACAACTTTTGAAATAAAAGACATTAACTCCGGGCGTTAAAATATGTATTAAGTTATACTTTTGGAAATAAATGAACAAGGTATTAAACGTGGTACGTATGACCGAACAAAAGTGTAAGATATAGAGCAGGACTTTAATGAAATACTCTTACCTCCTTGATGGCGAGAAAGAGTTAAAAGCTCTAGTTGTTCTTCCAAAAAGGATAGTTGTTTAGAGAGTAAGTTTGGATTTGGTGGTACATCGTATAGAAGTTTATGAAAGTGGGGCAAGGGTTGTATCAACGTGATATATATATGTCACCAGTTTAGTAACCAGGGCCGTCGGATTTATTTGATCTAAGTCGTTGGCTATAAAAAGAAAAGAAGTGACTGATGAGAAAAGGTTGGTTGCAACGGCTGCTAGTACCCATCGGTTGTTTATCATAGCCCACTCTATGGTACTGACGGAGGTGATGCACATTAAATGCTACTGTCTCCCCGCAGTAGGTTTTTAAAAAATAAAAACGGGTACTGTAGTTAATCTTGTTCACACTTGGTGAGCCCTTTTTCCCGCGTGATCACACCCTTTCACAAGAAAATTCTTGAATGTAATAACCTTTTAAATACTTGAGCTTCAAAAATACATTTAAAATCTTTTGGACATCACATTGCCATTGAATTTTTATAAGAAAAAATAATTTCATTATTTATAACCAATAAGGAAATAACCCTTCATGCAGAAAATAAAATAAATCTCATAATCAAAATTTCATTGAGATTTTTGGGTTCTCACAGAGATCATCAAACTCAATCACTTTCTGCAATTGCTTATTTGCGGACTTTTCTTTCAATGTTTTGCAAGATGTTGGACCTCTAGTTTTTTTAGTAGGTCTCTCACTCGAACTTCGGTGGTCTATGATAATTGTAAACTACAAAGTACATCAGAAAATGTCAAAAACATCACATTTAAAAAAAAACTACAGAGTTAGAGTTAGGCAACAAGCAACTTAGGCGAAAAAAA
>CM025786.1:42360863-42424429 GCA_014636745.2 Centella asiatica | reverse complement strand
AAAAGGGCGTGAGGCCTCAAATTTACCTTTGGTTTTAAGTTGTTGTTCGACTTTATGGGCTAGTATGATGAGGTCTTCAAGGGTGGAATAGGGGTGTAACTCCACAACCTTAGCTATACGTGAATCTAACCCTCCTAGAAAAAGAACCAAGGTTTGTGGTTCATCCTCTGTTACGCCAAACTTCATCACAAAAGGCTTTGAATTCCCTTGCATACTCTTCAACAGACTTGTTCCCCTGTTCAAGATGATGGAACTTGGTAAAGTTCTCTTAAACATAATAAGTGGGTAAGAACTTCTGTTTCAGGAGTTTCTTCATTTTTTCCCACATTCTAACCTTCTTGATGTGGGCATGAAAAAGAAGGAATCAGATTTGTCTTCCTTAGAAACACTGCATAGATCAAATGGAGTTGGTGAGCTGAGACTTAGGGGTCCAGTTACTAGATCTAAGTCTAAGAAGTTTGAAGCAAACGTGTCAACGACAGCAGGTTTAAGACTTGAAGAGTTTCGGACATTGGGTTTATGTTTGGAACATTATGAAGATGGAAAAGAAACTTGGACTTGGTCGAATGTGCGTTGTGATCCTTTTCAAGGTGCTCATACTTCTGTTATTACTTTGCTTTCAGAAATAGAGGCAGGAACAGTTGAAGCTTAGCTGAGAACAGGCATCAGGGGATGACGAGAACAACATCAACGGATGTCGAGGAAAACATCGGGGAATGTGATTCAGCGTTAGAGACTACGGGCGTCAGGGGATACTTAGTCTCCGACAACTTAATTTGTTTGTCAGGGTATAGTTAGTCTCTGATAACAAAATTTATCCGTTAGGGGATAGTTAGTCTCCGACAGTTAAATTTACCCATCAGGGGATAATTAGTCTCCAACAGTTTAATTATCCATTGGCAGCTACGATTATGGTTTTTATGTATTTTATTACTTTCCCTATTTGTTTTGGTATTTGTTTCCTAGTTACAATAGATTTGTTTTCTTTCCTTGATAAATTAGATTTCTTTCCAATGTATATCCTTTCCAACAAGTTGATTTAAGCTATCCGAGGTTGTAGGCTTAAACACCCTACATCGTATTGGTATAAGAGCAAGGCTTAGCATTGGGAGTGGGAAATCAAGAACGCGTGACTCTTTGTTGTTTTCTAGTTTCTTATGTGGAGTATTCTCTGGTGTATTATGTTCGAACTGTAGTCAAGAATTTCTTATTAGGAATTTGTTTCATTGAATTGAACATGTCTGATTCAAGTGGACACAATAACATAGGTGACACGGGTTTACCTCGTGGAACAACCTTGCAGGATACAAAGATCCAACGTTTACAAAATCAACATGCAACAATGACTACTCAATTGGATGACCAGATTGTTGGGACATGACAACAATCATAGCCAAGGAGCTGATGGTCCAGAACAGGAGCTGATGGTCTAGAACAGGAGCAGGAAACTGATGCTCATAACGATCAACCTAATGTTCGTGAAGGGCACTCAAACATAAAGCTGAAAGTTCCTTCTTTCACTGGGAGCAGTGATCCTGAAGAGTTCTTGGTGTGGGTTCAAAAGGTTGAAAAGATCTTTGAATTCCAAAACCACACAAAAGAAAGAAAGTGAAAATTGGCGGCTTTGGAGTTCTCAATGTATGCTAGTCTTTTGTGGGATAACTTGGTTGCACAAAGAAGGCGAGATGGGAAAGAACCCATTGTTAGCTGGTATATGATGAAGAAGCTGATGAGGAAGAGGTTTGTTCTTGATTATTATAAACAGGAGCTATACTTGGATCTGCAAACATTTAGACAAGGAAGAATGGGTGTTGAGGATTACGTGAAAGAATTCAAATCCTTGAAATTGCAATGTGAACTTGTCGTGCCGGAAGAGCAAACTATTGCTTGTTTCTTGAGAGGATTGCATAGAGAAATAGTAGATACGGTTGAGCTTAGTTTGTATGTGTTCTTCGAACATGTTGTTAAAGTAGCCGTGAAGGTAGAGAGGCAACGCAAAACGAATGCAAACAAATCTGATCCGTTGGAGTCATTGGGTGCCAAACGAACTGATTTAGTTTTGGAAGGTAGAATAAATCTTCCTGCTTGGAAGGAAATATCCTTAGATTTATTTTCTATTAATGCATTTTCGAATGTTGGTTAGGAAGTGCTTATCAACCTGTTGTTACTTTACTTGTTAATATTGAGTTAAGCAACTTCGGGACTTAGCCGAGAGTTAGTCAGTCATCAGAGACTGGTGTCAAGGGATGCTTCTCGCGTCAAGGGATATTTAGGCATCAGAGACTAAGGATGATGTCATCATCGGATCTTTTATCGCATCGAAGAATACAACTGACGTCATCATCAGCAGATAAGTTTAAATCGAAGACTAGTCTAGTCACCAGAGACTAATTTAACCCGTCAAGGGATAATTAGTCTACGACAGCCTATTTCATCCGTCAAGGGATGATTTAGTCTCCGATAGTAGATTTGATCCGTCAGGGATAATTAGTCTCCGACACTCAATTATCCACTGACAGGTACAACTGTTTTATTTCTTATACTTTATTATTTTTTGTGTTTATTTCATTAATTGTTTCCTATTTAAAATAGGTTTGTTATTTTTTCTTATTAGATTAGATTTCTTTCCTTTGTAAAATTCTTTTCAATTAGGATTAGGTTTTTCTTGATTATTCAGCTTATAAATAGTTGTTCATAATGTATGGAAAAGAGAGACTTTGATTAATAAAAATTGTGTGAGTTTTTACTTACGATTATCCTAAAAGTTGGTGGTTAATTCCTTTATACTTTCACAACTGATTTGTTTTAGCTTGTGGGTGATTAAATTGTTTAAGCAACTAAAACATATTGATCCTTTAGTGTTGATTTCCCGGTGATTGATTTCTTTACAGAGTCTTCCTAAAGTTATTTTCCGCGACCTGTGTTTGGCGCCAGCTCTTGCCCAATTCTCAGCTAAGTCCCACAATTACTCAACTCCTTATTAACAAGCAAAGTAAAAATAGGTTGACAAGCACTTCCTAACCAACATCCCGCAAATGCATTAATAGAAAATAAATCTAAGGATATTTCCTTCCAAGCAAGATTTATTCTTCCTTCCGAAACTGCATCCGTTTGTTTGGCACCCAATGACTCCAATGGATCATCCTCCTCTTCTTTAGAAATAATTGTCCTTAATTGAGCCACATTGTCATCATGAATATAAGGAGCCAAATCACCGATGTTGAATGTTGCACTTACCCCATAATTCCCTGGCAACTCCAACTTGAAGGCATTGTTGTTAACTTTTTCAACTATCTTGAAAGGACCCTTGAACGAGGCATTAACTTATGCTTACGCAAGTTAGGGAACCTTTCCTTCCTCAGATGTAACCAAACAAGATCATCCACATGAAATTCAGGCTGTTTTCGATGCTTATTGGTTAGAACCTTGTACCTTGCATTTACTTTCTCAATTCTGGCTCGTACTTGTGCATGTAACTTCATCACAGCTTGAGCCTTCGCTTTCGCATCAGAATGGACATACTCACCTTTTGGCAAAGGAATTAAATCCACTAGGATTTTTGGATTTTCACTATATACCACTACAAAAGGTGAATGTTTTGTGTCATAAGTGGGAGAGCGGTTGTATGCGAACTCAGCATGTGCAAGCTTGACATCCCAATCCTTGGTTGACTTGCTTACCAATCCTGGCAACAAAACCCCCAAAGTTCTATTGGCAACCTCAGTTTGTCCATCTGTTTAAGGATGATGTGAAGTACGAAAACATAGTTTAGTGCCTAACAGTTTCCATAGTGTCTTCCAAAAGTAACTCATAAACTTTGTGTCCCGATCACTGACTATGGTTTGTGGAACACCATGTAATCAAACCACTTCTTTCAAATATAGATCAGCCACTCGAGATGCATCATTAGTTTTATAACAAGCCATAAAGTGCGCCATCTTGGAAAACCTATCCACCACAACCATTATTGAATTGTTACCTCTTTGAGTACAAGGCAATCCCACAATGAAGTCCATGGCTACATCCTCCCATGGAGAATTCAGAACAGGCAAAGTAGTATATAACCTCTGATGAAACGTGCTCTTCCCTTTTTGACATGTCGCACATCACACAATCACCCCAATAACATCTCCTTGCATTTTTTGCCAAAAGAAATGTTCTTGTAATATTTCTAACGTTTTAGTAATGCCAAAATGTCCAGCCAAACCCCCTCCATGAGCTTCCCTTACCAATAATTCTCAAATTGAACAAGACGGAATACACAAACAAATACCTTTAAACAAGAATCCATCTTGAAACACGTACTCTCTGTTAGCTCCCCGTGCGCACGATTCAATCATCTGTTGGAAATCAAGGTCCAGCTTGCAGTACTCCTTGATTAATTCAAATCCAAGTAGTTTTGAACTCAGTACGCCCAACAAAGTGTATAATGTAGGGTGTTTAAGCCTACAGCCTCGGATAGCTTAAATCAACTTATTGATGTACGCACAAGAAGTTGACTTAAGGTTCTTGAACGAATCACACGTTCAATACTACTCGAATCACACGAATAGGGTTTTGTTTATATCACATAAACAAGAAGAAATTGCAGAATAACTCTGAATTTTATTAATTAATCAACTAACTACTTTCTTTGTACAATATGAGCAGCTATTTATAAGTTGTTAATGTGACGACCACCAAAAATCCCACATGGGACCCGGGCACTGTCAGAGGAAGGAAACAAACAACAACAACAACACATCCATACAACACTAATGTACTAAAGTAGTTAATAGTACATCCTTACAAATATTCAGAGTACAAATCTTGCAGTGGAAACTAAGCTATTACAACAGCTTTAATCATCATCCTTACATAAAGTTGTGACCCGTAGGTCTAACAGACTTAACACTTCAATTGTGCTCTTACATCTTCAATCCTCTTCTTCTCCTCATCTCTACCCACAGTTAACTCGCAATGACCTTATCCACGTATATCTTACCTTTATCACCTGTAAAACATTTAACAATAGCAAGGATGAGCGATTTACACTCAGCAAGCATATAATCATGTATGATGGGTTTGAAGCACAACAAGGGTTCAAACTGTTTGTGAGGAATAACGGATTCAATTGTCAAAACCTCTAGCACTTTAGAAATATCTTTGAGTTTGAAGTTTCAAACTCTTCCTTCATTCCTTAACGATTTTTCATTTCTTAATTAGCTCAGAGGAGGCTCGTAACTACGTACGATAACCATCTTACCCTCTCAAGACTAACATAAGCACTTGCTCAATGCCCAAGTGGAACATTAGAGTTTAACGACCCATGTAAGGGACGTAACATTCTTATTCATTAGCATAGATATAAGATTGAAAAATAACTAATAAATCAAAGCTCAGTTATTTCCATGGATTTTCATTCATATCATGCTAGTGGAAATTAAAGCATAGCATTCTGATTCAAAAGGAAATTTAAACATAAAAGTCATAACCTTGTACGCATGTCGAATCAATTGATCATGCGCTTAACTGAAATAAACATAAGAGTGAGAATACACTTGCCTTGGTCCTTAGCTGAGCTAAATCTAATTCACTTGCTTGGTGAAATACCTCTGAAAAACATACATATGTTTACTTAGCAGAAGAATCTAAGCTTCAATAAAAATGTGAGTATGTACAAATGTGATGCATGTGATGTCCATGCATTCTTATTCTCTTGATGTCTTAATGCAATCATTTGTTGCATCGGAAAATTGAGACTTTTCATTTAAACAAGCCTGAGGGATTTTCAGATTGTTACACATCCATCAAGGGAATGAGTTTTGATTGTCAGGGAATAATCAATCATCAATGGATAACTACCTGCTAGGGGATGTCTCCTTGGCCATCAGGGGAGTAATTCACCCGTCAGGGGATGGTCATCAGGGGATGACTTACCCATTAGGGGATGGTCTTGTTCATCGCCAAGCTCGTCGGGTGACAACTTCTTCAGCGCTGAACTCCTCGGGGACTAATATCTTTAGCCATCAGAGACTAACATATTTTGCCCATCAGAGACTACGGATGACGTCATCAAGGACTAAACTTAGCCTATCGGGGATTAAGGATGATGTCATCAGAGACTAGCATACTTTGCCCACCAGAGACTAACAACATTTCCTTCATCAGAGACTAAGAAACTTTTAGCCCATCAGAGACGAATCAAAATTTGTTCATCGGGGACTAACATTTTTAGCCCACCAGAGACTAAGAAATTTCCTCGTCAGAGACTAACAAATATCTCATCAGAGACTAACATATATCTCATCAGAGACTAACATTTATATCGTCGGAGACTAACATGGAATCTCCCAAGGACTATTTTGTTCGGTCAGAGACTAACTCCAAATCGTTGGAGACTAAGTTAGAACTTGTCTCAGATACAGTGGTCTCTTCCCCACTCCTCCATGGGTGGTGTTATCAACAAAAAACCATACATGGGTCATACTCTCGTCCTCATCTTTTTTGCAGTGTGTACTGTTTCTTCTCACAATACACACACTTAAATATTCAAAAGAATACTACTGCAGTTTTTAAAGCTTTATTTTTTCTTGAAAAATTAGCATACACGACTAATACTTTCAAATGTTATGCATGAGAGAATAAAACAAAACAGAGCAGAGTATATGATTATAAAGCTCTTACTCTTCGTCTCTAAGGAAGAAATCAAAAACTTGGCTGCTCTAGACAAGATAGTCGCTCAAGAGAATAAGCTTGAGATTTATTAGAATGATTGGTGAAAGAGAAAATAGATTAAAATTTTGTCTCAAACGAGGTATTTATAGTGTTTGTAAATCGACTAGAGTAGTTGGATCATTTTGATGAATAATTCTCAGTCGTTGGCTAGAATTATGTCTTTGGAATGATGTGATTGGCTAGCTTGGCCGGTGTAGCGGCTACCCAAATATTAACCAATCACTTATGAAAGCCGACAATCTATTGGGCAAAAATTCTCCTCCCGTTGGTGGCTTATGCAACACACTTTCTTAACAAATATCTTTACAAGCATGGTTGGACAACATGGTTAACGGGTACTGCTTGAGTTTAAACAAGTAGCTGCTGTCACACATGCAGCTTAATCCTTAATCAGCTGATGACACTCATGCAATTCAATCTTACCAGCTGCTAGCACACAAACAACTTACTAACCAAATAAATACACACGTAATCATCTGAATACAATCTCCTTAAAAACACGAAATCCTCTGATTACCCGCAACAACCTCCTTCTCAAGTAAGCTCAAAAATATCTTTGCTCATTAAAACAATCTCTACTCATGCTTGATTAAATTAATACCATATAAGATTTTGAGATTAATATACTTCATATCCCTTTTATGGTTTTACAAAGGAACTGGAATCATTGAATTTTGGACATCACATTGACATAAAACTCATGCATTTAAAATTCATACCTCATACCTCATAGGAAATCATCTCATAAACATTTTATTTCTATTTATTTAATAAAATAAAATTATGGGTAGTCATAATTAAGATCCCTAATCCTAATTGGAAAGAATAATATTTTGGAAAGAAATCTAATCCAATAAGGAAAGATAACAAACTTATTAAAAATAGGAAACAAATACGAAAATAAATAAAATACATGAAAATTATTAATCGAAACTATCAATGGATAATTAAGTTATTGGAGACTAATTATCCTCTAACGAGCAAATTTAACTATCGGAGACTTAGCTATTCCCTGACAAGCAAATTACACTTTCGGAGTCTGACTATCCCCTGACGCATGAATTTGGCTGTCGGAGACTAACATCCCCTGATGGGTAGATTTACACTGTCAAAGACTATTATCCCCTGACGCCGTAATCTCTGGTGTTGAATCTCATCCTGTGATGTCGTAGTCTCTGATGTTATAATTATTCCCTGATGCTTGCCTCAACATCCCCTGATATCTGTTTTCAACCAAATCTTGGCTAAGCTAGTCCCTGATGCACACTTTATCACACTGATCTCACCTAATAAACTATAAAACTACAAATCAACTAAAACTAACTATAAGCTGATTATCCTATCACATCAGTTTATCTTCTTGACAATGCATCAACCACCACATTGTCCTTCCCTTGTTTATGTTTCGAAGAGAAATTAAAAGATTGTAAGAACTCAACCCATTTAGCATGACGAGGATTTAGTTTTTGCTACCCGTGAATGTACTTCAAAGCCTCATGGTCTGAACGCAATATGAAGTGACTCGGATGCAAATAGTGACTCCAATGGTCAAGTGCTCTCACTATTGCGTAAAACTTTGACATACGTCGAGTACTTAAGTCTTGCTCTATTCAACTTCTCACTGAAGTAAGCAATAGGCCTCTTCTTTTGTACTAGGACATCTCCTATACCTACTCCGCTTGCTTCACATTCTACTTCAAAAGGACTTGTAAAATCAGGTAAAGCCAACACTGGTGTGTCACACAACAGTTCCTTCACCTTTTCAAATGCCTTCTAAGCAGCTTCTGTCCATTCAAATTTCCCCTTCTTTATGCATTCAGTAATGGGTGCAACCACACTACTGAAATTTCTAACAAATCTTCTATAAAACGAAGCAAGACCATGAAAAGATCTCACCTTTGTTACTGTAGTTGGTACTGGCCAAGATTTGATAGCTTCCACTTTTGATGGATCAACTGAAACTCCAACCCCAAAAACTATGTAACCTAGGAAGGTTATGCTAGGCACCAAGAAGTAACACTTCTCCAACTTGGCGTAAAGCTTTTGCTTCCTCAACATTTCAAATACTGATTTTAAATGCATAAAGTGTTCTTCCTTGTTCTTGCTGTAGATCAGTATGTCATCTAAGTACACCACAACAAACTTTCCTAAGAAAGGTTTGACTACCTCATTCATCAGCCTCATGAAGGTACTTGGTGCGTTGCTAAGACCGAAAGGCATGACCAGCCATTCATACAATCCTACTTTTGTCTTGAATGTCGTCTTCCATTCATCGCCTTCCCTCATCCTTATTCGGTGATATCCATTGCGAAGATCTATCTTGGAAAATACCATTGAACCATGTAGCTCATCCAGCAGGTCGTCTAGTCTTGGAATTGGAAATATATACTTGATAGTAATGTTATTCACTGCTCGACTATCAATACACATTCTCCACGTTCCATCTTTCTTCGGTACCACTAAGGTTGGTACAACACAAGGACTCATGCTTTCTCGTACATAACCCCGTTCCATTAGTTCCTCAATCTGCCTCTGTATTTCCTGAGCCTCCTAAGGGTTACATCTACAAGCTGCCTTGTTAGGTAATGATGCACCTGGGATTAGATCAATCTGATGTTCAATCCCCCTAATATGTGGTAATCCTGGTGACAAATCTTCGGGAAACACATCCTGGAATTCTGACAATAATTCTTCTAAGGCTCCATTTGTTTTCCCTTGCACTTGCTCAGCTTGAAACCCAATAGCAATCAACAAGTAGCCCGGTCCCTCTTGTGCCAATTCCACCTTGAATTGTTTTTTTGTCACCATTAAACTCTCCTTGCGTGCACTAAAAGAGGATAAAGGTTTTAGAGCTGTTTTCTTATTGCCTACCTTGGCAATGTATACATTTGTCTTGCCATCGTAGTTGACAAATCTGTCATACTGCCATGGTCTTCCCAACAGTATGTGGCATGCATCCATAACACAAATGTCACATAACACCTGATCCTTGAATTTGCCAATTTCAAAAGAAATCAGTGGTTGCTTTGTCACCTTAACTTCTCCTCCAACACTTAGCCAATGTAACTTGTATGATTTAGGATGGGGTGTTGTTGGCCAATTCAACTTATCGATTAACTTAGTAGATACCACGTTAGTACAACTTCTAGTGTCTATGATCATGTCACATAATTTGTCTTTCACCAACACCCTGGTCATGAAGATTCTGTCCCTTTGGTCAGCCTCTAATGGGACTGGTTTGGTTTGTAACAATCTCCAGACTATCAACTGCAAACCATGACTTTCAGGCTCCTCTTCAGAATCGGCCTCGCAATCATCTTCAGTTTCTCTCCAGCTAGTTGACTCCTCTTCTTCAAGTGTTTCTCTCTCCTTAGAAACATAGGATGCCTCAATCTCTTCGACATCACGGAGAGTCATCACTCTGTTGCTAGGACAATTACGTTTCATGTGTCCATAGTCTTTACACCTGAAGCAAATTCGTCTATCTTCTGTCGCCAATGGCGTAGAAGCCTTACCTTTGTCCTTTTTGAACTTGTCAAAGGTAGGAGTGATTTTTGGCGTAGATGGTGCCTCGTTTCTCCTTTCGATTTTGCCTCCACTGACATTGCCCCTAATATATTTGATCCGGTAGAATCAAACATAGGTTGCGGAAAAATAACTTTAGCACAATTCCGTAAATAAATTAATCACCGGGAATCAACACTAAAGGATCGATCTGACTAGTTTGCTTAAAGAATTGAATCACCCGCAAGCTAATACAAATCAGTTGTGAAAGTCTAAAGGAATTAACCACCAACTTTCAGGATAAACGTAAGTAAAAACTCACTTAATTTTATTAATCAAAAAAAAAAGTCCCCCATGAATATTACGAGAAGCTATTTATAAGCTGAAAATAAACCCTAATTCCCACTTCGAAAAGAATTTTACAATGGAAAGAATTCCATAATGGAAAGATATCTAATCTAACAAGGAAAATAGATATTCTAATTCAAACTGGAAACAATTTCCAAAACAAACACGGAAAATAATAAAATACAAGAATAACATAATTGTACCCGTCAGTGGATAATTGCCTATCGGAGACTAATTATCCCCTGACGGACCAAATACACTATCGGAGACTAACTCAACCCTGACGGATAAAATAGACTGTCGGAGACTAATTATCCCCTGATGAGTTAAATTAGTCCCTGATGACAAGACTAGTCTCCGATGCACAATACATCCCCTGATGATGACATCAGTCGCAATCTCTGATAGAACAATAACATCCGCTGATGACATCATCATTAGTCCCCGATGTGCTAATTATCCCCTGATGCCAGACGCATCCCCTGACGCCAGATGCATCCCCTGACGCCAGTCTCTGATGACTAATTCTCGACTAAGTCCTGAAGTTGTTTAACTTAGTATTAATAAGCCACAGGTTGACAAGCCCATCCTAACCTTTCGCCAATGCATTGATAGAATATAAATCTAAGGATACTTCCTTCCAAGCAAGATTTACATTTGCAACCGACCGCTTATCACCCAATGCCTCCAACGGATCATCCCCTTGTTTAAAGCTTTGTAATTTCAAGAACACTTCTTGTACATAATTTGTGGGTAGGAAACGTTTCTTCATCCTACTCTTCAAGGCTTCCCAAGACCCAATTCATGTCTTGCGTTCTCTTCTTCTCTTATTCTTCAAATTCTCATACCACAGCCTTGCATAACCTGTGAATTTCAATACTGCTACCTTGAATCTCTTATGGTCATCATAGTCCTTATATTCAAAGACATTTTCAATTCGTTGTAACCACTCCAAGAAATTTTCAGGCTTCAGGCTACTGTACTCTGGGATATCTAACCTCAGAGCCTTGTCGTCATCAGTATTGTCTCTCTACCTCCTAGGTACTGGTCTGCCTACTTCTTCTCCTTCTGAATCTGAAGTGCGAGCAAATCTTGTACTTCAGTTTGGGCTTATGGAAGGGTTTCTTTGATCCAATCGTGCGAGAATCTCGTTCATTCTTTCTATCATATCGTTGATCTGTCTATCACGTCGCAAGTTTTGGGTTTGCTCCATGGTAAGTCCCCGTGGAATTTGTTCTTCTTCTCCGACCATTATGTCGTAGATGGTAGATTAAGGTAAGAAAAAATCATTCACCAAAGCTCTGATACCAAGATGATGTATTTGATCTGGTAGGATCAAACACAGGTTGCGAAAAATTACTTTAGGAAGACTCCGTAAAGAAATTAATCACCAGGAAATCAACACTAAAGGATTAATCTGTTTAGTTTGCTTAAAGAATTTAATCACCCGAAAGCTAAAACAAATTAGTTGTGAAAGTATAAAGGAATTAACCACTAACTTTCAGGATAATCGTAAGTAAAAACTCACACAATTTTATTAATCAAAGTCTATCTTCTCCATACATTATGAACAACTATTTATGAGCTGAATAATTATGAAAACCTAATCCTAATTGGAAAGAATATTACAAAGGAAATAAATCTAATCTAATAAGGAAAAGAATAAACCTATTTTAAATAGGAAACAATTACTGAAATAAACAAGAAAAATAATAAAGTATAGGAAATAAAACAGTTGTACCCGTCAGTGGATAATTGAGTGTTGGAGACTAATTATCCCTGACGGATCAAATACACTATCGGAGACTAAATCATCCCCTGACAGATAAAATAGACTGTCGGAGACTAATTATCCCCTGACGGGTTAAATTAGTTGTTAGATATAAATGATGATGATGATGATTATGTAATAAATTGTGCAACTATAAATTCTTGAGGTATTTTATAAACCTTAAGATCAGCACGTGTTTTGCATCCACTGATAATAATCTTATTAATCAGTGGATGGTCGATCTCTTCACAAGACAAGTCAGAAAACAGAAACAATCAAAGGACTTGACAAAGTGAAGAAGAATGTCTGATGTTACTTGCTAAACAGTCAAAGTATTTCGCACATCAGATATTCTAAACAAGTTACGTTGATGGAACCCATCAGGGGGAACCCATTAGGGGAACCCATCAGGGGAACTCATCAATGGGAACCCATAAGGGAAACCCATCAGGGGAACCCATCAGGGGGAACCTATCAGGGGAAACTTATCAGGGGAACCCATCAGGGGGAACCATCAAGAGATGACGAAGGCAGACCAACTCGTCAGGGGGAATGACCATCATGGCATCAGTGGAAGCCATCAGTGTATGCCGTCAGTCATAACCATCAGGATCAAGAAGCACTGAGTGAAACTCAAGTGAAGGTTGAAGCCCTGATCCAGTCAATAAGCATCAGGGGATCCAGAAGCACTGATCAAAGTTCATCAGGGCTGGCAGTCAGTGGATTGTTGTGACAGCATGCACCCATCATCAGTACTTACACGAAAATCAACGTAACGTGTTACAGAAGCAAGAAATATCAACTGGAAAGATATTTCTTGAAGTTTTTTTTTGATCCAATGAGAACTCTCTCACACTAAATGCACACAGATCAGGGGAAGAAAAAGAAACAACAAAGCATGCAGCAGTCTGACACATAGGGCTACGATGTGACACACTTGTGGCTAAGTTGAGAAAAGCAGCACGTCTCAAGCACGTGATTTCAACCCACTGATTTAACATATAAGCAATGGAGTTCTCATTACAAATGATGTGAGATTGAATCTATCCAACAAATCAAACAAACAAAGAAGCACACAACACTAGGAAGCTCTGTAATATATTTCTTGCGAGATTTATTTTTTAGAGAAAAGTTTTTGTAGCTAGTGAGTGTGAGAAGCTGTGAATTTTATTTACAGAATTTGTAGCTGTAAATCACATTTGTGATTATACAGATTTCCAGAAAAACCCCAAGTTTTAATATAACTATTTTAACTTGAATCTGTGTGTTTATTTCTCATAGTTTTTCTGTTTGTTACAACTGTTTTCCAGTAAGCACTTTTAAGTTTAAAAGAGCGAAAAGATTCAGGTGTTTGTATTCATCCCCTCCCCCCTTCTACAAACACTTGTGCTTATATTGCACTAACAATTGGTATCAGAGCCTCTTAGCAGATTTCACTTACTAAAAACGATCATTATCAATGGCCAACAAAGCTGGAAACAGTAAAGTCCCCATGTTGGAAAGGGGAAAATACTTCTTCTGGAGACAAAGAATGATAGTTCATCTTAGAGCTATTGATGATGAATATTTGCAGATTCTAGAAGAAGGACCTCACGTTCCCAAGAAGCTCATTCCTATAGAAGTCGTTAATGGAGTCAGTATTCCTGAAAAGTTTGTTCCAAAGACAACTGACGAAATGATGATAGAGGAAAGAGAAATGGTGAAAAAGGATCTTAAAGTCACTGGGATCTTGTATAATGGTTTAGACGATGATATGCTGAATAGTATCACGAATCTTACCACGTCTAAATCTATATGGGATACCATACAAATCCTTTGTGATGCTACTGAGGAAGTGAGGGAAAATAAATTCTAGCTGTTGACACAACAGTATGAGTGGTTCACAATGAAAAATGGTGAAACACTTACTGAAATGTTTGACAGACTTAACAGGTTGGTAAATGACCTGAGATTATATGCGAAGGCATATGCTAACAAGGATGTGAACAGAAAGTTCATGAGAGCCCTTCCCATAACATGGGATCCTAAGATGACAGCCATCAGGGAATCCAAGGACATGAATCTTCTAGACTTGGATAGGCTTTATGGCACCCTAAAGACATATGAACTTGAGGTTCAACAAAGATCTGAAATGTCAGGGGATGCCAGTAAGCTTAAATCTGTAGCCCTGATGGCTGCCACGAAGGACAAACAAGAAGCAAGGCCAAGTGTCTTGATGAAGCAGCAACTAGAAGATGCTGACATAGAAGGGGACAAAGAAGCTGACTTCAAGGAGGAAGAATATACTCCAGAAAAGTTAGTGGAGCTGGATGAAACCATGGTCTTTCTTTCAAAAAGGTTTTCCAAGCTGAAATTCCAAAAGCCTACGGGATCTAAAAGATTTTCAGCAAGGAAACCCAGTAGCACGAAAAACTTTATTGACAAATCAAGAATAAAGTGCTACAAATGCAATGAGTTGGGTCACTTTGCAAATGAGTGCCGCAAGGCCACAAAAGATGGTGAATCTAGAAACAAAGAAGTTGTTGTGGACAACAAGAAGAAATACTTTAACCTTCTTAATGCAAACAAGAAGGGAAAAGCATATATTGCAAAGGGAAAGGACTGGGCTGACTCTGATGAAGAAGAAAATGAGGAATATGTCAACCTAGCCCTGATGGCCTCATCCACTGACAGTAGCAGCTCACAGGTAAGCCTCAAAATTTCCTCTAACATGTCTAAAACTAATTGTGTTAAAACTGTTAAGGAAATGGCTTGTGAGATAAAGGATCTCTATGACACCCTGAGTAGTGTTGTAGCTGAAACTGAGAGAGTGCAGAAAATAAATGAACGGTTATCTGCTAGGAACACTCTTTTAGAATTAGAAAACTCCAGACTTGAGAGTCTTGAAAAAGAACTCTCAAGGACTAAAAATCTACTTGACTGTGCTATCAAAAGAGAGGAATGGACCTCGAATCTTCTTAAGTCAAGAAAAGGAAGTCATTAAGAGATGGAGTGAGTCTAGCAGGAAATTGGAGGATCGTGTGAAAAGTCAGAAATCTGATCCAAAATCTGGTTTGGGCTATGAAGAGACTCAAGTGCAGCAACCTTCTATTGAGGTTGAGATGACAACTAGCTTTGGAAAAAGGCCAATACAACTTATCAAGTTTGTTAAGGCAGACACAAAGCTAGAATTAGGGAATGTTTTCCCAGTAAATGGAGCTTCCACTAGTAGTGGGAGAGGCAAGAAACTTATTCTTGCCAACGCACTCAACCCTTCAGTTATGAAAGAACTAGACTGTGCATCAGTGGATACACAGTCGTCAGGGGGAAAGAGTGCATTAGGCCGTAGTAGCACGTCAAGGGAAAAAGGCCTGTCAGGGGAAAGCAAGAAGAATAGAAATGGTAAGCTAGGTGTTAATAAAACTAGCAATTATTCTTCCATTCATGAAGCCCCTAGAAAAATGTGCTGGAATTGTGGTAACTGTAATCATTTATCTTTTCAATGCAAAGAAAAACCACAAATTTTGACTGGCACAATTTTGTATGCTGATGATTTACCAACTGTTAAAGCCTGCTCCTCCAAGGATAAAGGCAAGATAACTGTTGAGAAATCAAAAGCATATATCGAAGCTCCTAAAAAGGAGAAAGTTTAAAATTTGCCAAAACCAAAAGTCTCTAATAAAGAAAAAGCTGTATTACCTATTACTGTGACTAAACCTAGAGGACCCAAAACAAATTGGGTACCAAAAACAATTTAAATGTTTTCTTGTGTGCAGGGAAAAGTCAAAAGTAGTCAAATCTGGTTACTAGATAGTGGCTGCTCAAGGCACATGACAGGAAACAAAGCCTTGTTCATAGAATTCCAAGAAAAGGCTGGTCCAAAAATTTCATTTGGTGATAACAACAAAGGACTAACTCTTGGTTATGGCAAATCAGCAAATGGGAATGTCTCATTTGAAAATGTAGCACTGGTTGATGGGCTCAAGCACAATTTGCTAAGCGTAAGTCAACTAAGTGACAAAGGATTCATCACTTCCTTCAAAGGAGATTAGTGCCTAATCTCAAATGAAAGTGATGGGAAGCTGGTTTTGTCAGGGATAAGAAAAGGAGATCTCTATGTTGCTGATTTTAATTCAGTAAGTGGAGAATCATGTTTCTACAGCAAGGCAACTCCTGGTGAAAGCAGACTATGGCACAAGAAGCTCTCTCACCTGAACTTTAAGTCAATTAATGATCTAGTGAAGAAAGAGTTGGTATCTGGACTACCCCAAATGGAGTTTATCCATGAAGGATTATGTTCAGCATGTCAACAAGGGAAGCAAAGGAAATCATCCTTTGTCAGCAAGGAAGCCACAATGATCAAAGATTGTTTTCCGAGTGAGATGCCGAGAACTTGTAGAAGTGGGGTTGAATACAAGTTCTTTAAAATCTTTTCAAATTACTTGTTCTTTAAGAAATTAATTTTTCTTGCGGAATATAAAGAACAAGAACACGAATCAATTTATAAACAATTGTTTTATTGATTTACAATTGAATACAAATCCTAACAATTACAATAATGTAATCGTCAGCTTCTTTTCTATTCTGTATAGGAAAAGATACAAAACTATGAAAAACCTATACAGCTTCTCTAACAACTGAATTACTATTGACTCAGTTCCTATTCTAAACAAAATTCAGCTTCCTTATTCGAATCAAATACAATCTTTCCTTTTTGATAGGAACAGATTTCTGGTTAGTTTCCTTACCAACTACGTCTTTAATAATATTTTACTTTACGTGGAAGACATTCCTTTTTAATTCGAACTCTGCATCTTTCAAGAAATAAATCATGATTAGTCCCTGATGACGTCAGCTTATATAGTCTCTGATAGAATTATTTAGTTTCTGACGCGTTAAGGCTTAGTCTCCGATGACGTCAGCTTAGTCTCTGATGCTTTTAATTTTAGTCTTTCATGACGTAAGCTTTAGTCTCCAACTCCTTTAGACTTAATCTCTGATGACTTAAGTCTTAGTCTCCGATAGGCAAAACTAGTCTCCGACAGATAAAATCTTTTTAGTCCCTGACAAATTTTCCTAGTCTCCGATAAGCCTTTTTGCAAACTCTTATAGATCAAATACACATCTTGACTTTCTGAAGCTTCGATACACCACTCCAGCAGTTACTTACAAATAAGAAATATTTATATCTCTTTACAAAGAATGAATGAATTACAAACAAAGAGATAATTGCTAGCTACAAAACTTCAGTGTTACTAATTAACACTTTCTATACATTTGTATTCTAAGTAATCTAAAGACAATCATCATCAAATGTTCTAAAACCTAACAATCTCCCCCTAATTATGAATATCAGAATGATAAGCATAATTTCAAGGTTGATGATGATGTCAAAACTCAACATTACAATTACTTAGAAAAAGAATAAAGAATTTCTAACTACAAATGTATTCTAAACTAAGATCTTTGATCTGTTGTTCAGCTTCCACCAAGACTCAGGTTTAAATCCTATAAGTCTGGCTTCAAAAATAAAAAATTACAGCTTATTTTTAACAAACAACTCCAACACAACAAGTTTACCTCATTTTTTCTTTAACAACTCCAGCCTTTCTTTTCTGTTTTTCCTTAGCAACTTCAGTCTATCTATCAGTAGCTTTTTCAGCACCAACTCAATTTCTTCTGTAGCATCCTTGAGCAAAGTGATAAATCTTTCAATATGTCGCTCAGTGACACTATTAATATCTCTGTTGTAATCAAAGAAGACTTTCTCCCCATGAAAAGTATCATACCATAATCCTAGAGGTTTAGGATTAGCTACCGTCATAGTATCCACCTTATGCTTCACCTTCATCACCTTTTGAATCTTGCTTCGAAGTTTCATGTTGAGATCAGAAATCTCAAGCACAACAGTCAGCAACCACTCCAGGTCTTCTTTCTTTTGTCCCTCCAAGGCTGGCTTTTCAAACTTCAGAGATTCCCCATCTTTCAAGAAAACATGGAGAATTTCTTTGTTATTTGTACCCTTTACCAGATTTATCTTTTCTATGGTCTTCTTAAGGGCCTTGATGATTTCTTCTGTACTTGCCATTTCAACCTTGTAAGACTTCTTTGATGAAACTGTTTGTGGCTTTGTTGGTCCACTCACAGCCACCAAAGCAGTCTCAGTTGACCTTGGAGGATCTTGAGAGGTACGCTTTTCAATAGTTGCCCTGGTTACAGGTTTCTTTGCAGATTCCTGAACCAAGGGTTTCCTCCTTGATTTCTTTTCAGCCTCTTCCATCTCTTTATTTTTCTTTTTGGTTATGGCTGCTTTCTGTGCACTTGATTTCCTTGTAAAGCTTTTCTTCTTCTTTGACTCCTCCTCCTCCCTTGCTGCTGCCATATCCTCCTCCTCTTGAAGTTTCTGAGCTAATAGTGCATCAGATTCTTTTAGCTTTTGTTCTTGAGGATAAACTAACTCCACTTTCCCATCTACTATCAGTTCAACTGGAGTGGAAAGTGAGCAGTCTTCATAGCATCCCCCATCAGCTTAGGCTGTCCTGGTTGACTAGATTTTGATTTCTTTGGCTCCTCAACCAAAACACCCTTACCTTTATCTTTCATTGTTGGGGCTTGTGCAATGGACGGAGGAGATACTGCTGTTGCTGTTGTTGTTGTTGCTGTTGTTGGTGTTGGTGGTGTTGGTGTTGTTGTTGGTGTTGGAAGTTGTGTTGTAGCTGTTGTAGCTGCTGCAAGATCAGCATGTTTCTTTAAGATCCTGTCCATCATTGCTTGCAATTCTGCATCAAGGACAGGACCAGACTTGTGCTTTTGTACAGGAACATCGGATGGACCACTCTCCCCCTTTTTGACATCAGCATCTTTGGATTGAGAGGAGGTGGCCAGATTCAGAATTGCCTGCATCAGTAATTGCTCCATTCTGTCTTGCTTTTGGATCAGGAGTTGGATGTTTGCATCAAGGGCTTGAAGTCGACTGTCAGTCTTGGACTTGTCTTTGATAAGTGTATCAATGACAGTAATTGTCCTCCTTGGCAGGTGTCCTTCATAGCACCTTCTAATCTTTTCAGTCTCCAACTCCATCCTTTCCTCAATTTTCTTCACTACACCATGGATGCCAGTAACCAAGAAGTGGTGAAACTTTGTGTGTTTCTTATTCACCTTGTTTACTTCTTCCATTATGTCTTGAATTGATGGTGCAGATGTAGTTGACCCTATATTGGTCACATAATCCTGCCTTAATTAGGCGGCTGCATCCTCTAGAGTGTTGGCATAAGAGGCATCAAGCCATTCATCAACATTATGCTCTGGAGCTTCAGGCACAGGTTCATCTACAAGCCTTGTCTTTAATGCAGAGATATGATCTTGAGACTGTTGTAGACCATAAAGAGTTTCAAAATCTGCATTTGACATCTTAGAGATAATATGGAATGTTGCATCCCGTTTGCTTGGATTTTTCTCTGATTCTTCTGTTTGGATGTTGATGAAGGGAGCAGAAGAAACCGGAGCTTCTTGTGAGCTTGTTTCAATAGGTTGTAAAAATATACCTGCTGAAAATTTCTCTCTGTTCTTTTGTTCAAGGATCTCATCCTTGCTCACACCCTCTCCTTTTGCCTGGGGTTGGGCACCCAGCTTCTCTTTCTCTCCTTTTTCCAAGCTATCTAAAGCTTGACTCTCTTGTATGTGTATGGTCTCTCCTTTTTCCAGGGCAGGAGCCTGACTCTCACTAATTATTCTCACAACCTCACTCATATGGATGGTGTCACTCTGTCCTACAGAAGTGGGGATTTGAGAAGTGCTTGTGACAACATGGATAGGGGGTTCCCTTTGTTTATCTTGGGCTAGGGATCTATCCATGGAATCTGTTTGAGAGCTTGTCTCCATTATTGGCTCCTCTTGAGAAAAATCAAAAGAATCAATCATATGTATATCAAAAGAATCAAGAGTGGGAGAAAAAGGAGAAGGATGTACAGTTTGGAGTGTTGGCTGTTCCTCAGACATTGAAAATTGAGGAACATCAAAAGATGACTCTATGTGTGCACTCCTTGTGTCACTCTTTTCTTTTATTTTCTCTCTTTGGGTTTCCTCTTGTTGGTGAACAAGAGGTTGTGCAGACTTTGTACAGTGTGTTCCTGGTTGGGAACTTTCTTCAATGTCAACATCCTTTTGGGAGGATGATGACAGTTCACTGTTTTTCCTTATAACCTCTAATGCTTTTTGAGAAGCACTGGATTGTTGTGGGCTTTTGGTTATAACTCTCTTCTTTCTCTGAAGTGGAACTTTAGCTTCTTGTTCTCCCTCATCCTCACTTGCTCCCTCAATTATTTTTCTTTTAATTGGGAGTTTTGTGATTGTCTTTGGTTTTACAACCACAATCTGTTGAGAGACTATGGAGGGGGCTATAAACAGTTGATGTGAAGTGGTTGGAGGATTAACGGGGTTTTGGCTTTCAATATCCTCAAAAAATTGCAAAGAATAAAGATTTGGAAGCCTATCAATGAGAATAGATCTCATGACAGGAGGAAAAAATAAAGGTTTGCAGATTTATGCTTCACATCTGTAAATATTCTTTTACTCTACAAAACAGTTGGTAAAACTTGCATTCCAATAATATCAAGGTTAGGAATTAGATAATTAGCAATCATCATCAAAAACCTAGAATAATAAATTTTATTTTTACTGGTTTTAAGTTTCATCAAAAGATTTTGCAGAATTAAAAGCCCAATGTTTAGATGTCTATCATACAACACACTAAAAGCAATTTGTTGTGTGAGTGTAGTGATAGCATCATAGCCACTGCATTTTGAAGTAAAAGCTTTAGTTATTATGTCAAAGAACAGTGACCACTCTTGTCTTAGATGGGGTCGTGTTATAGACCCAACAGAAGTAATTTCTGCAGAATAATGTAAATTTTTAAACATAGAAACAATTTCTTCATCAGAAGCAAGTGAGTCAAAGTTTTCATAAATTGGAAAGTGTAAAGCATTATTAACTACGGTATGATCTATATTATAAACAGAGGTTGCATACCTGAAACTTACCATAAGGGAGGCAGTTTTCTCACCCTAGATGGTAGCAGTGGACCAGACAGCCGTGATAACCTCAGCAGCTTGGATGGGGGCTTCGTAAATGGCATACGAAAGACTGGAGTGTTGAAGGAAATCCACAAAGGGGTGGTACTGGGCTTCAAAGACATGCTTATCAGCCACCCCTGCATGATTTGTCTTGATGATATCAAAGTCTCCAAACTTGAACAGAACAGTTTTAGCGGCCATTTTCAGAGATCTATGAACTTTGGAAGAAAACTTGAAAAAGGGTTAAATTGCAGAGTATTTGTAGAGAGAAATTAATTTCAGAGCTTGAGTGTTTGTAATTGCAAAGATGTTTGAATTTTGTTTTATCAAATTGTTTGAAACGTTTGCAATTCTTAAGGGTAGTGAACCATTTTTGATCGTGGGAGAGATAACTACCATATTACCCTCGATCAGAGATTGCCCTAATCTCTGATAAGTTCACTTGTAAGAGACTAGAAGAAGATTAGTGTCTGATAGTGTTGACTATCGGGGACTAATGTAGTCTCGGATAGTATTAACTATCGGGGACTAGTTAGTCTCTGATAGTGTTGAGTATCGGGGACTAAGGTAGTCTCTGATAGTGTTAACTATCGGGGACTAAGGTAGTCTCTGATAGTGTTAACTATCGGGGACTAAGGTAGTCTCTGATAGTATTAACTATTGGGGACTAAGGTAGTCTCTGATAGTATTGACTATCAGGGACTAAGGTAGTCTCTGATAGTATTAACTATCGGGGACTAAGGTAGTCTCTGATAGTATTGACTATTGGGGACTAGTTAGTCCCCGATAGTTCAATTTTTAATTTAGTCGGGGACTAATTAAAAACAACTATCAGGGACTAAAATAGTCTCTTACTCACTCTAGCTCATATTATTCAATAATCAATCATTTGATTATTCATTTTATCAAAAAAAAATTTCAGAAATAAAATTTTAGCTCCTAAAATTCTGTTTTAATAAAATAAAACAGCTTCTTTCCAGAAAATTAATTCTAGCTTCACAAATTCTGTTTAATTAAAAATAGCTGCAATCTAGAAAATAAATTCTAGCTGCATACAACTAAACAACTTGTTTTCAAAAATTAATCAATTTTTAGAGGCATAATTCAACATTCCTAATTCAGAAACTTATCTAGAAAAGGTAGATTCATCTAAAGGTTTTGTGAATATGTCTACAAGTTGTTTATCAGTTGTTACCCAATGTAATTCGATATTACCTTCACTTACATGTTTTCTTATGAAGTGATATCTAATATCTATGTGTTTTGTTCTTGAATGTTGCACTAGATTTTCTGTTATTGCTATGACACTTGTATTATCACAATAAATAGGAATTTTGGATAATGACATACCATAGTCTAGGAGTTGATTCTTGATCCATAGGATTTGAGCACAGCAATTCCCAGCTGCGATGTATTCAGCTTCTGTTGTTGAAGTAGAAACTGAATTTTGTTTCTTGCTGAACCAAGAAACAAGTCTGCCTCCAAGAAGTTGGCAGCTTCCACTTGTGCTTTTCCTATCAAGCTTGCAACCTGCATAGTCAGCATCTGAATAACCGATTAGTTTAAAATCAGATTTTTTGGGATACCATAAACCAAGGTTTGGAGTACCCTTTAAATATCTGAGAATTCATTTTACAACAATCAAATGCGACTCTCTAGGGTCAGCTTGAAATCTAGCACATAAACATGTAGCAAACATTATATCTGGTCTACTTGCAGTTAGATACAAAAGAGAGCCTATCATGCCTCTATAGCTAGTAATATCAATTTTCTTTCCTTTTAAATCTTTATCTAGCTTAGTGGTAGTAGGCATGGGTGTTTTTGTAGATGCACAATCAACCAAATCATATTTTCTCAATAAGTCTTTGATATACTTGGACTGACTGATAAATATTCCATCAGTTGATTGTTTTATTTGCAAACCTAAGAAAAATGTTAATTCTCCCATCATACTCATTTCATATCTAGACTGCATAAGTTTTGAAAATTTTTCACAAAGTTTTTCATTTGTAGATCCAAATATAATATCATCTATATATATTTGCACCAATATTATGTCTGAGCCTTGTTTTCTATAAAATAAGGTTTTATCTATGATACCTCTAACAAATTTATTTTCAAGCAAAAATTGAGATAGAGTATCATACCAGGCTCTTGGTGCTTGTTTTAAGCCATAAAGTGCTTTGTCTAACCTGTAGACATGATTTGAAAATTTGGAGTCCACAAAACCTGGGGGTTGGCAGACATAGACTTCCTCTTCCAATTTTCCATTCAAGATAGCACTTTTGACATCCATCTGGTACACCTTGAAGTTCTTGTAGGCTGCACATGCCAAGAAGATTCTTATAGCTTCAAGTCTTGCTACTGGTGCAAAAGTCTCATCATAGTCTATTCCTTCTTCTTGAGAATATCCTTTTGCAACCAGTCTTGCTTTCTTCCTTGTAATTGTACCAGCTTCATCCAATTTATTTCTAAAGACCCACTTGGCACCAATTATTGATCTATTCCTTGGTTTGGGTACCAGTCTCCAGACTTTGTTTCGAGTGAATTGGTTTGACTCCTCTTGCATGGCAATTATCCAGTCAGGATCTTGAAGTGCTTCCTCAATTTTCTTTGGCTCAATCTTTGAAAGAAAATTGAGATATAAACATTCATTTTGAGTTGCACTTCTTGTCTTGACTCCATCCTCTAAACTTCCAATCATCAAATCTGGCGTGTGGTCTCTCAACCATGGAATTGCACGTGACAGATTTGATCTTGAAGTTGAGGCTTCATTGTCTAGATTGGTGTTATCCATTCTAGCTTCATGATCAGAGACTGCTCCCCCTAAACCATTGACTCCTGCATTATCAGCTCCCCTTGAGCTGTTTATTTCTATTTGCTCTGGTGTCACTGTAGTTTCAGATTGTGCATCAGTGACTTTAGTCTCTGGTGAAACATTAGTCTCCGAAGGATTACTAATGTCACCAGTCTCTTGAGTTTCATCTAATAATCTATTCTCTGATAAATTATTAGATCTTGGCACTTCATGCACAACCGTTAGCTCCCCCTCAACTAAGTAGGGATCATTACTATGTTGGGGTTGTTCAGTAGTCTCTGATGGATATTCCCATGCATCCAATTCATTCTCAAAACTAAGAGGTTCATGCAATTCTTGTCCAATCATTCCTGGAATCTTTTTATCATCAAACACGACTTGTATTGATTCCACAATGACTTTTGTTCTTAGATTATATACTCTGTATGCTTTACTTGACAGAGAATAACCTAAGAAGATTGCTTCATCAGATTTATTGTCAAACTTTCATCTTGACTCTAATGAATCTCTCAGTACAAAGCATTTACAACCAAACACATGTAAGAACTTGAGAGTTGGTTTTCTCTCAGTCATTAACTCGTAAGGTGTTTTGTTGTATGCTTTGTTTATCAAGGATCTATTATGTGTAAAGCAAACAGTGCTTATAGCTTCCTCCCAAAAATATGTGGGAAGCTTAGCCTCTTGTAACATAGTCCTTGCTGCTTCAATAAGGGTTCTATTTTTCCTCTCAACAACTCCATTTTATTGAGGGGTTCTTAGAGCTGAGAATTGATGTGCTATTCCTTTTTCAGTGCAGAATTCAAGTACTTGGGAATTCTTGAATTCTGTTCCTCTATCGTTCCTTATAACCCTTACTGTTTTTCCTGACTCAATTTCTATCTTCTTGTTATGATCAATTATCAACTGAGCAGCTTCATATTTTGTAAAGAGGTATTTTACCCAAGTATACCTCGTGTGATCATCCACAATAACCAGTGCATATCTATTTCTTAAGATAGACATCACATTCACTTGACCAAATAAATCCATATGTAACAATTGTAGCGGGTCAGTGATTGATGTTGCTGGTTTACTCTTGAATGATACACTTTTTTGTTTCCCTTTCTGGCATGCATCACATAATCCTTCTTGTGTAAATTCTAATTGTGGAATGCCAACTACCAATACTTTCCTCACAAGCTTGTTGATGTTCTTGAAATTCAAGTGGGAAAGCTTCTTATGCCAAAGCCAACTTTCATCAGTTGAAGCTTTGCTATACAGACATGTGATTTGATCAGTAAAAGAAATAAGATTTGCAACATACAAATTTCTTTTTCTTTTTCCAGTCAATATCACATTCCCAGATTCCTTGTCACACACCTGGCATAGGTCTTCTTTAAAGATGACATGGAATCCTTTATCACATAGTTGACTCACACTAAGTAAGCCGTCAACCAGTGCTACTTCTGTGAAGATGACATCTCCATGTTCAACACTGCCATATCCCCTTGTATGGCCTTTGTTGTCATCTCCAAAAGTGACTTTTGGGCCACTTTTCTCTTCATACTGTCTTAGCAGTGTCTTATTTTCGGTCATGTGCCTTGAACAACCACTGTCCAAGTACCATGATTTCTTCTTTTTGCCCTGCACAGTTGAGAGTAACTAGTTTGAGATTTTTGGAACCCAGACTTTCTTGGGTTCTTTCTCACTAGTTGTAGACTCAAGACTTGACTCAGATTGAGTTGATTGTCTTTTAACAGTTTTTAACTTTAATAGGACAATCATTAGTCTTGCTACTTGTTTGTGAGAGACTGCCAAGCTTAGAATTTTCAGTTTTAATGCAAAGATGTTCTAACCTTTTTACTGGTGATTTATCTTTTATTCTCTTTGAAGGTGTAGTCTCAATTATAGGAATTTTATTTTTGCTCCTACAGTTTATAGCTATGTGGTTGGGGTTACCACATACATGACATGTCTTTCTAGGAGCATCAGGCATTCTAGCATAGTTTGTATGTTTATTAATGCCTATCTTTCCATTCCTATTTTTTTCTTTCTGCTTAACTCCACCAATTTTTTAGCCTTTTTGTCTGGAAGATTCTCCAGTTTTTTATTTAGTTGTGTCTTTGTCATGAACCCAATATTTAATCTTTTTGTTTCACTCTTATCAACAACATTCATTGTCTTTTGATCACTTTCTGTTTTTGCAGTGAATTGTTGATCTTGAGTGTTAATGAATTTAGGTTCAATAACAGGAGAGACAAAATTAATTCTTTTAAAAATTGGCTTACTAATTGAGGAGTTTGTAGCTTCGAATAGATCATTTAAATCTGAACTTTTGTCTAGATTTTCATCATAGCTTAGTCCAGATTTTTGACCTATTGTTTGACACTCTACCAAGTCAGTTAATTTTTTTGAGGAAGTGTTCCATTGTTTAATCTTAGCTTGAGCAATTTCAAGTTGCTCTACTAAGTAATATTCCCTCTTTTTCAAAGCATCAATCATGTGATGAGCTTTGTTTAAATCAAACTTGATAGTGTCAAATTGTGCCAATCTCTCTTCAAGAAACTTGTTTCTTTTCAAGATATTGTCACGTGATTCTTTTATATTGGTATATTCAATAGTTAATGATTTAAAACTGACATGCAAATCAAACATATCTTTTTGCATGCTTTCAATGCTAGATGTATCAAGTAAATTAAGCACGTTAAAATTCTGATTTGCATCACATACCTTTGTAAAATCACTTGACTCGTCACTACGAGCCATTAGGGCAAAGTTGACAACTTCTTCATTAGAGTCGCTGTCAATCCAATCTTTTCCCTCAGTTATCAAGGCTTTGCTCTTGGATTTAGCCTTCTTGTCAGCAAAGTCTTTCCTTGATTTTTCATCCTTAGATCTATCACTAGATCTAGGCTTCCTGCACTTATTGGCAAAGTGCCCTAACCCATCACAGTTGTAGCATCTTATCTTTTTTAAGTCGAAGGTGACTTTTTGACCTTCACGTTTTGGGTTAGGCTTCCTTGACGATTTTCTTCCTTTCCTGCTTGCTCTAAATTTCTTGAACTGGTTGACCATAAATGCCATGAATTCCTCCATGTCATCATCAGAATCCAGTTCATCTTCCTGATCAGTCGAGCTAACACTGGAAGATTCATTATCAAGCTTCTCTTGAGACTTACTTGTCTCAACCATCAATGCAGCTCCTCTATCCTTGCCATGCATGCATTGTTGTTGCTCTACTTCAAGTTCATAAGTCTTTAAGTTCCCGTAGAGCTTGTCCAGTGTGAGTATGTCCAAGTCATGAGCCTCTCTTATAGCTGTTGTTTTTGGATCCCAACTTGGAGGGAGAGATCTCATGAACTTGGTATTGACATCCTCATTATCATAGGACTTTCCAAGTATTTTCATATCATTGAGCAAAGTGTTGAACCTGTCATATACTGACGTTATTGGTTCACCATGCTTTGCTTGAAAGAACTCGTATTGTTGTGTCAACAATGATCTTTTGTTCTTTCGGACTTGGTCAGTCCCTTCACACAGGACTTTGATGGTGTCCCAGATTTGCTTTGATGTAGTGCAATTTATAATGCTTGTGAACATAATTTTATCAATTCCATTATAAAGTATGTTCATCACCTTAGCATCCTTTAACACTTGCAACTTGTCTTCGTTTGTATAATCACATTCTGGAGCAAGTTCAAAGTGTTCTGCTACAACAGATCCATCGATAGTTTTAGCAGGAATAAATTTCCTGGGTAGATAGGGACCCTTCTCAATCCTTTCAATATAATCTGGATCTGTTGCTCTCAAGTGCATGTACATCTTTTGCTTCCACATTGGATATTCTTCTCGTTTAAAAATAGGGATTCTAGTACCACCATCACGACTTCCCGCATACGCCATTATGCTAGAGCTGCTTGCTTCATCATTAGCCATCTCTTGGAACGTATTAATTGACTAAATTCAATTACAGGCTCTGATACCAATTGTTTTCCCAGTGAGATGCCGAGAACTTGTAGAAGGGGAGTTGAATACAAGTTCTTTAAAATCTTTTCAAATTACTTGTTCTTTAAGAAATTAACTTGCGGAATATAAAGTACAAGAACACGAATCAATTTATAAACAATTGTTTTATTGATTTACAATTGAATACAAATTATAACAATTACAATAATGTAATCGTCAGCTTCTTTTCTATTCTGTATAGGAAAAGATACAAAACTATGAAAAACCTATACAACTTCTCTAACAACTGAATTACTATTGACTCAGTTCCTATTCTGAACAAAATTCAGCTTCCTTATTCGAATCAAATACAATCTTTCCTTTTTGATAGGAACAAATTTCTGGTTAGTTTCCTTACCAGCTACGTCTTCAATAATATTTTGCTTTACATGGAAGACATTCCTTTTTAATTCGAACTCTGCATCTTTCAAGAAATAAATCACGATTAGTCCCTGATGCTTCATCTTTAGTCTCTGGTGACGTCATTACTAGTCTCCGGTGCAATTAGTCCCTGATGACGTCAGCTTGTATAGTCTCCGATAGAATTATTTAGTCTCTGACGCGTTAAGGCTTAGTCTCCGATGACGTCAGCTTAGTCTCTGATGCTTTAAATTTTAGTCTCTGATGACGTAAGCTTTAGTCTCCGACTCCTTTAGACTTAATCTCTGATGACTTAAGTCTTAGTCTCCGATAGGCAAAACTAGTCTCCGATAAATAAAATCTTTTTAGTCCCTGACCAATTTTCCTAGTCTCCGATAAGCCTTTTTGCAAACTCTAACAGATCAAATACACATCTTGACTTTCTGAAGCTTCGATACACCATTCCAGCAGTTACTTACAAATAAGAAATATTTATATCTCTTTATAAAGAATGAATGAATTACAAACAAAGAGATAACTGCTAGCTACAAAACTTCAGTGTTACTAATTAACACTTTCTATACATTTGTATTTTAAGTAATCTGAAGACAATCATCATCAAATGTTCTAAAACCTAACAAAGATCCAATTCAATTGTTACATATGGATCTTTTTGGCCCTGTCAACATTATGTAAGTGTCAAATAAAAGGTTTGCAATGGTCATTGTGGATGACTGCACCAGATACACTTGGGTAAAGTTTCAGCATGCTAAATCAGAAGTATCTCAACAAATTATTGACCAAATCAAGAAGGTGGAAACAGAATCAAGGTCAGTGGTTAGAATGTTGAGAACAGATAATGGAACTGAATTCAAGAATGCAGTTGTTGAGGGATTTTATGTGGAGAAAGGCATAAATCATACATTTTCTGCTCCAAGGACTCCTCAACAGAATGGTGTAGTGGAAAGGAAAAATAGAACCCTGATAGAAGCTGCTAGGTCAATGCTAGCAGAGGCAAAGATTCCCACCTATTTTTGGGCTGAAGCAATTTCCACTGCTTGCTTTACTCAAAATAGATCACTAATCAACAAGGCCCACAACAAGACACCATATGAGCTAATGATATGGAGAAAGCCAAGCATTAAGTTCCTCCATGTCTTTGGATGCAAATGATTTGTTTTGAGGAATTTTGGTGAGAACTTAGGAAAATTTGATCCAAAAGCTGATGAAGCAATTTTCCTAGGTTATTCTCTGTCATCCAAGGCCTTCAGGGTTTACAACAAAAGGCTTCAAGTGGTGATGGAGTCTATAAATGTAGCTTTTGATGATCAAGAAATTTCTGGGCTTGAAGACCCTAGTTTTCATGAAGAAATCAGGTTTGAAAATGAAGATGATATTGATTATCAAGAGAATGAAGCCAATGTGTGCAGACAAATGGAGAATTTATCCATTCCTGATGTCAATCCAAACAATGTAGAACCCCTTTCAGCAGATAGAGTTAATTTACTAGACAATAGATCAGGGGATACTCCATTAGGGGATCATTCATCAGGATATGCACCATCAGGAGATAACTTGAACCTTGAATTATCCGCTAATTCAGGGGGAGAGTTTTCAGAAGTTGAGAGCACAGGCTTAGGGGGAGGAGATGATAGTTAAGCAAGCTTATCAAGACACATCTCTAATCCCAAATGGGTCAGAAGTCACACAACAGATCTGATTATTGGTGACCCACGCAAAAGAGTGCAGACGAGGAAAGCAACATCTAATGAATGCCTATATGCTTGTTTTCTTTCTCAAATTGAGCCAAAGAAGTTTGAAGAAGTTGTTCAAGATGCAGACTGGATCTTGGCTATGCAGGAAGAGCTAAATCAATTTGAAAGAAATCAAGTATGGAAGCTTGTACCTAAACCCAATGAAAGAATCATAATAGGTACTAAGTGGGTATTCAAAAATAAGATGGATGAAGCTGGCATTGTTGTAAGAAACAAAGCAAGACTGGTTGCAAAAGGATATCTTCAAGAAGAAGGGGTTGACTTTGATGAGACCTTTGCACCAGTAGCCAAACTTGAGGCTATAAGAATTTTCTTAGCCTATGCAGCACATTCAAATTTTAAAGTATATCAAATGGATGTGAAAAGTGCTTTTCTAAATGGGAAATTGGAACAGGAGGTGTATGTCCAACAACCTCCAGGATTTGAATGCTCAAAATTTCCAGATCATGTCTACAAACTGGAAAAGGCACTTTATGAACTGAAACAAGCACATAGAGCTTGGTAAAATACACTGTCAAAGTTTCTGGTGGAAAACAAATTTTCAAGAGGTATCATTAACAAAACCTTGTTCTTCAGACAACACCAAGGTCATCTGATTTTGGTTCAAATTTATGTTGATGATATTATTTTTGGATCCACTGACACAAGTCTGTGTGAAAAGTTCTCCAAACTTATGCAAAGCAAATATGAAATGAGCTTGATGGGTGAGTTATCTTACTTCTTGGGATTGCAAGTTAAACAAGACTCTGATGGAATCTACATTCATTAGACAAAATATGCCGAAGAACTTCTCAAGAAATTTGATATGGAGGACTCAAAAGTAGCAAAGACACCTATGGCCACTGCAACCAAGATTGACCCTGATAAGAATGGAAAGAAAGTTGATTTGAAGACTTACAGGGGAATGATTGGATCATTGCTATATCTGATAGCAAGCAGGCCAGACATAATGTTTGCAACATGTCTTTGTGCAAGGTATCAAGCTGACCCAAAGGAATCTCATCTCATTGCAGTGAAAAGGATCTTGAGATATATCAAGGGCACTACAGAGTTGGGACTTTGGTATCCAAAGGAGTCTGGATTTGAATTGCTGGGATATTCTGGTGCTGACTTTGGAGGATGCAGGATTGACAGAAAGAGTACAACAGGAAGCTGTCAATTTCTAGGAGGAAGGCTTGTATCTTGGTTCAGCAAAAAGCAGCACTCAATCTCTACATCTACTGTTGAAGCTGAATATATTGCAGCTAGAAGTTGTTGTGCACAAATTCTATGGATGAAAAATCAGCTAATGGATTATGGTCTGAACTATTCCATGATTCCAATAAGGTGTGATAACACAAGTGCCATTGCCATTGCTGAAAATCCAGTACAACATTCCAGAACTAAGCATATAGAAACCAGATATCATTTTATCAGGGAACATGTTATGAATGGGAATATTGAATTAGAGTTTGTACCTTCAAATCAGCAGCTGGCAGACATATTCACCAAAGCTCTTGATGAAGCCACATTTTCAAATCTTGTGGGAGAGTTGGGAATGGTAAATTATGCGTCAGGGTCAGAGTCAAACTCATAAGATTTGATATTTCTAACTCATTTCATAAGTTCTTGATAAATCAATTGATATGTGGTTATATATGTTCAAATTATAAATATGTATATACTTGTATATTCTGCATTTTGTTGTTTTGTTTTTGTTTTAAACTGATGCATCAGGGTCAGGGTTTCCTTAAGGACGCATCAGGGTCAGGGTGTTGATCGTGTTCGTCAGGGTCAGGGTATCGACCTGTGCGTCAGGGTCAGGGTATGTACATACAGTAAATCATCAGGGTAAGTTTAAAATTTTTTAACGCATCGGGTTTCAAGGTCAGTTAAGTGATGACAACTCATCATTAAGTTCTTCTTTCACTGATGACGTGTCATCACAGAAACTGAACTGACTCCCTGATAGCGTGTTTTCAGGAGAAGTTTTCAAACGTCAATAAGCGGGTATTAATACTCTATCTCTCCTACGTTTTGAAACTCCCCAAAATGTTTAATCTATACCTGATATTTGCTCGAGTTTTTTTTTTCTCTCTTTCTTCTTTACAGAAACCCTAAAACTTCAAATCTTCAAAGCATCCATGGCACGACAACAAATTCAGAGGAACTTGACAGTCCCACCAACAAACTACGTGGGCTTCTCTGACATTGATGAGGTAAGTGAATGCTTTAAACCGATAATGAACTATCTGCTCAACTCTGAGTATAGTAAAGCCATCTTTACCGATGAAGAAATGTCGGGGAGGCACTGTCACAACTATGGACAAGTGCCAAGTTCATGTACTCCACCGCCAAGCCTGATGTGGTCAAGGGTATCTCATTCAATGTTTCGTCTGAGAAAGGGAAAATAACTCCTTCCAGACTTAACTCTGTTTTGGGGCTACCTACTCAAGGTCTGGTGGATGTACCCAGTGATGCAGATCTGTTGGATTTCTTGAGGGAACTGGGCTATAACGCTGCTCCCAACGCAGTGTTAAAGTTCAAGGATCTCAAGAGGGTGAATCTGAAGAGGGAGATTTCTTATCTCTTCGACACCATCACCAAGGTGTTCTCAGGTAAGTGTTCTAACATTGAGGTCATTACCTCTTTAACTTTAAAAATAGCATACACAATAATTAAAAATGTAAATATAAATATAGGTAAAATAATTTTTTATGATCTTGTAAATAAATTAGGTAATTTTAATAATAGGAAAACTGAAGTATATTATGCAAGATTTTTGTTTATGATTATTAAAGATCAAATTACTAATTTTTCTTTTAAGAATGATATACCTGTACAGACCTACAAGCAAACAAAGAAACTTTTTGTAGAAATAATAAAGAAATCGTTTTCAGCCAAACCGTTTGCATTTCCATTGCATATGGTACAGGTAGTAAATTCTACACCTTCTACTTCTCAAACTGTACATTCTTCACCTTCAACTACTATGGCAAAGAAATCAACCACTTTTCTGCCTACCCATGTAGTACAACCAATTTCTTCACAACCATTCTGAACAGCCCAACCCACAGTCTCCCAAAAGACTGTTGGGATTAAAAGAAAATCCAGTGAATTACCACAACAACTGAGGGGGAGCAAGGAGAGAGAGTGATTGGCTACAGGCGTAAGAAGAAGGAGGGAGCCACGAGTGTTACCCAATAGCCTGACCTGGCAGTATCCTCTCAAAAGGATGCTACTTTTGATAAGGAATTAAACATATTTCTAACTAGTTCCTCTTAGAAGGAATTAGTTATTGAAAATAGTCCCCAACCAAGGACACAATTGAGTGAGCCACATGCACTGACCATAGACACTGATGAACCTACCATCAGGGTCTCTGAGAGCCACTTGCAGATACCCTCCACAGTGAGTGCACACACCACTCAAGATGTTGTAGCTTAGAAGCTTCTCAATAAGATCCACATGAGTCATAAGCATTCTTCTACAACATCTTTTGATGAATCACCTCCTCTTTCAGTGATTCAGCCAACTCTCCCATCTACACCACTTCCTTCTTTCTCTGTTTCTCAAATTTCTTCAGATATAATGACACAAACATTAAGTGTCATACAATCAGATTCTCCACATTCTCAATTCGTGGAGGAGCCAACACTCTCTGACACAGTGTTTGATAGTCACCACTCTCACATGGTTGACTCATTTTTACTTGATACAAACACTGATGATCAAACAGGGGACATAAACTCCACTGTACATACTATAGCTATAACTCTTTATGTACCCCCAATTGTATATACTTCCTCTATAGAAACATACACTTCTCCAATTATACATACACACTTTACTTCTTTTCCTACTCCTATCACAATTGTGGAACCAGAATCTGTACATACATCACTTGAAATGGTCACAATTGATGATTTCCAAGCCCATAGGAGCCCCTCTACGACAATTTTGAGTGAGACTGAGAAAATACTTAGTGTAGAGAGGCAAAGTCAAACCCTTGAGAGGACTTTGGCAAAAGGAGAGCAAGAGAGTACTGTCTTAGTAGGCAAAGAAAAAGGAGAGAATATGAGTGATGCCTTAGACGACAAAGAAAAAGGAGAGGATGAGAGAGATAAGAATGAGATCCTTGTAAATAAAGAACATGGAGAAAACACATATACTGTAAATAATACTTCTTCCTCTGAAAGTGATGAAGATGATGCTCCACAAGATGATTTTTCCCAACTCATCGAAGTTGATTTATACTTTTGACAGAACCAGATGTCTGACACTGTACAATTATTAAAGCAAGAATTAGCTAGAACTACTGATCCAATCTTGATCAAAGTATTAAAGTCACAGATCATGATTGGTCAGTCAATAGATATAGAAAATCAAAAATTGTATACACATTTTTCTTCAAAGATACAAAGTGTACAACAAGTTGTCGACTCACTAGTCACCAGCCAGACTCTCCACAGAATGAAGAAACACGCTGACACTGTTGACAAGAAGCTAGCTGATCTCTCTTCCCAACTGACCAACATGGATACTCTGCAACATTCCATGGCTGGCACTTTGCAACAAGTTCTTCAAGTCACATCCCGACTCTCAACTCCCCCTGATGGTGCTGTAAAAAAGGGGGAGAAATCAACCAAGTAGTTGTCAGGGGATGTTGCTGAGAATTCAAATCAACAATCAGGGGATGTGACTGCTCCTGTTCCTGCTCCAAAATCCAAGGATAAAGGCAAAGGTATCCTGATTGAGGAACCCAAGAAGATATCTAACACTCAATCAGGGCCTAAGCTACTTGGAGATGCCATAAAGACATCCCACTTCCCAACACCTGTTGAAGTTGTAATTGATGGGAAAATGGAGCTTGTCTACCCTCAAGATAAAAAGTTAGTAGAAGTTGATGCAATCTTTGCACAGCAATTTCAAGAAGAAAAAGAGAGGGAAATGGCAAAGGAACAGGAAGAAGAAGTAAAGAAGAAGAAGAGTGTCAGGCCCAGGACCTCCAGGAAACCTCAGCCAAGAAGATTACAGAACCCTAAAAGTGCATCAGGAGATAAAAATCAAGATAAAACTGAAGACCCTGATGTCACTACAAAGAAGTCATCTGAAGCCAAGGACAAAGCACCTTCTCCTGTTACCAAAGAATATGATCCACCCACTCTAGTTGAATTTCTCAAAGAAGAAAGGCGTAAAAACCTAACATTTATGTTCTCAATAAAAAGCGTAGATGTCTGGTTCAATAATAGAAGGGATCAGCTAATAATAGTTCAACTGAAGAGTGGGTCAGAATTCAATGTAGCAATGGACTGGTTTAGGAGAATGGATGCTGAGCAACTAGGACTGGTCCTAAATCTGATTCCAAGATCCTCGCAGGCTAACAAAGACTTAAGGGGGATAATTGATAGGCTGAGGAGAGTCATCAACAATGAAAGAAACCTTCCCACAACATTGGAAAGTCCACTGAAATTATTCTATAGATCCATTGATGGGCAGGAGAAAAGTATAAGGATCAAAGAAGTTGATGGCCTAAACCTGGAGGAAGCGATGCATGTTCTAAGCCAAATAGCCTATCACAAAAATGAACATGTCATCCAATTCAGAATCCTGCTAATTCAGAGAGTATTGAAGGAGATTGAAGAAACCAAAGCTGATGATGGGAACACTATAGTAAGGAATGTGCCACCAATGAAGGGATTTAAAGAATATCCAAAAATGATCACTAGCCCCATGGGTGTTTAATTCAAAAATAAAAAGGGGAAAATCATTACCTTCTACTAGTCACAACTTGCTGTAGCCAATATTCTAGAAATAAAATATGTCCTTGAAGCTTTGGAATCCAGCAGCAATGTCAACATAGTCAATTTTAGAAAACTTCTTCAAAAGGAGCTGGAGCAACTGAAAGCAGGTGGAGAAGACAACAGACTAAGGATTCCTGATCAAAACCCAGATCAAAGAAGACAAGGCGTTGGAAGTGACTCTCAACCAATTGAATCAAGTCATCCATTGCCCTTTGTCTCAACAAAAAGGAAAAGGGATCCTGATGTCTAATACAACATTCTTTTTGTAATAGTTATAGGAAAATACTTGTACAGAAATTCTTTTATTAATTCATTCAAAATTCTTTCATATATTTAGTATTGGTTTTGACATCATCATCAGTGAATCTAGGGATTTATGGTTATCAAATTGATAAACATAAATAGGGGGAGATTGTTAGAGATAAATGATGATGATGATGATTATGTAATAAATTGTGCAACTGTAAATTCTTGAGGTATTTTATAAACCTTAAGATCAGCACGTGTTTTGCATCCACTGATAATAATCTTATTAATCAGTGGATGGTCGATCTCTTCACAAGACAAGTCAGAAAACAGAAACAATCAAAGGACTTGACAAAGTGAAGAAGAATGTCTGATGTTACTTGCTAAACAGTCAAAGTATTTCGCACATCAGATATTCGAAACAAGTTACGTTGATGGAACCCATCAGGGGGAACCCATCAGGGGAACCCATTAGTGGGAACCCATCAAGGGAACTCATCAGTGGGAACCCATCAAGGGAACCCATCAGGGGAACCCATCAGGGGGAACCCATCAGGGGGAACCTATCAGGGGAAACTTATCAGGGGAACCGATCAGGGGGAACCATCAAGAGTGACAAAGGCAGACCAACCCGTCAGGGGGAATGACCATCATGGCATCAGTGGAAGCCATCAGTGTATGCCGTCAGTCATAACCATCAGTATCAAGAAGCACTGAGTGAAACTCAAGTGAAGGTTGAAGCCTTGATCCAGTCAATAAGCATGAGGGGATCCAGAAGCACTGATCAAAGTCCATCAGGGCTGGCAGTCAGTGGATCGTTGTGACAGCTTGCACCCGTCATCAGTACTTACACGAAAATCAACGTAACCTGTTACAGAAGCAAGAAATAACAACTGGAAAGATATTTCTTGAAGTTTGTTTTTGATCCAATGAGAACTCTCTCACATTAAATGCACACAGATCAGGGGAAGAAAAAGAAGCAACAAAGCATGCAGCAGTCTAACACATAAGGCTACGATGTGACATACTTGCGGCTAAGTTGAGAAAAGCAGCACGTCTCAAGCACGTGATTTCAACCCACTGATTTAACATATAAGCAATGGAGTTCTCATTACAAATGATGTGAGATTGAATCTATCCAACAGATCAAACAAACAAAGAAACACACAATACTAGGAAGCTCTGTAATATATTTCTTGAGAGTTTTATTTTTCAGAGAAAAGTTTTTGTAGCTAGTGAGTGTGAGAAGCTGTGAATTTGATTTACAGAATTTGTAGCTGTAAATCACATTTGTGATTATACAGATTTTCAGAAAAACCCCAAGTTTTAGTATAACTATATTAACTTGAATTTATGTGTTTATTTCTCATAGTTTTTCTGTTTGTTACAATTGTTTTCCAGTAAGCACTTTTAAGTTTAAAAGAGCGAAAAGATTCAAGTGTTTGTATTCATCCCTCCCCCCTTCTACAAACACTTGTGCTTATATTGCACTAACATTAGTCTTTGATGAATAAACTAGTCTCCGATGTATAATTTATACGCTGATGATGATGTCAGCCGTAATCTCCGATGTGATAAACAAATTCGCTGATCAAATCATCGTTAGTCCCCGATGCATTAAACATCCCCTGATGCTAGAAGCATCCCCTGATGCCAGCTCTTGCCCAATTCTTGGCTAAGTCCCGCAATTACTCAACTCCTTATTAACAAGCAAAGTAACAACAGGTTGACAAACACTTCCTAACCAACATCTCGCAAATGCATTGATAGAAAATAAATCTAAGGATATTTCCTTCCAAGCAAGATTTTTTCTTCCTTCCAAAACTACATCCGTTTGTTTGGCACCCAATGACTCCAACGGATCAGGTCATACCATTTGGGTTGTCTAATGCACCAAACACATTCATGCAGCTTATGAAACATGTCCTATGCAGGTTCATTGACAAGTTCGTTGTGGTGTACTTTGATGACATCCTGGTTTACAGCAAAAACATGGATGATTACTTATTACATCTAAGAGAGGTGTTTGTTGTTCTAAGTGAAAATCAATTATTTGCTAATTTGAAGAAGGGTGTATTTGCCCAAGACAAGTTAATATTCCTAGGATACGTTGTATCTAAGAATGGAATAGAAGTGGACAAGGAGAAGGTAAGGGCAATACAAGAATGGCCAGAACCAAAGTCAGTAGGTGATATAAGGAGTTTTCATGGTTTGACTTCATTCTATCAAAGATTTGTGAAAAACTTTAGCATGATTGCATCACCTATGCTTGAGTGTCTAAAGAAAGGGGGTGAGTTCAGATAGACAAAAGCTGCCCATGAAAATTTTGATTTGCTGAAGCAGAAGCTGTGTGAAACACCCGTGTTAACATTGCCAAACTTCAACAGTAACTTTGAGGTGGACTGTGATACAAGTGACGTTGGCATAGGGGCTGTTTTAATTCAAAGGGGCAGACCAATTGCTTACTTTAGTGAGAAATTAGGCGTAGCAAGTCTGAAATACTCAACTTATGAAAATTAATTTTACTCATTGATTCGAGCTTTAGAGACATAGCAACACTACCTATTGCCCAAAGAATTCGTAATACATACTGATCACGAATCCCTGAAGTACATTAGGCGGCAGGGAAAATTGAATTGTAGACAAGCCAAATGGGTTGAATTCCAAGAAACTTTCCCATATGTGATCAAGTACAAACAAGGAAAAGGGAATGTTGTAGCTGATGCACTGTCCAGAAGGTATACTCTGCTGTCATTGCTCAATTCTCGTTTGTTGGGATTTGACTTGATTAAGGAGCAATATGCGCACGATCCTTTCTTTGCTAAATTATTGGAAGATTGTGGAAAGGGTGCAAAGGGATAATATTTTCTACATGATGGCTTCCTGTTTGAAGGAAAACGAGTCTGTATACCAAATTCGTCTTTACGGGAGCTACTAATCAGAGAAGCACACGGGGGAGGTCTTGCTGGTCATTTTGGGGAGGGAAAGACTTTGGAGTCCTTCAAGGAGCATTTTTATTGTCCAAACATGGATCATGATGTGCATCGGGTGATTGAAAGGTGTGTTACATGTATAAAAGCAAAAGCACATCAACAACCACGTGGGTCGTATATGCCATTACCAGTTCCAAATCATCCTTGGGTTGATTTAAGTATGGACTTTGTGCTGGGATTGCCATGAACAGCAAGGGGTAAAGATTCTATTTATGTTGTGATTGATATGTTTTCAAAAATGGCACATCTTATACCTTGCCATAAAACAAATGATGCCTCACATGTGGCTGATTTATTCTTTTGAGAAGTGGTACGCTTACATGGTATGCCAAAAACCATTTTAAGTGACAGAGATGTAAAGTTCCTCAGTTATTTTTGGAAGACTTTGTGGCATAAACTAGGAACAAAGTTGTTGTTTAGCAAAGCTAGTCATCCGCAAACGGATGGACAAACCGAAGTGGTGAACAGAACCTTAGGAGCTTTATTGCGTGCTTTTGTGGGAAAATCTTTGAAGGATTAGGATGAGAAGCTTGCATTTGTTGAATTTGCGTACAACCAAAGTGTGCATTCTGGATCTCGATTGTGTCTGTTTGAAGTAGTTTATGGCTTTGCACCATTGACTCAGTTGGATATGTTGCCAATCCCAATCAAACATACAATCAATTTAGAAGTCAAGCTAAGGCAGATTATGTCAAGAAGCTGCACCAAGAGGTCCAAGAAAGATTACAACGTGCTAATGAGGCCTATATTAGGCGTACAAAGAAGGGAAAGAAAAGCCATATTTTTGAGGTAGGAGATTTGGTTTGAATTTACCTTCGTAAAGAACGTTTTCCTTTGGAATGCAGGTCTAAGCTACAAAAGAAAGTTGAAGGACCATTCCAATTCCTTGAAAAGATCAGTAATAACGCATACAAGATCAATCTTCCGAGAGACATTGGAGTTTCGGCCACATTCAGTGTCTCAGATTTGATTCCTTATGTTGGCGATGAATATTAAGAAGATTTGAGGGCAAATATTTTCAAACAAGGAGGGGATGATGTGGGCATGAACAAGAAGGAATCAGATTTGTCTTCCTTAGAAACACTGCATAGATCAGATGTGAGTTGGTGAGCTAAGACTTAGGGGTCCAGTTACTAGATCCAAGTCTAAGAAGTTTGAAGCAAACTTGTCAACAGCAGCAGGTTTAACACTTGAAGAGTTTCGGACATTGGGTTAATGTTTGGAACATTATGAAGATGGAAAAAAACTTGGACTTAGTCGAATATGCTTTGTGATCCTTTGCAAGGTGCTTATAATTATGTTATTACTTTGCTTTCAGAAATAGAGGCAGGAACAGTTGAAGCTTAACCGAGAACAGGCATCAGGGGATGACGAGAACAACATTAGGGGATGTCGAGGAAAATGTCAAGGGATATGATTCAGCGTTAGAGACTACAGGCGTCAGGGGATACTTAGTCTCTGACAACTTAATTTGCTTATCAGGGGATAGTTAGTCTCTGACAGCTAAATTTACCCATTAGGGGATAGTTAGTCTACGATAGTTAAATTTACCCATCAGGGGATAATTAGTCTCCGACAGCTTAATTATCCACTGACAACTATGATTATGGTTTTTATGTATTTTATTACTTTCCCTATTTGTTTTAGTAATTGTTTCCTAGTTACAATAGGTTTGTTTTCTTTCCTTGATAAATTAGATTTCCTTCCAATGTATTATCCTTTCCAATTAGGATTAGGGATTTTATCAGCTTATAAATAGTTGCTTGTATTGTACAACAGAGAGATATAGAGACCTTGATTAATAAAATTCAGAAAGTGTTCTGCATGTTTCTTATTGTTTATGAGATATAAACAAAACCCTATTCGTGTGATTCGAGTAGCGTTGAACGTGTGATTCGTTCAAGATCCTTAAGTCGACTTCTTGTGCATATATCAACAAGTTGATTTAAGCTATTCGAGGTTGTAGGCTTAAGCACCCTACTTCACTTCTCTTTTCCCATTCTTTCACGTTTTGTACATACACTGGCCCACCATGTAGAAGCATACTTTCTCAGCTTCAAAGCAATAATCATTACCTTCTTATCTTCTTGTGTTTGCTTGTAGTCAAACACCCTCTCTACCACTCGAATCCACTCAACGAATTCATCAGCATCCAACCTTCCATCATACTCTAAAATATCAACCTTAATATCATTGTTAGATCTGTGTTGATGGCTGTATTGAGGTCTTCTTTGTTAGGTGAAATTGAGCAGAATTTCGTCACTCTCATCTACTGACTCAGGAGGGATAATCTGGTCTCCCCTTTGTCTCCTAACCCTTAAGGATAAATCCTTTATTCGATCACGCATCAACATCATTTGTCCTTCCAAGCCCTCCTTCTCTTCTACAAGAAAAGAAAGAAGCTCTTGCTAATTTGTCGGTAGGGGTAGTACTACTGGACATTATGATTGTTGTTGGTGTTTTTTATCATGGGAAGTAGAATTAAAAAGGAATTAGCCTAAGCTCTGATACCAATATGTTGTATAATTGGGCTAGACAAATCGAATTACACAAAAGGAATGGGCTTAGTTTTTGTAACGGACTGGAAATTGCTATGCATCAAGGGGATCTGATACACAGCAAGGCTGGGTTCCAAACTCAATTCAGATATAGGCACACCACTAAATTGAAGTTGGATATCCTAAGATCACCTTTCAATTAGCCAAATTAAAATAGCAAAGGAAGAATTGTATTTAGAAAAAAAAAATTCTTAATTCAAAAACAACAGAAAGTGTATCTAGGTAAAACTTGCTTGTCCTCCTTTTTTATTCCATGCTTTTCCTATTTATACAAGCCAAGTAGAACTGGTTTTCTCAATGAAATAATAGCAGCTAACTAACTCCCATGACGCCCAGCCACCACCCACGATTATAGGGGAAATTTAGGGATTCTAGCTGAGCAAGTCTGGTGCCTTAGAACCGGCCAACTAAAACCTGAACTGCCTCCATTTCTTCAGCCATATTCTTGCCCATATGTGCCTGAACTGCCTCCATTTCTTCAGCCAAATTCTTGCCCATGTGCTCCCTCAACTTCAGCAGTTTGTTGCTACCAACTAGGGAGTTAGTTGTCAACCCTATGATATAGCTATTACATGTTTAAATGAAAAAAAAAACAAACAACTATTTGACAGCTATAACATCTGATTATTACATGCACTAATAACATAAAAACAAACTAAGCCATGCATCAGTAACATTGCTGAAGGATTCAATAATTTTGGACCAAATTCACAAAAGGCTTGTTGGGTTGAACTCGGTTTCCATTGAGGAGTTCATGAAGACTTGTAGCTACCAAATGGATGAGTTTAGAATCTTTAGTCAACATTGATGGTGAAACTGATTCGCCATCATTCTACACTTTTTACCATAGAGTGCTTCAAATGGGGTCATTCCAATACTGGCATGGTAACTGTTATTAAAAACAAACTCTATTAATGGTAAGTGTTCATTCCAACTTCCTTTGAAATCTAAAGTACAAGCTCTTAATAAGTCTTCCAACGTCTATATTGTCCTTTCTGATTGTCCATCTGTGTGGGGGTGATACACAGTACTCATATCAAAACGAGTACCTACATAATCTTGAAACTTATTCCAAAATCATGAAATAAAAAGGGGATCTCTGTCTAATACGATTGACACAGGAACTCCATGTCTACTTATAATTTATTTCACATAGAGTTTTACTAGCTGATCCATCTTGGAGGTATCCTTTGTAGGCAGAAAATGTGTTGATTTGGTCAGTCTATCAATAATAACCCAAATAGCATTACTTCCTCTGACTGTAGTTGGTAATCCAACTACAAAATTCATTGCAATAAGTTCTCATTTCCATTCCAGAATTTCCAAAGGTTGAAGCAATCCACTTGGCTTCCGATGTTCTCCCTTCACTCTTTGATAGGTTAAACATTGTGTTACCCATTGTACAACTTTCTTTTTCATGTTGGGCCACCAGTAAATCTGACGTAGATCTTAGTACATCTTAGTGTTCCCAGGATGTATCGAGAATCTTGACTGATATGCTTCTTCTAGGATCTCATGTCGCAATTCTTCCTTTGGGGGTATCCAGATTATGTCATTATATTGTAGTAGACCTTTGGCATCTATTCTACATTTCCCTTTTTTTTTCACTAGGAATCTCTCTTTATCTTCTTGATGGTCCTCTTGTGCTCTCTTGATTTGGTTGTACAGTTGGGACTCCACCCAAGTTATTTCTCTTATTTGTATATAATCCTCTATTGACAATACGTTGAGTTGTAATCATTCTAAATCCTTGCACAACTCAGTTTGTGTGATCATGATGTTCAAATGTTCACGCCTACTCAGGGCATCTACTGCCACATTAGCTTTTCCAGGGTGGTAATTTATTGTACAGTCGTAATCCTTGATCAATTCCAACCATCTACGTTGTCTGATATTCAGCTCCTTTTGTGTGAAGATATACTTCAAGCTCTTGTGATGATCTATGTATATCTCACATTTTTCCCCGTATAAATAATATCTCCAAATGTTAAGTGTAAAAATGATTATTGTTAGCTCCAAATCATGAGTTGGATATCATCTTTCGTATTCCTTTAATTGTCTTGAAGCATAGGCAATAACCTTTCCTTGTTGCATTAACACACAACCAAGTCCTTGTAAGGATGCATCACCGTAAATGATAAAATTTCCACTGTCATCGGGTAAGGTCAGGACTGGTGCCATTGTTAATCGCTTCTTTAGTTCTTTGAAACTTTTTTCACACTTAGGGGTCCATGTGAACCTTACCACTTTCTTGGTAAGGTTGGTTAGTGGTACTGCTAGTTTTGAGAAATATTTCATGAATCGTCTGTAATAACTAGCTAGTCCAAGAAAACTTTTTACTTTTGGGCTGAGAAAATATCCACTGCTTGCTTCACTCAAAATAGGTCTTTGATCAACAAAGCTCACAACAAGACACCATTTGAGCTAATGACAGGGGCAAAGCCATACATCAATTTCCTACATGTCTTTGGATGCAAATGCTTTGTTTTAAGGAACTTTGATGAGAACATAGGAAAATTTAACTCAAAGGCTGATGAAGTTATTTTCCTAGGTTACTCCCTGTGATCCATTGTATTAGTTGGGGGTAATTAACTTGTAATTAGGTTTTAGTTAGGTTCTAGTTTTATATTTTTAGTAAGTAAGTCTGTTGGAATAAAGCTAGCCTACAACAAACATCAGGGAATACAGAGGATGGCATCAAGGGGTGCCGAGAAACGGGCGTCAGGGGATATCAAGCTAGGCATCGGGGGATGTCAAGATATGTGTCAGGGGATGATGTCATCAGAGGATAACCAGGGCTTGGAGTGACGTCATCAGGAGCTCGAGTAATTCATCGGTGGATAATTATTTGTTGATGACTGGTTAGGCCATTAGGGGATAATTATCCTCCGACAGCCAATTTACCCATCAGGGGATAATTATCCACTAACAGCTAATTATCCACTGACGGTTACAGATATTTTGTTTTTATGTGTATTTTATTATTTTTTTCGTATTTGTTTCCTATTCATAATAGGTTTGTTTTTCTTTGCTTGTTAAGTTAGGTTTCTTTCCAATGTACTATTCATTCCATAGTTGGATTAGATTAGATTTCTTTCCATTGTAGAATTCTTTCCAAAGTAGAATTAGGATTTTATCTCAGCTTATAAATAGCTACTTATGTTGTACGCTAAAGACAACCTTGATTTATACAATTGCGTGATTTTTATTTACAATTATCTTGAAAGTTGGTGATTAATTCCTTCAAGCAAACTAAACAGATTGATCTTTTAGTTTTGATTCTCGCAGATTTAATTCTTTACAGAATCATCCTAAAGTTATTTTTTGCAACTTGTGTTTGATCCTCCTAGATCAAATACATCACCCTGACATCTTAGGCCTGCAGGGTTTACAACAAAAGGCTCCAGGTTGTGATGGAGTCTATAAATATAGCTTTTGACGATCAACAAATTTTTGGCCTTGAAAACCCTAGTTTTCATGATGAGCTCAGATTTCAAAATGAAGATGATTTTGATGATCAAGAGATAGAAGCTAATGTGTGCAATCAAATGGAGGAACTAACCATCATTGATGTCAATCCAAACAACCAAGAAGCCCCTTCAGTGGATAAAGTTAATTACCTGGACAACAGATTAGAGAACACTCTATCAGGGGGATAATCCATCGGGGAATGCACCATTAGGGAATAACTTTAACCGTGATTCGAGCACAAATTCAGGGGAGTTTCCTCAGAAGCTGGTAGCACAAACTTAAGGGGAGGAAATGATGATCAAGCAAGCTCATCCAGACTCCCCCTAAGCCCAAATGGTCTAGAAGTCATACAACATAATTAATCATTGATGACCCTAACCAAAAAGTGCAAACTAGGAAAGGTACATCTAATGAGTGCCTCTGTGCTTGTTTTCTTTCTCAAAATGAGCCAAAGTGATGTATTTGATTTGGTTGGGATCAAACACGGGTTACAGAAAATAACTTTAGGAAGACTCCTTAAAGAAATCAATCACCGCGAATCAACACTAAAGGATCAATCTATTTTAGTTGCTTAAAGAATTTAATCACCCGCAAGCTAAAACAAATAAGTTGTGAAAGTATAAAGGAATTAACCACCAACTTTCGGGATAATCGTAAGTAAAAACTCACACAATTTTATTACTCAAAGTCTGAATACATCATACAACATAAGCAGCTATTTATAAGCTGTTATAAAATCCTAATTCTACTTTGGAAATAATTCTACAATGAAAAGAAAATCTAATCAAGTTATGGAAAGAACTGTACAACGAAAAGAAATCTAATTTCAAAAAGAATCTAATTAAACAACGAAAGAATAGAAACAAACCTATTACAATTAGAAAACTAATAAAAATAATTTAACAAACTGCAACCCAGGAAATAGTCCTTGACGGGTTAGCTGGAATTAGTCTCCGATAGGCCTAATTTGCACTTAGTCTTCGACAGTACAAATTATCCCCTGACAAGCTTACTCTCTGACAGTATAATTTATATCCTGACGAGCTTTGTCACCGAAAGTATAAATTATCCCCTAACGAAACCTTAGTCCCCGATGACCATTTTATCCCCTGACGTGCGTAGTCTCTGATGACCATTTATTCCCTGACGCGCGCAATAACATCCCCTGATGCGAGAGACATCCCCTAATACAAGTTCTCGGCATTCCCTAATCTATTTCTCGGCCATGACAGCTTTATTCCAACCAACTTACTTACTAAAAATATAAAACTAAAAACTACCTAAATAAAAGTTAATTAATTCCAATCCCCATTAATCCAATGGATCATACTCCCCTTCATTGAAAACAATTGTCCTCAATTGTTGAACATCTTCACAACCAAACAAAGAGTAAAAATCTCAACTCTAACTACTAAGCTAACTGCTATTAAGTATAACAAAAATAAACATAGTGAAAAAAAAATTCCACCAATTTCTTGCCCCTATCAAATGGAATATACGTCGCAAATTAAATTGGATGCCAGCTAACCATTAAGAAATTGTTGCTATGGTCAAAGTAGAATTTTACCTGCTGCAATTCTCGATCAACATAAGACTTTGCAGTTGACTTCCATATTTGACAAGGTTGAAAAACAACATTTTTCTTGTAAATTTGTGGACTCAATGCTACCTCAATCAAAGTATAGTTTCGAAACATTGCAACAGTAACCACAACATTCTTCACAGACAGATCTGGCTCAGGCTTTTCAAAGGAACTACCCAAAGCATCATTGAGGTCAGTAAAACCATGTTCCAAGTTTTCAGAAAGTCCACCACGAGTTTGGTCAGCTTCTAAAGGATCTAAATGTTTTTGCAAAGTCCTTCGAACAAGCAGTTGTGAACCACGTGTCTTAGGTTCTTCTTCAGAGTCAACATCACACTCCTCATCATCCCTCTTGCACAACCCTTGTTCCCCTTCCTCAGTTGTTTATATCTCATTGGAAGCATAGGCTGTCTCAATTTCTTCAATGTCACGCAAGGTCATGACTCTATTGGTAGGACATTCTCGTTGCATGTGGCCATATCCCTTACACTTGAAGCATATTTTCCTCTCTCCTGAAGTTAAGGGTGTAGATTTCTTCTCGTTATCCTCCTTGAACTTGTTGAGGTTTGGAGTAAACTTAGCAACAAGTTGTGCTTCTTTCTACTCCTCTGGTCTCTCTCATTCAAAACTCCGGATGCTAGGCTTTTCATGTCTGATTCTTTGAGCTTTAACATGTTTCTCCGCTCGCATCGCCACTTTACAAATTTCTTCAAAAGACCAATAAGGTTGCAGTTCAACCTTTTCAGCAATATTGGAATTTAGTCCAATTAAGAAACATGCAATCTTGTGTTCCACTCTTTCTTCTAGATCACAGAGCATAATTAACCTTTCAAACTCCAAGGTGTACTCCTCCACTGAAAGTATTCCTTGTTTAAAGCTTTGTAGTAGTAGGAACATGTCTTGCACGAAGTCAGCAGGAAGGAACTGTTTCTTCATTCTGTTTCTCAATGCTTCCCACGACTATATCCGTGCCTTGCCTTCTTTTCTTCTTTTGGCTCTTAGATTTTCATACCACAAGTTTGCATAACCTATGAATTTCAGCACAGCCACCTTGAATCTTTTACAATTATTGTAATCCTTATAATCAAAGATTCGTTCAATACGTTGTAACCATTCAAGAAACTTTTTTGGCTTCATACTTCCATCAAATTCTGGAACATCCAGATGAAAACCTTTGTCATCATCAACGTTTTCCCTCAGCGTCCATTGTACCGGTCTGGCCACTTCTTCTTCTTCTGAATCTGAAGTGTGAACAGATCTCATACTTCTGTTTGGGCTTGTAGATGTTTTTCTCCAGTCCAATCTAGCGAGGATCTCATTCATCTTCTCTATTAGGTCGTTGACTTATCTGTCACGACGTAAATTCTATGCTTGCTCCATGGTAAGTCCTCGTGGAAGTTGTTCTTCTTCTCCAGCCATTGATGTTGCAAGTTGTAGAATAATGCAAGAACAACTCGTACACCAAAGCTCTGATACCAAGATAATGTACTTGATCTGGTAGGATCAAACACAGGTTGCGGAAAATAACTTTAGGAAAACTCCGTAAAGAAATCAATCACCGAGAATGAACATTAAAGGATCGATCTATTTTAGTTGCTTAAAGAATTTAATCACCCGCAAGCTAAAATGAATCAGTTGTGAAAGTATAAAGGAATTAACCACCAACTTTCGGGATAATCGTAAGTAAAAACTCACACAATTTTATTAATCAAAGTCTGAATACATCGTACAACATAAGCAACAATTTATAAGCTGTTATAAAGTCCTAATTCTACAATGGAAAGAAAATCTAATCCAGTTATAGAAAGAACTATACAACGGAAAGAAATCTAATTTGAAAAAGAATCTAATTAAATAAGGAAAGAATAGAAACAAACCTATTACAATTAGAAAACTAACAAAAATAATTTAACAAACTGCAACCGAAGAAATAGTCCCTGACGGGTTAACTGGAATTAGTCTCCGATAGGCTTAATTTGCACTTAGTCCCCGACAGTACAAATTATCCCCTGACAAGCTTAGTCTCCGACAATATAATTTTTACCCTGACGATCTTAGTCTCTGAAAGTATAAATTATCCCTGACGAGACCTTAGTCCCCGATGACCATTTTATCTCCTGGCGTGCGTAGTCTCTAATGACCATTTATTTCCTGACATGTGCAGGAACATCCCCTGATGTGAAAGACATCCCCTGGTACAAGTTCTCGGCATCCCCTAATCTGTTTCTCGGCCACGACAGCTTTATTCCAACCAACTTACTTACTAAAGATATAAAACTAAGAACTACCTAAATAAAAGTTAATTAATTTCAATCCCCATTAATCTAATGGATCACAAAGAAATTTGAAGAAGCCATGCAAGATGTTGATTGGATCATGACTATGCAAGAAGAATTAAATCAATTTGAGAGAAATCAAGTATGGAAGCTGGTGTCTAAACCTAATGACAGAATCGTCATTGGCACCAAGTGGGTATTCAGGAATAAGATGGACGAAGCTGACATTGTTATAAGAAACAAGGCAAGATTGGTGGCAAAGGGATATCTTCAAGAGGAAGGGATTGACTTTGATGAGACCTTTGCACCAGTGGCCAGACTTGAGGCTATAAAAATTTTCTTAGCCTATGCAACACATTCAAACTTAAAGGTTCATCAAATGGATGTGAAAAGTGATTCTCTCAATGGGAAATTAGAATAGGAGGTGTATGTGGAACAACCACAAGGATTTGAAAATTTTAAATCCCCAAATAATCTTCATACTAGAGTTGTTACAACAAGGGAAGCCCTACTAACTTTTCGATTAGATTCTCAAGATACTCCTTCAGCAGATTACATTTAGAAAGAGAAGTTACTTACTTTTGATCTCTTAAATGCTTTAGAGGAAGAGGAAAAAAATTCTAAACCAAAAAGCTCGGGTTCATTGGCTAAAGGTTGGGGATAAAATCAACAAGTTCTTCTTTGCTAAAGCTAAAGGTAGATGGAACTTAAACAAAATCATGACTCTTGAAGATGATAAGGGGATTATTACTTATGATTAGACTTAGATTAAATCCATTGTTATCTCCTACTTCAAGAATACTCTTGGTGCTGATTTTTGTCCCCCCGAAAGGCACCTTTCAGCTCTCCAAAGCCTAAAACTCAATAAAGTTCCTCCTAATCTCTTGCTCCATCTTTTGGCACCTATCTCAAATCTTGAGATTATGACCACTCTCAAGTCAATCCCCAAAAACAAATCTCCTAGTCCTGATGGTTTCAATGCAAATTTCTTCATATCTTCTTAGGATATTGTGGGAGCGGATTTCATTAAAGCTAATCATGCCTTCTTCCACTCTGGAAAGCTACTTAAAGAACTAAATCATGCAGCCATCACTCTTATACCAAAAATTAAAAATCCTTCGAGGATGGGGGATTTTCGCCCTATCTCTTGCTGCTCTACTATCTATAGATACATCTCAAAGATTCTTGCCAACAGACGAAAGAAGACTCTTCTCTTCATTATTTCAAATCATCAATTAGCAATTATTCAAGGCAGGAGCATTGGTGATAATATCCTTCTTGCTCAAGAGCTTATGCATAACTATCATCGTGTAGGAGGCACTCCCAGATACACTCTTAAAATTGACATAAGCAAAGCTTTTGACTCAGTAAATTGGGAGTTTATCTTTCCAGTTCTGAATAAAATGGAATTCCCTGAGAAATTCATCAGATGGATCAAAGAATGTTTTACTACGACCAAATACTCGGTAAAAGTCAATGGAGAGCTTTGTGGATATTTTGAGGGCAAGAAGGGTTTTCGACAAGGTGATCCTCTCTCACCTTATCTGTTCATTATTGCTATGGAAGTTCTCAGCACCATTCTGGATTCTGTGAGCCAAAATCCCAGTTTCAAGTTCCATAGGAAAACGGAAAAAGGTGGCTTCACTCACTTAATTTTTGCAGATGATCTGATGATTTTCTCTCATGTGGACCTTTCCTCTGTAAATATGTTGCTTGACGGACTTACAGATTTTTCAAATCTGTCGGGGTTGTCCTTTAATTTTCAGAAAAGCCTTTGTTTCCTTTCAAATGTCAAGGAGGACATTAAATCCCAAATCTTGGATAGATGTGGTTTTCCTTTAGGCATGCTGCCAGTGAGGTTCCTAGGGGTACTTTCCTCCCTCATTTGTAAACCTCTGATTGATAAAATCACTTCTAGAACCAGATCTTGGACTAACTGTTATTTATCCTATGCAGGCAGAATTTAGCTTATTGAATCTATCCTTTTTGCTATTCAAGCTTTTTGGACTACACACTTTATTTTGCCTACTGCAGTTTCTAAAAATATCACTCAAATTTTTACTTATTTCCTATGGAAAGGCTCTTCTCTTTCCAATTACAGATGCAAAGTTGGAAGCATGTAGCCCTTCATAGAAGGGAAGGTGGTCTTGGCATTAAGCAAATGGAAGATTGGAATAAAGCTCAAATCCTTCATAGGTTGCTACAGATTATAGATTGGAACTGCAATTCCCCTTGGGTCACCTGGATCCGAAATTATAAACTCACTTGTTATGGTTTCGGGACAGTTCCTGCATCTCAAGACTCCTCGTGGATCTGGAGGAAAATTCTCCAACTTCGAGACCTAGCCTGGGGGTTTATCTCTTATAAAGTTGGAAATTGATGTAATATTCTTACATGGCAAGACCCTTGGATCTCCTCTCAGCCCCTGGCCAGCAGGCCAGATGTACCCATCATATCTAATGCAAATAGTAGTTTCTGCTCTAAACTCAACTCCTTTATATCAGGAAACTCTTGGTGCTTGCCTACATCAAATTACACTCTGCTGATTGATCTGAGAACATCTATTGCTCAGCTTCATAAGCCAAGCAGGGATCATGACATGATTCTCTAGCAAGGAGAAGACATTTCCAAGATCACTTTAAGAAAAATTTGGAACTCGATCCGAAGGAAGCTCCCGTACTCTCCCTGGTGCAACCTGTTATGGAACTCTCTTTCTATACCTCGAAGGTCTTTTTTCGGGTGGCTAGCAGTCCAAGACAAAATTCTTCCAAAAATAGCCACACCTTGCCAATTCTGTGATTAACCTGAAGAAACTTCAACTCACCTTTTCTTTAACTGTAGGTTCAACTCCTCTATCTTCGCTCAAGTAATGGGCATGGCGGGTTGGATTGGCCCTTGGATCTCTTTCAGTTATTACCTTGCTCATTCGGTGACCATCAAGCAAACTGCGGGGGCAAAGCTCATCAGCCATTTATGTATAATCACAGTGATATACAAAATCTGGCTTGAAAGAAACTTAAGGAGCCATGGAGGTCAAGGTCACAATGAATTTCAGGTGGCTCAAGATTGTATCTATACAGTGAAGTCAAGGCTTCACAGTTGGAAAGGTTTTCCCAAAGCACTGCGCTTGAAACCCAATTTAGCTCATTGGAAAATGTCTTAATTCTCATATTAAACGCAAAAACTTTATATTGTGAAATTAAGATAGATGCCCAAAAATTGAATCCTCTGCTGCACTGCTGAAGTGTTTATGCGCAGATCCTGCATTTCTTTGTTTTCTGCACTAATTTCTACTACTGATTTGATGTGTTTTCTGCAACTAAATTGATGTGTTTTCTGCTGCTGGTTTGATGCTTTTATGCTGCTGCAAATCCTGCAGATTCTGCAGTGATGGAAAGTTTCTGCTGAAGATTCTGTGGCTGCTGCTCCTGAAATTCTGCCTCTGCTACTGCTGCTCCAGCAGATCTGTTTCTTTTTGTTGCTGCTGCTTTGTTGTGTTTTTTAGTTGTTGCTGTTCCTGCAGAATTTGCTTCAGCTTCTGTTGAAATGCAGTGATGACTATTTGTTCTGCTGATGCTTCTTTGTTGCTTTGACGTTTGTTTTTCTGGATTCTGAAGTGATGAAAATTTGTTCTGCTGATGAGTCTGCCGCTAATGCTCATGCAGAAAATGCTTCTGCTGCTGCTGCACTGATGTGTTTTTTGTTGCCGCTACTCCTGCAGAATTTGCTTATGCTGCTGTTGAATTGAAAGGAAATTTTTTTTTTCTGCTGATGCTTCCTTGTTGCATTGATGTTTGTTTTTTGGGTTTTCTGCAGCAGTAATGCCCCATGGTTTAGAGTGTTTTTAGCATATAATCTTGATAGGAGTTGTTTTATTGTTTAGTGTTGTTTTCCTTTTGTGGGGTTGTTGGCTGTTGGCTTCCCTGGGTTGGTTTGTAACCCTAGCTAGCCTTGAATGCTTTGTGTTTATGGTCTATGCTTTTTGCTCTTGGTTTTGGATTGTTTTTCCCTAACTAGTGAGATGTGCTAGTAGGTCAAGGGGGATGCCTCTCGTTATTTTTGTATCTTTTTTCCTTTTATATATTCTCGCAATTTAGAAAAAAAAAAGAATTTTATAGACTAAAGTAAGCTCCTAGAGCTTGGTATGACACACTGTCTAAGTTTTTGGTGAAAAACAAGTTTTCAAGAGGTATCATTGACAAAACTTTGTTCTTTAGACAACACCAAGGTCACCTTATCTTGGTACAAATCTCTGTTGATGATATCATTTTTGAATCCACTGATACTAAGCTATGTGAGAAGTTATTTCTTGAGACTACAAGTTAAATAGGTCACTAATGGGATTTACATTCATCAGTCAATGTATGACAAAAAACTTCTCAAGAAATTTGACATGGAGGACTCGAAAGTAGCAAAAACACCAATGGCCACAGCAACCAAAGTTGACCCTGATAAGGATGAAAAGAAAATTGATTCAAAGACTTGATGTATTTGATCTGGTAGGATCAAACACAAGTTATGGAAAATAACTTTAGGAAGACTCCGTAAAGAATTTAATCACCAGAAAATCAACACTAAAGGATCAATCTGTTTAAGTTGCTTAAAAAATTTAATCACCCGCAAGCTAAAATAAATCAGTTGTGAAAGTATAAAGGAATTAACCACCAACTTTTGGATAAACGTAAGTAAAAACTTATACAATTTTATTAATCAAAGATTTTTTCTTCCATACATTATGAACAACTATTTATAAGCTGAATAATCAAGAAAACCTAATCCTAATTGGAAATAACATTACATTGGTAAGAAATCTAATTCAATAAGGAAAGAATAGAAACAAACCAATTAAAATTAGAAAACTAATAAAAATAATTAAACAAACTGCAACCGAGGAAATAGTCCCTGACGGGTTAAATGGAATTAGTCTCTGACATTCTTAATTTGCACTTAGTCTCCGACAGTACAAATTATCTCCTGACAAGCTTAGTCTCTGAGAGTATAATTTATACCCTGACGAGCTTAGTCTTTAAAAGTGTAAATTATCCCCTGAAGAAACCTTAGTCCCCGACGACCATTTTATCCCCTGACGCGCATACTCTGACATCCTGACGTGCGCAAGAACATCCCCTGATGCGAGGCTTGGTATCCCCCTAACGTCTGTTTCTCGGCCACAACAACTTTACTTCAACAAACTTACGTTACTAAAAATAAAAAACTAGAACCTAACTAAAAACTGATTACAAGTTAATTAACCCCAATTAATCCAATGGATCATACTCCCCTTCTTCGAAAACAATTGTCCTCAATTGTGGAGCAGTTTCATGATGAATATAAGGAGTAAAAATCCCAACTCTAACTACTTAGTTAACTCCCACTAATTACAACAAAAACTAACATGGTGAAAAGAAAAAAAAACTGCACCAATTTCTTGCCTCTATCAAATGGAATTTGCATTGCAGATTGCATTGGATACCAACTAATCAGCACAATATTGTTATCATGGTCAATAAAAATCTTACCCACTGCAATTTTTGACCAACATAAGACTTTGTAGTTGCTCCCCAAATTTGACACGGTTGAAAAACAACATCTTTCTTATAAATTTGTGGACTTAATGCAGCTCCAAACAACGTACAGTCCCGAAACATTGCAACAGTAACCATAACATTCTTCACAGACGCATCTGGCTTAGGATTTTCAAAGGATGTGCTCAATGTACCATGAGTTATGTCAACTTTTGAAGGAGTTGAATCTGTATGCAAAATTCTCCTAACAAGTAGTTGTGAACCACATGTCTCAGACTCTTCTTCAAAGTCAACCTCAAACTCTTCATCAACCTTTTTACACACCCCTTGCTCCCCTTCTTCAGTTGTTTCTTTCTCCTTGGAAGCATAGGCTGCTTCAATCTCTTCAATGTCACACAAGGTCATGACTTGATTGCTGGGACATTCACGTTGCATGTGTCCATATCCCTTACACTTGAAACAAATTCGTCTATCTTCTGTTGCCAATGGCGTAGAAGCCTTACCTTTGTCCTTCTTGAACTTGTCAAAGGTAGGAGTGAATTTTGGCGCAGATGGTGCCTCGTTCCTCCTTTTGCTTTTGCCTCTTTCCACTGTTTTGTTTACTGGCCATGTATAATTATTCACCTTGGCCTTGACATGTTTCTCAACTCTCATGGCCACCTTGCATACTTCTTCGAAGGACTAGTAAGGTTGTAACTCCACCCTCTCAGCAATACTATTGTTCAACCCTGTTAAGAATCGAGCAATCTTGTGTTCTGCCCTTTCTTCGAGATTACACAACATGGTGAGTTTGTTGAACTCCACCGTGTATTCCTCCACTGACAATGCCCCTTGTTTGAAACTTTGTAATTTCAAAAACATGTCTTGTACATAGTCAGTAGGTAGGAAATGTTTCTTCATTCTACTCTTCAAGGCTTCCCAAGACCTAATCTGTGTCTTGCCTTCTATTCTTCTTTTGTTCTTCAAGTTTTCATACCACAAATTAGCGTAACCCGTGAATTTTAATACTGCCACCTTAAACTTCTTGTGGTCATCATAGTCCTTATATTCAAAGACTCTCTTAAATCTTTGTAACCACTCTAAGAAATTTTCAAGCTTCATGCTGCCATCGAAGTCTGGGATATCTAACGTCAGAGCCTTGTCGTCAACAGCATTGTCTCTCTGCCTCCTAGGTACTGGTTTGGCCACTTCTTCTCCTTCTGAATCTGAAGTGCGAACAGATCTTGTACTTCGGTTTAGACTTGTGGAAGGGTTTCTTCAATCTAGTCGTGTAAGGATCTCATTCATTCTTTCAGTCAAATCATTGATTTGCCTGTCATGGTGCAAGTTTTGTGCTTGCTCCATGGTAAGTCCCCATTAAATTTGTTCGTCTTCTCTAACCATTACGTTGTAGATGGTAGGTTAAATCAAGAAGAACTCTCCACCAAAGCTTTGATACCAAGATGATGTATTTGATCTGGTAGGATCAAACACAGGTTACGAAAAATAACTTTAGGAAGACTCTGTAAAGAATTTAATCACCAGGAAATCAACACTAAAGGATCAATCTGTTTAAGTTGCTTAAAAAATTTAATCACCCGCAAGCTAAAATAAATCAGTTGTGAATGTATAAAGGAATTAACCACCAACTTTCGGATAAACGTAAGTAAAAACTCACACAATTTTATTAATCAAAGTCTGTTTCTTCTATACATTATGAACAACTATTTATAAGCTGAATAATCGAGAAAACCTAATCCTAATTGGAAAGAACATTACATTGGTAAGAAATCTAATTCAATAAGGAAAGAATAGAAACAAACCTATTACAATTAGAAAACTAATAAAAATAAGTAAACAAACTGCAACCAAGGAAATAGTCCCTGATGAGTTAAATGGAATTAGTCTCTGACATGCTTAATTTGCACTTAGTCTCCGACAGTAGAAATTATCTCCTGACAAGCTTAGTCTCCGACAGTATAATTTATACCCTGACGAGCTTAGTCTCCAAAAGTATAAATTATCCCCTGACGAGACCTTAGTCCCCGATGACCATTTTATCCCCTGACGCGCGTAGTCTCTAATGACCATTTATTACCTGACGGGTGCATGAACATCCCCTGATGCGAGGCTCGACATCCCCCTAACGTCTGTTTCTCAGCCACAACAGCTTTACTTCAACAAACTTACGTTACTAAAACTACAAAACTAGAACCTACTTAAAAACTGATTACAAGTTAATTAACCCCAATTAATCCAATGAATCAAGACTTATATGGGAATGACTGGTTCACTGCTATATTTGATAGCTAGTAGGCTTGATATTATATTTGCAACATGTCTTTGTGCAAGGTATCAAGCTGACCCAAGGGAGTCCAACCTAACTGCTGTGAAGATAATCTTGAGGTACACCAAGGGCACAATTGAGTTGGGACTTTGGTATCCAAAGGAGTTTGGTTTTGAATTGATTGGATATTCTAATGCTAACTTTGGAGGATGCAAAATTGATAGAAAGAGTACCACATGGAGCTATCAATTTCTAGGTGGAAGGTGTATCTTGGTTCAGCAAAAAGCAGCATTCAATATCAACATCTACTGCTGAGGCTGAATATATTGCAGCTGGAAGTTGCTGTGCACAAATGCTATGGATGAAAAATTAGTTATTGGACTATGGCCAGACAAACAACAAGATTCCAATTTTATGTGACAACACAAGTGCCACAACAATTGCTAATAACCCTGTTCAACATTCCAGAACCAAATATATAAAGATCATATATCACTTTATCAAGGAACATGTTATGAATGAGAATATTGAACTACATTTTGTACCAACACACAAGTAGCTGGCAGGCATCCTCACCAAGGCATTTGATAAAGCCACCTTTAACAATCTAGTGGGAGACCTGGGAATGGTTAATTATTGACATATTTAATCTGAAAGATCAAACATAGGTTGCGAAAAATAACTTTAGAAAGATTCCATAAATAAATTAATCACCAAGGATCAATGCTAAAGGGTTGAATTGATTTGTTTACTTAAAGAAAATCACTCGCAAGCTAAAACAAATCAGTTGTGAAAGTATAAAGGCATTAACCACCAACTTTCAGGATAATTGCAAGTAAAACTCACGTAAGCTTATTTTATTTTATTTTATTTTTTGTTAAATTAGGTGATATATAAAAAAGAAAAGAAATATACAATATTAACGAGAGGCATCCCCCTCGGCCTACTAGAACAGAACTCTAGCTATGTGAACCAAGGAACCCAATAAAGGAGACAAACTACAATGTCATAAAAGGCACTTAGGTTTATATATCAAATTCTGTCTCTCAATATACATTATGAGTAGTTATTTGTAAGCTAAGATAAAAACCTAATCCTACTATGGAAAGAATATTACATTTGAAAGAAAACTATTTTGGAATGGAACCTAATTCAATAAGGAAAAATAAATAACTTATTTCAAATAGGAAACAATTACCAAAACAAACTCGAAAAATAATAAAATTTAAGAAATAAAACATCTGCACCTGTCAGTGGATAATTGTTTATCGGAGAGCAATTATGCCCTAACAGATTAAATATGTCGTCGAAGACTAAATAGTCTCTGACGGGTTAAATTAATCTCCAATGACTAAATTAGTCCTTGACGACTACATTAGTCTCCGATGCACTAATCACCCGCTGATGACGACTACATTAGTCTCTGATACGCTAAACACCCGCTGATGACATCACTCGTAGTCTCCGACGCATGAAATCATCCCCTGACGCCAGTCTGTGCATCCCCTAACGCCAGTCCTCTACCAATTTCTCAGCTAAGTCCCGACTTGCTTAACCCCATGCTTACTAGTAAAGTAACTACAGAACTACCAGTGCTTCCTAACCAATGTCCCACACATATATTAATGGAAAATAAATCTAAGGATGATAAACCTTTCAACAAAAGATTTACCCTTTGATCCAAAGTTTTATCCGACTGGTCCAATGGGTCATCCTCATCTTCTTCAGAGACAATTGTCCTCAATTGAGCAACATCGTCATCATGTAAGTATGGAGCTAAATCACCGATGTTGAACGTTGCACTCACCCTGAAGTTTCCCAGCAACTCCAACTTGAAAGCATTGTCATTGATCTTTTCGACAATTTTGAAAGGACCCTATGATCGACACATGAGCTTATTCTTTCGCATATTGGGAAATCTTTGCTTCCTCAAATGAAGCCAAACGAGATCACCTACCTTGAATGTGTGCTGCTTGCGATGCTTATTGGCAAGAGTCTTATACCGTTTGTTCACCTCTTCATCATAGCTGGTGCTTTAGACTTAGCACCCACATGGACATATTCACTCCTAGGCAAAGGAATCAAATCCACAGGTATCTTGGCATTTTGTCCGTACAATACTTCAAACGGAGAATGCTTCATGGTGCATGTAGGAGATCAGTTGTATGCAAATCTGATATGTGATAGTCTGACATCCCAATCTTTGGTTGTCTTACTCACCAGTCCACGCAATAAAACTCCCACTGTTTGATTGGTTGCTTCAGTTTGTGGATGGTATGAAGTGCTAAAACATAATTTTGTGCTAAAACATAAATTTGTGCCCAACAACTTCCCCAAAGTCTTCCAAAAATAGCTCATGAATTTCGTATCCCGATCACTGACAATCGTTTTGGGTACACTATGTAGTCGTATTACTTCCTTAAAGTACAAATCTACTATACGCGATGCATCATCAGTTTTATGGCAAGCAGTGAAATGTGCCATCTTTGAAAACCTATCTACCACGACCATGATTGAGTCATTGCCCCTTTGCATGCAAGGTAATCCAATTATGAAATCCATAGATACATCCTCCTATGGATAGTCCAGAACAGGAAAAGGAGTATACAATCCTTGATAGAAAGTACTCTTTGCTTTTTGGCATGTAGCACATCGAGCAATCACTCCAGTCACATCTCCCTACATCTTCGGCCAAAAGATGTGTTCCAACAATATTGCTAACATTTTGGTAATACCTAAATGTCCAGCTAATCCCTCTCCATATGCTTCTCGTACTAACAGCTCACAAATTGAACAAGATGGAATACATAAACAGTTTCTTTTAAACAAAAACCCATCTTGTAACATGTAATTACCCATGGCGCCCCTGACACATTCTTCGATAATTGGTTGAAAATCTATGTCCTGCTTATAATATTCCTTAATCAAATCAAACTCGAGCAATCTGGAGTTTAGAACACCAAGTAATGTGTACCGCTGTGATAATGCATCCGCTATAACATTGTCCTTTCCCTGGTTGTGTTTAGAGGAAAAATTGAAAGATTGCAAAAACTCTACCCACTTGGCGTGACAAGGATTAAGCTTCTGCTGCCCATGAATGTACTTCAAAGCTTCATAGTCTGAATGCAATATAAAATAATTTGGATACAAATGACTCCAGTGGTCAAGTGCCTTCACTATTGCGTAGAACTCCTTGTCATATGTACAGTAGTTACGCCTTGTTCCATTTAACTTTTCACTAAAATAAGTAATAGGCCTCTTCTTCTGCACTAGTACAACTCTTATTCCTACTCTACTTGCATCACACTCTACCTCGAAAGGACATAAAAAATCAAGCAGAGCTAATATCGGTGTGTCACACAACAATTCCTTCACCTTTTCAAAAGCCCTTTGAGCAGCTTCTATCCACTCAAACTTTCATTTCTTTATGCACTTGGTAATAGGTGCTACCACACTGTTTAAATTCTTCACAAATCTTCTGTAAAATGAAGCAAGTCCATGAAAAGATTTTACCTCCCTCACTGTGGTAGGTACTGGCCAAGATTTTATAGCGTCCACTTTTGATGGATCCACTGAAACTCCATCCCCGAAAACTATGTAACCTAGGAAGGTCACACTAGATACCAAGAAGTAACACTTCTCCAACTTGGCATATAGTTTTTGTTTCCTCAAAACTCCAAACACTGATCTTAAGTGTACAAAATGCTCTTCCTTGTTCTTGCTGTATATATTAGAATGTCATCCAAATACACAACAACAAACTTTCCCAATAAAGGTTCAGTACCTCATTCATCAGCCTCATGAAAGTACTTGGTGCATTACTAAGGCCGAAAGGCATGATCAGCCATTCTAACAAACTAACTTTTGTTTTGAACGTTGTCTTCCATTCATCCCCTTCCCTCATTCTGATTTGATGATAACCACTGCGAAGGTCAATATTGGAAAATACCATCGAACCATGCAATTCATCTAATAGGTCATCCAATCTTTGGAATTAGAAATCTGTACTTGATAGTAATGTTATTCACTGCTCTACTATCAATACACATCCTCTATGTTCCATCCTTCTTTGGTACCATTAAAGTTGGTACAACGCAAAGGCTCATACTTTCCCTCACATAGCCCCTTTCCATTAACTCTTCAATTTGCCTTTGTATTTCTTGTGTCTCTTTAGGCTTACATTGGTATGCCGCCTTGTTAGGTAAGGACGCTCCGGGAATCAAATCGATTTGATGTTCAATCCCTCTAATGGATGACAAACCTGGTGGCAAGTCTTCAGGAAATATGTCCTTGATGTATTTAATCTGGTAGGATCAAACACAGGTTGTGGAAAATAACTTTAAGAAGACTCCGTAAAGAAATCATTCACCGAGAATCAACATTAAAAGATCAATCCATTTTAGTTGCTTAAAGAATTTAATCACCTGCAAGCTAAAACAAATTAGTTGTGAAAGTATAAAGGAATTAACCACCAACTTTCAGGATAATCGTAAATAAAAACTCACACAATTTTATTAATCAAAGCCTTCATCTTCCATACATTATAAACAACTATTTATAAGTTGAATAATCAAGAAAACCGTAATCCTAATTGGAAAAAATATTACAAAGGAAAGAAATCTAATCTAATAAGGAAAGAAATCTAATCTAACAAGAAATCTAATCTAATCTAACAAGAAATCTAATCTAATTGGAAAGAATAACAAACCTATTTTAAATAGGAAACAATTACTAAAATAAACACGATAAATAATAAAGTATAAGAAATAAAACAGTTGTACCCGTCAGTGGATAATTGAGTGTCGAAGACTACTTATTCCCCGACGGATCAAATACACTATCGGAGACTAAATCATCCCCTGACTGATGAAATAGGCTGTCGGAGACTAATTATCCCCTGACGGGTTAAATTACTCTCTGATGACTAGACTAGTCTCCGATGTATACATATCCGCTGATGATGACGTCAGCCGTATTCCCCAATGCGATAAAAGATCCGCTGATGACATCATCCTTAGTCCCTGACGCCTAAACATCCCCTACGCCAGAAGCATCCCCTAATGCCAGTCTCTGATGACTAACTCTCGGCTAAGTCCCGAAGTTGCTTAACTCAATATTAACAAGTAAAGTAACAACAAGTTGAAAAGCACTTCCTAACCAACATCCCGCAAATGCATTAATGTGACGACCCCATAAGCCCATACCGGACTAGGGCATCATCATAAGAAGGTAAAGATAACCATTCATCCATTCCTAAATAAATACTGAATAAAAAACAGCATTTAAGAGTTAGTACAACCCAAGAATTAAGTAATTACAGCGGAAGCTATTACATCATTTCCTAACAACAAAATAAATTTCATCAACTCTTCAAACGTCTTCCTTCTTTCCTTCATTCATTCCTTTCTTTCCTTCATCAGTTCTATCAAAAGGATAAACACTTAGCAGCTTATCATCTTTGCTTTCCCTTGTCAGAGGGTTCAGTTTTAGCTTTCTGTCCTGCAAATCATTAACATTCAACATGGGTGAGCGTTTTACGCCCAGCAAGTATATGCACATTGAGGAAAATATGAATAATTCAATGAATTTCATCTGGAATCAAAGGAGAGAAATTCAAATTCTGTTTGTGGGGCTTGGTGAAGCAATACCAAGACCTCGGAAACCTTCACATATCCTTGAGGATGCACTGATGATATACAACTTGTGATCCTCCATTGAAGAAAGTCGGGTATACACCGGATCATAACGTTCAAATATCCAACGGGGGCTGCACCCGCGGATCTGCTAACCATACAGTACACAGCTGGCCAGGCTGGACCGCATGATCCCTCTGAGTGACTACGTAGTCAAATAGCATTTCTTCTTGGTCAGGTGAAGAACACATCAGCACCTTTCCTTTCCTCTTGCCAACCATGTGGCATAACCCCCATAAGGGGCATCATTCACATTCTCATTGCACAGATATAAGATTGAAAACATAGCTGAAATTCAAAGCTCATTTATATCCATGCATCATCATTCATATCATGCTAGCAGAATCAAAAGCATAGCATGCTCATGCATCAGAACAATTAAAGTATGAATCCAACCTTCTACGCATATTGGAACAAATGATAATGCGTTAAACTGAAATAAGCATGAGATTGTGAATATACTTGCCTCAGTCCTTTGCTCACTACCAAATTTAATTTACTCGTGAGTGGAAAATTCTGTAAGAATATACATATCACAAAATGAATTTATTATCTGGGTTAAAATATGAGGGAAAATGCACATGTGATGTCCTTAACTTTTTAACGTCTCAATCTGATATAAAAACTATTGAGGTTAAGAAATCAATTTAAACATCTTAAAATAATCTAAGAAAATAACATTTTACAGTTTTTAAAACGAACTGCGCATCAGGGAATTACTACGCTTTAATTCATCGTAGATTAATATCTCATCGGGGATTAATAACCCATCGGGGATTATCACCCATCGGGGATTATCAACCCATCGGGGATTAACTCATCGGGGATTAATAACCCATCGGGGAT
>CM025786.1:42316962-42360853 GCA_014636745.2 Centella asiatica | reverse complement strand
CCATCGGGGATTAATTCATCGGGGATTAATAACCCATCGGGGATTAATTCAAACCCGTCAGAGATTAAGTTAAAGTCCGTCTCAGATACAGGGTCGTCTTCCTCACTCCTCCATGTGTGGTGCCCTCAACCATATCCACACTTAGGTCAAAACTCATCATTCTCTCAGTGATACATAACATTTCTTTTGGTCTGCATGCCATCCTAAACACGGTTTAGGGTAAAGAAAATCAGGTTAAAGAATATTCAAGCATGGGGTTGCGACTGCTGTCAACAGAATGTATGGTAGTTAAAGGTTTGTCCATCAGGTGGTTGTCAACAACACTACACCCATCTAGACAACTTGAAACAAATGACATTTACTCCGATCGTTAGAATATGCATTAAGTCATACTTTTGAAAATAAATGAACATGGTATTAAAGGTGGTAGGTAGAGCAGAGACGCAAGAAATATAGCAAGACTTAAATGAGATGCTCTTACCTCCTTATTGCAGAAAGGAAATAAATGCTTCGGTTTATCCTTCAAGAAGAACTGCTGTCTCGAAAATTATATTTAAGTTTGATGGAAGTTTAGAAAGGTAGAATCAAGGTTACAACAGCGTGATGTGTATATATATCACTTGGTTGAACAACAAGAACCGTAGGATCAACTTGATCTCAGCTGTTGGTTATGAAAAGAAAGGAAATGACTGAAGAAGGAGAGAGTGATTGAAATGGCTGCTGTGTCCTTCGGTCATCTTTCATAGCTGACTCTAGGGTAATGATAGGGATGATGAGCATTTAATGCTGCTGTCCCCCCCCAGCAGTGAAGTATTTTAAAAAGAAGATGGGTACTGTAGCTACCCGCGAAACACTCTTTTAAGGGTAGAACAACTCATAACCTCAGGAGCTTTACAAAATAATAAAAAAAAAAAATCTTTTAGACATCACATTGCAGAAAAAAAAAAATTTCATAAAAAGAAATATATAATTTTGATATTCACAACTTATAAGAAAATAATTTTCATGAAGAAAATAAGCTAAAATAATTAAATTTCATAACGAAATTTATTTACAAATCTGGGTCTTCACAATTAATAGAAAATAAATCTAAGGATATTTCCTTCCAAACAAGAACATTTATTCTACCTTCGTCCGAAACTGCATCCGTTCATTTAGCACCCAATGACTCTAACGGATCATCCTCCCCTTCTTCAGAAACAATTGTCCTCAATTGAGCCACATCAGCATCATGATTATAAGGAGTCAAATCACCAATGTTGAATGTTGCACTTACCCCATAATTCCATGGCAACTCCAACTCGAAGACATTGTTGTTAACTTTCTCAATAATCTTGAAAGGACCCTCCGATTGAAGCATTAACTTATGTTTCAGCAAATTAGGGAACCTTTCCTTTCTCAGATGCAACCAGACAAGATCACCCACGTGAAAGTCAAGTTGTTTACGATGCTTGTTGGTTAGAAACTTATACCATGCATTTACATTCTCAATTCTGGCTCGTACTTGTGCATGCAACTTCATCATAGCTTGAGCCTTAGCCTTCGCATCAGAATGGACATACTCACCTTTTGGCAAAGGAATTAAATCCACTGGAATTCTTGGATTCTCACTGTATACCACTTCAAAAGGTTAATGTTTTGTGGCGTAAATAGGAGATCTATTGTATGCAAACTCAGCATGTGCAAGCTTGACATCCCAATCCTTTGTAGTTTTGTTCACCAACCCACGCAACAAGACTCCTAAAGTTATGTTGGTACCTCAGTTTGTCCATTCGTTTGATGATGATGTGAAGTACTAAAACACAGTTTAGTGCCCAACAGTTTCCATAGCGTCTTCCAAAAATAACTCATAAATTTAGTGTCTCGGTCATTGAATATGGTTCGTGGCACACCACGCAATCGGACTACATCCTTCAAGTACAAATCAGCCACTCGAGACGCATCATCAGTTTTATGACAAGCCATAAAGTGCGCCATTTTGGAAAATCTATCCACCACCACCATTATTGAATCGTTACCTCTTTGAGTACGAGGCAATCCCACAATGAAGTCCGTGGCTACATCCTCCCATGGAGAATTCGGAAGAGGCAAAGGAGTATATAACCCCTGATGAAATGTGCTTTTTGCTTTTTGACATGTCGCACATCGCATAATCACCCCAGTAACATCTCCTTGCATTTTTGGCCAAAAGAAATGTTCTTGTAATATCGCTAACGTTTTAGTGATGCCAAAATGTCCAGCCAAGCCCCCTCCATGAGCTTCCCTTACCAATAATTCTCAAATTGAATAAGATGGAATACACAAACAATTACCTTTAAACAAGAATCCATCTTGAAACACGTACTCTCCGTTAGCTCCCCGTGTACACGATTCGATTATCGGTTAGAAATCAAGGTCCAGCTTGTAGTACTCCTTGATTAATTCAAACCCATGTAGTTTTGAACTCAGTATGCCCAACAAAGTGTATCTTCTTGACAATGCATCAGCCACCACATTGTCCTTCCCCTGTTTATGTTTTGAAGAGAAATTAAAAGATTGTAAGAACTTAACCCATTTAGCATGACGAGAATTCAGTTTTTGCTACCCGTGAATGTACTACAAGGCCTCATGGTCTAAATGCAATATGAAGTGACTCGGACGCAAATAGTGACTCCAATGGTCAAGTGCCCTCACTATTGCGTAAAACTCTTTGTCATAGGTCGAGTAGTTAAGTCTTGCTCCATTCAACTTCTCACTGAAGTAAGTAATAGGCCTCTTCTTTTGTACTAGGATAACTCCTATACCTACTCCGCTTGTATTACACTCTACTTCAAAAGGACTTGTAAAATCAGGTAAAGCTAACACTGGTGTGTCACACAATAGTTCCTTCACCTTTTCAAATGCCTTCTGAGTGGCTTCTGTCCATTCAAATTTCCCCTTCTTTATGCATTTAGTAATGGGTGCAACCACACTACTAAAATTTCAAACAAATCTTCTGTAAAACGAAGCAAGACCATGGAAAGATCTCACATCCGTTACTGTAGTTGGTATTGGCCAAGATTTGATAGCTTCCACTTTGGATGAATAAACTGAAACACCATCCCCAACAAATATGTAACCTAGGAAGGTTACGCTAGGCACCAAGAAGTAACACTTCTCCAACTTGGCATAAAGCTTTTGCTTCCTCAACATTTCAAATACTGATTTTAAATACATAAAGTGTTCTTCCTTGTTCTTGTTGTAGATCAGTATGTCATCTAAGTACACCACAACAAACTTTCCTAAGAAAGGTTTGAGTGCCTCATGAAGGTACTTGGTGCATTGCTAAGACCGAAAGGCATGACCAACCATTCATACAATCCTACTTTTGTCTTGAATGTCATCGCCTTCCCTCGTCCTTATTTGGTGATATCCATAGCGAAGATATATCTTGCAAAATACTGTTGAACCATGTAGCTCATCCAATAGATCATCTAGTCTCAAAATTGAAAATCTGTACTTGATAGTAATGTTATTCACTGCTCTACTATCAATACACATTCTCCACGTTCCATCTTTCTTTGGTACCACTAAGGTTGGTATAGCACAAGAACTCATGTTTTCTCGTACATAACCCCGTTCCATCAGTTCCTCAATCTACCTCTGTATTTCTTGAGCTTCCTGAGTGTTACATCTATAAGCTGCCTTCCTAGGTAATGATGCACCTAGGATTAAATCAATCTGATGTTCAATCCCCCTAATAGGTGGTAAGCCTGGTGGCAAATCTTCAGGAAACACATCCTTGAATTCCGACAATAATTCTTCTAAGGCTCCATTTGTTTTCCCCTACAGTTGCTCAGCTTGAAACCCAATAGCAATCAACAAGTAGCCCTGTCCCTCTTGTGCTAATTCAGCATTGAATTGTTTTTCCGTCACCATTAAACTTTCCTTGTGTGCACCAAAAGAGGATAAAGTTTCAGAGCCGTCTTCTTATTGACTACCTTGGCGATGTACACATTTGTTCTGCCATCGTACTTGACAAATCTGTCATACTGCCATGGTCTTCCCAACAATATGTGGCATGCATCCATAACACAAACGTCACATAACACTTGATCCTTGAATTTCCCAATTTTAAAAGAAATCAGTGCTTGCTTTGTCACCTTAACTTCTCCTCCATCACTCAGCCAATGTAACTTGTATGGTCTAGGATGGCGTGTTGTTGGCCAATTCAACTTATCAATTAACGTAGTAGATACCACGTTAGTACAACTTCCGATGTCTATGATCAGATTGCACAGTTTGTCCTTCACTAGAACTCTGGTCATGAATATCTTGTCCTTTTGGTCGACTTCCAATGGGACTGGTTTGGCTTGTAACAATCTCCGGACTATCAATTGTGAATCATGAGTTTCAGGCTCCTCTTCAGAATTAGCCTTGAAATCATCTTCAGTTTCTCTCCAGCTTGCTGACTCCTCTTCTTCAAGTGTTTCTCTCTCCCTAGAAGCATAGAATGCCTCAATCTCTTCGACATCATAGAGAGTCATTACTCTGTTTCTAGGACAATCACGTTGCATGTGTCAGTAGCCTTTACATTTGAAGCAAATTCGTCTATGTTCTGTCACCAATGGCGTAGAAGCCTTACATTTGTCCTTCTTGAACTTGTCAAAGGTATGAGTGAATTTTGGCGCATATGGTACCTCGTTCCTCCTTTTGCTTCTGCTTCTTTCCGCTGTTTTGTTTACTGGCCATGTACAATTATTGACCTTGGTCGTGACATGTTTCTCAGTTCTCATGGACACCTTACAAACTTCTTTAAAGGACCAGTAGGGTTGTAACTCCACCCTCTCGGCAATATTATTGTTCAGCCCTGTTAAGAACTGAGCAATCTTGTGTTTTGCCCTTTCTTCTAGATCACACAACAGGGTGAGTTTCTCAAACTCCATAGTGTACTCTTCCACTGACATTGCCCCTTATTTAAAACTTTGTAATTTCAAGAACACGTCTTGCACATAGTCTGTGGGTAGGAAATGCCTCTTCATTCTACTCTTCAAGGCTTCCCAAGTCCCAATCCGTGTCTTGCCTTCTCTTCTTCTTTTGTTTTTCAAGTTTTCATACCACAGATTAGCGTAACCCGTGAATTTTAATACTGCCACTTTAAACTTCTTGTGGTCATCATAGTCCTTATATTCAAAGACTCTCTCAATTCTTTGTAACCACTCCAAGAAATTTTCAGGCTTCATGCTGCCATCGAAGTCTAGGATATCTAACCTCAGACCCTTGTCGTCGTCAGCATTGTCTCTCTGCCTCCTAGGTACTAGTCTGGCCACTTCTTCTCCTTTTGAATCTGAAGTGCGAGCAGATCTTGTACTTCGGTTTGGACATGTGGAAGGGTTTCTTTGATCTATTCGTGAAGGATCTCGTTCATTTCATTAGTCAAATCATTGATTTGCCTGTCACGTCGCAAGGTCTAGGCTTGCTCCATGGTAAGTCCCCGTGGAATTTGTTCTTCTTCTCCAACCACTGATGTTGTAGGTTATCGAATAATGCAAGAACAACTTGTCCACCAAAGCTCTACTACCAAGATGATGTATTTGATCTGGTAGGATCAAACATAGGTTGCGGAAAATAACTTTAAGAAGACTTCGTAAAGAAATCATTCACCGAGAATCAACATTAAAAGATCAATCCATTTTAGTTGCTTAAAGAATTTAATCACCTGCAAGCTAAAACAAATTAGTTGTGAAAGTATAAAGGAATTAACCACCAACTTTCAGGATAATCGTAAGTAAAAACTCACACAATTTTATTAATCAAAGCCTTCATCTTCCATACATTATAAACAACTATTTATAAGCTGAATAATCAAGAAAACCCTAATCCTAATTGGAAAGAATATTACAAAGGAAAGAAATCTAATCTAATAAGGAAAAATAACAAACCTATTTTAAATAGAAAAAAAATATTGAATAAACACAAAAAATAATAAAGTATAAGAAATAAAACAGCTGTACCCATCAGTGGACAATTGAGTGTCGGAGACTAATTATTCCTTGACTGATCAAATACACTATCGGAGACTAAATCATCCCCTTACGGATGAAATAGGCTGTCGGAGACTAATTATCCCCTGACGGGTTAAATTACTCTCTGATGACTAGACTAGTCTCCGATGTATACTTATCCGCTGATGATGACGTCAGAAGTACTCTCTGATGCGATAAAAGATCCGCTGATGACATCATCCTTAGTCCCTGATGCCTAAACATCCCCTGACACCAGAAGCATCCCCTAACACCAGTCTCTGATGACTAACTCTCGGCTAAGTCCCAAAGTTGCTTAACTCAATATTAACAAGTAAAGTACAACAGGTTGACAAGCACTTCCTAACCAACATCCCGCAAATGCATTAATAGAAAATAAATCTAAGGATATTTCCTTCTAAACAAGAAGGTTTATTCTACCGCCATCCGAAATTGCATCCGTTCATTTAGCACCCAATGACTCCAACGAATCAGTCCTTAAATTCCACCAGTAACTCCTCTAATGCTCCAGTTGGTTTTTTCGGCACCTGCTCAGTTTGAAACCCGATGGCAATCAGCAGATAGCCTTGGCCCTCTTATTCCAATTCAGTCGTGAATTGTTTCTCAGTCATTAACAAACGTTCCTTGCATGCGCCAAGAGAAGATAGAAGTTTTAGAGTTGTTTTCTTATTGCCCACTTTGGCAATGTATACGTTTGTCTTGCCATCATACTTGACAAAACTGTCATGCTACCACGGTCTACCCAATAGAATGTGACACGCATCTATGGCACAGATATCACATAGCACTTGATCCTTGAATTTACCAATTTCAAAAGAAATCAGTGCTTGTTTTGTTACCTTAACCTCTCCTTCATCACTTAACCAATGTAATTTGTATGATTTAGGATGGGGTGTTATAGGCCAATTCAGTTTATCGATTAACGTAGTAGAGACCACGTTAGTGCAGCTTCTAGTATCAATTATCAGATTGCACAGTTTGTCCTTTACCAGTACTCTGGTCATGAATATTTTATCCCTTTGGTCAGCCTCCAAGGGAACTAGCTTTCCTTGTAATAGCCTACTGACAATCAACTGTGAACCATGACTCTCTAGCTCCTCTTCCGAATTAGCTTCAAAATCATCTTCAGCTTCTCTGTCACTAGCTAGCTCCTCTTCTTCAAGTGTTTCTCTATCCTTTAAAGCATAGGATGCCTCAATTTTTTCTATATCATGGAGAGTCATAATTTTATTGCTTGGACAGTCACGCTACATGTGTCCGTAGCCTTTACACTTGAAGCAAGTCCATCTGTCCTCTGTTACTAATAGTGTAGAGGCCTTACCCTTGTCCTTTTTAAACATATCAAAGGTAGGAATGCACTTGGGCACAATTGGTGCCTCGTTTCCCCTCTCATTCTTGCCTCATTAAATTACCTTGTTAACAGGTCGGGTATAACTAATCCCCTTAGTCTTGGCATGCTGTTTAGCTTGCATGGCTACCTTGCACACTTCTTCAAAGGACCAGTAGGGTTGCAGTTCCACCCTCTCGACAATATTATTATTTAGGCCCGTTAAGAAATAAGCAATCTTGTGTTGTACCCTTTCTTCAAGATCACACAACATCGTTAACTTCTCAAACTCTATTGTGTATTCCTCCACCGTTAATGTTCCTTGTCTGAAACTTTATAACTTCAAGAACACATCTTACAAATAATTTGTCGGGAGAAAGAGTTTCTTCATTCTAGTTTTCAAATCTTCCCATAACCCGATTCATGTTTTTCCATCTTTCTTCCTTTTGTTCTTCATGTTCTCATACCACAGGTTAGCATAACCCGTGAGTTTTAGTACTGCCACTTTGAATCTCTTGTGGTCATCATAGTCTTTATAGTCAAAGACTCTCTCAATATGTTGCCGCCACTCAAGGAATTTCTTAGGCTTCATGCTGCTGTCAAAATCTAAGATATCCAACCTCAGGCCCTTGTCATCATCAACATTTTCCCTCTGTCTCCGATGTATTGGTCTGGCCACTTCTTCTTCCTCTAAATCTGAAGTGCAAACTGATCTAGTACTTCTGTTTGGGCTCGTCGATGGGTTTCTCTGATACAATCTTGCTAGGGTCTCATTCATCTTATTTGTTAGCTCCTTTATTTGTCTATCACGACGCAAGTTTTATGCTTGCTCCATGGTAAGTCCCCATGGAATAACTTGTTCTTCTTCTCCAGCCATTATATCATAGGTTGTAGATTAAATCAAGAACCACTCATCCACCAAAGCTCTAATACCAAGATGACGTATTTGATCTGGGAGATCAAACACAGTTTGCGGAAAATAACTTTAGAAAGATTCCGTAAAAAAATTAATCACCAAGAATCAATACTAAAGGGTCGATTTGATTAGTTTGCTTAAAGAACTAATCACCCGCAAGCTAAAACAAATAGTTGTGAAATTATAAAGGAACTAACCAACAACTTTCAGGATATTTGCAAGTAAAACTCACGTAAGTTTATTTGTTAAAGTTTGTCTCTCAATATACATTATGAGCAGCTATTTATATGCTGAGATAAAAACCTAATCCTACTATGGAAAGATTATTACATTGGAAAGAAAACTATTCTGGAAAGGAACCTAATTCAACAAGGAAAAATAAATAACCTATTTCAAATACGAAACAATTACCGAAACAAACTTGGAAAATAATAAAATTTATGAAATAAAACATCTGCTCCCGTCAGTGGATAATTGTCTGTCAGAGACTAATTATCCCTGACGGATTAAATATGCTGTCGAACACTAAATAGTCTCTGATGGGTTAAATTAGTCTCTGATGACTAAATTAGTCCCTGACGACTACGTTAGTCTCCAATGCCCTAATCACCCGCTGATGACAACTACGTTAGTCTCTGATGCGCTAAACACCCGCTGATGGTGTCACCCGTAGTCACCCATAGTCTCCGACGTATGAAATCATCCCCTGACGCCAGTTCTCGACCAGTTTCTCGGCTAAGTCCCGACGTTGTTAAACCCCATGTTTACCAGTAAAGTAACTACAAAACTACCAGTGCTTCCTAACCAATGTCCCGCACATGCATTAATGGAAAATAAATCTAAGGATGATAGACCCTTCAACACAAGATTTAACCTTTGATCCAAAATTTCATCTGACTGGTCCAACGGGTTAATTATGCAAGATGAAAATTGATCAACTTGTTGAAGTCATGCTAGAAAGTTGTTGAAATGGTTCAATCTATCAAGTGCCTAAGTATTGGTATCTCTAACTTATCTTGTTATCTCCTCATACTGTTATATATGTATGTTTATATGTTTTGTATATAACTAAATTACAAAAAAAAAAAAAACTAGGTCAGGGTTTGTGTTTGCGGTTGGGCTCCTCAGGGGATATTCATCTTTCTCTGATGACACAACATCAGGGGACAATCATTTTCCTTTGATAACACAGCATCAAAGGATAATAACTAACCCCTGATGACGTGGCATCAATGAGTAATAACTAACCCCTGATAATGTGGCATTAGTTTCTTTTGAAAAAGCTATATATATGCAATTTCATAATCACTGACGACATACCAAACTTTTAAACTCTCTTTCTAACATCTGCTTGAGCTTTCTCTCTCGTTTTCACAGAAACCCTAGTTTTCAATCTCCAACAGTCTCAATGGCACCAAGCACTGCTCAACGACTTCCAAGGAAACTAGTGGTTCCACAAACAAATTTTGTGGGCTTCTCTAACATTGACGAGGTAAATGCTTGCTTCAAACCTATGATGCGTAGAATTATTTACTGCTGGTCGACTATAAACAATGTTGCTCAAGATTATATCTCCACCATTAAGCTCAAGATCCACAGCTAGAAAGGCTCTCCTAAAGCTTTGCTCTTACATCCTAGGTTAGCAAGATGGAATTTAACTTAATTCTCGAATAATTATTTGCTTCCTTAGATTCTCTTGTTTACAGTTGGTGTTTGGCAGCAGTTTTGAATGCTGCAGTGTTAACTATTTGTTGCTACTGAAGTGGAATTTGCTTATTCTGCTGATGTTTGGTGTTTGTTGCTGGTGTTTGCTGCTTCTGCTGGTTTCTGCAGTGCTGTTTGCTTCTGCTGGTGTATGCTGTTGTAGTGTCTGCAGTGATGTTTGCTGCTGTTGGTGTTTTCTGCTGTTGCTGCTGGTTTTTTCTGCTACTGTTTTTTGCTTCTGGTATTTTCTGCTGCAGTGGTGGTTGCATCACAGTTGGTGATGGCTGCTGATGCAGTGGTGTTTGCTGTTGCAGTAGTGTTTTGGCTGCAGTGTTAGCTGTTTAGTTTGTTGCCTTCCAAGTTTAGGTAGAAGAAGCGCTTTTGTTTTTTTCGTTGTCTTCTGTTCAGTTTTGTTTAGTTGCTTTGTTGCTTCTTTCTCCTTTTTTGGGTTTGTCTCCCTAGCTAGCGCTTTGTGCTAATAGGCCGGGGGGTTTGCCCCTCATTTTTTTCTGTTTCCTTTTTTCTCTTTATATCATTCCCAACTTCACAAAAAAAAAAAAAAACCTATGATGTGCTATCTACTCAATTCATAATATCGCAAAGCCATCTTCACCGATGACGAGATGTCAGGTGAAGTTGTGAGGACCCAGAAATTTGAAATAGGAATAAAAAGTAAATAGGATTAATTCCTATGATGTATAAATGTTTAATATATGAGTGTTACGTCAATGTGATGTCCAAAATAACCGATTATTATAAGTTGATAATATGAATATATCAATCCCAATTTGTAAATGATTATTTTAATCAAGTGTGAACAAGAAAGAGGAAAGACCTCGGGAAACACACTGCAGAAGAGAAAAATGACAGTATGAATTCTTTACCGAGGACTATTGTGTGTTGATAATATAACCATACTATTTCAAGAAGTTAGCTGCATGCAGTGTCTCCACTGATGAACCAACTTTAACTACAGTCTAACCACGGTTACCAACCTGGTTGTACATAAACTTATATTTTAAAAGGATACTTGCCGTGCAAGGAAACCTACAAGAGAAGTTTTTCTATCCAACTGATTATCAGCTATTTTAAGTGATTGGATAATATTTTGGCAGCCGCTTTATCGGCCAAACTAGCCAATCACATCACCCCAAAGACATAATTCTAGCCAACGACTAAGATGTTTTCATCAAAATGATCCAACTGCTCTAGTTGATTTACAAGCACTATAAATATATCACCCGAGGTGTAACCCTAGCCTCCCAAAAATTCTCTCTTTTCGACACCCACATAAATTTTATTCTTCCTTTTCAAGAGCAGTTTTCCTTTTCAAGAGCAGAACGAGAATCCCAATTCCTTCTTTAAAACTTAAAGAGGTAAGAGCTTTATACTAATCATATGCTCTGTTCAATTTTGATTTATGTTCTTATTCATTCATATCATGTTGTAAAACACTTTGTTAAAAAAACATGTTTTAAAAACATACCCGTAACAACAGAAGTTATTAGTTTTGCATGCTAAAAGAAAAGAATAAAGAAAATATTGAATGTCCTAAGTATGGTTATCTATTCATAACACCAATTATTAAAGAATGAAAAAGTCACCACTTTAACCTAGACAAGTTCTAAACTTAGTTTCTTACAGTTCAGAATTTGTCTCTGATAGAGTATAAAAATTAGTCTCTGATAGTATAAATTAGTCTCCAAGAAATTATAAGTTATTCTCCGTCAATATATAAATTGGTCTCTGAGAGACAAAAATACTAGTCTCCGATGAGTTTGGCGCTGACTTATTGAGTTTGGCGATGGCTTAAGAGTTTGGCGACAGCCAAGAGACTTTGACAGTAATCAAATAGATTACCGACGAGTTTGGTGATGAACAAAATTTATCCACTGATGGTCAGTTTATCCCCTGACAAGTAATCCACTGATGAGTAATTTATCTCCTGACGAGTGGATTATCCCCTGACGAGTAAATTTATCCCCTGATGGGTAAATTTATCCCTTGATGAATAATATGGATATTTAACAGTCGGAAGAATCTTATTTAAATTAAAAGTCTCAATTTCCATACACGTCAAATGATTAAATTAAAACATCAAAGAGATAAGAAATGCACGGACATCACATATGTATATACTCACATTTTGATGTATTTGATCTAGGAAAACCAAATACAAGTTGCGGAAAAATAAATTTAGGAAGACTTGGTAAAGAATTTAATCACCAGGAACCAACACTAAAGGGTCGATTGTATTAGTTTGTTTAAAGAACTTAATCACCCACAAACTAAAACAAATCTGGTTGTAAAAGTATAAAGGAATAAACCACCAACTTTCAGTATATTTGTAAGTAAAACTCACACAAGTGTATTTATCAAAGTCTCTCCACATCGTGCAACATAAGCAACTATTTATAAGCTGTGATAACAATCTAATTCTACTTTGGAAAGAATTCTACAATGGAAAGAAATCTAATCTAATAAGAAAAGATAACAAAGCTATTTTAAATAGGAAACAAATACAAAATAATCACGGAATAAAATAAAATACAAAATAATAAACTTCATATAGTCGTCAGTGGATAATTATCCCCTGACGGGTCGAATGGTTGTCGGAGGATAATTAGTCTCTGATGTGTCAAATAAAATTAGTCTTTGACGAGTTAAGTTAGTCTTTGATGATGTCAGTCGTAGTCTCCGATGCGGTAATTAAATCTCTGATGACATCAGTCGTAGTCTCTGATGCGATAATCGCTGATGACGTCATGTTATACCATCCCCTGATGCGCAAAAAGCCATCCCTTCATGCGAGGCTCGGCATCCCCTGACACGAGTCTCGGCCACAACAACTTTATTTTGACAAACTTATTTACTAAAAATATAAAACTAAAACCTAATTACAAATTAAGTACCCCAATGCATCACATTTATATTCAATGTGTAGGTTCTCATGCTATGTCAACATACATATTTGTTTTTTTTGTTAAAAAGATTTTTATTTATTGATAGTATCAGTCAACATACATTTTTACAGAGGTATTTCACCATGCAAGTGAATTAGGTTAGCAGCTAAAGACAAAGGCAAGTATATACTCACTCTGATCCATTGTATTAATGGGGATTGGAATTAATTAACTTTTATTTAGGTAGATCTTAGTTTTATATTTTTAGTAAGTAAGTTGGTTGGAATAAAGCTGTCGTGACTGAGAAACGGATCAGGGGATGCCAAGAACTTGTATCAGGGATCTCTCTCACATCAGGGGATGTTCATACGTGCGTTACGGAATAAATGGTCGTCAGAGATTACGCGCGTCAAGGGATAAAATGGTCATCGGGGACTAAGGTTTCACCAGGAGATAATTTCTACTTTCGGAGACTAAGCTCGTCAACGTATAACTTATACTGTCGGAGACTAAGCTTGTCAAGGGATAATTTGTACTGTCAGAGACTAAGAGCAAATTAAGCCTATCGGAGACTAATTCTAGTTAACCCGTCAGGGACTATTTCCTCGGTTGCAATTTATTAAATTATTTTTATTAGTTTTCTAATTGTAATAGGTTTGTTTCTATTCTTTCCTTGTTTAATTAGATTCTTTTTCAAATTAGATTTCTTTCTGTTCTACAATTCTTTCCATAACTGGATTAGATTTTCTTTCCATTGTAGAATTCCTTCCAAAGTAGAATTAGGATTTTATAACAACCTTATAAATAGCTGCTTATGTGGTATGATGTATTCAGACATTGATTAATAAAAATTGTGAGTTTTACTTACGTTTATCTGAAAGTTGGTGGTTAATTCCTTTATACTTTTACAACTGATTTGGTTTAGCTTGCGGGTGATTAAATTCTTTAAGGAAACTAAATAGATTGATCATTTGGTGTTGATTTCCTGGTGATTAATTTCTTTACGGAATCGTGTTAAAGTTATTTCCAGCAACCTATGTTTGATCCTCCCAGATCAAATACATCATCTTGGTATCAGCGCTTTGGTGAACGAGTTGTTCTTGCATTATTCTACAACGTGCAACATCAATGGCCGAAGAAGAAGAACAAATTCCACAGGGACTTACCATGGAACAAGCACAGAATTTACGTCGTGACAGACATATCAACGACCTAATAGAGAAGATGAACGAGATCCTCGCCAGATTGGATCGAACAAATACACCTACAAGCCCAAATAGAAGTACGAGATCTGTTCACACTTCAGATTCAGAGGAAGAAGAAGTGGCTAGACCAGTACATCAGAGGCAGAAGGAAAACGTTGATGATGACAACAGTTTTCATCTAGATGGTCCAGAATTTGATGGCAGTATGAAACCTAAGAAGTTTCTTGAATGATTACAATGGATTGAACGAGTCTTTGATTATAAAGACTACGATGATCGAAAAAGATTCAAGGTAGCCATTTTAAAATTCACAGGCTATGCCAACTTGTGGTACGAAAATCTAAAAGTCAAAACAAGAAAAGAAGGCAAGGCACGCTTGAAGTCTTGGGAGTCACTAAGAACCAGTATGAAGAAACGGTTCCTTCCTGCTGACTTCGTGCAAGACATGTTCCTAAGACTACAGAGTTGTAGACAAAGGGCACATTCAGCTGAGGAGTACACAATGGAGTTTGAAAAGTTAACGATGCTCTGTGATCTAGAAGAACGAGTGGAACACAAGATTACACGTTTCTTAACTGGACTAACTTCCAATATTGCTGAAAAGGTTGAACTGCAACCATATTGGTCTTTTGAAGAAATTTGTAAAGTGGTGATGCGAGCGGAGAGACATGTTAAAGCTAAATGAATCAGACATGAAAATCCCAGCATCCGGAGTTTTGAATGGGAGAGACCAGAGGAGTAGAAAGAAGCACAACCTGTTGCTAATTTTACTCCAAACCTCAACAAGTTCAAGGAGGATAACGAGAAGAAATCTGCACCCTTAACTTCAGTAGATAGGAAAATTTGCTTTAAGTGTAAGGGATATGGCCACATGCAACGAGAATGTCCTAGCAATAGAGTCATGACCTTGCGTGACATTGAAGAAATTGAGATAGCCTATGCTTCCAATGAGATAGAAACAACTGAAGAATGGGAGCAAGGGGTGCGCAAGAGGGATGATAAGGAGTTTGAAGTTGACTCTGAAGAAGAACCTGAGTCACGTGGTTCACAACAGCTTGTTCGAAGGACTTTGCAAAAAAATTTAGATCCTTTAGAAGCTGACCAAACTCGTGGTGGACCTTCTGAAAACATGGAACATGGTTTTACAAACCTCAATGATGCTTTGGGTAGTTCCTTTGAAAAGCCTGAGCCAAATTTGTCTTTGAAGAATGTTGTGGTTATTGTTGCAATGTTTCAAAACTATACTTTGATTGAGGCAACATTAACTCCACAAATTTACAAGAAAGATGTTGTTCTTCAACCCTGTCAAATATGGAAGTCAACTGCAAAGTCTTATTTTGATTGGGGATTGCAGCAGGTAAAATTATACTTTGACCATAGCAACAATTTCTTAATGGTTAGCTGGCATCCAATTCAATTTGCGATGTATATTCCATTTGATAGGGGCAAGAAATTAGTGGAATTTTTTTTTCCACTAAGTTAATTTTTGTTATACTTAGTAGCAGTTAGCTTAGTAGTTAGAGTCTTTTTACTCTTTGTGTTGGTCGTGAAAATATTCAACAATTGAGGAAAATTATTTTCAATGAAAGGGAGTATGATCCATTGCATTAATGGGGATTGGAATTAATTAACTTTTATTTAGGTAGTTCTTAGTTTTATATTTTTAGTACCTAAGTTGGTTGGAATAAAGTTGTCGTGGCTGAGAAATGGATCAGGGGATGCCAAGAACTTGTATCGGGGGATATCTCTCGCATCAAGGATGTTCCTACGCGTGTTACGGAATAAATGGTCGTCAGACACTACGCGCATCAGGGGATAAAATGGCCATCGGGGACTAAGGTTTCGTTAGGGGATAATTTATACTTTGAGAGACTAAGCTCGTCAGGGTATAAATTATACTGTCGTAGACTAAGCTTGTCAAGGAATAATTTGTACTGTCAGAGACTAAGTGCAAATTAAGCCTATCGGAGACTAATTCCAGTAAACCCGTCAAGGACTATTTCCTCGGTTGTAGTTTGTTAAATTATTTTTATTAGTTTTCTAATTGTAATAGGTTTGTTTCTATTCTTTCTTTGTTTGATTAGATTCTTTTTAAAGTAGATTTCTTTCTGTTGTACAGTTCTTTCCATAACTGGATTAGATTTTCTTTCCATTGTAGAATTCTTTCCAAAGTAGAATTAGGATTTTATAACAACCTTATAAATAGCTACTTATGTTGTACGATCTATTCAGACTTTGATTAATAAAAATTGTGAGTTTTACTTACGTTTATCCGAAAGTTGGTGGTTAATTTCCTTTATACTTTCACAACTAATTTGGTTTAGCTTGCGGGTGATTAAATTCTTTAAGGAAACTAAATAGATTGATCATTTAGTGTTGATTTCCTGGTGAATAATTTCTTTACGGAATCGTGTTAAAGTTATTTCCCGCAACCTATGTTTGATCCTCCCAGGTCAAATACATCATCTTGGTATCAGCGTTTTGGTGAACGAGTTATTCTTGCATTATTCTACAACCTACAACATCAATGGCTAAAGAAGAAGAACAAATTCCATAGGGACTTACCATGGAACAAGCACAGAATTTACGTCGTGACAGACAAATCAATGTCCTAACAGAGAAGATGAACGAGATCCTCGCCAAATTGGATCAAACAAATACAACCACATGCAACGAGAAGAAATCTGCACCCTTAACTTCAGGAGATAGGAAAATTTGCTTCAAGTGTAAGGGATATGACCACATGCAACGAGAATGTCCTAGCAATAGAGTCATGACCTTGCGTGACATTGAAGAAATTGAGACAGCCTATGCTTCCAATGAGATAGAAACAACTAAGGAAAGGGAGCAAGGGGTGCGCAAGAGGGATGATAAGGAGTTTGAAGTTGACTCTGAAGAAGAACCTGAGACACATGGTTCACAACTGCTTGTTCGAAGGACTTTGCAAAAAAATTCAGATCCTTCAGAAGCTGACCAAACTCGTGGTGGACCTTCTGAAAACTTGGAACATGGTTACAGACCTCAATGATGCTTTGGGTAGTTCCTTTAAAAAGCCTGAGCCAAATCTGTCTTTGAAGAATGTTGTGGTTATTGTTGCAATGTTTCAAAACTATACTTTGATTGAGGCAACATTGAGTCCACAAATTTACAAGAAAGATGTTGTTCTTCAACCCTGTCAAATATGGAAGTCAACTGCAAAGTCTTATGTTGATCGGGGATTGCAGCAGGTAAAATTCTACTTTGACCATAGCAACAATTTCTTAATGGTTAGCTAGCATCCAATTCAATTTGCGATGTATATTCCATTTGATAGGGGCAAGAAATTAGTGGAATTTTTTTTTTCACTAAGTTAATTTTTGTTATACTTAGTAGCAGTTAGCTTAGTAGTTAGAGTTCAGATTTTTACTCTTTGTGTTGGTCGTGAAGATATTCAATAATTGAGGACAATTGTTTTCAATGAAGGGGAGTATGATCCATTGGATTAATGGGGATTGGAATTAATTAACTTTTATTTAGGTAGTTCTTAGTTTTATATTTTTAGTACGTAAGTTGGTTGGAATAAAGTTGTCGTGGCTGAGAAATGGATCAGGGGATGCCAAGAACTTGTATCAGGGGATATCACTCGCATTAGGGGATGTTCCTACGCGTGTTATGGAATAAATGGTCGTCAGACACTACGCGCGTCAGGGGATAAAATGGTCATCGGGGACTAAGGTTTCGTTAGGGGATAATTTATAATTTGAGAGACTAAGCTTGTCAAGGTGTAAATTATACTGTCGTAGACTAAGCTTGTCAAGGGATAATTTGTACTGTCGGAGACTAAGTACAAATTATGCCTATCGGAGACTATTTCGAGTGAACCCGTCAAGGACTATTTCCTCGGTTGTAGTTTGTTAAATTATTTTTATTAGTTTTCTAATTGTAATAGGTTTGTTTCTATTCTTTCTTTGTTTGATTAGATTCTTTTTAAAGTAGATTTCTTTCTGTTGTACAGTTCTTTCCATAACTGGATTAGATTTTCTTTCCATTGTATAATTCTTTCCAAAGTAGAATTAGGATTTTATAACAAGCTTATAAATAGCTGCTTATGTTGTACGATGTATTCAGACTTTGATTAATAAAAATTGTGAGTTTTACTTACGTTTATCCAAAAGTTGGTGGTTAATTCCTTTATACTTTCACAACGGATTCGGTTTAGCTTGCGGGTGATTAAATTCTTTAAGGAAACTAAATAGATTGATCATTTAGTGTTGATTTCCTGGTGATTAATTTCTTTACGGAATCGTGTTAAAGTTATTTCCCGCAACCTGTGTTTGATCCTCCCAAATCAAATACATCATCTTGGTATCAGCGCTTTGGTGAACGAGTTGTTCTTGCATTATTCTACAACCTGCAACATCAATGGCTGAAGAAGAAGAACAAATTCCACAGGGACTTACCATGGAACAAGCACAGAATTTACGTCGTGACAGACATATCAACGACCTAACAGAGAAGATGAACGAGATCCTCGCCAGATTGGATCGGACAAATACATCTACAAGCCGAAATGAGGGGAACAAATTTAATAGCCTATAAGGAGCACCCAAGGATGATAGGCAGAACTATTATAATAGATTATTTTCTGCTGCAAGATACATACTCTGAATTTTTGTAATAATACTTTTTAAGTACATTAATGTGGTATGGATGTGTATGTTGTCTGTTTTCCCTCTATAGATGGTGCTAGAGTCCCTTGTGGGATTTTGGGGTCGTCACAGAAGCAATATAACAACTCTGGTCGAGCGTCAAGTTTATGTATTCCTTGAGAAGGCCAGACCTTGTCAAGGGGATCTTGCTCAAAATTTCGTCTGCAAAGGGTAAAATAACTCCCTCCAGAATTAATTCTGCTCTGGGATTGCCTATACAAGACTTTGTGGAAATGCCTAATGATGCTGAACTACTGGAGTTCTTGAGAGAACTAGGCTACAACTCTCCAAACAATGTAGCTTTGAAGTTCAAAGATCTCAAGAGGGTGAACGTAAACAGAGAAAACTCTTATCTCTTTGACACAATCAAAAAGGTGTTATCAGGTAAGTCCTCTAACTTCGAGGTTATAACATCTTTAACTCTAAAAATTGCTTATGTTATTATCAAAAATATAAAAATAGATATAGGTAAATTAAGTTTTGTTGAACAAGTTAACAAAATGGGTAGTTATACTTCTAGGAAATTAGAAGTGTATTATGTCACAAATCACAACCATTAGCTAGGTCTGTTAATGAGTCAATCATTCTTGAATCTAGTCTTGGGAGGGATGCTATGGTTTTAGATATCATATTCAATGGCAATTGGAGGCTCCCATGTTCTAATCGCATATTATTATCAATTGGAGAAACACTTTTGACTATCTTACTCCTTTGAACATCATGAACCATGATATTGTGCATTGGAATAATGTTCCTATTAATATAACTAATGTTACCTGCATATGGTCTGATATCCGCTCAAGGAACCAGAAAGTTATTTGGAATCATGTTGTTTGGAATAATCTTGTTGTTCCGCGATACTCCTTTATCAACTGGTTGTGCTACCATAAAAGCCTATGGACTTTGGATAAACTGTTCAAATTTGGCCTGAATATCACAAACCTATGTGTCTTGTGCAACATTGAACCTCAAACATTTGACCATTTATATTTCCAATGCAATTATTCTATTAAGATTGTTCATGCTATCCTTCGAAAAGCTGGTTGGTATGGTTCCAATTTTATATGGAATGCACTTCTAAACAACCTCAGTTCTTTAAATTTTAATTCTTTTAGAAATCAGCTGATATGGTTCAATTTCAATACTATTGTCTATCACATCTGGTCTGAATGAAATGGCAGGATGCATGGTAAAGATGGTAGGAGCACACATGCTGGTTGTTAGCTGTTGCTGTTTGCTGTTGTTGTATGTTAGTTATATGTTGTTGTTGCATGCTGCTGCTGTATGCTGCTTATGTATGCTGCTGTTGTATGCTGCTGTTGTATACTGCTGCTGATGATAGTTGTATGCTGTTGTATGCGGCTGCTGTATGCTGTTGCTGTTTCTGTATGCTGCTGATGTTTTCTGTTGTTTGCTGCTGCTGCTGTATGCTGCTGATGTTTACCGCTATATGTTGTTGCTGTTTGTTGTTGGTCGTCAAGGGTTGCTAGTCTTGGCTAGTGCAGGATATTGTTTCGTTCTTCATGCATCAAGGGTTCTACTACTGCTAGTTTTAGGAGATTTCTTGCTGCATCCATCAGGGGATTCTGGCCAGCGGAGTTATGCCGTCAAAGGATTTATTACGTTTTTATGTATCAGCTGCCTTGTCTCTAAATGCTTTGTGTTTAGGTTTATGCTTATGCACATAGTTTTGGCTTGTTTTCCCTAGCTAGCGAGATGTGCTAGTAGGTCGAGGGGGATGCTTCTCGTTAATTTTGTATCCTTTTCCTTTTATATACTTTTATATGTTTCGTTTCAATACGGTGGCTGACAGGGACAATCTTTTAGCATTGGGGCCATACTATATCCATAACAAATTGCTCATTCTCAGGCCTTGGAAGGAGGGGTTTTGTACTAACACTGAATGTCGTACCAAGCCCCCCTTTGGGTAAAATTCCATAATGTTCCACTATCCTACTGGACAGCTGAAGGTTTAAGCTATGTTGCGAGTGGAATTGGTAAACCTCTCTTCCTGGACAAAACCACACAGAACTTGGATCCTATGTGTGAGAACCCGAAAATTTTAAATGTATTTTACGATAAGAAATAATGTTATTTTGTGTTATTTTATATTTGCATGGAGGTTAGCCTTTTTAAATATGAATGATGAATTCATATCTACAATGAAAATTTTTATGGCGATGTGATATCCATGATTATGAGGTTAACTTCCTTAAAAAAGTATTAAAAAGGGAACTAGCAAATCACACATAAGATTATATTGATCAGCTTGGAAAAGGGTAAGAGAATTACATAAGTGTGATACTTACGTGTTGATCAAAGAGTTGTTTAAGTGGCAGTAGTCGATCAAGGCATTGTGCATGTAGGACAATAGTTGTTAGCTGTTAAAGAGTAATGATAAGCAGCCGTTTTACCATCCAGATTAACCAATCATCTTATCTTAAAGCTTAACCTTAGCTTATTGCTCTTGAACTCTATAAATACCTCATTCGACATGAAATTTTAATTCCTTTACCAAAATTTCTCTTTTAAGAGTTTCGTTTAAACTTATCATCTCTATAAATTTTCAAGTTCTTCTTTTGGAAAATTATTCTCAGACAAGATTTGATTTCACCCTTAAGAACGAATAGAATCTTTCGCTCACCAGTAAGTTGAATTTGAATCTTTGTTGCAAAGGACTGAGGCAAGTATATTCTCACTTTCATGCTTATTTCAGTTAAGCGCATGATCAATTGATTCGACATGCGTACAAAATTATGATTTTTATATTTAAATTTCCTTGTGAAACAGAATGCTATGCCTTAATTTTCACTAGCATGATATGAATGAAAGTGCATGGATATAAAGAAGCTTTGCTCTATCAATTATTTTCAATATTATATCTGTGCAATAAATGATAATGATATGTCCCTTAAATGGGTTATGCCACATGGATGGCTAGAGGAAGGGAAAGGTGCTGATTTGTTCTTCACCTGACCTAGAGGAATTTTATGTGACTACGTACGTTCACGCAATGAGGAATCATGCGGACACAGTTAGGCTTGTTGTATACCGTATGGTTAGCAGATGCAACAGTTTTAGCCCCCGATGGATATTTTTTTTTTACTTCAAAGAAGTTATGCTTTGTTTTAAGAAGTATTACACAATTGTTTATCATCGGTAATCCTAAAGATCCTTTAAAGATTTCTTAGGCATTAGTATTGTTCCACCAAGCCTCTTAGCAGAATTGAATCCTTTGAAACATTTCAGATTTGTTTTCCCAAATTGTTTATATACTTGTTGGGCGTAAATCGCTCATTCTTGTTAAATTTTAATGTCTTGCAGGGCAGAATATAAAGGCTGAGCCCTCTGACAAGGGAAAGGCAAAGATGATCAGTTACTGAGTTTGGCTACCCCTTTGTAGTGCCGATAAGGAAGGAAGGAGGGAAGATGTTTGAAGAGTGATGTTTTGTATTATAGTTTAGAGATAGAATAGCTTCCGTTGAAAATGTAATATTTTGGGTTGTAATAACTCTTTAATATTGTTTTTTTTTCCAGTATTTATAATATGAATGGATGTGTGGTTATCTTTTCCTTCTTTTGACGAAGCCCTGATCCAGTGAGGGATTTTGGGGGTCGTCACAGTTGGTATCAGAGTCCAGTTACGGCCAGAAGTGATTCGTAAGGAAACACTGCCCATAAACCACATCCAGGAGTAGGGAGTACTACGGTATGTCCAAGGATTACTCTAGTAGAGAAATTTAAGAATTTGATGCTAGAATTGAAGTACTAGGATAGGTTTATGGGCCAAGGATTAAGACTTATATTGGACACAAAGGATGTTGAACACCTTAAAGCGAAGATAAGACTAAAATGAAGGCACCACCTCATAGATACATCGCTGCATGCATTGTTTATTGAGAAGTTTAGACTTACTGACTTGGATTGTTTCATGTAGATGGCCAGAGATCGTTCTAGATCCCCTGCACATTCTTCTAGAATAAATCTCCCAGTTTACAACTTTTCATCTGAAGAAAGAGAGGAGCCTAGTGTGGAGTCTCCACTGTTCACCCCTACATCATTGGACGAACATCCACCATCACCAGTATACGAAGGCCCCAGCCTCACCATGAAGCCAATGCAGGAGGCCGGACCTTCCACTGTTCGCCGCAAGCCGCGCATTCGCCACACAACACGGAAAAGCACAATACGCCAACATTTTGATCGCGACCATGTTGTGACACAAGATATCCCATGACGAGATGGTACGTAGTTACGACGCAGAAGTTCACTATCATTTGGAAGCTCGCACCATAACAATTCGACGACAGACTGCCACAATTACTGGGTATCGCACAACAGCATCAGCATGGCAATCCTCTTTTTGGTTGGCTTAGGGCCTGTACCATCGGCTGGCAGTAGAGATGCATGCACAGATGGTAGCAGCAGCAGCAGCTAATCCCATGGTGATGCGTTTGGAGTAAATGAGCAACTACTGTGTGCGCCGCATCGAGGAGACACGTATACAGTCTCAACATTGGGAAAGGGAGGCGGAACGTGAAGGATTTTTGGACATGGAAGATGAGGAGGAGTAGTTATAGAAGTGGATGTAAAATTTAGGCAGGGGTTATTTTGTGTTTATTTTGAACTCTGTTTGGGACAGTTGCGACTATCTCAGATGCATTCAAATGTATTTTGATCTATGTGTGGCTTGTTTTAAGAATGTTAGAGAACGATGTTTATGACAGTCTTCTATGTACATGAATGATAAATATTTTGACATATCTAAATGCTTATGTGTTGCTTAATGCTTTTCACCTTATTGAGTTATAAATTCTTGAGCCATATAAAAATGGAATGTTTCGTGAAGGATGTTTAACCTTTTGCGTATATTATACTAGATTATGGTCAGAGGAAGGAGACCAGGAAGACCTGGGAGAAGTAATCTCCATAACAACCTATCAAGGTTTGAAAATTTGGCATGTTTAGAAAAAGAAAACCAAGCTGATAATGCTGAGAAAGTGGTTGTAGAGGACGATAGCTGAGAGGAAGTAGTTGGGATGAATCGCAATACCCCACATGTTCCACCACCGACCCCTGTTAATGACAATAGTTCTGCCAACAACAATGCTATAGGGAATGCAAATGATAACCTGCTAGCTCAATTTCTTCAGATTATTCGTGAAGCTGTTGCCGTGAACCAGCCAGCACCACCACCACCACCTCAAGCCCCAAGGCCTTTTACCCGTGGGCTATGTATTCAAGAGTTAACTGGCATCAATCTGCCAACTTTTGATAGAAAGGGAGGACCTACTGTAGCACAATATTGGTTAGAAGAGATCGAAAAAGGTTTCGACTTAGTAGACGTGCCAGAAGATTGCAAGACTAAGTATGCGGCTTTCATGCAGAGAGGAAGCCGATCACTGGTAGAAAGGTGCCAAGAGGATGGAGTTAACAAAAAGGGAAGCTACAAGGGACACAAACACCGTGATAACCTGGGAATTGTTCACCCAATGGTTCAGGGAGAAATTTTACCCCGCTAATGTCTCCAATCCGATGGAACTAAGGTTCCTAAATTTGAAGCAAGGGTCCATGACAGTGGACGAGTATGAGGCAAAGTTTAATGAACTGATGAGGTATGCTACTCACCAGGCAACCGATGAAGGGAGAAAGGCCCGAAGATTTGAGCAAGGATTGAATCCTTGAATTTTGAGGCAGGTAGCAATTTTTCAACTAGGAAGCTTTGATGCAGTTGTGGAGAAAGCAAGAATTGCAGAATGGAGTAACAAGACAGTACATGATTTCAATCGGGAAAATAAGAAGGGAGATAGGAGGAAGGGAGATGATAAGGGAAACCATCAGAACCTTAGTGGTGTAAGTGTAAAGAAGGAAGAGAGAAGCAACAACAATATTAATCTGAGCAATAGTGGAAAGAGGAAGTGGAGAGAGCAATCATCTGATGTCATTTCAAGGAGGGCTACTGTGTGTACAAACTGTTGAAGGAACCATGGCACAACCCCATGCTTGAAAGGGAAGGATGTTTGCTTCAAGTGTCGCCAACCGGGGCACTTTTCCTCAAATTGTCCGACTTTGAACTCCACCGCTGCCCAGCTCCAAGGAAGACCACAACAACCTCAGTAAAATAACAAACCGCTGGTCACAGTAAGGACATGTTTCGCGTGTGGAATGGAAGGGCACATCTCTCCCAATTTCCCTCAAAAGAAAGGTGGCAAACCGATGCTGATGGGAGCCAACACTATACCGGTACGACCATAAGCAAGGACTTACAATATGACCGTGCAAGACGTTGTGGCTTTCGATGATGTTGTTACAGGTACACTACTAGTGAACTCCTTACATGCTCATGTGTTGTTTGATTCAGGTGCTACTCGAAGTTTTATATCTGAACGGTTAGCTAGGAATATGCTAACTCGGCCTAAACTATTACCAAAACCTTTAGATGTAGTAGTTGCCAATCGTGAGGTGATAAGTATTTCTCACATTTACCTTCACTGTACTCTGAAGATAGATCGACATGAGTTTCTCGCTGATCTTATTCCTTTTTCCTTTGGGAGAATTCGATGTAATATTGGGAATGGATTGGTTATTCAAATATCAGGCCAATATTAACTGTAAAAAGAAGAAAGTTGTCTTACGATCTCCCAGAAGGCGAAGGTTTGGTTCCATGGCACTAAAATGGAGAAATCCTTGCCATTCCCGACCATGATCCAGACAAAGAAAATGATTCACAAAGGTTGCAAAGTCTTTTTAGCTTGTGTGCATGATGTCAACAAGAATGAAAGTAAGATCGAGGATGTCCCTGTGGTAAGGGAGTTCGTAGACATATTTCCAGAAGAGTTGCCTGGACTACCCCTAGATAGAGAAGTAGATTTGGAAATTAACTTGATCCCCTGTACCGCGCCAATATCCAAGGCCTCGTATCAAATGGCACCGTCTGAATTAAAGGAGCTGATGATGTAGTTGCAAGAACTCTTAGAACGAGGACAAATCAGACCAAGCGTTTCACCATGGGGAGCACCAGTGCTATTTGTTCGAAAGAAAGATGGATCGATGAGACTTTGCATTGAATATCGGGAACTGAATAAGGTCACGATCAAGAATAAGTACCCCCTGCCGAGGATAGACGATCTTTTTGATCAACTTAAAAGAGGAAGGTACTTCTCTAAAATTGATCTACGCTCAGGGTACCACCAATTGAAGATCAAAGAAGGGGACATATCAAAGACGGCATTTCAAACTCGCTATGGTCACTATGAGTTCTTGGTAATGCCATTTGGACTAACAAATGCACCCGTAGCCTTCATGAACTTAATGAATTGTGTCTTCAAACCATTTTTGGATAAGTTCATTATCATTTTCATTGATGACATTCTTATCTATTCAAAGACGGCAAAAGAGCATGAGGAACATCTAAGGATAACGCTGGAAGTTCTAAGAAAGGAGCAGTTATATGCCAAATTATCCAAATGTGAATTTTGGCTAAAGGAAGTAAAGTTTCTGGGTTATGTGAATAATGAAACTGGTATTGCAGTGGACCCTAATAAGATAGAAGCAATCACGAAGTGGCCTCGGCCAACAAACCCAACTGAAGTAAAGAGTTTTTTAGGTTTGGCAAGCTATTACAGAAAGTTCGTTAAAGACTTCTCGAAGTTAGTTATGCCTTTGACAAACCTGACAATAAAGACTACAAAATTTGTTTGGACCCCAGATTGTGAGAAGAGTTTTCAGGAATTGAAGACAAGGTTGACTATATAAATAGCTGCTTATGTTGGACGAAAAAAACAGACCTTGATTAATAAACTAGTGTGAGCTTTTACTTACGTTTATCCAAAAGTTGGTGGTTAATTCCTTTATACTTTCACAACTAATTTGTGTTAGTTTTGCGGGTGATTAATTTCTTTAAGCAAACTAAACAAATTGATCCTTTAGTGTTGATTTCTAGTGATTAATTTCTTTACGAAATCCTCCTAAAGTTATTTTTCGCAACTTGTGTTTGATCCTACCAGATCAAATACATTATCTTGGTATCAGAGCTTCGGTGAACAGATTGTTCTTGACTTATTCTACAACCTACAATCTAATGGCTGGAGAAGAAGAACAAATTATTCCCCGAGGACTTACCATGGAGCAAGCACAAAACTTGTGCCGTGATAGGCAGATCAATGACGTGACTGAAAAAATGAACGAGTTACTAGCCAGGTTAGATCAAAGAAACCCTTCTACGAGTCCAAACCGAAGTACAAGTTATGCTCGCACTTCAGATTCAGAAGGAGAAGAAATGGCCAGACCAGTACCTAGGAGGCAAAGAGAAAACATGGATGATGATAAGGGTTTGCATCTTGATATTCCAGATTTCGATGGCAACATGAAGCCCGAGAAATTCTTGGAATGGCTACAACGAGTGGAGAGAGTCTTTGAATATAAAGACTATGATGACCACAAAAGATTTAAAGTGGCAGTGTTGAAGTTCATAGGTTATGTTAACCTGTGGTATGAAAATTTAAAGAATAAAAGAAGAAGAGAAGGCAAGGCATGCATAGGGTCTTGGGAAGCTTTGAAAAGTAGGATGAAGAAACGTTTCCTACCTACGGATTACATGCAAGACGTGTTTCTAAAACTGCAAAGTTTCAAACAAGGGGCACTGTCGGTGGAAGAATACACAGTGGAGTTTGAGAAACTCACCATGTTGTGTGATCTGGAAGAAAGGCCAGAACATAAGATGGCTCGATTCTTAACTGGACTAAATAACAATATCACCGAAAGGGTGGAATTACAACCCTATTGGTCCTTTGAAGAAGTATGCAAGGTGGCCGTGAGAGCTGAAAAACATGCCAAGGCCAAGGTCAATAATTATATACGACCAGTAAACAAAACGGTGGAAAGAGGAAAAAGTGAAAGGAGGAACGAGGCACCACCCACGCCAAAATTCACGCCTACCTTTGACAAGTTCAAGAAGGATAAGGGTAAAGCTTCTACACCCTTTGCGACAGAAGATAGATGAATTTGCTTCAAGTGTAAAGGCTACAGACACATGCAGCGTGATTGTCCTAGCAACAGAGTAATGACTATCCATGATGTTAAAGAGATTGACGCATCCTATGCTTCAAGGGAAAGAGAAACACTTGAAGAAGAGAAGTCAACTAGTTGTAGAGAAACGGAAGATGATTTCGAGGCCGATTTTGAAGAGGAGCCTGAAATTCGTGGTTCACAGTTGATAGTCCGGAGATTATTGCAAGCTAAACGAGTCCCCTTGGAAGCTGACCAAAGGGACAAGATCTTTATGACCAGAGTGTTGGAAAAAGACAAACTGTGCAATCTGATAATTGATACAGGTAGCTGCACCAATGTGGTTTCTACTACATTGATTGATAAATTAAATTGGCCAACTTCACCCCATCCCAAACCATACAAGTTACATTGGCTGAGTGATGGAGGAGAAGTTAAGGTGACAAAGCAAGCACTGATTTCCTTCGAGATCGGCAAATTCAAGGATCAGGTATTATGTGATGTTTGTGTCATGGATGCCTGCCATATACTGTTAGGAAGACCATGGCAGTATGACAGGTTTGTTAAGTATGACGGCAGAACAAATGTATACATTGCCAACGTAGGCAATAAGAAGACTGCTCTAAAACCTTTATCCTCTCTTGGTGCACGCAAGGAGAGTTTAATGTTGAGTGAGAAGCAATTCCAGTCTGAACTGGAATAGGAGGGTCAAGGCTACTTGTTGATTGCTGTCGGTTTTCAATTTGAGCAGAAGCCAGAAGGACTAAACAAGGACGTGGAGAAATTGTTGGAAGAATTTCAGGATGTGTTTCCTGAAGACTTACCACCAGGTTTACCACCTATTAGAGAAATTGAACATCAAATTGATTTAATTCCTGGGGCATCCTTACCTAACAAAGCGGCTTACCGATGTAACCCTCAAGAGGCATAGGAAATACAAAGGCAGATTGAGGAATTAATGGATCAAGGTTACGTAAAAGAAAGCATGAGTCCTTGTGTTGTTCCAACGTTGGTGGTACCAAAAGAAGGATGGAACATGGAGAATGTGCATTGATAGTAGAGCAGTGAACAACATTACTATCAAGTACAAATTTCCAATTCCAAGATTGGATGATTTGCTGGATGAGTTGCATGGTTCAGTGATATTTTCAAAGATCGATCTACGGAGTGGGTACCATCAAATTAGAATGAGGGAAGGCGAGTCAAGACAAAGGTGGGTCTATATGAATGGCTGGTCATGCCTTTTGGACTAAGTAATGCACCAAGTACCTTCATGAGGTTGATGAATGAGGTACTAAAACCTTTCTTGGGTAAATTCGTGGTAGTATACTTAGATGATATACTTATTTATAGTAAAAATATGAAAGATCATCTTAGACACTTGAGATTGGTGTTTAAAATGTTGAGGAAACAAAAGCTATACGCCAAGTTAGAGAAGTGTTACTTCCTGGTGTCTAGCGTAACCTTTCTAGGTTATATAGTGTCAAGAGATGGAGTTTCAGTTGACCCATCGAAAGTAGAGGAGATCAAATCTTGGCCAGCACCAACAATAGTAATGGAAGTGAGATCGTTCCATGGACTTGCTTCGTTCTACAGAAGATTTGTTAGAAATTTCAGTAGTGTGGTTGCACCTATCACTAAGTGCATAAAGAAGGGAAAGTTCGAATGGACGGAGGCTGCTCAAAGTACGTTCGAGAAGGTGAAGGAATTGTTGTGTGACACCCCAGTCTTAGCTCTACCAAATTTTTCAAGTCCTTTTGAAGTAGAGTGTGATGCAAGTGGAGTTGGCATAGGAGCTGTCCTAGTACAAAAGAAAAGGCCCATTGCTTATTTTAGTGAAAAACTCAATGGTGCAACGCTGAACTACTCGACTTATGATAAAGAGTTCTACGCAATAGTAAGAGCTCTTGACCATTGGAGTCACTATTTGCGACCGAGTCACTTTATATTGCATTTGGACCATGAGGCTTTAAAGTACATTCACGGACAGCAGAAACTGAATCCTCGTCATGCTAAGTGGGTTGAATTCTTGTAATCCTTTAACTTTTCTTCAAAGCATAAGCAGGGCAAGGATAATGTTGTGGCTGATGCTTTATCAAGAAGATATACTTTGTTGGGGGTACTAAGTTCAAAATTGCTTGGTTTTGAATTGATCAAGGAGTACTACAAGCTAGACGTGGATTTCTAACCCTTTATTGAATCGTGCTCACGAGGAACTGTTGGTAGTTACTTGTTCCAAGATGGATTTCTGTTCAAAGGAAATTGTTTGTGCATCCCATCTTGCTCAATCCAAGAGTTGTTAGTAAGGGAGGCTCACAGAGGAGGATTGGCAAGGCATTTTGGCATTACCAAGACTTTGGCGATATTGCAAGAGCATTTTTATTGGCCAAAGATGCAGGGGGATGTAACCGGTATAATTGCAAGGTGTGCTACTTGTTAGAAGTCAAAAAGTACATTACATCAGGGTCTTTATACTCCACTGCCAATACCAAATTCTCCTTGGGAAGATGTATCGATGGAATTTATCGTGGGATTACCTCGAACACAACGGGGTAATGATTCAATCATGGTGGTTGTGGATAGGTTTTCCAAAATGGCACACTTCATGGCTTGTCAAAAAACTGATGATGCATCTCGAGTAGCTGATTTGTACCTGAAGGAAGTAGTTAGATTGCATGGTGTGCCGCGAACCATAGTCAGTGATCGAGACACAAAGTTTATGAGCTACTTTTGGAAGACGTTGTGGAAGTTGTTGGGCACTAAACTGTGTTTTAGTACTTCACATCATCCTTAAACGGATGGGCAAACTGAAGTGAACAGAACTCTGGGGGTCTTTTTGCGTGGGTTAGTGAGTAAAACTACAAAAGATTGGGATGTCAAGCTTGCACATGCCGAGTTTGCATACAATAGATCTCCTACCTACGCCACAAAACATTCACCCTTTGAAGTGGTCTACGGTGAGAATCCAAGAATTCTGGTGGATTTGATTCCCTTGCCAAAGGGTGAGTATGTTCATTCTGACGCAAAAACAAAGGTTCAGCTATGTTAAAGTTGCATGCACAAGTACGGGCCAGAATTGAAAAGGTTAATGCAAGATACCAAGCTCTAACCAACAAACATCGAAAACAACCTGCATTTCAAGTAGGTGATCTTGTTTGGTTGCATTTGCGGAAGGAAAGGTTCCCTAATTTACGTAAGCATAAGTTAATGCCTCAGTCAGAGGGTCCTTTCAAGATTGTGGAAAAATTTAACAACAATGCTTTCAAGTTGGAGTTTCCAGGTGATTATGGCGTAAATGCAACTTTCAACATCGGTGATTTAGCTCCTTCTATTCATGATGATGATGTCGCTCAATTGAGGACAATTGTTTCTGAAGAAGAGGAGGATGATCTGTTGGAGTCATTGGATGTCAAACAAGCTGATGCGGTTTCGGATGAAAGAATAAATCTTGCTTGGAAGGAAATATCCTTAGATTTATTTTCCGTTAATACATTGGCAAGATTTTGGTTAGGAAGTGCTTATCAACCTGTTGTTATTTTACTTGTTAATATTGAGTTAAGCAACTTCGGGACTTAGCCGATAGTTAGGCATCGGAAACTAGCATCAAAGGATGTTTAACGCATCAGGGACTAAAGATGATGTCAGCAGTGAATCTTTTTATTACATCAGAGACTACGACTGACATCACCATTTAGTCTCCAATAGTTTATTTCATTCGTCAGGGAATGATTTAGTCTCCGATAGTGTATTTGGTCCGTCAGGGATAATTAGTCTCTGACAGGTAATTATCCACTGACGAGTACAGTTATGTTAATTTTTCTATTTTATTATTTTTCATGTTTGTTTCAGAAATAGTTTCCTATTTAAAATAGGTTTGTTATGTTTTCCTTATTAGATTAGATTTCTTTCCAAGTAGAATTAGGGTTTTATAACAGCTTCTAAATAGCTGCTTATGTTTGACGAAAAAAACAGACTTTGATTAATAAACTATTGTGATTTTTTACTTACGTTTATCCGAAAGTTAGTGGTTAATTCCTTTATACTTTCACAACTAATTTGTGTTAGTTTTGTGGGTGATTAATTTCTTTAAGCAAACTAAACAAATTGATACTTTAGTATTGATTTCTGGTGATTAATTTCTTTACGAAATCCTCCAAAAGTTATTTTTCGCAACTTGTGTTTGATCCTACCAGATCAAATACATCACCCACCCTCCTTCAACTGAAGCGAGATGGTAGACCAAGATATCCGAGACGAGTTGGAGCCTCTCCATAGAAAGGACATAAGTAGTTTGTCAATTTTCCTAGCGACAAATTTGGGAAAGAGGAAGACTCTGCTATAGTATGTTTGGTTGGCAAAGAGAACCGAACAGATAAGTTGTCTCCTACTAGCAAAGGACAAAAAGTTGTTAGTCCAGGAATTAATTTTCTTAGTAATCAGCTGAATAAGGGGTTCACAATCAGAGGTTGCAAGTTTTTTAGAAATCTGTGGGATTCCCAGAAATTTGACAAGCCCCTTGGAGACATGCAATTGACAGAGAGACAAGATCTCTTGCAGATTACCAAGCTTCACATTTGAGCAGAACAGTTGAGTTTTAGCTATATTCTGTTGAAAACCAGAGAGGGAGGAGAATATTCCCAAAGCATAGAGGAGGATTCTCACCGAGGATACATTACCTTTGCAAAAGAGCATGAGATCATCGAATAAAATGAGGTGGGATATTTTCCCCGCTCTCCAATGATGGGTGAAAAGAGGATAGTTAGTTACACTGGCCACGATCATACTGAGCACTTGCATGACAATAACAAAGAGGTAGGGAGATAGAGGATCCCTTAGGCGAATCCCTGGCTTTCCTTGGAAGTAGCCACATAGGGAGCCATTTACTTTAATGGAAAACATGGCTGTGGAAATACACGATTTAATCCAGCTAACAAAACGTAAAGGAAAGTTCATTAGCTTCAAAGAATCTAAGAGAAAATCCTAACTAACCGAATCAAAGGCTTTACAAAGATCAATTTTTAAGGCACATCTAGAAGGCCCTGCATCCCTGTGATAACCTCTCATTAGTTCTTGAGCAATAAGGATGTTGTCACCAATTTTCCTACCCTTGACAAAAGTAGCCTGTTCTGGGGAGAACAAGCTCGGAAGGACCCGTTGTAAGCGGTTTGCAAGAATTTTTGAAATACACTTGTAGAGGGTGTTACAACAAGAAATGGGTCTGAAATCTCCCATATCAAAGGGATTTTGGACCTTTGGGACCAAGGCAATAGTAGTAGCATTAACCTCTTTAAGCATCTTACCATTATTCAAAAAATGTAAGACAACTTTTGTAAAATCATCACTAACAATGTCCCAAGTGTGGAGGAAGAAATTGACATTGAAACCATCGGGACCAGGGGCTTTGTTCCTTTTCATGCTCTTAAGAGTGCAAAAAATCTCATCAACTGATATATGGTTGATCAAATTATGAGCTAGATCCAGAGGCAAGGATTTGGTTATAAATCTTTGAAGATTTTCTATCCCAGCGTAGTGGTTTGAATTAGTACCCAGAAGCTCCTTATAGTAGTCCACTGCCTCCCTCTTTATATCATCTTGCTTGTGGAAAGAGTTTCCCGGTTTATCATTAATTGTAAGGATCTTGTTTTGGTTCCATCTGTTCTATATATGTGCAAAGAAAAATTAGAGTTCTTGTCCCCAGAGTCAAGCCATTGAACTCTAGACTTTTGTCTAAGCATTTTTTCTTCATTTGATATAGCGTCCTCGAGAGCTGCAAGGAGAGCCTTTTCTCTATCAATACTGGCTTGATTGATAACAACAGGGGAATTTTGTAAAAGCAGTTGGTACTCAAGGAGGTCCTTCCTAGCCTTTATAGAGGAAACGGAGTTCATACAAAAATCAGAGTTAAGTTTGATTAACCCTTTGTTTGTGATCCTCAGCAAGAAGAAACATAGGGGAACCCTGGACCCGGGTATTCCAAGCATTGACCACCACAGATTTGAAATCATCCAGATCCATCAAGAAATTAAAGAATTGGAAAGGATTAGAGGAGGGCTTGAAATTAATACCTGTATCAAGGATAATAGGTGCATGGTCAGGCATTCCCCTGGCCCCAAAGGTGGCAAGAGAATGGGGCAAGTTTGTAAGCCAACTGTCATTACCCAAAACTCTGTCAATTTTTCAAGAAATCATGAAGTTTGCCTGGCCATTCCACCATGTGTGAAGGGGACCAACCGCTCTAATATCCGTCAGGTTGCAATTGGTAAGACAAACTTTGAAATCATACATACCCGCATCGTAAACCCCCCAACCTCCCCAGGCATCTTCTAAGTTGAGGATGACATTGAAATCTCCTAGCACAAGCCAATTACCCTGTGAGCTTGCATTGATAGCACATAAATCTTCCCAGAGGGTTTTCCTTTGCAAGGCCAGGTTAAAGGCATAAACAACAGTGACAAAAAATTCAGCCTTTGTCTCAGTGTGGTGGAGGTGGCAATGCATAAGTTGGCTAGACGTCTGCAACACTGAGATTTTGACTAAACGAGGGTCCCAGCCCACCCAGATTCTTCCATTCTAATAATGGCTATAATTATGAAGCCAGTGCCAATGTCTATTAAGCTTTGAGGCAATAACATCTACTTTGTGAGGTTTAACTCTAGTCTCCAAAAGGCCCATAAATGAGATGCTATTATTTGCAAGGAAGGCTCTAATATCCTCTTGCCTAGGAGATTTATTGATGCCCCGAACATTGTAGGTACTGATCTTCATCAAAAAAATATTATAGAGAGGAAATATTTTTTTCCCCCTTCCCTTTTTCTTCTTGGAAGAAGAAGTATGGGAGTGTAAGGGTAGAGATGGGTTGTCCCCCAAACTAATAGAATTGATTTTGTGATCTTTGAGAGCTTTAAGCTCCATTTCATCCACCCCTTTGAGCTTGCCTAAGAGTTTGTTGTTGACAGGGAAAGAACTGTCATCAGAGGAACCTTCTCCCAGGTCCCGAGCATTCCCCAAGTCCTTGTTTTTCTTCTTTGAAACTTCAATCCAACCATCATTGGCTGTAAAAGAGATCACTGGTTGACTAATAGTGGGAGGGGCTTGAGAGGAAGGCTTGGTCACCAGGAACACAGGTTGAACATCTGTGGGATGGGCAGTTGTAGGTTTATCAAGAGTCTTGGGAACCTAGACATAACGGGCTTTTAGACATTTAAGGTGAGCATGCCCAAAGACTTTGCATCTAGGGCAAGAAGGAGGCCGGTTTTGATATCAACAGCCACAGAAACAGGGATGCCATAACTATTATCTTCGTCAAGTGTAAAAACTGAAATTTGTTTTGGCCAAGTAGATGCAGCATCCATTTCAACACAAACTCTCGCGAAGGGCATAGGGTCCAAATTCTGAGTGGCTTTGTCAAGGAAAAGAGGTTTACCTATACCACTTGCAACATAGCTTAAACCCTCTTCCGTCCAGTAGGAGAGTGGGACATTATGGAATTTTACCCACACAAGGGCCTTTGTACAACATTCCATGTTGGTGGAGATCCCCTCCTTCCAAGGCCTAAGAATCAACAATTTATTGTGAATATAGCATGGCCCAAGTGCCAAAACATTGTCCCTATCTGCCATAGTATTGAAACAAAACATATAGAAGTTTTGGTGAGTAAAGACTCCTTTTAGACCTAGGTTTCCCCAAAGTTTCAGGGCAATAGGGGAAACAACATTGTAAGGAATTCTAGAATGGAGAAAATGGCCTACCAAACAGGTATCAAACTGTCTAATACCGTTTTTCAACACATCAATTGGTGCCCTTACAAGCACTGCTCCGTTTTCCAATTGAGGAAGGAAGAAGTGAAGAGATACAGGTTTAGTATGCTCATTACCCACAATATTACTCCAAGATTTAGGCTTTTCAAGTTGCAACAGATTTGGCCCCAAATCGGGACCAGATCTAGAACAAGAGGGATAGGGGGAAGGGGAAAAGGGCTTCGAAGAAGATGGAGTAACAGGAACTCTATTTTCAGAGCAGGGAGGTGGGAAAGGGCAAACGGAACCATCTACAGGGGAGTTAATAGAAGAGGGCTTAACAGGAATAGAACCTGAGATAGAGAACTGTTGTACATAGACTAGAGACCAGCTGACTGAGTTGAGGAAACAAGTTAAAGCTTCATTCTTTCTGCGCTCATAAACAGTAGAGTCTCTATCACTTTTACAAAGCTAGGCAGCAGCAACAAAGAAATCTTTGGTGTTATCAGAAAGAGAGTTAGGTACAAATTCTCCATCTTCAAAGCTAGAATCACCATCAGCAACTGAAACCAAGTTAATGGGGGTTAGGGAGGGGTTAGACTTCACCATCAGCAAGATTTCAGAAGAGCCAGAGATAACACTAGGAGCAAGGGATGCCCCAACCAAACCTAGGTCCATGGAAATGGAAAAACAAAGATCTAAGTTTGAAAGGCTAAGGAAAAAGGATTACAGGTAGGAGGGAAGGGCTAAGGGTTTAAGAATTTAAGGAGGGTTAGAGAGAAGGAGGAGCATTTTAGAGAGCCTCTTCAAGTTTGTATAAGTTATCTCTGTAGTTTATACACTTGTAGTTTTATACACCTGCTGTGTGTTTGTATAACTTATCTTCTTGATGCTTCTCTGGTAGCCAATCTCTCCTTATTGGACCACCTTCTACATTTAAATTTCACGGCCCTAACTGAGTTAGTGGACTACTGCAGTCAACCATATGTCATCTTCAATATCTAATGATGATCATTCATTCTTTGATGACCATTTAGTCTCTGATGAACTTCGGTAGAGGTATGCTATGGCAAGCCATTTATCCTCTAATGCATATCAGGAGTTCTTGTGTAGTTTCAACAATAGTCTCTAATAGAACAATCCTTAGTCTCCGATAGGCTAATTCTTAGGCTTCGATAGAGTGAGAACCCAAAAATAAAAATAGGATTATGATGAATGGATGATTTATTCATTCATATTTTGTATAAAGGATTTATTCCCAATTTGTATGAATAATTAATTCATATCTTGAAGGAGAATATTTTTATGTGAATATGATGTTCAAAATTTAATGTCAATTCCTTCAAGGGATATGAATATAAGAATCTCAAATCTCATATGAGATCAAGTTAATCAACATGTAAGGAGATGGAAGAGTTACGTGAATTTAAAGAAGACTATCATCAGATGATTACGTGTATTAGTGTTTGAGTAGTAAGCTGCATGTGTCTCAACAACTGATTAAGATTAAGTTGCATGTGTGTCAGCAGCTGCTTGGTATTATACCAGCTAATGAAGTGTTATGATGAGCAGCAGATGTACCGGCCAAGCTGGCCAATCACATTACCTCAAGACCTAATTGTATTCTATCGCTCTAGTTCATTTACGAACACTATAAATACATCATTTGAGGTTAAATCCTAATCTTTCTCTTAAAACTTCTCTTTAACTAACCATCCTCATAAATTTCAAGTTCACTTTCTTAAGAAACTGTCCTTTTCTAGAGCAGCCAAACTTTTAAAGACGAAGAGGTAACAGCTTTATACTAATTGTATACTCTGTTCTGTTTTATTTTTCTCATACATAACATTTGAAAGCATTAGTCATGCATGATGAGTTATCCAAGAAAAGAATAAAGCTTCAAAAGTTGCAGTAGTATTCTTTTGTATATGTGAGTGTGTGTGTGTGTGTGTATTATGTAGGAAATGAAACACACAACAGATAGGATAATTATACACCCTAAGTTGGGCTTATCCTTTGTTAGGCATCAACCATGAGCATATAAAAGGTTTTCCATTGTAGCAGAGACAAGTCCTAACTTAGTCTCTGATGAGTAACAACATTAGTCTCCAATGAGTAAAAATATTAGTCTCCGATGAATAACAATGTTAGTCTTCGATGAGTAACAATGTTTGTCTCGGATGAGTAACAATATTAGTCTCCAATGAGTAAATCATGTTAGGCTTCGAGAGACAAAAATGCTAGACTTCGAAGAGTTTGGGGCTGAACAATTATCCACCGATAAGTTTGCCACTAACTTAAGGAATTTGGCACTGAGTTTGGCGCTGAGTTTAACGCTAGCTAAACAGTTGACGATGAGTTCGGCGATAACTAAGAGAGTTTGGCGGTAGTCAAATGAATTACCAACGAGTTTGACAATGAACAAAATTATCTCCTGATGGGTAAAGTTATCCCTTAATGGGTAAGTTATCCCCTGATGACTATCCCCTGATGGGTAAGTTATCCCTTGACGGGTGAATTATCCCTTAACGGGTAAGTCATCCACTGATGGTCGAGGATCATCCCTTGATAACCAAGGATTGTCCCCTGATGGCCATTCCCTAATCATGCACACCCCCTGATGACCATCCCTTGATCATGCACACCCCCTGATGGTCATTTCTCTGCTTTAGTAATTGCTCACATATGCACATTCTCCTATTTATTTTCAAGGCATAGATTTCTCATGTTATATCAACGATCATGTTTTACAGAACCTCCCACTCACCAGTATTTTGAATTCAGAAATTAGTTAAGGACCAAGGCAAGTATATACTCACTCCTTCTTTTTCATTAAATACGAATTATCATTTATTCGATATACGTAAGTATCTGGTATTATGTTATGTCCTATTCAAGTTAAATTTCTTAAAAAATGAGTAACAATGTTAGTCTTGGATGAGTAACAATGTTTGTCTATTAGGTTTTATACCATTTGATGATGATTGTCTTTAGATTAGTTAGATATACAAATGTATAGAGAGTGTATTTAGTAACACTGAAGTTTTGTAACCAGTAGTTATCTCTTTGATTGTAATTATTCATTTTTTGTAAAGAGATAGATACATTTTTACTTGTAAGTAACTGCTGGAAATTTGTATCAAAGCTTCAACAAAGTCAAAGTGTGTATTTGATCCGTCAGAGATTATAAAAAGACTTATCAAAGACTAAGGCAACACTTGTCAGAGACTAAGTTTTGTCTATCGAAGAATACGGCTTACGTCATCAGAGATTAAGTCTAAAAGCATCAGAGACTAATGCTTAAGTCATCGGAGACTAAGCTTAGTGCATCAGAGACCAAGCTGACGTCATCGGAGCACTAGTACAAAACTGATCATATGCGTCGGTTAATTAACACATTTTGCGTCGGTTACGAGGAGACGCATATGGAGGAGACGCAAAAAACTCAAATATTTTGCGTTGGTTAAAGACATGACGCAAAAACGAAGACTTTGCGTCGGACCTTTATAAAACAGACGCAAATAATATCATCATTTGCGTCGGTTAATTTAGGAAAACCGATGCAAATGATTGTTTAATAAAATTTATATTAAAAATAATTTAATCTATTTGGGTCGGTTAATTTAAAAACACCGACGCAAATGAATGTTTAATAAAAATTTATTTTAAAAATAATTTAAGTATTTGCGTCGGTTCATTTAAAAAAACCGACGCAAATAATTTTTTAATAAAAATTTATTTTAAAAATAATTTAAGCTATTTGCGTCGGTTGTTTTAAATGAACCGACGCAAATAATTGTTTAATAAAAATTAATTTTAAAAATAATTTAAGTTATTTGCGTCGGTTGTTTTAAATGAACCGACGCAAATTATTATTTTTTTTTTTGTTTTAAATTTTCTTTTTAAAAATAAAATATCCAACCTGTAGATAAAAAATGATACTCGATATGCCACAACAAGCCAAAATATATAATACAAAATTCAACCATTTCAATATTTGCAAAACAGGTATATATACAAATCGAAATTTACTAACAGTTCAAAACAGGGATATTTACAAACTATTCAAATTACATGTCGAAATGTACAAACTGTCCAAATATATTTAGGTCACATACAAAAAGTCATAAAAAAATCTGCACACAGGTCTCTAATTTCATCAAGATCAGACTGAGTATACGACTCTTGTGCACTCAAACCCTGGAGAAAATTATAAAAAAGAAACAATGTTGCATATAATTAAAACCAATATACAAGGTTAATAGATTGAAATTAATTGCATGCATATAATTAAAAACAATATACGTCAGTCCATTTTGTAAAGGGAGCCCGTTGATGCAACTTGATGATGGTAACTTATGATTGAAAGACATAGAAAAGAGTAAAAATAAGTATACCTTTATTTGAAAGAATGGATCCACCGAGTGGGAGCTACTCTGAATCACGTCGGTTGTTGGAGTTGTTGGAGTTTGTTGGGGAACAGGCATTCCCATCTGGCTCATTACATTCAATACGTTCGCAAGCTGACTTTGCAGTGTACCAATCTGGTCTTTGTATTTCATATCCATTTCATTCATTTGAGATTGGTACTGCTGTGCAAGTCGATTGGCCACTTTTGTTTCAATATCTTGAGTTATCGTAGACAACTCATCCATTGATATTACGGCTTTACGGGACTTGCCTCTGTCCGTGCCGAATACATCTTTCATGAGAACTGTGACGACCCCATAATCCCATACTAGACTAGGGCATCATCATAAGAAGGTAAAGATAACCATTCATCCATTCATAAATAAATACTGAATAAAAACAGCATTTGAGAGTAATTACAACCCAAGAATTAAGTAATTACAGCAGAAGCTATAACATCATTTCTTAATAACAAAACAAATTTCCTTAATTCTTCAAACGTCTTCCTTCTTCCTTCCTTCATCCCTCTCGTTCCTTCATTAGTTCTATCAAAAGGATAAACACTCAGTAGCTTATCATCTTTGCTTTCCCCTTGTCAGAGGGTTCAGCTTTAGCTTTCTGTCCTGCAAATCATTAACATTCAACATGGGTGAGCGTTTTACGCCCAACAAGTATATACACATTGAGGAAAAAATATGAATAATTCAACGAATTTCATCTGGAATCAAAGGAGAGAAATTCAAATTCTGTTTGTGAGGCTTGGTGAAGCAATACCAAGAACTCGGAAACCTTCAAAAATCTTTGAGGATTCACTGATGATATACAACTTGTGATCCTCCCTTGAAGAAGGTCAGGTATACACCTGATCATAACTTTTCAAATATCCAACGGGGGCTACACCCGTGGATCTGCTAACCATACAGTACACAGCTGGCCAGGCTGGACCGCATGATCCCTCTGAGTGACTACGTAGTCAAATAACACTTCCTGTTGGTCAGGTGAAGAACACATCAGCACCTTTCCTTTCCTCTTGCCAGCCATGTGGCATAACCCCCATAAGGGGCATCATTCACATTCTCATTGCACAGATATAAGATTGGGAACATAGCTGAAATTCAAAGCTCATTTATATCCATGCATCATTATTCATATCATGCTAGCAGAATCAAAAGCATAGCATGTTCATTCATTAGAACAATTAAAGTATAAATCCAACCTTCTACGCATATCGGAACAAATGATAATGCGTTAAACTGAAATAAGCATGTGATTGTGAATATACTTGCCTCAGTCCTTTGCTTACGACCAAATTTAATTTACTCGTGAGTGGAAAGTTCTGTAAGAATATACATATCACAAAAATGAATTTATTATCTGGGTTAAAATATGAGGGAAAAATGCACATGTGATGTCCTTAACTTTTAACGTCTCAATCTGATATAAAACTATTGAGGTTAAGAAATCAATTCAAACATCTTAAAATAATTTAAGAAAATAGCATGTTATAGTTTTTAAAACAAACTGCGCATCAGGGAATTACTACGCTTTAATTCATCGGAGATTAATATCTCATCGGGGATTAATAACCCATCGGGGATTAATAACCCATCGGGGATTAACTCATCGGGGATTATCAACCCGTCGGGGATTAACTCATCGGGGATTATCAACCCGTCGGGGATTAACTCATCGGGGATTATCAACCCGTCGGGGATTAACTCATCGGGGATTATCAACCCGTCGGGGATTAACTCATCGGGGATTATCAACCCGTCGGGGATTAACTCATCGGGGATTATCAACCCGTCGGGGATTAACTCATCGGGGATTATCAACCCATCGGGAATTAACTCAAACCCGTCAGAGACTAAGTTAAAGTCTGTCTCAAATACAGGGTCGTCTTCCTCACTCCTCCATGTGTGGTGCCCTCAACCATATCCACACTTAGGTCAAAACTCATCATTCTCTCAGTGATACATAACATTTCTTTTGGTCTGCATGCCATCCTAAACACGGTTTAGGGTAAAGAAAATCAGGTTAAGGAATACTCAAGCATGGGGTTGCGACTACTGTCAACAGAATGTTTGGTAGTTAAAGGTTTGTCCATCAGGTGGTTGTCAACAACACTACACCCAACTAGACAACTTGAAATAAATGACATTTACTCCGATCGTTAGAATATGCATTAAGTCATACTTTTGAAAATAAATGAACATGGTATTAAAGGTGGTAGGTAGAGCAGAGACGCAAGAAATTTAGCAAGACTTAAATAAGATGCTCTTACCTCCTTACTGTAGGAAGAAAATAAATGCTCCGCTTTATCCTTCAAGAAGAACTGCTGTCTCGAAAATTAAATTTAAGTTTGATGGAAGTTTAGAAAGGTAGAATCAAGGTTTCAACAGCGTGATGTGTATATATATCACTTGGTTGAACAACAAGAACCGTAGGATCAACTTGATCTCAGCTGTTGGTTATGAAAAGAAAGGAAATGACTGAAGAAGGAGAGAGTGATTGAAATGGCTGCTGTGTCCTTCGGTCATCTTTCATAGCTGACTCTAGGGTAATGGTAGGGATGATGAGCATTTAATGTTGCTGTTCCCTCCCCCCATCCGTGGAGTATTTTAAAAAAAACGGGTACTGTAGCTACCCGAAGCATTCATGCCAAAACACTCCTTTAAAGGTAGAATAACTTATAATCCTCATAAGCTTTACAAAATCATTTAGAAAATACATCTTTTGGACATCACATTGCAGATAAATTTTTCATAATAAGAAAATAATTTCAATATTCACAACTTATAAGAAAATAATTTTCATAAAAAAAAAATAAGCAAAAATAATTAGATTTCATAACGAAATTTATTTACAAATCGGGGTCTTCACAAGAACTGTTCCTCCAACCCCTCTGACACGCCCGCCGTGCTCCTTCTTTCCAAGTGCCCGTGACAATATGTCATCATGGCCATGAGGAGTCCACGAACCTTCCGACGCTTTGTCTTTCCATTCCAACTGTTTCAAAATCAATTTAACGATTAATATTTTAAGCATAACTGTAAATATAAAAAATTTTAAATGAACAAAATACTCTTACCATTTTTTGAACAACATCCCTAGTCTCGTCCTTGGGAAAATAATAACCTTCACCTTCATCCCTCTTCCTAACTCTCGCCCGAATCCAATCGTAACTACGATCAGCTCGATCGGTTGATACAATTTCTGAATTAACGGATTCGGACGAAGGTAGAGAATGAAGAGGGTCATCAACCATCCACTTCGAATTTTTTCCTGCATATCCATGTCTTCCCAGATAATGTGGATACTCATTAAACTTCTGGTTTTGACGTGCCTTGTCACTTTTAGTCTGTTAGAAAATAAAACAATAATATGAGTAAACAGTCCCTGTTCAACATAATATTATCTGAAAACCAATAATAATATAAATATGAAAAGAATATACCTGAAATTTTTCACTTTGATGATCATGAGTGAATTTATCCCATTGCTCTCGACTTATGAAGTCATATTTCTCGCAAGGGTCCTTGTCTACACGCAAGTATCGGCAGACTAACCTTGACTTGAAATCCCTCCAAATTTTCGCAGCAGATTTTAATACGTCCTTTCGCTCACATCATCCGTTATATTCCATTCAGTCTGAAATACTCAAATCATGCATATCAGTAACTTGTAATAAAATTTGAACGGCAATATATGTTAAAACAACAAATTATTCTTTTCAATTCATACCTTAATATCTTGCCAAATCACATCCTTTAGTCCATCACTGACTTCTTGCCAACTCTGAATATTTATGTCAACCTGAACTCTAACCAGTACTCCAATGTACGACTTGAATGCAGCAGCATATGTTCCAATGGGAACACCGAGATCATCAAACTCAATCACTTTCTCTGATGGTTTATTTGCGGACTTTTCTTTCAATGTTTTGCAAGATGTTGGACCTCTTGTTTTTTTAGCAGGTCTGTCACTCGAACTT
>CM025786.1:42261314-42296962 GCA_014636745.2 Centella asiatica | reverse complement strand
ATGCCACTTTTTGAAGGATTCTGCCTCCTAATCAAACTGACATGACAATCTAAGTAAGGATGAACTTCAGTCATGTGTTGCAGGACAAAGAGATGCGCTCTATCGCGCAGTTCACACCCAGGAGAGATCCATTTGGATCCCAATGTACCCTGCCCATGAAGTCTTCCCTTGTGACGAGATTTGGGAATTCCAATAGGATTGGCAGCTGCTAAATACTCTGTGCAAAATTCAATAGCCTCCTCAACTGAATATCCTTCAACTATACTAGCTTCGGGCCGATATCGGTTCCTCACATATCCTTTCAATATACCCATGAATCTCTCAAAAGGATACATATACCGCAAATATACTGGGCCACATAATTTAATCTCTCTAACCAAATGAATAACCAAATGTACCATAATGTCAAAAAATGAAGGTGGAAAATACATTTCAAATTGACATAGTGTGACAACAATATCAGTTTATAATTTATCCAACGTGATGGGTTCAATCACCTTGCTGCAGATGGCATTGAAGAAAAAACAAAGCTTCATCACAACAAGTCTCACGTGATTTGGCAATATCCCTCGAATTGTAATTGGAAGTAGCTGTTGCATTAACACATGACAATCGTGTGACTTCATACCCACGAGTTTCAGTTCCTTCATCGACACAAACCTTTTGATGTTTGAAGAATATCCATATGGAACTTTCACAACAAACAAACACTAACAAAATGTAATTTTCTCTTTTCTACACAAAGTATAACAAGCTGGAGGTAGATATGTACGCTTCTCCGATTCTTGCGGTGCTAACTCTAGTCGTATACTCATTTCTTTCATGTCTTTTCTGACTTTGATCCCGTCCTTTGTCTTTTCTGATATATTCAACAATGTCCCAACAATACTGTCACAGACATTTTTCTCAATATGCATAAAATCAAGACAATGTCTAACTTGTATGTGTTCCCAATACGGCAGATCCCAAAATATGGATCTCTTCTTCCACAGATTCTTCGGCTTCGGAGGTTGATACAACTTTCCAAATACAACATCAATATCCTTAACCCGCTCAAAGACTTCTTTCCCAGTTAAAGACAAACGGGCTTCTCAAGTCTCGATATGCCCATCAAAAGCCTTCTTCATCTTACGATAAGGGTGATCACGGGGAAGAAATGTTCGGTGACTCATAAAGACATTTTTGTTGCAATTATGTAGACGATGGTCAATAGTAGCATCTTCACAAATTGGACATGCTTTAGCTCCTTTGACAGTGTACCCTGACAAGTTTCCATAAGCCGGAAAATCATTTGTGGTGCAAAATAACATCGAACGTAATGTGAAATCCATTTGAGTATTTGCATCGAACACCGTCACACCTTCATCCCACAAAAGTTTTAAATCTTCAACAAGCGGCTCAAGATAAACATCTATGTTATTCCCCGGTTGTTTAGGCCCTGAGATTAACAAGGACAACATAATATACTTGCACTTCATACACAACCACGGAGGCAAATTATAAATCTCCAAAAGAACTGGCCATGTGCTATGTTGACAGCTTAGAGTGCCATAAGGATTCATCCCATCCGTACAAAGTCCAAGTTGTAGATTCCTAAATTCTCCACCAAATTCAGGAAACTTATAATCAATGGTTCTCCATTGTGGAGAGTCACTCGGGTGTCTAAGCATCCCATCTAATTTCCTCCCTTCCGCATGCCACCTCAAATGTTTTGCATCTTTTGGATTTGCAAATAGGCGTTTGAATCGTTGCACTATGGGTAAATACCAAACCACCTTGCTAGGAGCCCTTTTTTATCATCCTTAGACGAATCATTATCCTCCCGCTTGTACCGAGATGCACCACACTTAGGACATGTGTGTAAATGTTCATTCTCATTTCGAAACAACACACAGTCATTTGGACATGCATGTATCTTCTTCACATCCATACCTATAGGACACAACATCTTCTTTGCCTCGTACGTGAAAGTGGGAAGCTCGTTATTCACCGGAAGTATTTCTCGTAACAGTTTTAACAATTCTGTAAAAATCTTGTCACTCCATCCCTTCTTGACTTTCAACTTGCACAACTTCAAAGTTGTTGACAACCTTGTCAAGTCGTCACTGCACCCGGGATACAAAAGTTTCTTAGAATCGCGGACCAAGCTCTCAAACATATCCGGTTGTGGCATCATATGGTCTTGGAGATCTTGTATCATATCTTCCACCCTATCAATGTCCACATCATCTTCGTCATTATCGACCGAATTATCGCACTCGGTTGCATAATTTGACCTTGAGCTACCAGTCACATCAGACTCTATTCCCTCGCCGTGCCAAATCCACTTCGTATAACCCTTCTTAAAACCCCGACGAAAAAAATGTTCACGCACTGTCTCTATGCTCGAATATTTTTTTAAATTACCACAAAGGCGGCACGGGCACACAATCATGTCTTCTTTTCCATGTTCCTTTCTGATTTTTTGGTGTTGAACCGCACATATAATAAACTCATCAACCCCTCTCACATATGCGTCATCGTTACGTAATATATTGTACATCCATGTTTGACGATCCATGTTTAACTAAATAACCACAACGATTAACTAAGTAAGCATAACGATTGTACAGTTATCATAAATAAGATGCGGATAAACAACAGTTCAAGCAAACATACTGCTATTTTAACTAATGCCTGTGATGAATGTATTATTTTAATCAACAATTACTTACACAACAAAGCTGAGCTCTCGGACGGAGACACTGAAGAAAGAAACTTGCAATATATCAGCCAAGTTTCCCGCCAAAGACGATTTCGCTCTCTCTCCTTTCTTACGAACCAGGCCAAAATAGAAAAAGTTTTAATCCTAAATACACTTTTTAATATTATTAAAGCACATGCGTCGGACAAAGAAGAAAACCGACGCAAATACCATAACCATTTGCGACGGATATTTAAATAAACCGACACAAATGTTTGAATAATTTATTTTTAAAAATTTTAAAGCATTTGCGTCGGTTCTTTAACCGACGTGACGCAAATTTGTTTATTTTTTTAATTATTTCTCATCTTTGGCGTTGGTTATACAAAATAACTGACGCAAATTCTTCGAACCATTTGCGTCGGTTAGTTAAAAAAACCGACGCAAATTCTTTTTAATTTATTTATACATTTTTTGCGTCGGTTCCTTAAAAAAACCGACGCAAATAATAAACACTATTTGTGTCGGTTTTTGATACTAAGCGACGCAAATGGTGAACTAATTTATTTTTTAAATATTTTCAAAGAATTTGCGTCGGTTATGTAAAAAAACCGACGCAAATAGTTTTTATTCTTTTTACGACAATGCCACCGCACTACTATATGCAACAGTTCTATTAAAAAACCGACACAAATAAGGCGACGCATATGATCAGTTTTGTACTAGTGGAGACTAAGTCTAACGCATCAGAGACTAAGCCTTAAAGCATCGGAGACTACACAACCTGATCAGAGACTAAAAGACCAGAGACTAAATGATCAGGGACTAAAGACTGAAGCCATTAGGGACTAGTCGTGAATTATTTTCTGATAAGATACAAAGTTCGAATTGAATAAAGAATGTCTTCCATGCAAATAAAGCTATTATTGAAGACGTAGCTGGTAAGGAAACAAGCCAGAAATCTGTTCCTAATCAAAAAGGAAAGATTGTATTTGATTCGAATAAGGAACCTGAATTTTATTCTGAATAGGAAAACTGATTTAATAGTAATTTAGTTTTAGAAGTTGTAATTAGGTTTTACAGAATTGTAATTCAAAGCTGTATAGGTTTTCATAGTTTTGTATCTTTACTATATAGAAAAGAAAAGAAGCTGATGATCATATTGTTGTGATTGTTAGAATTTGTATTCAATTGTTAAAATTAATAAAAGCAATTGTTTATAAATTGATTTGAGTTTTTGTTCTTTATATTCCGCAAGAAAAGTTAATTTCTTAAAGAACAAGTAATCGAAAAGAATTCAAAGAACTTGTATTCAACCCCCCCCCCCCCCCCCTACAAGTTCTCGGCTATCTCATTGGGAAAACATAGTCTCAGATGAGTAACACTGTTAGTGTCCAATGAGTAAATCATGTTACGCTCCGAGAGACAAAAATGCTAGTCTCCGAAGAGTTTGGCCCTCAGTTTAGCGCTGGCTAAACAATTAGCAATGAGTTTGGCGACAACCAAGAGAGTTTAGCGGTAGTCAAATGAATTACTGACGAGTTTGGTGATGAACAAAATTATCCCTTAACGGGAGGATTATCCCCTGATGGGTAAGGTAAGTAAGTTGAAGATTGGAACAATGCTCAAATCCTTCACAGGCTGTTGCAGATTATAGACTGGAATTGTTCATCCCCTTGGGTCTCTTGGATCCAGAACTATAAGCTCACTCGGTTTGGTTCCTGGACTGTTTCTATCTCCCAAGACTCCTCGTGGGCCTAGAGGAAAATTCTCCAACTCAGAGATTTAGCCCTACAATTCATCACTTATAAAGTTGGCAATGGTTGTAATATTCTCACTTGGAAAGATCCGTGGGTTTCCTCTATGCCCCTTGCCAACAGACCAGACATGCCCATTATTTCAAATGCTAATAGCAGCTTTTTTTCTAAACTCAACTCCTATATTTTAGGTAGCTTTTGGTGCCTTCCAACATCAAACTATACTCTGCTCATTGATCTTAGAGCTTCTATTGCCCAAGTCCCTTTTACCCCCAGTGGTCAAGATTTGATCCTCTGGCAAGGTGGAGACATCACTAAAATATCCTTACGTACCATTTGGAACTCGATTTGAAAGAAATATCCTCTTTCCCCCTAGTGCAGTCTGCTTTGGAATCCTCTTTCTGTCCCTCGAATGTCTTTCTTTGCTTGGCTAGCTATCCTAAACAAAATTCTTCCCAGAAGTGTAGACCCTTGCCAATTCTATGAAACTCAAGAAGAAACTACTCGTTACCTTTTCTTTGATTGCAAGTTTACCTTAGAAGTTCTATCTAAAGTTATAGAAGGTGCAGATTGATATGGTCCGTGGAGATCCTTTAACCACTACCTTACTCAACTGGATACCATCAATCCCACAGTGGGGGCGAAGCTCATTAGCCATTTATGCCTTGTAACTGTGATCTACAAAGTTTGTCTCGAAAGAAACCACGGAGGTCAAGGTCGTACTGTAAACAATGTTGCTCAGGATTGTATCTCCACAGTTAAGCTCAAGATCCACAACTGGAAGGGCTTTCCCAAAGCTTTGCTCTTACATCCTAGGCTAGCAAGATGGAATTTAACTTAATTCTCGAAGAATTATTTGCTTCCTTAGATTCTCTAGTTTACAGTTGGTGTTTGGCAGCAGTTTTGAATGCTATAGTGTTAACTATTATTATTATTATTATTATTATTTTGTTAAATTAAGTGTAAAATAGATGGAGGAAAAAATACAGAAGAAACGAGGGGCATACCCCCCGACATGCTAGAACAACCAGACTCTAGCTAGGATACTGAGAAAACAACCAAAAGTACAAAAAAATAGAACCGACAGGGCATCCCCTGACGCTAGCATGCCTAGATATACAGGTATAGAGTCGATAGGGCATCCCCTGATGACCATGAAGCCATTCCCTGACAGGCAGATGGCATCCCCTGACACAAGTAAGCATTCCCTAATGGTTCAAAGCATCACCTGATGCATTTGAGACTTCCCCTGACACGAGCAAACCATCTCCTGAGGCAAGCTAACTCTAGCTTGCATCCCCTGACGCTAGTTCTGTGCCTATTCTCAGCTATATTATGTATCCCCTAACTCTTGGTAGCATAACCCCTGACATGATTATCCCCTGACAACCAAACTACGAACCCCAGACTAACATGCAACATCCCCTGATATGAGTAGTGATATCCCTTGATGGTCATTGTTTATCTCCTAAAGCATGCGTAAAATCCCCTGACATAGCAAAATAACCCCTGACCACCAAGGTAATGATGTCAGGGTATCCCTTGATGCGTGTAGGCCTTTTGTTATCCCCTAATGCAGGCACGGTGTCCCCTGACAAGGCAAATTTCCCCCTGACAGCCCAGGAACTGTCTTCTGACATACCCCCAATGCAATATGACATCCCCTAGAGCAACCCGCAACTTTGAACCATGAGCATCCAAGCTGAGCTGCATTTGCTATATTATAAATGAGCAGTTCCTTAAAGTAACCAATTCTGATAACAAGGAAAAACATTGCTAAGCTTGTGGAATTTCCAAGAGCTATGCAATTTGCATTTTACAATATTAACACAAGCAGTTGTCAAATGATTTTCAGGAATAGGAGTTCCATGTTGTATCCTAGAATTCCTCTCGCACCAAATCTTGTAGACATAGACAGAAAAGACAAGACATTTGATATAAGACCAAAACTTGTGGTTTGAGTCCAGGAGACAGTCTTCTAATACTTGATCTCAATCTATCCATTGAAGGTTAATGCCCAGAAGGTGCAAAAGCTCACCCAAAATCTTGTGAGAATACCTGCAGGAAAAGAACATGTGATCCATAAATTCATCAATAGAGTTGCACAAAGAGCAGGGGAGAACATATCGTGGAAGGAGCCATTTGTGGAGACCCAGCCAGAGAATGAAAGAGCACCGAGGAATATGTAGAGGATGCCAACCTATTTTCCAGATAGGGTTTTGAGGGCTCCTAAGTCTGATAGATTCCCAAATGTGTCTAACTTTAACAGAATTGATGTTGCGACCATTCCAGGAAATACTGTCTGAGCAATTATGGCAAATAGGAATCGCAGAAATTTTACTTTTAAGATTAAGAACAGAAACATGGTAGCTTGTTGGAAAGCACCATTGGTTACCAGAGATGATTGAGCTTACAAGGGAATTGAAATCAAGTTGTAATTCCTGGACCAGAGGATCGTTTGGCTTGTAACACAGAGGGGCCAGATCACACCACGGGTCTTGCCATAATAGGAAAGTGTTTCCATTTCTAAGGTTATATTTTAGGTGTTTGAGGGCCAGGGGGCGTAAATTTAGAATTTTCCTCCAATTCCAAGAGCAGTTAGAAGGAATTTTAAAGGTCCAAAGCTTGCATTTCCTTTAGAGAGTACCTGGTGCCCATTCCACCTAGAGATTCGTGGAGCGAGGATTAATAAGGGAGAGAAGAAGATGAATCTATGGAGCTTTGTTCCATCCCTCCACCTTTTTAATTCCAAGCCCTCCCTCCTCAAAAGGGAGAGAAACGGAAGACCAGGCTATCCGTGAAGAGCTAGATCCCCTTTAGAGAAATGACAATAGAAGTTTCTCAATTTTCTTGGCAACATACTTGGGAAAGAGAAACATTCTGCTCCAGTATGATTGAATAGCAAAGAGAACTAAGCAAATAAGTTGTCTTCTACCTGCAAAAGAAAGAAATTTGTTAGTCTAGGAATTTATTTTCCTGGTAATCAGCTGGATGAGGGGCTCGCAGTCAGAAGCTGAAAGCTTTTTGGACATAAGCGGGACACCGAGGAACTTGACAGCCTCATTGGTGACTTGCATTTGGGATAGGACCATAATCTCTTGTAGATATTCAGATTTTACATTGCAACAAAATAGTTGGCTCTTTGCTACATTCCTTCGAAGACCCGAGAGAGAGGAGAACATATCCAGAGCATGGAGAAGGATTTTGACGGAGGAAACTTCACCTCTGCAAAAAAGCATTAAATCATCTACGAAGATGAGGTGGGAGATTTTCCCAGCTCTCCAGTGATGAGAGAAAAGTGGATCCACGGTTTCCCTAGCCAAGATCATACTGAGCACCACCATGACAATAACGAATAAGTAAGGAGATAGAAGGTCTCCTTGGCGAATCCCCTATTTACCTTGGAAGTAGCCGCACAAGGAGCCATTGACTTTAACTGAGAACATGGCTGTGGTAATACACGATTTTATCCAGCCAACAAATTGAAAGGGAGAGTTCATCAGCCGTAAGGTATCAAAGAGAAAATTCCAATTGACGGAGTCAAAAGCTTTGTGAAGGTCAATTTTTAAAGTACATCTAGGTGGCCCTGCTTCCCTATGATAACCTCTCAATAATTCTTGAGCAATAAGCATATTGTTTCCAATTTTCCTACCCTTGACAAAAGCGGCTTGTTCTAGAGAGATTAAACGTGGATGGACCCTTTGCATTCTATTAGCCAGAATCTTAGAGATACACTTATAGAGAGTGTTACAGCAAGAAATAGGTCTGAAGTCACCATAACAGTTGGGTTTTGAACTTTTAGGACTAGAGCAATAGTAGTAGCATTAACCTCTCTAATCATCGTACCATTATTAAAGAAATGTAGGGCAGCTTTTGTAAAGTCATCCCCAACAATGTCCCAAGAGTGGAGAAAAAAATTAACATTATAACCATCGGGCCCACGTGCTTTGTTTCTTTTCATACTTTTTAGAGTATTAAAGACTTCATCTGCAAAAATGGGATTAACCAACTGATGGGCCAAATACTGAGGAAGAGATCTATCAATGAACTTTTGAAGAGTCTCTTTCCCCGGGTAGAGGACTGAGGAAGTACCTAGGAGCTTTTTATAGGAATCCACTACTTCCCTCTTAATATCATCTTGGTCGCAGAGAGAGTTACCTAGATTATCCTTAAGCATAAGGATTTTGTTTTGGTTCCATCTATTCTGCAACTGAGCAAAGAAAAATTTAGAGTTCTTGTCCCCACAATCAAGCCATTGAACTCTTGATTTTTGCCTTAGGATGCTTTCCTCATTAGCCATTGTGTCCTTAAGAGCTGCAAGAAAAGCCTTTTTAGTATCAATATTTGACTGGTTGATATCAGCAGAGGACTGTTGTAATCTCAATTGAAACTCATGGAGGTCCTTCCTAGCCCTTACTGAGGAAACCAAGTTCTTACGATAGTCGAAATTTAGCTTGATTAACCCTTTCTTGGTGATCCTCAATTTTTCAGCAAGAACAAGCATAGGGGACCCCTGGACTCGAGTATTCCAGGCCTCAAATACCACAGTACTAAAACCATCCAAATCCAACATATGGTTGAAGAATTGAAGGGTTTAAAAGAGGGCTTAATTTTAATACCTGTATCAAGGATGATAGGAGCATGATCAGACAAGCCCCTGGCCCCAAAGGTGGCGAAAGCGTGTGGCAAGTTAGTAAGCCAACAGTCATTCCCTAGGACTCTGTCAATCTTCCTAGAAATCGAGAAATTCACTTGACCATTCTACCATGTATGATGAGGACCACCCGCTCTAATGTCGGTGAGATTACAGTTAAACAGGCAATCTTTGAAATCATGCATCCCCGCATCAAAGACCCCCCGACCACCCCAATCATCTTCCAAATTGAGGATGACATTGAAGTCTCCAAGCACAAGTCAATTTCCCTGCATGCTAGCATTGATAGTGCATAGATCTGCCCAGAGTGATTTCTTTTGTGAGGCCAAGTTGAAGGCATAAACAACTGTGACCAAAAAAATAGCCTTCGATTCAAAATGGTGGAGGCGGCAATGCATAAGTTGGCTAGAAGTATGCAAAACTGAAACTTGTACTGTATGAGGGTCCCAGCCCACCCAAATTCTGCCATTCTAATGGTGGCTATAGTTCTGAAACCAGTGCCAATGTCTATTAATCTTGGAGTCAATAGCATCTGCTTTGTTAGATTTAACTCTAGTCTCCAAAAGGCCCACAAAAGAGATGTCATTATTCGCAAGGAATACTCTAATATCCTCTTGCCTAGAAGATTTATTGATGCCCCGAACATTGTAGGTAATAATCTTCATCAAAAATAGAAAGTTATTTTTTTCCCCTTCCCTTTTTCTTCTTGGAAGAAGAAGTCTGGGAGTGTAGGGGTAAAGGAGGGCTGTCCACATGACTGATGGAATTAATTTCATGATCTTTAAGAGCTTTGAGCTCCATTTCATCTACCCCTTTGAGCTGCAGTGTTAACTATTTGCTGCTGCTGAAGTGGAATTTGCTTATTCTGCTGATGTTTGGTGTTTGTTGCTGGTGTTTGCTGCTTCTGCTGGTTTCTGCAGTGATGTTTGCTGCTGCTGGTGTATGCTACTGTAGTGTCTGCAGTGATGTTTGCTGCAGCTGCTGCTGTTGGTGTTTTCTGCTGCTGCTGCTGGTTTTTTCTGCTGCTGTTTTCTGCTTCTGGTATTTTCTGCTGCAGTGCTGGTTGCATCACAGCTGGTGATGGCTGCTGATGCAGTGGTGTTTGCTGTTGCAGTAGTGTTTCGGCTGCAGTGTTAGCTATTTAGTTTGCTGCCTTCCTAGTTTAGGTAGAAGGAGCGGTTTTGTTTTTTTTTTCGTTTGTTGTCTTCTGTTCAGTTTTGTTTAGTTTCTTTATTGCTTCTTTCTCCTTTTTTGGGTTTGTCTCCCTAGCTAGCGGTTTGTGCTAGTAGGCCGGGGGGTATGCCCCTCATTTTTTCTGTTTCCTTTTTGCTCTTTATATCATTCCCAACTTAACAAAAAATAAATGACTGATGAGCTTGGCCCCAACTGTTGGCTTGATCGAAATTAATTGAGCAAGATAATGGCTGAAGGAGACCCAAGGACCAATCCAACCTGCCATGCCCAAGACACTTGCTAGGATAGAAGAGCTGAACCTGCAGTTAAAAAAAAAAGGTGAGCTGTAGTTTCTTCAGGTTCATCACAGAATTGGCAAAGGGGTGACAATTCTGGGAAGGATTTTGTTTTGGACTGCTAGCCAACCGGAAAAGGACATTCTAGGGACAGAAAGTGAATTCCATAACAGGTTACACCAGGGAGAATAAGTGATTAGGGTGTTTAAGCCTACAGCCTCGGATAGCTTAAATCAACTTGTTGATATAAGCACAAGAAGTCGACTTAAGGGTCTTGAACGAATCACACGTTCAATACTACTCGAATCACACGAATAGGGTTTTGTTTATATCACACAAACAAGAAGAAATTGCAGAATAACTCTGAATTTTATTAATCAATCAACGAACTACCTTCATTGTACAATATGAGTAGCTATTTATAAGCTGTTAAGATCCCTAATCCTAATTGGAAAGAATAGTACATTGGAAAGAAATCTAATCTAATAAGGAAAGATAACAAACCTATTAAAACTAGGAAACAAATACAAATTAACTACGGAAAGTAATTAAATACATAAAAACCATAACCATAGCTGTTAGTAGATAATTTGCCTATCGGAGACTAATTATCCTCTAACGGGAAAATTACACTGTCGGAGACTAGCTATCCCCTGACAAGCAAATTATACTCTCAGAGACTAGATATCCCCTGACGGGTAAATTTGTACTGTCAGAGACTAAGGATCCCCTGACTCCCATAATCTCTTATGTTAAATTCTATTCCCTGATGTCGTAGTCTCCGATGTTATTCCTTGATGCTTGCCTCGACATCCCCTAATGCTCGTTCTCGGCCAAGTCTCGGCTAGGCTTGTCCCTGATGCACACTTTATCACACCAATCTTACCTAATAAGCTATAAAACTATAAATCAACTAAAACTAACTATAAGCTGATTATCCTATCACATTAATAAGGAAATTTCCTTCGGATCGAGTTCCCAATTTTACTCAAGGAGATCTTGGAAATGTCTTCACCTTGCCAAATAATCATGTCATGGCCCCTGCTTGGCTTAGGAAATTGTGCAACAGATGTTCTCATATCAATCAATAGAGTGTAATTTGATGGAGGCAAGCACCAAGAGTTACTTGATATAAAAGAGTTAAGTTTAGAGAAGAAGCTGCTATTTGCATTAGAAATAATGGGCATATCAGGCTTGCTGGCCAGAGGCTGAGAGGAGATCCATGGGTCTTGCCAAGTAAGAATATTACATCCATTACCAAATTTATAAGAGATAAACCCTCCGGGCTAGGTCTCGAAGTTGGAGAATTTTCCTCTAGGTCCATGAGGAGTCTTGTGAGGCAGGCACTGTCCAGAATCCATAACGAGTAAGTTTATAGATTCAGATCCAGGTGACCCAAGGGGAGCTACAATTCCAGTCAATAATCTGCAGTAACCTGTGTAAAATTTGAGCTTTATTCCAATCTTCCACTTACTTTATGCCAAGACCACCTTCCCTTTTAGGAAGGTGATGTGATAGGATAATCAGCTTATAGTTAGTTTTAGTTGAATTATGATGAGGGTATTGAAACTTGGGAATGAGCGGATAAGCGTTGTGATTTACCAAGGAATTCTTGCGTTTCTGTCATTATTTACAAAGTTGCTTTAAGTTTAGTCGAGCCTGCCGAGACTACGCGCCAGGGACTACGCACGACGCGCTAGGGAACATGCTTGACGCACCAGGGACTAATAGTCGTGTCGGGGACGCGTCAAGGGCTAATACGCGTATCGGAGACTAAGCGCATCGGGGATTAACACATCAGGGGTTAATGACGTCAGCTGCAAGTGAGTTAATCTGTCGGAGATCAGGAATGACGTCATCAGAGACTATAGTCTCCGAAAGCTGATTTTATCGGTTTTCTAGTTTCAGATAATTAGTTTATATTTGTTATTTGTTTCCTAGATTAAATTAAATTATTTACTTTCTTTGTTAGATTAGATATCTTTCAGTATTGAAATTCTTTCCATTGTAAATTCTTTCCAATTAAAATTTAGGGATCTTAACAGCTTATAAATAGCTGCTTCTATTGCTCATGAATATAGCCAATTGATATTTGATTAATAAGAATTCAGAAGTATTCTGTAATTTTTCTCATTGTTTGTGTGATATAAACAAGATCCTATTCGTGTGATTCGAATAGCCTTGAACGTGTGATTCGTTCAGGAACCCTAAATTAGCTTATTGTGCGTATATCAATAGGTTGATTTAGTTATCCGAGGCTGTAGGCTTAAACACCCTACATCATATTGGTATCAGAGCTTTGGCGTTGGGAGTAAGAAATCAAGGACGTGTGATTCATTCTTGTTTTCTAGTTCTTACGTTATAATTATTTGATGTCTGATTCAAGTGGACACGATAATATTGGGGAGACGGGATTACATCGTGGTGAAACTCTACAGGATGCAAAGATCCAACGTTTGCAAAATCAATACTAGATGTATCAATTAAGTTAAGCACATTAAAATTCTGAGTTGCATCATATATCTTTGTAAAATCACTTAACTCGTCACTTCGAGCCATTAGGGAAAAGTTGACAATTTCCTCCTCAGAGTCACTGTCAATCCAATCCTTGCCCTCAGTAATCAAGGCTTTGCTTTTTGATTTGAACTTCTTGTCAGCAAAGTCGTTCCCCGTTTTCCTTGATTTTTCATCCTTAGATCTATCACTAGATCTAGGCTTCCTGCACTCATTGGCAAAGTGCCCTAACCCATCACAGTTATAACATCTTATTTGCTTCTTGTCAAAGGTCACAATTTGACCTTCACGTTTAGGGTTAGGCTTCCTTGACGACTTTCTTCCTTTTCTACTAGCTCTAAATTTCTTGAATTGTTTGACCATGAATGCCATGAATTCCTCCATGTCATCATCAGTATCCAGTTCATCTTCCTCATCAGTCGAGCTTGCATTGGAAGTTTCATAATCACGCTTCTCTTGAGACTTGCTTGTCTCAACCATTAACGCAGCACCTTTGTCCCTTCCATACATGCGTTGTCGTTGTTCTACTTCAAGTTCATATGTCTTTAAATTTTCGTAGAGCCTGTCCAGTGTGAGTATGTCTAAGTCATGAGCCTCCCTTATTGCAGTAGTCTTTGGATCCCAACTTGGTGGAAGAGATCTCATGAACTTAGTGTTAACATCCTCATTATCATAGGACTTTCCAAGTATTTTCAAGTCATTGAGCAAAGTATTGAACCTGTCATAGATTGACGATATTGGTTCACCAGGCTTTGCTTGAAAGAACTCATATTGTTGTGTCAACGACTTTTTGTTCTTTCGGACTTGGTCCGTCCCTTCACACAGGACTTTGATGGTGTCCCAGATTTGCTTAGATGTTGTGCAGTTAATGATGCTTGTGAACATATTTTTGTCAATACCATTGTAAAGTATGTTCATAACTTTAGCATCTTTTAACACTTGCAACTTGTCTTCGTTTGTATAATCACTTCCAGGAGCAAGTTCAAAGTGTTCAGCAACAACAGATCCATCAACAGTTTTAGCAGGAACAAATTTCCTGGGAAGACAAGGACCTTTTTCAATCCTTTCAATATAGTTAGGATCTGTTGCTCTTAAGTGCATATACATCTTTTGTTTCCACATAGGATATTCTTCTCTTTTAAGAATAGGAATCCTAGTACCACCATCACGACTACCTGCATATGCCATTATGCTAGAGCTGCTTGCTTCATCGTTGGCCATCTCTTGGAACGTGTTAATTGAGTAATTTCAATTAAAGGCTCTGATACCAATTGTTTTCCCAGTGAGATAGCCGAGAACTTGTAAAAGGGGGGGTTGAATACAAGTTCTTTGAATTCTTTTCGGTTACTTGTTCTTTAAAAATTAACTTTTCTTGCGAAATATAAAGAACAAGAACTCAAATCAATTTATAAACAATTGCTCTTATTACTTTAACAATTGATTACAAATTCTAACAATCATAACAATATGATCATCAACTTCTATTCTTTTCTGTATAGTAAAGATGCAAAACTATGAAAACCTATACAGCTTCGAATTACAATTCTCTGTAAACCTAATTACAGCTTCTAAAACTGAATTACTCAGTTTTTTTTCATTCTAAATCAATAACGATTCAGCTTCCTTATTCGAATCAAACATAATCTTTCCTTTTTGATTAGGAATAGATTTCTGGTTAGTTTCCTTACCAGCAACGTCTTCAATAATATCTTGATCTTCGTGGAAGACATTCCTTATTCAATTCGAACTCTGTATCTCATCAGGAAATAATTCACGACTAGTCCCTAATGGCTTCAGTCTTTAGTCCCTGATCGTTTAGTCTCTGGTCTTTTAGTCTCTGATCAGGTTGTGTTGTCTTCGATAGAGTTATTAGTCTCCGATGCTTTTAGACTTAGTCTCCTATAACATCAGCTTAGTCTCTGATGCACTAAGCTTAGTCTCTGATGACGTTAGCTTAGTGATGCACTAAGCTTAGTCTCTGATGACATCAGCTTAGTCTCTGACGCTTTATCTTTAATCCCCGATGACGTAAGCCATAGTCTCCGATAGGCAAAATCCTTAGTCTCCGATAAGCCTTTTTGTAAACTCCGACGGATCAAATACACATTTTGACTTGTTGAAGCTTTGACACAACTTTCCAGCAGTTACTTACAATTAAAGAATAAATCTATCTCTTTACAAAGAATAAACAAATTACAACCAAAGAGATATCTACTGGCTACAAAACTTCAGCGTTACTAATTAACACTTTCTGTACATTTGTAATCTAAAGACAATCATCATCAAATGTTATAAAACCTAACAATATCATGTCCATTCCATAGAATTTTGTCTGAGTAGTTACCATCAATAGGAATTGCAGAAATTTTATTTTTGAGATTGGTAATAGACACATGGTAGTTCACTGGAAAGCACCATTGGTCATTAGAGATGATAGAGCTGACAAAGGAATTGAAATCAAGTTGTAGTTCCTAAATAAGAAGGTCAGATGGCTTATAGCATAAAGGGACCAAATCACACCAAGGGTCTTGCCATAAAAAGAAAGTATTGCCATTTCCAAAGACATATTTTATGTATTGGAGGGCCAGGGGACAATGATTTAGAATTTTTCGCCAACTCCAAGAGCAGTTTGAAGGAATTTTTGCAGTCCAGAATGTGTATTTCCCCATTAGTGTACTTCTTGCCCACTCTACATAGAGATTTGTGGAATGTGAATTAATTAGGGAAAGGAGGAGATGAATCTGTTGTCCTCTATTCCATTCCTCCACCTTTTTAATACCAAGACCTCCCTCCTTAAAAGGGAGGGAAATAGTAGACAAGGCTATACGGGAATAGCTTGACCCTCTCCAAAGAAAATACATAAGAATTTTGTCAATTTTCCTCGCAATATACTTGGGAAAGAGGAATATTCTGCTCTAGTAGGATTGGAAAGCAAAGAGTACCGAAATTATTAGTTGTCTTCTGCCTGCAAAAGATAGAAACTTGTTAGTCCAGGAATTTATTTTCTTGGTAATCAGCTGAATAAGGGGCTCGTAATCAAAGGCTGAAAGCTTTTTGGTGATGAGCGGAACTCCAAGAAACTTGACAGGGCCATTGGTGACCTGCATACGGGATAAAGCCAAGATCTCTTTCAGAAGTTCAGAATTTATGTTAGTGCAGAATAATTGGCTCTTGGCTGCATTCCTTTGAAGACCCGAGAGGGAGGAGAATATATCCAAGGCATGGAGGAGGGTTTTGACTGAGGATACATCGCCTTTGCAAAAAAGCATGAGATCATCAGCAAAGATTAGGTGAAAAATTGTCCCAGCTCTCCAGTGATGAGAGAAAAGGGGGTCCACATTTTCCTTTGCCAAAATCATACTGAGCACCTCCATAACAATAACAAATAAATATGGAGATAGAGGGTCCCCTTGACGTATCCCCCTCTTACCTTGGAAGTAGCCACACAACGAGCCATTAATTTTAACAGAAAGCATGGTTGTAGAGATACATGATTTTATCCAGCCAACAAATTGATGGGGAAAGTTCATCAACTTCAGGGTATCAAGGAGAAAATCCCAGTTGACCGAGTTAAAAGCTTTGCGAAGGTCAATTTTAAAAGCACATCTAGGCGGCCTATCTTCCCTGTGTTAACCTCTCAATAATTCTTGAGCAATGAGGATATTGTCTCCAATTTTCCTTCGTTTGACAAAAGCCGCCTATTCCCAGGGAAATTAAGCTTGGAAGGACCCTGAAACGATAAGATAATCAGCTCATAGTTAGTTTTAGTTGATTTATAGTTTTATAGCTTATTAGGTAAGATTGGTGTGATAAAATATGCATCAGGGACAAGCCTAGCCGACACTTGGCCGAGAACGGGCATCAGGGGATGTCGAGGCAAGCTTTAGGGAATAACATTGGAGACTATGACATCAGGGAATAGAATTTAACATCAGAAACTACGGGCATCAGGGAAACCTTAGTCTCCGACAGTACATACTTACCCGTCAGGGGATATCTAGTCTTCGACAGTGTAATTTGCTTGTCAGGGGATAGCTAGTCTCCGATAGTGTAATTTGCCCATCAGGGGATAATTAGTCTCCGATACACAAATTATCCACTAACAGCTACGGTTATGGTTTTATGTATTTAATTACTTTTTGTAGTTAATTTGTATTTTTTCCTAGTTTTAATAGGTTTGTTATCTGTCCTTATTGGATTAGATTTCTTTCCAATGTATCATTCTTTCCAATTACGATTAGGGATCTTAACAGCTTATAAATAGTTGCTCATATTGTACAATGTAGGGAGTTAGTTGATTTGATTAATAAAATTCAGAGATATTCTGCAATTTCTTCTTGTTTGTGTGATATAAACAAACCCCTATTCGTGTGATACTAGTAGTCTTGAACGTGTGATTCGTTCAAGAACCTTTAAGTTGACTTCTTGTGCGTACATCAACAAGTTAATTTAAGCTATCCGAGGCTGTAGGCTTAAACACCCTACATCATATTGGTATCAGAGCAAGGCTTGGCGTTGGGAGTGAGAAATCAAGAACGTGTGATTCTTTCTTGTTTTCTAGTTTCTTACGTAAAGAATATTCTAGTGCTTTGTGTTCGACTACAATCAAGAAATTTTTATCAAGAAAATTTTTTGATTGTTTCATTGAATTAAATATGTCTAATTCAAGTGGACATGATAACATAGGAGACACGGGTTTACCTCGTGGAGCAACTTTGCAAGATGCAAAGATCCAACGATTACAGAATCAATATACAACGATGACTACTCAATTGGATCGACTGGAAGAGATGATGGCCAGATTGTTGGCACATAACAATAATCATGCACGAGAAACTGATGGTCCAGAACAAGAACAGGAAACCAATGCTTGTAATAAACAACATAATGTTCGTGAAGGGCATTCCAACATAAAACTGAAAGTTCTTTCTTTCACCGGGAGCAGTGATCCTGAAGAGTTCTTGGAGTGGGCTCAAAAGGTTGAAAGGATCTTTGAATTCCAACACCCCACGAAAGAAAGGAAGTGCAAATTAGCAGCTTTGGAATTCTCCAAATACCCTAGTCTTTGGTGGAATAACCTGGTGGCGCAAAGGAGGCAAAATAGTGAAGATCCCATTGTTAATTGGCATGTGATGAAGAATCTGATGAGGAAAAGGTTCCTGATTATTACAAACAGAAGCTATACCTGCATCTGCAAACAGTCAGACAAGGAGGGATGAGTGTTGAAGATTACATAAAGGAGTTCGAATCCTGGAAGTTGCGATGTGAGCTGGTTGAACCAGAGGAGCAAACTATTGCTCGGTTCTTGAGGGGATTGCATAGGGAGATAGCAGATATGGTTGAACTTAGGCCATATGTATTCTTTGATGATGTTGTTAGGCTTGCTGTGAAGGTGGAGAGGCAACGTAAGACTCAAAGAATAAGACATGAAAAGCCAAACAACTGGACTATTGAATGGGAGAGACCTGAGGAAAGAAACAAATCACAACCTTTTACTAGTTTCACTCCAAGCTTCAACAAGATCAATAACGATAAAGAGGAGAAATCCGCGACCTTAACTTCTGGAGATAGAAAAAATTGCTTCAAGTGCAAGGGCTATAGACATATGCAGCGTGAGTGTCCTAGCAATAGAGTCATGACCTTGTATGACATTGAAGAAATTGAAACAACCTATGCTTCAGGGCAGTTAGAAGCAACTAAAGAAGGAGAGCAAAAGGCCTGCAAAGAGGATGGTGAAGAGTTTGAGGTTGACTCTGAGGAAGAATCTGAGACATGTGGTTCACAATTGCTTGCTAGAAGAATTTTATATGCAAATTCAGTTCCTTCAGAAGTTGACCTAAGTGATGGTGAACCTACTGAGATCTTAAACAAAGAGTGTATTAGGTTTGAAGATGTTCAATCTGAGGAATTTTCACCTAATGTACCATCTTCTTCAATAAGTACTTTGAGTAAATTCATTGAACAGCCTAACCCAGAGGTATCTGAGAAGAATGTTGTGGTTATTGTTGCATTGTTCTTGGAATATACTTTGGTTGGGGCTGCATTGAGTCTAGAAAATTACAAGGAAAAAGTTGTTTTACAACCATGCCAAATATGGGAGTCAATTACGGAACCTTGTGTTGGTCGAAGATTGCAACATGTAAGGTTCTTTGTTGACATTGACAGCGATATCTTGATGGTTAGTTGGAATCCAATTCAATCTACAAAACATATTCCATTTTGATAGAGGCAAGAAATTGGTGGAGTCTTTTTCAATATGTTAAATTTTGTTGTACTCTATAGTAGTTAGCGTAGTAGTTAGAGTTGAGATTTTTGACTCCTTGTGTTTTTCATGAAGTCACCAGACAATTAAGGACAATTTTTTTTTTAGAAGGGGAGTATGATACGATAGGATAATCATCTTATAGTTAGTTTTAGTTGATTTATAGTTTTATAGCTTATTAGGTAAGATTGGTGTGATAAAGTGTGCATCAAGGACTAGCCTAGCCGAGACTTGGCCGAGAACGGGCATCAGGGGATGTCGAGGCAAGCATTAGGGAATAACATCGGAGACTACGACATCAGGGAATAGAATTCAACATCAGAGACTACGGGCATCAGGGAAACCTTAGTCTCCGATAGTACAAACTTACCCGTCAGGGATATCTAGTCTCCGACAGTATAATTTGCTTGTCAGGGGATAGCTAGTCTCCGACAGTGTAATTTGCCCATCAGGGGATAATTAGTCTTCGATACACAAATTATCCACTAACAGCTACAGTTATAGTTTTTATGTATTTAATTACTTTTCGTAGTTAATTTGTATTTGTTTCCTAGTTTTAATAGGTTTGTTATCTGTCCTTATTAGATTAGATTTCTTTCCAATGTATTATTCTTTCTAATTAGGATTAGGGATCTTAACAGCTTATAAATAGCTGCTCATATTGTACAATGTAGGGAGTTAGTTGATTTGATTAATAAAATTCAGAGATATTCTACAATTTCTTCTTGTTTGTGTGATATAAATAAACCCCTATTCGTGTGATTTGAGTAGTCTTGAACATGTGATTCGTTCAAGAACCTTTAATTCGACTTCTTGTGCGTATATCAACAAGTTGATTTAAGCTATCCGAGACTATAGGTTTAAACACCCTACATCAGACCCTTTGTAATCGGTTTGCCAAAATCTTAGAGATACACTTGTAGAGAGTGTTGCAGCAAGAAATAGGTCTAAAATCGCCCATACCAGTTGGGTTTTGAACTTTTGGGACCAGAGCAATAACTGTAACATTAATTTCTCTGAGCATCGTACCATTATTAAAGAAATGTAGGACAACTTTTGTAAAGTCATTACCAACAATGCCCCAAGTGTGGATGAAGAAATTAACATTAAAACCATCTGGTCCAGGGGCTTTGTTCCTTTTCATACTTTTCAGAATGTTAAAAACCTCGTCTTCAGAAATGGGGTTAACTAGTTGATGGGCCAGGTCCTGTGGCAAAGATTTAGCAATGAACCTTTGAAGAGCCTCTTTCCCCGGGGAAGGGGCTGGGGAGGAACCAAGAAGATCTTTATAGTAACCCACTGCTTCCCTCTTAATATCATCTTGGTTATGGAGAGAATTGCCTAAAGCATCATTAAGCAAGAGGATTTTCTTCTAATTCCATCTATTCTATAACTGAGCAAAGAAAAAATTTGAGTTCTTGTCCCCACAATCAAGCCATTGAACTCTAGATTTTTGCCGTAGGATTTTTTCCTCATTAGCCATAGCATCCTCAAGAGCTGCAAGGAGAGCCTTTTCAGTATCAATATTAGACAGATTAATATCAACATGGGATTGTTGTAAACGCAGTTGGAACTCAAGGAGGTCTTTCCATGCACTTACTGAGGAAACCGAGTTCTTCATATGGTCAGAGTTTAATTTGATTAACCCTTTCTTTGTGATCCTCAAATTTTCGGCAAGAACAAACATAGGGGACCCCTGAACACGGGTATTATAGGCCTTAGTCACCACAGTACTAAATCCATCTAACTCCAACAAATAATTCAAGAATTGAAAAGGCTTAAATGAGGGCTTGATTTTAATACATGTATCAAGAATAATAGAAGCATGATCAGACATGGCCTTGGCCCCAAAAGTGGCCAAGGAGTGTGGCAAGTTGGTAAGCCAGCAGTCATTCCCCAAAACTCTGTCAATCTTCCAAGAAATTATGAAATTTGCTTGACCATTCCACCAAGTATGATGATGACCAACTGCTCTAATATCAGTGAGCTCGCAGTTGAGAAGGCAATCTTTGAAATCATGCATCCCCGCATCATAGACCCCCCGACCTCCCTAGGTATCTACCAAGTCGAGGATGACATTGAAGTCTCCAAGCACAAGCCAACTGTCCTGTGAGCTAGCATTCATAGTACATAAATCTGCCTAAAGGGATTTCCTTTGCAAGGCCAGGTTAAAAGCATAAACAACAGTTACCAATAAAATAACCTTAGTCTCAATATGGTGGAGGCGGCAATGCATAAGTTGGCTAGTCGTATGCAGCACAGAAACTTGGACAATACGAGGATCCCAGCCCACCCATATTCTTCCATTCTGATGATGGCTATAATTATGAAGTCAGTGCCAATGTCTGTTAAGCTTGGAGGCAATAGCATCTGCTTTGGGAGATTTAACTCGAGTCTCCAAAAGACCCACAAACGAGATGCCATTATTCGCAAGGAATAATCTAATATCTTCTTGCCTATGAGATTTATTAATGCGCCGAACATTGTAGGTACTGATCTTCATCAAAAGATTGAGGGGGTAGGTTATTTTTTCCCTCTTCCCTTTTTCTTCTTAGAAGAAGAAGTTTGGGAGTGAAGAGGTAAAGAAGGGCTGTCCCCAAGACTTAAGGAGTGGATTTCGTGAACTTTGAGAGCTTTAAGTTCCATTTCATCTACCCCTTTAAGCTTGTCGAGGATTTTGTTATCAAAAGGGAAAGTACTTCCATCGAAGGAACTTTCACCTGGGTCCCGAGCAACCCTCAGGTCTTTGTTCTTCTTCTTTGAAACTTTAATCCAACCTTCATTAGTTTCAAAGGGGATCACAGGTTGTCCAACTGAGGGAGGAGCTAGTGATTAGGTCATAAGGGGCACTGCAGGGACTGCAGGTTGATCAGCTATGGGTGGGGTAGTTTTGGATTTATCAAGTGTCTTCGAAACCCAGAGATATCGGGCTTCTGGACATTTAAAAATTGAATGTCCAAAGACTTTGCACATAGGGCAGGAAGGAGGCTTGTTTTGATACTCAACAGCTACAGTAACAGGAGCACCAAAACTATTATCTTCATAAAGAGTAAATACTGAAATCTGTTTTGGCCAAACAGATGCAACATCCATTTCAACACAGACCTTAGCAAAGGGCATGGGATCCAAGTTCTTTGTGGTTTTGTCCAGGAAGAGAGGTTCTTAGCAAAGGGCATGGGATCCTTAGTATGATGTGATAGGATAATCAACTTATAGTTGATTGATTAATAAAATTCAGAGTTGTTCTACAATTCCTTCTTGTTTGTGTGATATAAACAAAACCCTATTCGTGTGATTCGTTCAAGACCCTTAAATCTTCTTGTGCGAACATCAACAAGTTGATTTAAGTGATCTAAGGCTATAGGCTTAAACACCCTACATCACATTGGTTTCAGATTCTTTGATATTTTAATCATCAAAGAAGCCAATTTTTGAAGCTTAAACAATTAAAGAGCAGCTCTCAAATCATCAGTGGATACTACAATAAGTACTTTATCAAACAATTCACTGATGTAAAACACTTTCTTACTATATTTTCTACACCACTCCAGGTCACCCACAACAGGAAGATTTTATATTTAGTGAGCCTCAGAGAATTCAAAATGAGAGTCAGACCTTGTGTCTGGAAAAAGGTGAGGAAAAAGAAATTAAAGAATTTTTTTTTAAGATAAATGTGAGAGGCTGACTTATACAAGTCAGGCAAAAGGAGAGAGTGTGAGCAAGGATGAGATCCTTGAAGAAAAGAATAGAGAGAAATTGTTTCACTCACTACCTTTGCAGCTCATGTATTCTCTGATCACCATTCTAATCAAAAATCAAAGGATACTTAGAAAAGAATTTGTGATTGTTTGGTTGGATGCAAACAACACAAGAGCAACACATTTAATATTAAAATATTTGATCACACATGGATTATGCGCAACTGTACTCACAGAATGTTTTTGAAGCATTGATAAAAGAAAGTACAACATGAAGCTCCAACACTTCATAATCAATGATCTTCAAACAAAGCTCAAACAATTTCTTCCTTCTAGTCAACCTCTACTAATGATTCCTACCTTCCAACATTAAGATGCTGATGTCAAAAAGGGGGAGAATGGGAGAATGATCAAGGCAGGGGAAACAAAGTAATTCTGATAAAGACAGGGGGAGAATTGTTAAAAAGGATAACAAAATGATGGTTGGGCTTTGAAGAACTGAAAAAACAACAAAACCATCATTGATTGTGTTTGTACATTTATGTTTTTACATGTTTTAATTCAATTCTATGTTATGGAGTTATAAGGTTGGTGTTTTGACATCATCATCAAACCTTGATTTATACTTATCATTGATAAACATAAATAGGGGGAGATTGTTAGGAATTATAGCATTTGAAGATGATGTATAACACTTAGAATTGTTAAATTTTGTAAATGTACAAATACCCGCAGTAATGCTCTATGAGAATCTACTAGCAAGAAACTGCAGGAAAGCATCAGAGACTACAATGAATGCACTTGGAAAGTTCAACAAATGTCAAAGTTGATCAAGCAAAATTAGCCCATCGGAGACTAAGCTTTGTCTATCAGAGACTAAGTTTTTGAATTGTCGGAGACTAAGTTTTTGTCTGTCAAAGACTAAGTTTTTGAACTGTCGGAGACTAAGTTTTTGAACTGTCAGAGACTAAGTTTTTGAACTGTCGGAGACTAAGTTTTTGAACTGTCGGAGACTAAGTTTTTGAACTGTCCGAGACTAAGTTTTTGAACTGTCCGAGACTAAGTTTTTGAACTGTCGGAGACTAAGTTTTTGAACTGTCCGAGACTAAGTTTTTGAACTGTCCGAGACTAAGCTTTTGACTGTCGGAGACTAAGTTTTTGAACTATCAGAGACTAAGTTTTTGAACTATCGGAGACTAAGTTTCTGTCTATCAGAGACTAAGCTTCGGTCTATCAGAGACTAAGTGTTTGTTCATCAGAGACTAATGTTGAAGCAACCAGAGACTATCCATCAGAGAATAAATTTCCACTGACATAAGGGATGACATATGGCTAAAGGCGGTGGAAATAAGATAAGGATGGTTGTCCAATAAGGAGGGATTGACTACCAAGGAAGCTTCAAGGAAATAAGTTGTACACAAACACACATCAAGTTGCAAGTATGAAACCTACATCGCCGCAAGCATGAAACCTGCAAAACAGCAAGTTGAAATACTGCAGAGACAACTTATAACAACTTGTACCAAGAAGTTCATTGTTAGGTTTTAGAACATTTGATGATGATTGTCGTTAGAATACTTAGAGTACAAATGTATAGAAAGTGTTAATTAGTAACACTGAAGTTTTGTAACCAGTAGTTATCTCTTTGTTTGTAATTCATTTATTCTTTGTAAAGAGATACGATTATTGTTATTTGTAATTAACTGCTGGAATGGAGTATCGAAACTTCAAGAAGTCAAGTTGTGTATTTGGTCTGTTAAAGTTTGCAAAAAGGCTTATCGGAGACTAGAAGAACTGATTAGAGACTAAAATGGTTTAACTGTCAGAGACTAGTTTTTTATCGGAGACTAAGAGCTTACGTCATCAGAGATTAAAGGAAAAGGAATCAGAGACTAAGCTGATGTCATCGGAGACTAAGCCTTAACGTATCAGAGACTAAATAACATTATCGGAGACTGCACAAGCTGACGTCATCAGAGACTAAAAGTCATCAGGGACTAAACGTACCAGGGACTAAAAGAGTCATCAGGGACTAAAGCCGTCAGAGACTAAAAAAAGCATCAGAAACTAATTGTGAATTAATCTCTAAAAGATACAGAGTTCGAATTGAAAAAGGAATGTCTTCCACGTAAAGTTAAATGTTATTGAAGACGTAGCTGGTAAGGAAACTCACCAGATATCTTTACCTAATCAAAAAGGAAAGATTGTATTTGATTTGAATAAGGAAGCTGAATTTTATTTAGAATAGAAACTAAATTAATAATAATTCAGTAATTGTAGAAGCTGTAATTATTTTTTACAGAGGATTGTAATTTGAAGTTGTATAGGTTTTCATTGTTTTGTATCTTTACTATAAAGTTTAGAATTAGGAGAAGCTGACGATCAAATTGATTGTTAGAATTTGTAATCAGTTGTTTAATCAATAAAAGCAATTGTTTATAAATTGATTTGGTCTTGTTCTTTTTATTCCGCAAGAAAAATTTAGTTTCTTTAAGAACAAGTAATCGAAGAATTTTCAAAGAACTTGTATTCAACCCCCCCTTCTACAAGTTCTCGGCATCTCACTGGGAAAACAATTGGTATCAGAGCCTGTAATTGAATTTATTCAATTAAAATGTTCCAAGAGATGGCCAACGACGAAGCAAGCAGCTCTAACATCATGGCGTATGCGGGAAGTAGAGATGGTGGTACCAGAATCCCTATTCTTAAAAGAGAATAATATCCAATGTGGAAACAAAAGATGTATATGCACTTGAGAGCAACAGATCCAGATTACATAGATAGGATTGAGAAGGGTCCTTATCTACCCAGGAAATTCATTCCTGCAAAAACTGTCGAAGGATCTGTTGTTCCAGAACACTTTGAACTTGCGCCAGAATGTGATTATACAAACGAAGACAAGTTGCAAGTGTTAAAGGATGCTAAGGTGATGAACATACTTTATAATGGAATTGATAAAAATATGTTCACAAGCATCATAAACTGCACTACATCAAAGCAAATCTGGGACACTATCAAAGTCCTGTGTGAAGGGACGGACCAAGTTCGAAAGAACAAAAGATCATTGTTGACTCAACAGTATGAGTTCTTTCAAGCAAAGCCTGGTGAACCTATAACATCTATTTATGACAGATTTAACACCTTGCTTAATGACTTGAAGATACTTGGTAAATCCTATGACAATGAAGATGTCAATACCAAGTTTATGAGATCTCTCCCACCAAGTTGGGATCCAAAGACCACTGCAGTAAGAGAGGCTCATGACTTGGAAACACTCACACTGGACAGGCTCTATGGGAACTTAAAGACATATGAACTTGAAGTAGAGCAAAGACAGCGCATGCATGGCAGGGACAAAGGAGCTGCGTTGATGGTTGAGACAAACAAGTCTCAAGAGAAGCTTGATGATGAGTCTTCCAATGCTAGCTCGACTGATCAGGAAGATGAACTGGAATCTGATGATGACATGGAGGAATTCATGGTGTTTATGGTCAAACAGTTCAAGAAATTTAGAGCAAGCAGGAAAGGAAGAAAATTGTCAAGAAAGCCTAACCCAAAACGTGAAGGTCAAAAAGTCACCTTCGACTTAAAGAAAATAAGATGCTACAACTGTGATGGGTTAGGGCACTTTGCCAATGAGTGCAGGAAGCCTAGATCTAGTGATAGATCTAAGGATGAGAAATCAAGGAAAGACTTTGCAGACAAGAAAGCTAAAACAAAAAGCAAAGCCTTGATAACTGAGGGAAAAGATTGGATTGATAGCGACTTTGATGAAGAAGTTGTCAACTTTGCCCTAATGGCTCGAACTGACGAGTCAAGTGATTCTACAAAGGTATGTGATGCAAATCATAACTTTAATGTGCTTGATTTACTTGATACATCTAGCATTGAAAGCATACAAAAGGATATGTCTGATTTGCATGTCAGTTTTAGATCATTAACTATTGAACATACAAATGTAAAAGAATCACGTGACATTCTCTTGAAAAGAAACAAATTTCTTGAAGAGAAATTGTCACAGTTTGATACCATCAAGTCGGACTTAAACAAAGCTCATCACATGATTGATGCTTTGAAAAAGAAGGAATACTACTTAGTAGAGCAACTTGAAATTGCTCAAGCTAAGATTAAACAATGGAATACTTCCTCTAAAAAGTTAAATGCAAAGGCCATACAAGGGGATTTGGCAGTGTTAAACATGGAGATGTCATCTTCACAGAAGTAGCACTGGTTGACGGACTAAAGCACAATCTACTAAGTGTGAGTCAACTATGTGATAAAGGATTCAATGTCAATTTTAAAGAAGATAAATGCGTAGTGAGTGACAAAGAATCTGAGAATGTGATTTTGACAGGAAAAAGAAAAGGAAATTTGTATGTCACAAATCTTATTTCTTCATCTGATCAAATCACATGTCTCTATAGCAAAGCTTCAACTGATGAAAGTTGGCTTTGGCACAAAAAGCTTTCCCACTTGAATTTTAAGAACATTAACAAGCTTGTGAGGAAAGGGTTAGTAGCTGGCATTCCACAGTTGGAATTTACACAAGATGGATTGTGTGATGCATGCCAGAAAGGGAAACAAAAAAGTGTGTCATTCAAAAGCAAACCAGCAACATCCATCACTGATCCACTCCAATTGTTACACATGGATTTATTTGGTCAAGTGAATGTGATGTCTATCTTAAGAAATAGATATGCACTGGTTATAGTGGATGACCACACGAGGTACACTTGGGTAAAATACCTCTTTACAAAAGATGAAGCTGCTCAGTTAATAGTTGATCATATCAAAAAGATAGAAACTGAGTCAGGAAAAACAGTAAGGGTAATAAGGAGCGATAGGGGAATAGAATTCAAAAATTCCCAAGTGATTGAATTCTGCACGGAAAAAGGAATAACCCATCAATTCTCAGCTCCAAGAACCCCTCAACAAAATGGAGTTGTTGAGAGGAAAAATAGAACCCTTATTGAAGCAGCAAGGACTATGTTACAAGAGGCTAAGCTTCCCACCTATTTTTGGGAGGAAGCTATAAGCACTGCTTGCTTTACACAGAATAGATCCTTGATAAACAAAGCATACAACAAAACACCCTATGAGTTAATGACTGGGAGAAAACCAACTCTCAAGTTTTTACACGTGTTTGGTTGTAAGTGCTTTGTACTGAGAGATTCATCAGAGTCAAGAGGAAAGTTTGACAATAAATCTGATGAAGCAATCTTCTTAGGTTATTCTCTGTCAAGTAAAGCATACAGAGTATATAATCTAAGGACAAAAGTCATTGTGGAATCAATACAAGTCGTGTTCGATGATAAAAAGATTCCAGGAATGATTGGGCAAGGATTGCATGAACCTCTCAGTTTTGAGAATGAATTGGATGCATGGGAATATCCATCAGAGACCACTGAACAACCCCAAGATAGCAATAATCCCTACATAATTGAGGGGGAGTTAACTGTTGTGCATGAAGTGCCAAGATCTAATATTCTATCAGAGACTAGAATATTAGAAGAAACTCAAGAGACTTGTGACATTAGTATTACATCAGAGACTAATGGTTCACCAGAGACTAGAGTCACTAATGCACAATCAGAAACAATATTGACACCAGAGACTATAGAAATAAATAGCTCAGGGGGAGCTAATAATGAAGGAGTCAATGGTTTAGGTGGAGCAGTCTCTGATCATGAAGCTAGAATGGATAACACCAATCTAGAAAATGAAGCCTCGACTTCAAGATCAAATCTGCCACGTGCAATTCCATGGTTGAGAGACCATACACCAGATTTGATAATTGGAAGTCTAGAGGATGGACTCAAGACTAGAAGTGCAACTCAAAATGAATGCTTATATCTCAGTTTTCTCTCAAAGATTGAGCCAAAGAAAATTGAGGAAGCACTTCAAGATCCTGACTGGATAATTGCCATGCAAGAAGAATTAAACCAATTCACTCGAAACAAAGTCTGGAGACTAGTACCCAAACCAAGGAATAGATCAATTATTGGTGCCAAATGGGTCTTTAGAAACAAATTGGATGAAGCTGGTACAATTACAAGGAACAAAGCAAGACTGGTTGCAAAAGGATATTCTCAAGAAGAAGGAATAGACTATGATGAAACTTTTGCACCAGTAGCAAGACTTGAAGCAATACGAATCTTCTTGGCATATGCAGCCTACAAGAACTTCAAGGCGTACCAAATGGATGTCAAAAGTGCCTTCTTAAATGGAAAATTGGAAGAGGAAGTCTATGTTTGCCAACCCCCAGGTTTTGTGGACTCCAAATTTCCAAATCATGTCTACAGATTAGACAAAGCACTTTATGGCTTAAAACAAGCACCAAGAGCCTGGTATGATACTCTATCTCAATTTTTACTTGAAAATAAATTTATTAGAGGTATCATAGATAAAACGTTATTTTACAGAAAACAAGGCTCAGATATTATTTTGGTGCAAATATATGTAGATGATATTATATTTGGGTCTACAAATGAAAATCTCTGTAAAAAATTCTCAAAACTTATGCAGTCTAGATATGAAATGAGTATGATGGGAGAATTAACATTTTTCTTAGGTTTGCAAATAAAACAATCAACTGATGGAATATTTATCAGTCAGTCCAAGTATATCAAAGACTTATTGAGAAAATATGACTTGGTTGATTGTGCATCTGCAAAAACACTCATGCCTACTGCCACTAAGCTAGATAAAGATTTAAAAGGAAAGAAAATTGATATTACTAGCTATAGAGGCATGATAGGCTCTCTTTTATATCTAACTGCAAGTAGACCAGATATAATGTTTGCTACATGTTTATGTGCTAGATTTCAAGCTGACCCTAGAGAGTCACATTTGATTATTGTAAAAAGGATACTCAGATATCTAAAGGGTACCCCAAACCTTGGTTTATGGTATCCCAAAGAATTTGATTTTAAACTAATTGGTTATTCAGATGTTGACTATGCAGGTTGCAAGCTTGATAGGAAAAGCACAAGTGGAAGCTGCCAACTTCTTGGAGGCAGACTTGTTTCTTGGTTCAGCAAGAAACAAAATTCAGTTTCTACTTCAACAGCAGAAGCTGAATACATCGCAGCTGGGAGTTGCTGTGCTCAAATCCTTTGGGTCAAGAATCAACTCCTAGACTATGGTATGTCATTATCCAAAATACCTATTTATTGTGATAATACTAGTGCCATAGCAATAACAGAAAATCCAGTGCAACATTCAAGAACAAAACACATAGATATTCGATATCACTTCATAAGAGAACATGTAAGTGAAGGTAATATCGAATTACACTGGGTAACAACTGATAAACAACTTGCAGACATATTCACAAAACCTTTAGATGAATCTACCTTTTCTAGATTAGTTTCTGAATTAGGAATGTTGAATTATGCCTCTAAAAATTGATTAAAACAAGTTGTTTAGTTTTATGAAGCTAGAATTTAATTTCTGGAATGTAGCTGTTTTTTTATTAAACAGAATTTTAGAAGCTAGAATTAATTTTCTGGATTGCAGCTGTTTTTAATTAAACAGAATTTATGAAGCTAGAATTTAATTTCTGGAATGTAGTTGTTTTTTATTAAATAGAATTTTAGAAGCTAGACTTAATTTTCTGGATTGCAGCTGTTTTTAATTAAACAGAATTTGTGAAGCTAGAATTAATTTTCTGGATAGAAACTGTCTTATTTTATTAAAGCAGAATTTTAGGAGCTAGAATTTTAATTCTGGAAAAATTTGATAAAATGAATAATCAAATAGTTGATTATTAAATAAAATGAGCTAGAGTGTGTAAGAGACTACCTTAGTCCCCGATAGTTACTACTATCAGAGACTAACTAGTCCCCGATAGTTAATACTATCAGAGACTACCTTAGTCCTCGATAGTTAATACTATCAGAGACTAACTAGTCCCCGATAGTTAATACTATCAGAGACTACCTTAGTCCCCGATAGTTAATACTATCAGAGACTAACTAGTCCCCGATAGTTAATACTATCAGAGACTACCTTAGTCCCCGATAGTCAACATTATCAGAGACTAATCTTCTTCTAGTCTCTTACAAGTGAACTTACCAGAGATTAGGGCAATCTCCGATCGAGGGTAATATGGTAGTTATCCCTCCCACGATCAAAAACGGTTCACTATCCTTAAGAATTGCAAACGTTTCTAACAAATGATAAAACAAATTTCAAACATCTTTGCAATCACAATCACTCAAAGCTCTGAAATTATTTTCTCTCTGATAATACTCTGCAATTTAACCCTCTTTTAAGTTTCTTCCAAAGTTCACAGATCTCTCACAATGGCCGCTAAAACAGTTGCTTTCAAGTTTGGAGACTTTGATTTCATAAAGACTAACCATGCAGGGGTGGCTGATAAGAATGTCTTTGAAGCCCAGTACCACCCCTTCGTGGATTTCCTCAAAACTCCACACTAACTTACGCCATTTATGAAGCTCCCGTCCAAGCCGCTGAGGTCATCACGGCTATTTGGTCCACTGCTACCATACAAGGTGCAAAAATTGATTCACCTATGGTAAGTTTCAGGTATGCAAACACTACTTATACTATAGATCATACCGTTGTAAATACTGCTTTACATTTACCAGTTTATGAAAACTTTGACTCTCCTGCCTCTGATGAAGAAATAATTTCCATGTTGAATAACTTAAATTATTCTGTTGAAATTGGATCTGTCGGGTCTATTACACGACCCCATCTAAGGCAAGAGTGGTCACTGTTCTTTGACATACTTACTAAAGCTTTTACAACAAAATGCAGTGGATATGATGCTATCACTACACTCACACTACAAATTGCTTTTAGTGTGTTGTATGGTAGACATCTAAACGTTGGGCTTTTAATTCTGCAAAACTTGCTGCCAAAACTTAAAACCAGTAAAACTAAAATTTATTATGCTAGGTTTTTGATGATGATTGCTTATTATCTAATCCTTAACCTGAATATTACTGGAATGCAAGTTGTACCAACTGTTTTGCAGAGTAAAAGAATAAACAAAGATGTGAAGAACTCTGCAAAGGTAAATGTTCCTTTAACTTTTCCTCCTGTCATGAGAAATATTCTCATAGACAAGCTTCCAAATCTTTACTCTTTGCAATCTTTTGAGGATAATACAAGCCAAAACCCTGAAAATCCTCCAACAACTTCACAACAACAGTCTATAGCCCCCTCCACAGTTTCCCAAAAGACTGTGGTTGTAAAAACCAAGACAATCACCAAGCTCCCAATTAAAAGAAAAATAATTGAGGGAGTTAGTGAGGATGAGGGAGAACAAGAAGCTGAAGTTCCACTTCAGAGAAAGAAAAGAGTTATAACCCAAAGCCAACAGCAATCCATTGCTTCCCAACAGGCAATGGAGGTTATAAGGAAAAATAGTGAACTGTCACCATCCTCCCAAAAGGATGTTGACATTGAAGACAATTCCCAACCAGGAACACACTGTACAGAGTCTGCACAAACTCTTGGTCACAGCCAAGAGGAACCAAATAGAGAGAATATAAAAGAAAAGAGTGACACAAGGAATGCACACACAGAGTTATCTTTTGATGTTCCTCAATTTTTGTCATCTCCGGAACAGCCAACACTCCCCACTGTACATTCTTCTCCTTTTTCTCCTATTCTTGATTCTTTTGATACACATATAATTGATTCTCTTGATTTTTCCCAAGAGGAGCCAATAATCGAGACAAGCTCTCACACATCTTCCATGGATAGATCCCTAGCCCAAGATAAACAAAGGGAACCCCCTATCCATGCTGTCACAAGTACTTCTCAAACCCCCATTTCTGTAGGAATGAGTGCACCTTCCCAAAAGAGTGAGGTTGAGAGACTAATTAGTGAGAGTCAGGCTCCTGATCTGGAAAAAGGAGAGAATATCAATACACAAGAGAGTCAAGCTTTAGAAAGCTTGGAAAAAGGAGAGATCGAGAAGCTGGGTGCCCAACCCCAGGCAAAAGGAGAGGGTGTGAGCAAGGATGAGATCCTTGAACAAAATAAACGAGAGAAATTTTCAGCAGGTGTCTTTTTACAACCTGTTGAAACCAGCTCACAAGAAGCTCCAGTTTCTGCTGCTCCCTCCACCAATATCCAAACAGCAGTACCAGAGAACAGTCCAAGCACAGGGGATGCAGCCTTACATGTCATAGCTGAAATGACAAATGCTGATTTTGAAGAGTTATATGGTCTACAACAAAGACAAGACCATATTTCTACATTAAAGACAATGCTTGCAGATGAACCTGTGCATAAAGAAGCTCCAGCAGCCAATGTTGATGAATGGTTGGATGCAACCTATTCCAACATGTTGGAGGAAGCTGCCGCATATCTCAGGCAGGATTATGTGACCAATATTGGGTCCACTGCAACTGCACCTACACTTACCGATGTTCTTGAAGAGGTAACCAGGGTGGACAAGAAACATACAAAGTTTCACCACTTCCTGGTTACTGGAATAAATGGTGGAGTGCAGCAAATGAAGGAGATGATGGAGTTGGAGACAGACAAGATTAGAAGATGCTATGAAGGTCACTTGCCAAGGAGGACTGTCACTGCCATTGATACGCTTATCAAAGATAAGTCCAAGACTGCCAGTCGCCTTCAAGCCCTCGAAGATAACATCCAACTCCTGATCAAAAGCAAGATAGAATGGAATAGCTGCTGCTACAGGCAATTCCTACCTTGGCCACCTCCTCTAAACCTCAAGATGTTGATGTCAAAAAGGGGGAGAGTGGTCCAACATCCAAACCTGTACATACATCCAAGACAGGTCCTGTCCTTGATGCTAAATTATAAGCATACATGGACAGGATCCTCAAGAAGCATGCTGATCTTGAAGCAGCAAATCTTGCAACAACAACAACAACAACAACATCAACTGTTCTAGCAACAACAAAAACACTTCCAGCAACAACAACGGCTTCTCCTTTTTCCTCTGCACAAGCCCCCAAACCAAAAGACAAAGGCAAGGGAGTCATGGTTGAGCAACCTAAGAAGCAAATCTCCACTCAACCAGGACAACCTAAGCTACTGGGGGATGCCATGAAGACATCTCACTTTCCCACACCAATTGAACTGATAGTGGATGGGAAAGTGGAGTTGGTCTATCCTCAAGAGCAGAAACTGATAGATGCTGATGCCTTGTTAGCTCAAAAACTACAAGAGGAGGAGGACATGGTAGCAGCAAGGGAGGAGGAGGAGGCAAAGAAGAAGAAGATCTCTACAAGAAGATCAAGTGCACAGAAAGCAGCTGCAACCAAGAAGAAAAATAAAGAGATGCAAGAGGCTGAAAGAAGATCAAGGAGAAGAACTTTGGTTCAGGAATCTGCTAAGAAACCTGAGATCAAAGTACCAACCAAGAAGCCTATCTCTCAAGACCCTCCAAGGTCAACCGAGACTGCCTTGGTGGCTGTGAGTGGACTAACAAAGCCACAAACAGTTTCATCAAAGAAGTCTTACAAGGTTGAAATGGCTAGCACTGAAGAAATAATAAAGGCCCTAAAGAAAAGTACAAGAAGGATTGAACTGATAAAGGGTAAGAACAACAAAGAGCTACTCCATGTCTTTTTGACAGATGGAGAGTCTTTGAAGTTCGAGAAGCCAGCCTTGGAGGGACAAACAAAAGAAGATTTGGAGTGGTTGCTGACTGTAGTGCTTGAGACTTCTGATTTAAATATGAAATTTCGAAGCCAGATTCAGAAGGTGATGAAGATGGAGCATAAGGTGAATTCAGAACCAGAAGCTAATTCTAAACCTTTGGGATTATGGTATGAAACTTTTCATGGGGAGAGAATTTTCTTCAACTACAACAGGGACATCAATAGTGTCAGCAAGAGGCATATTGAAGGATTTCTTGCCTTACTCAAAGATGCTGTTGAAGAAACTGAGCTTATATTGAGGAACCTGTTGAAAAATAGGCTGGAGTTGCTGAGAAGGAATAGAAAGGAAAGGATGGAACAGTTGAAGAAAAGATAAGGTAAAAGTGTTGTGTTGGAGTTGTGTGTTGAAATAAGAAGCCAGACTTATAGGATTTAAACCTGAGTCTTGGTGGAAGCTGAACAAAAGATCAAAGATCTTAGTTCAGAATACATTTGTAGTTAGCAGTTCTTTATTCTTTTTCTAAGTATTTGTAATGTTGGGTTTTGACATCATCATCAACCTTGAAATTATGTTTATCATTTTGATATTCATAATTAGGGGGAGATTGTTAGGTTTTAGAACATTTGATGATGTTTATCTTTAGAATACTTAGAGTACAAATGTATAGAAAGTGTTAATTAGTAACACTGAAGTTTTGTAACCAGTAGTTATCTCTTTGTTTGTAATTCATTTATTCTTTGTAAAGAGATACGATTATTGTTATTTGTAATTAACTGCTGGAATGGAGTATCGAAGCTTCAAGAAGTCAAGTTGTGTATTTGGTCTATTAAAGTTTGCAAAAAGGCTTATCGGAGACTAGAAGAACTGATCAGAGACTAAAATGGTTTAACTGTCAGAGACAAGTTTTTTATCAGAGACTAAGAGCTTACGTCATCAGAGATTAAAGGAAAAGGAATCAGAGACTAAGCTGATGTCATCGGAGACTAAGCCTT
>CM025786.1:42238222-42255598 GCA_014636745.2 Centella asiatica | reverse complement strand
GGTTATTTATTCCCCGATGGGTTATTTATTCCCCGATGGGTTATTTAATCCCCGATGGGTTAGTTAGTCCCCGATGACGTCAGGATTAATCCCCGATAGGCTAAAGTTTAGTCTCTGATGACGTCACCAGCATCTCTGATAAGAAGTTAGTCTCCGATGACGTCACCCTTAATCCCCGATAGAGTTAAAGTGACGTCATCAGTCCCTGACGAGTTTTTAATCCCCGACGCGTTTAATCTCTGGCGCGTCCAGTACACGTATTAGTCCCTGATACTTTCCCGTAGTCTCTGATGGCTAAGGGGATTATTCCCCGATGCACAGTTTGTTATCAAAGCTACCAAACATTATTTTCTTAAGGTTATTTCACGATGTTATTATACTAGATTCAAGTCAGTAAAGTCTAAGGACATCTCATATCTATTTTCTTCCATAAATTATTATCAAGGTATTAAGATATTACTTGCGTAATTTACAGAATCTTTTCTCGCAAGTAAATTGACTTGAATTTTGTGCAAGGGACTGAGGCAAGTATATCTACACTCTTATATTTAATTTAAATTAAAGTAAGTATATCTTCATTATTATGCTTGATAATGCAAGTATATCCTTACTCTGACGGTTATTTCAGTTAAGCGCATGATCAATTGATTCGACATGCGTGCAAAATTACATCCTTTATATTTAAATTTCCTTGTGAAACAAAATGCTATGCTTAGCTTCCGCTAGCATGATAAATATAATGCATGGATATAAAGGAGCCTTGATGTATCTGATATTATTCAATCTTATATATGTGGAAATGAATGAGAATGTTATGTCCCTTAATTGGGAAGTGCCACATAGTTGGCAAGAGGAAAGGAAAGGTGCTGATTTGTTCTTCACCTAACCTAGAGGAATTTTATGTGACTACGTACGTACACACCAGAGGGATCATGCGGGCACAGTTAGGCCAGCTGTATACCGTATGGTTAGCAGATCCAACGGGTATAGCCCCCGAAGGATATTTTTACTCCAAGAAAGTTATGCTTGACACTAAGAAGGGTTACACAATTGAATATCATCAGTAACCCTAAAGATTTCTTAAAGAATCCAGAGGCATTGATATCGTTCCATCAAGCCTTCCAACAGAAATGAATTTCTTTGAAGCGTTTCGATCTCGTTCTTCCCTAAATTTTCTATATACTTGCTGGGCGTACGCCGCTCATTCTTGTTGAATTTTAATGTCTGCAGGGCAAGAAGTTAAGGCTGAACCCTCAGATAAGGGGAAGGCAAAAATGATTGATTACTGAAGCTGGCTAGCCTTGTGATGCCATTAGGAAGGGAGGGAAGGAAGATGATCTGGGATAGGATATTTTGTATTACAAGATAGAAACAAAATAGCTTCCGCTGTAAATGTAATATTTTGGGTTATAATAACTCCTTATCACTGTTTCTTTCAGTAGTTAATCTCTGTATGGATGTATGGTTATCTTTTCTTTCTTTTGACGAAACCCTGATCCAGTGAGGGATTTTGGGGTCGTCACAGTGTGGGCCCTATTTTAAGACTTCCGCTGTATTAAATACTCTTTAATGGATAATGTAATAGAGATTCGTTATTTATCTCTTATTTAATGTTATGCATGCTTGAATGTATCAATTATCTTTTGTCAATTTTTGATGGTGCCCGAAATCTGTTTTATGATTTTTGGGGCCGTCACAGTTAAAGCTTTTATCTGATTCGTTTTGCTTATGGTTATATACTTGCTGAGCGTAAACGCTCATGTAGAATGCTATGAATGTTTTTTTCAGGGTATGTCGTGAAGGCTGAGTCCCCTAAGAGAGGGAAGGAGAGAATTGCTTAAGTGTGTTTAAGTTGTAAGGCCATATGAGCCATCTAAAGTTTTGTTTCCGCTGCAGCTTGTTTATTTTCAAGCTTTAAGGTTTTGTAAGATGATGTGGACTTTAAAATTTTGATGATGTATTTGGGAATATATTTCCCACAAGTATGTTGTTAAGGCTTGGCTGTGTTATTTGTTTTGCTGTTGTGATGTTGTGTTGTAGTTTTCTGGTGCAGCCCGGGGTTCCAGCCTGGGGATCTCAGGGACTGTCACCCAAATCGCTGACAATGTCCGGGGCCCGACATGGGGGATTTCCGGGGGTGCCACAGTTGGGGTTACCACATACATGACATGTCTTTCTAGGAGCATCAGGCATTCTAGCATAATTTGTATATTTATTAATGCCAATTTTTCCATTCCTATTTTTCTTATTTCTGCTTAACTCCACTAATTTTTCAGCCTTTTTGTCTGGAAGATTTTCTAGTTTTTTATTTAATTGTGTCTTTGTCATGAACCCAATATTTAATCTTTTTGTTTCACTCTTATCAACAACATTCACTGTCTTTTGATCACTTTCTGTTTTTGCAGAGATTTGTTGATCTTGAGTGTTAATGAATTTGGATTCAATAACAGGAGAGACAAAATTAATTCTTTTTATAAAATTTGGCTTACTAGTTGAGGAGTTCGCAGCTTCGAATATATCATTTAAATCTGAACTCTTGTCTAGATTTTCATCATAACCTAGTCCAGATTTTTGACCTATTGTTCGACACTCTACCAAGTCTGTCAACCTTTTAGAGGAAGTATTCCATTGTTTAATCTTAGCTTGAGCATTTTCAAGTTGCTCTACTAAGTAATATTCCCTCTTTTTCAAAGCATCAATCATATAATGAGCTTTGTTTAAGTCAGACTTGATAGTGTCAAATTGTGACAATCTCTCTTCGAGAAACTTGTTTCTTTTCAAGAGAATGTCACGTGATTCTTTTACATTGGTATATTCAATAGTTAAAGATCTAAAACAAACATGCAAGTCAGACATATCTTTTTGTATGCTTTCAATGCTAGATGTGTCAAGTAAATTAAGCACATTGAAATTCTGAGTTGCATCACATACCTTTGTCGAATCACTTGACTCGTCACTTCGAGCCATTAGAGCAAAGTTGACAACTTCTTCATCAGAGTTGTTGTCAATCCAATCTTTACCCTCTGTAATCAAGGCTTTGCTCTTTGATTTAGCTTTCTTGTCAGCAAAGTCTTTCCTTGATTTTTCATCCTTAAATCTATCACTAGATCTAGGCTTCCTGCACTCATTAGCAAAGTGCCCTAACCCGTCACAATTGTAACATCTTATTTTCTTTAAGTCGAAGGTGACTTTTTGACCTTCACGTTTAGGGTTAGGCTTCCTTGACGATTTTCTTCCTTTCCTGCTGGCCCTAAATTTCTTGAACTGTTTGACCATGAATGCCATAAATTCCTCCATGTCATCATCAGAATCCAGTTCATCTTCCTGATCAGTCGAGCTAGCACTGGAAGATTCCTCATTAAGCTTCTCTTGAGACTTGCTTGTCTCAACCATCAACGCAACTCCTTTGTCCCTGCCATGCATGCGTTGTCGTTGCTCTACTTTGAGTTCATAAGTCTTTAAGTTCCCGTAGAGCCTATCCAGTGTGAGTATGTCCAAGTCATGAGCCTCTCTTATGGCTGTGGTTTTTGGATCCCAACTTGGAGGAAGAGATCTCATAAACATGGTGTTGACATCTTCATTGTCATACGACTTTCCAAGTATTTTCAAATCGTTAAGCAAAGTATTGAACCTATCATAAACTGACGTTATTGGTTCAGCAGGCTTTGCTTGAAAGAACTCGATTTGTTGTGTCAACAATGACCTCTTGTTCTTTCGGACTTGGTCAGTCCCTTCACACAGGACTTTGATTGTGTCCCAGATTTGCTTCGATGTTGTGCAATTGATGATGCTTGTGAACATATTTTTATCAATTTCATTATAGAGTATGTTCATCACCTTAGCATCTTTCAACACTTGCAACTTGTCTTCGTTTGTATAATCACATTCTGGAACAAGTTCAAAGTGTTCCGCCACAACAGATCCATCGACGGTTTTAGCAGGAATAAATTTCCTGGTAGATAAGGACCCTTCTCAATCCTATCAATATAATCTGGATCTGTTGCTCTTAAGTGCATGTACATCTTTTACTTCCACATTGGATATTCTTCTCTTTTAAGAATTAGAATTCTGTTACCACCATCATAACTTCCCGTATACGCTATTATGTTAGAGTTGCTTGCTTCGTCATTGGCCATCTCTTGGAACGTGTTAATTGAATAAATTCAATTACAGGCTCTGATACCAATTGTTTTCCCAGTGATATACCGAGAACTTGTAGAAGGGGGGTTGAATACAAGTTCTTTGAATACTTTTCGAATTTCTTGTTCTTTAAGAAATTAAAATTTCTTGCAGAATATAAAGAACAAAAACTCAAATCAATTTATAAACAATTGCTATATTGATTTCACAACTGATTACAAATTCTAACAATCATAATAAATATGATCATCAGCTTCTTTTCTATTCTGTATAGGAAAAGATACAAACTATGAAAAACCTATACAGCTTCAAATTACAATTCTCTGTAAATCTAATTACAACTTCTCTAACAACTAAATTAAAATTAACTCAGTTGCACTTCTGAATAAAATTCAGCTTCCTTATTCGAATCAAATACAATCTTTCCTTTTTGATTAGGAAAAGATTTATGGTTAGTTTCCTTTCCCGCTACATCTTCAAAAATATCTTGCTTTACGTGGAAGACAATCCTTATTCAATTCGAACTCTGTATCTTTCAGGAAATAAATCACGATTAGTCCCTTATACTTCATCTTTAGTCTCTGGTGACGTCATCAATTAATCTCTGGTGCTTTTAGTCCCTAATGACGTCAGATTATGTAGTCTCCGATAGAGTTATTTAGTCTCCGATGCTTTAAGACTTAGTCTCCGATGACGTCAGCTTTAGTCTCTGACTTCTTTAGACTTAGTCTCTGATGACGTAAGCCTTAGTCTCCGACAAGCAAAACTAGTCTCTGATAGATAAAAAAATCCTTAGTCTCTGACAAGATTTCCTAGTCTCCGACAAGCCTTTTTGTAAACTCCAATGGATCAAATACACATTTTGACTTACTGAAGCTTTGATACTCCATTCCAGCAGTTACTTACAAATAAGAAATAAGTATATCTCTTTACAAAGAATGAATAAACTACAAACAAAGAGATAACTGCTATCTACAAAACTTCAGTGTTACTAATTAACACTTTCTACACATTTGTACTCTAAGTAATCTAAAGACAATCATCATCAAATGTTCTAAAACCAAACACACATATATACTGTCGGAGACTAACATATAATCTCTCAGAGGCTAATTTCTATACTGTCAGAGACTAATTTTTTTATACTCTATTAGAGACAAATTCTGAAATGTAAGAAACTAAGTTTAGAACTTGTCTTAGTTAAAGTGGTGACTTTTTCATTCTTTAATGATTGGTGTTATTAATAGATAACCTTACTTAGGTCATTCAATATTTTCTTTATTCTTTTCTTTTAGCATGCAAAACTAATAACTCCTGCTGTTAAGGGTATATTTTTAAAAACACGTTGTTTGAACAAAGTGTTTTTCAACATGATATGAATGAATAAGGACAGAAATCAAAACTAAACTGTGACGACCACAAAATCCCTCACTGGATCAGGGCTTCTTCAAAAGAAGGAAAAGATAACCACACATCCATTCATATTATAAATACTGGAACAAAAACAATATTAAAGAGTTATTACAACCCAAAATATTACATTTTCACTGGAAGCTATTCTATTTCTATATTATAATACAAAACATCACTTTTCAGATCATCTTCCTGCCTTCCTTATTGGCACAAAGAGAGTTAGCCTAAACTCAACAACCGATCATCTTTGCCTTCCCCTTGTCAGAGGGCTCAGCCTTTATATTCTACCCTGCAAGACATTAAAATTCAACAAGAATGAGCGATTTATGCCTAGCAAGTATATAAACAATTTGGGAAAGCAAATCTGGGATGTTTTAAGGGATTCAATTCTGTTGAGAGGTTTGCTGGAACAATACTAATGCCTCAGAAATCTTTAAAGGATCTTTACGATTACTGATGATAAACAATTGTGTAATCCTTCTTAAAACGAAGCATAACTTCCTTGAAGTAAAAATATCCATTGGGGGCTAAACCCGTTGGATCTGCTAACCATACGGTTTATAGCTGGCCTAACTATGTTCGCATGATCCCTCCTTGTGTGTACGTACATAGTCACATAAAATTTCTCTAGGTCAGGTGAAGAACAAATCAGCAACTTTCCTTTCCTCTAGCCATCCATGTGGCATAACCCATTTAAGGGATATATCATTCTCATTTATTGCACAGATATAATATTGAAAAATAACTATAAGAACAAAGCTTCTTTATATCCACGCACTTTCATTCATATCATGCTAGCGGAAATTAAAGCATAGCATTCTGTTTCACAAGGAAATTTAAATATAAAAGTCATAATTTCGTACACATTTCGAATCAACTGATCATGCGCTTTAATAAGCATAGGAATGAGAATATACTTGCCTTTGTCCTTAGCTAAGCTAAATCTAATTCACTTGCTTGGTGAAAAACCTCTGAAAAACAAACATGCTGACATAGCATGAGAATTTATGCTTAGAATATAAATGTGAGTATGAACAAATTTGATATCTGTGATGTCCGAGCATTTTTATTCTCTTGACTTTTAATGAAATTATTTTTTGCATCGGAAAAAAAGAGACTTTCCATTTTAAACAAGCCTGAGGGATTTTTAGACCATTACACATCCATCAGGAAAAAGAGTTCTGATCAACGGGGAGGAAAAATATCTTTAGCTATCAGAGACTAACATATTTGCCCATTGGAGACTACGGATGACGTCATCAGAGATTTAAAGTTAGCCTATCGAAGACTAAGGCTGACGTCATCAGAGACTGAACTTAGCCTGTCGGAGACTAAGACTGACATCATGCGAGACTAAATAACTCATCAGAGACTAATGACGTCATCTTAACTCATTGGAGACTAAGGTTGACGTCATCCGAGACTAGGATTTTTAAAGCATCGGAAACTAAAGAACATCTCTTCAAAGACTAACATCATCTCATCAGAGACTAACAACATCTCATCAGAGACTATCAACATTTTCTTCATCGGAGACTAAGAAAATCCTTCATCATAGAGTAACATCTATCTCATCAGAGACTAAAATTATCTCATCAAAGACTAATATTAGAGTTTGTTTTTGCTACCATGGAAGGCTTATCATGAACAAACTCAGCCTAGGATGTCTCATGAAAATGCAAAAGAATATAAACTTTGCATAAATCTTTGATGCTATAAACGAAAGAAACTAAGTAGAGTACCAGGTTCTTACCTCTTCGTTCTTAAGGGTGAAATCAAAGCTTGTCTGAGAATAATTTTCCGAAAGAAGAACTTGGAAATTTATGGAGATGATAAGTTTAAACGAAACTCTTAAAAGAGAAATTTTGGTAAAGGAATTGAAATTTCATCTCGAATGAAAATGATAACGAACTTATCCAAGAATATTATCAATGAAAATGATAAGGAACTTATCCAAGAATGGTTTGAAGACACGATTCATTAAGTCCATGAAGACTGCGGGTGTACCTTCCTCCTTTAAGTTGATCAATAAGATCGTATATCCTCGACAGGGGGTACTTATTCTTGATCGTGACCTAATTCAGTTCCCGATATTCAATGCAAAGTCTCATCGATCCATCTTTCTTTTGAACAAATAACACTGGTGCTCCCCATGGTGAAACGTTTGGTCTGATCAATCCTCGTTCTAAGAGTTCTTGCAGCTGCATCATCATCTCCTTTAATTCGGATGGTGCCATTCGATACGGGGCCTTGGATATTGTCGTGGTACCGGGGATCAAGTTAATTTCAAAATCCACTTCTCTATCTGGGGGTAGTCCAAGAAACTCCTCTAGAAATACGTCTACAAACTCCCTTACCACAGGAACATCCTCGATCTTACTTTCATTCTTGTTAACATCGTGCACATAAGCTAAGAAGACTTCGCAACCTTTGCGAATCATTTTCTTTGTCTGGATTATGGTCAAGAATGGCAATGATTTCTCCATTTTAGTGCCATGGAACCAAACCTTAGCCTTCTGGGAAGATCGTAAGACGACTTTCTTCTTCTTACAGTCAATATTGGCCTGGTATCTGAATAACCAATTTGTTCCTAATATTACGTCGAATTCTCCCAAAGGAAAAGGAATAAGATCAGCAAGAAACTCATGTTGATCTATCTTCAGAATACAGTTAAGATAAATGTGAGAAATGCTTATCACCTCATGATTGGCAATTACTACATCTAAAGGCTTTGGTAGCAGTTCAGACCGAGTTAGCATATTCCAAGCTAACCGTTCAGATATAAAACTTCGAGTAGCACCCGAATCAAACAACACATGAGCATGTAAGGAGTTCACTAGTAGTGTACCTGTAACAACATCATTGGAAGACACAACGTCTTGCATGGTCATATTGTAAGTCCTTGCTTATGATCGTACCGGTATAGTGTTGGCTCCCGTCAACATTGGTTTGCCACCTTTCTTTTGAGGACAATTGGGAGAGATGTGCCCTTCCATTCCGCACGTGAAACGTGTATTTACTACGGCCAGCGATCTGTTATTTTGCTGAGGTTGTCACTACTACAAAAACTGTCTTATGCGTCGCCTTATTTGTGTCGGTTTTTTAATAGAACTGTCGCATATAGTAGTGCGGTGGCATTGTCGTAAAAAAAATAAAAACTATTTGCGTCGGTTTTTTACATAACCGACGCAAATTCTCTAAAAATATTTAAAAGATAAATTAGTTCACCATTTGCGTCGCTTAGTATAAAACACCAACGCAAATAGTGTTGATTATTTGCGTCAGTTTTTTTAAATAACCGACGCAAAAAATGTTTAAATAAATTAAAAAGAATTTGTGACGGTTTTTTTAAATAACCGACGCAAATGATTTGTGACATTTGCGTCGGTTTTTTAGTACAACCGACGCCAAAGATGAGAAATAATTAAAAAAGATAAACAAATTTGCGTCACGTCGGTTAAAGAACCAACACAAATGCTTTAAAATTTTAAAAAATAAATTATTCAAACATTTGCGTCGCTTGATTTAAATATCTGTCACAAATGGTTATGGTATTTGCGTCGGTTTTCTTCTTTGGCCGACGCATATGCTTTAATAATATTAAAAAGTTTATTTAGGTTAGAACTTTTTTTATTTTAGCCTAGTTCGTAAGAGAGGAGAGAAAGCGAGATCGTCTTTGGCGGGAAACTTGGCTGAGATTTTGCAGGTTTCTTTCTTCAGTGTCTCCGTCCGAGAGCTCAGCTTTGTTGTGTAAGGTAATTGTTGATTAAAATAATACATTCATCACATGCATTATTTAAAGTAGCAGTATGTTTGCTTGAACTGTTGTTTGTCCGCATCTTATTTATGATAACAATCGATGTGCTTACTTAGTTAATTGTTGTGGTTATTTAGTTAAACATGGATCGTCAAACATGGATGTACAATATATTGCGTAACGATGACGCATATGTGAGAGGGGTTAACGAGTTTATTATATGTGCGATTCGACACCAAAAAATCAGAAAAGAACATGGAAAAGAAGACATGATTGTGTGCCCGTGCCGCCTTTGTGGTAATTTAAAAAAAAATATTCGAACGCAGAGACAGTGCGTGAACATTTATTTCATCGGGGTTTTAAGAAAGGTTATACGAAGTGGATTTGGCACGTCGAGGGAATAGAGTCTGATATGACTGGTAGCTCAAGGTCGAATTATGCAACCGAGTGCGATAATTCGGTCGATAATGACGAAGATGATGTGGACATTGATAGGGTGGAAGATATGATACAAGATCTCCAAGACCATATGATGCCACAACCGGATATATTTGAGAGTTTGGTCCACGATTCTAAGAAACTTTTGTATCCCGGGTGCAGTGATGACTTAACAAGGTTGTCAACAACTTTGAAGTTGTGCAAGTTGAAAGTCAAGAATGGATGGAGTGACAAGAGTTTTGCAGAATTGTTAAAACTTTTAGGAGAAATACTTCCGGTGAATGTCTTTATTAACATTTGATGATGAATGTCTTTAGAATACTTAGGAATACAAATGTATAGAAAAGTGTTGGTTTGTAACACTTTAGTTTTGTAGCTAGCAGTAGTATCTCTTGGTTGTAATTTAGTCATTTTAATAAAGAGATGGATTCATTTTACTTGTATGTACTGCTGGAATACTTGTTGAGTCTGTTCAACAAGTTGTTTTAAGTTAATTAGTCTTTCGGAGATTAAATTTGGCTTGTCGGAGATTAAGGGAAAAGTCCATCAGAGATTAAAGTTTTGTTCATCAGAGATTGGACTTTGCCCATCGGAGATTGAAGAAATCCTTCATCGGAGATTAAAGATTTATTCATCAGAGATTGAAGGATTGGTCATCGGAGATTAAAGCTTACGTCATCGGAGATTGTAATTAAAGAGTCAGAGATTAAAGCTGACGTCGTCAGAGAATAACACAATACTTCGGAGATTAAAAGCTGACGTCACCAGAGACTAAAGCCAAAGCATCGGAGATTACTCGAAGTAATTAGAGACTAATTAAAGAAGCTATCAGAGATTAGTCGAGGACTTAATCGCTGATGGAGTTAGAGTTCAAATCAAAGAAGGAAAGTCTTCCATGAACACGTAGACTTTATTGAAGACGTAGCTGACAAGGAAACTTGTTAGAAATCTTTCAATAGGAAAGATTGTATTTGATTTGAATTAGGAAGCTAGGTTTTTTTTGTAAACTTAGTTTTAGAAGCTGTAATTATAAATTACAGAATTGTAATTCGAAGCTAAATGTCTGTATAGCATAGAGAATTGAAAGGGTTGTATTATCTCTATATACACAGAATAGAAGCTGACGATCAAAGCTTGTTTTGATTGTTAGAAAACTTGTAATCAATTGTTAAATCAATAAAAGCAATTGTTTATAAAGTTTTGATCTTGTTCTTTATATTCCGCAGAAAGTCAATTTCTTAAAGAACAGGAATTCGAAAAAGTTGTAAGAACTTGTATTCAACCCCCCTTCTACAAGTTCTAGGCCATCTTACTGGGAAAACAATTGGTATCAGAGCCTTTAATTGAAAATACTCAATTAACAAGATTCTGAGATGGCCAACAACGAAGAAGCAAGCAGCTCTAACATGATTGCGTATAATGGAGGACGTGATGGTGGAACCAGGATCCCTATTCTAAAAAGGGATGAATATCCAATGTGGAAACAAAAGATGTATATGCACTTGAGAGCAACAGATCCAGATTACATAGATAGGATTGAGAAGGGTCCTTATCTACCCAGGAAGTTTATTCCTGCAAAAACTGTCGAAGGATGTATTGTCGCAGAGCACTTTGTACTTGCACCAGAAAGTGATTATACCAACGAGGACAAGTTACAAGTGTTGAAAGATGCTAAAGTTATGAACATACTCTATAATGGAATAGACAAACATATGTTCAATAGCATCATCAATTGCACGACATCTAAACAAGTCTGGGACACTATCAAGGTCCTATGTGAGGGGACTGATCAAGTCAGAAAGAACAGACGTTCACTGTTGACTCAACAGTATGAATTCTTTCAAGCAAAGCCTAATGAACCAATCACGTCAATCTATGACAGGTTCAATTCTTTGCTTAATGACTTGACCATACTTGGTAAGACATATGATAATGAAGATATCAATACCAAGTTCATGAGAGCTCTCCCTCCTAGCTGGGATCCAAAGACTACTGCAGTTAGGGAGGCTCATGATATGGAAACCCTCACATTGGATAGGCTCTACGGAAACTTAAAGACGTATGAACTTGAAGTAGAGCAAAGACAGCGCATGCATGGAAGAGAGAAAGGAGCTGCGTTGATGGTTGAGACAAACAAGTCTCAAGAGAAGCTTGATGATGAATCCTCTAATGCTAGCTCGACTGATAATGAGGATGAACTGGATACCGATGATGACATGGAGGAATTCATGGCATTCATGGTTAAACAGTTTAAGAAATTTAGGGCTAGCAGAAAAGGAAGGAAGTCATCAAGGAAGCCTAACCCTAAGCGTGAAGGTCAAAAAGTCACCTTCGACTTAAAGAAGATTCGATGCTATAATTGCGATGGGTTAGGGCACTTTGCCAATGAGTGCAAGAAGCCTAGATCTAATGATAGATCTAAGGATGAAAAATCAAGGAAGGACTTTGCTGACAAGAAGGTCAAATCCAAGAGCAAAGCCTTGATTACTGAGGGAAAAGATTGGATTGACAGCGATTCTGATGAAGAAGTTGTCAACTTTGCCCTAATGGCTCGTAGTGACGAGTCCAGTGATTCTACAAAGGTATGTGATGCAAATCAGAATTTTAATGTGCTTAATTTACTTGATACATCTAGCATTGAAAGCATGCAAAAAGATATGTCTGATTTGCATATCAGTTTTAGATCATTAACTCTAGAGCATACCAATGTAAAAGAATCACGTGACAATCTCTTAAAAAGAAATAAGTTTCTTGAAGAGAGATTGGCACAGTTTGATACAATCAAGTCTGATCTAAACAAAGCACATCACATGATTGATGCTTTGAAAAAGAGGGAATACTACTTAGTAGAGCAACTTGAAATTGCTCAAGCTAAGATTAAACAGTGGAATACTTCCTCTAAAAAGTTATCTGACTTGGTAGGGTATCAAACAATAGGTCAAAAATCTGGACTAGGTTATGATGAAAATCTTGATAGTAGTTCAGATTTAATTGATCATATTGAAGCTGTTGAGTCCACAACTGAAAAGCCTAAAGCTGCTAGAAAAATTAACTTTGTATCTCCTGTCCATGAACCCAAATTTATAAACATTCAAGATCAACAAAACACTGAAAAAACAAGTTTCAATCAAAAGACAGTGAATATTGTTGAGAAAATTCAAAACAAAAATTTAAACATTGGGTTTATGACAAAGAAACAGTTAATAAAGAAATTGGAAACTGTTCCAATACAAAAGGTTGAAAAAGTTGTGGAATCAAACAGAAGAAAGAAAAATAGGAATGGCAAGTTAGGCATTAACAAATATACCAACTATGCTTCAATGCCTGATGCTCCTAGAAAAATATGTCATGTATGTGGTAATCCAAACCACATAGCTATGCACTGTAGGAGCAGAAATAAAATTCCTATGATTGAGACTGCTAACTCAAAGACAATAAAACATAAATCACCTGTAAAAAGGTCAAGTAATCTTTGCATAGAAAATAATAAATCAAAGTCAAGTAGTCTCACAAACAGTGGAAGCAAGACTGTAAATTGCCCAATTAAAATCAAACATGAAAAGAGGCAATCGACTTATTCTGAGTCAAGTCTTGAAACTGCAGCTAGTGAGAAAGGACTCAAGAAGATTTGGGTCCCAAAAATCTCAAACTAGTTCTCTCTACTGTGCAGGGCAAAAAGAAGAAATCATGGTACTTGGACAGTGGTTGTTCAAGGCACATGACTGGAGATAAGTCCCTGCTAAAACAGTATGAAGAGAGAAGTGGCCCCAGAGTCACTTTTGGAGATGACAGCAAAGGCCATACAAGAGGATATGGATCTGTTGAACATGGTGATGTCATCTTCACAGAAGTAGCACTGGTTGACGGCTTAAAGCACAATCTACTAAGTGTGAGTCAACTATGTGATAAAGGATTCAATGTCACTTTTAAAGAAGATCAATGCTTAGTGAGTGACAAAGAATCAGGGACTGTGATTTTGACAGGAAAAAGAAAAGGGAATTTGTACATTGCAAATCTCATTTCTTCAACTGATCAAATCACATGTCTATATAGCAAAGCTTCAACTGATGAGAGTTGGCTTTGGCATAAGAAGCTTTCCCACTTGAATTTCAAGAATATCAATAGTCTTGTGAGGAAAGGATTGGTAGCTGGCATTCCACAATTGGAATTTACACAAGATGGATTGTGTGATGCATGCCAGAAAGGAAAGCAAAGAAGTGTATCATTCAAAAACAAACCAGCAACATCAATCACTGACCCTTTACAACTTCTCCATATGGATTTGTTTGGTCAAGTGAATGTGATGTCTATCTTAAGGAATAGATATGCACTGGTAATTGTTGATGATCACACAAGGTATACTTGGGTAAAATACCTCTTTGCAAAAGATGAAGCTGCTCAGTTAATTATTGATCATGTCAAGAAAATAGAAACTGAGTCAGGTAAAACAGTGAGGGTAATAAGAAGTGACAGAGGAACAGAATTCAAAAATTCCCAAGTAATTGAATTCTGCACTGAGAAAGGAATTACTCATCAATTCTCTGCACCTAGAACCCCTCAACAAAATGGAGTTGTTGAGAGGAAAAATAGAACCCTCATTGAAGCAGCAAGGACCATGTTGCAAGAGGCTAAGCTTCCCACCTATTTTTGGGAGGAAGCTATAAGCACTGCATGTTTTACACAAAACAGGTCCTTGATAAACAAAGCATACAACAAAACACCTTATGAATTGATGACTGGGAGAAAACCAACTCTCAAGTTTTTACATGTGTTTGGTTGTAAGTGCTTTGTACTGAGAGATTCATCAGAGACAAGAGGAAAATTTGACAATAAGTCTGATGAAGCAATCTTCTTAGGTTATTCTCTGTCAAGCAAAGCATACAGAGTTTATAACTTAAGAACCAAGGTCATTGTGGAATCCATTCAAGTTGCATTTGATGATGGAAAGATTCCAGGAATGCTTGGTCAAGGATTGCATGAACCTCTCAGTTTTGAGAATGAATTGGATGCATGGGAATATCCAACAGAGAATGCTGAAAATCCCCAAAACAACAATGATTCCTCTTTAATTGAGGGGGAGTTGACTGTTGTGCATGAAGTACCAAGGACTGATGTATTATCAGAGACTAGAGTACTGGAACAAAATGGAACACAAGTCACTGATGACATTAATTCTCCATCGGAGACTAATGATACATCAGAGACTAGTATCCCTGATGCACACACAGAGACTATTGAGATATCTAACTCAGGGGGAGTTAATGAAGAAGAGATCAATAGTTTAGGGGGAGCAAACTCTGCTCATGAAGCTGGATTGAATCTTATCAATCTAGAAAATGAAGCCTCTAGTTCAAGATCAAATCTACCAAAACCTAGACCATGGTTGAGAGACCACACAACAGATTTGATCATTGGAAATATTGAGGATGGAGTTAGGACTAGAAGTGCAACACAAAATGAATGTTTGTACCTCAGTTTTCTATCAAAGATTGAACCAAAGAAAATTGAGGAAGCACTTCAAGATCCTGATTGGATAATTGCCATGCAAGAAGAATTAAACCAATTTGTTAGAAACAAAGTCTGGAGACTGGTACCCAAACCAAGGAACAGATCTATAATAGGTGCCAAGTGGGTCTTCAGAAACAAATTGGATGAAGCTGGTACAATAACAAGGAACAAAGCAAGACTGGTTGCAAAAGGATATTCTCAAGAAGAAGGAATAGATTATGATGAAACTTTTGCACCAGTAGCAAGACTTGAAGCAATAAGAATATTCCTGGCATATGCAGCCTACAAGAACTTCAAGGTGTACCAGATGGATGTCAAAAGTGCTTTCTTAAATGGAAAATTGGAAGAGGAAGTCTATGTTTGCCAACCCCCAGGTTTCATAGATTCCAAATTTCCAAATCATGTCTACAAATTAGACAAAGCACTTTATGGCTTGAAACAAGCACCAAGAGCCTGGTATGATACTCTATCCCAGTTTTTACTTGAAAAGAAATTTAATAGAGGTATCATAGATAAAACTTTATTTTATAGAAAGCAAGGCTCTGATATTATTTTGGTGCAAATATATGTAGATGATATTATATTTGGGTCTACGAATGAGAAACTTTGTGAAAAATTCTCAAAACTTATGCAGTCTAGATATGAAATGAGTATGATGGGAGAATTAACATTTTTCTTAGGTTTGCAAATAAGACAATCAACTGATGGAATATTTATCAGTCAGTCTAAGTATGTCAAGGACTTATTGAGAAAATATGACTTAGTTGATTGTGCATCTGCAAAAACACCCATGCCTACTTCCACTAAACTAGATAAGGATTTAAAAGGAAAGAAAATTGATATTACTAGTTATAGAGGAATGATAGGCTCTCTTTTATATCTAACTGCAAGTAGACCTGATATAATGTTTTCAACATGTCTATGTGCTAGATTTCAAGCTGACCCTAGAGAGTCACATTTGATTGCTGTAAAAAGAATACTCAGATATCTAAAGGGTACCCCAAATCTTGGATTATGGTATCCCAAAGAATCTGACTTTAAACTAATTGGCTATTCAGATGCTGATTATGCAGGGTGTAAGCTTGACAGAAAAAGCACAAGTGGAAGCTGCCAACTTCTTGGAGGCAGACTTGTTTCTTGGTTTAGCAAGAAACAAAATTCAGTTTCTACTTCAACAGCAGAAGCTGAATACATCGCAGCTGGGAGTTGCTGTGCTCAAATCTTATGGATTAAGAATCAACTCCTAGATTATGGTATGACACTATCCAAAATCCCAATTTATTGTGATAACACTAGTGCCATAGCCATAACTGAAAATCCAGTGCAACACTCAAGAACTAAACACATAGATATAAGATATCACTTCATTAGGGAACATGTTAGTGAAGGAAATATTGAATTGCACTGGGTTACAACTGATAAACAACTTGCAGATATTTTTACAAAACCTTTGGATGAATCTACATTTAACAGACTAGTTTCTGAACTAGGAATGTTGAATTATGGTTCTAAAAATTAAAGTTTTAACTTTCAAGTTGTTTAACAGTTGCATGAAGCTAGAATAATTAATTCTGGAAAAAGTAGCTGTTCTTAATTGAACAGATTTTTTAGAAGCTAGAATTAAATTTCTGGGTTGTAGCTGTTCTTAATTGAACAGATTTTTCAAAAGCTAGAATTAAATTTCTAGATTGCAGCTGTTCTTGTGAACAGATTTTTATGAAGCTAGAATTAAATTTCTAGATTGCAGCTGTTCTTGTGAACAGATTTTTTAAGAAGCTAGAATTAAATTTCTGGATTGTAGCTGTTTTTAATTAAACAGATTTTTGATGAAACTAGAATAATTAATTCTGGAAAAAGAAAGTGTTTTAAATTTGATAAAACAGAAAAATGTAGCTAACAATCATCAAAATGATTGTTGGAAAATGTGTTTTTATCCCTGATGTGTAAAAAGGTTAGTCTCCGACTAATCAAAATAACAACATTGACCCTAATCCCCGATGAGTACATTTACTTCATCAGAGATTACATTTAATCCCCGATGAATAACTTCATCCGAGATTATTTTAATCCCCCATGAGTTACTTCATCAGAGATTACGATTAATCCCCGATGAGTAATTT